>CM046063.1:7788176-8988176 GCA_025215515.1 Schistosoma japonicum | reverse complement strand
ACAGATAAAGTAGAAGTTATACTAACGGTTACTTTGTGTTGTAGGATTGTGAAACACAAATAAATACCACTTACCATCAGCCTGGTCGGCTATATTCCAGAAATCCTCTTCTTTTAGTGTATGATGATTTTGTTGTAGTAGTCTTTGTACTATTTGCTTCCGAGCGCTTCTGGTGGGTAATGGGATATACAATCGCTTGACAAATCTCCGTCGGGCAGCCTCGTCAAGTTCCTGAGGTCTGTAATTTTATAAGTTGGGTTTGGTAAAAAAGTAGGTGTCGTCTTCAGTGTAATTAAGAATTAAATATTTTTAATCTGTATTTGTAATAACACTTGGAAGTTTATAACCTGTTACAAATAGTTCTTGCGAGCTTGACCAATGTTTTTATTAATCTAGGAAAGTGCAAGGAGAACACTCGTATATGTAAAATTGAGTGGGGTGGGCACAAATGCTACATTTACAAACTACTGGTTGTGTGTGATAATAGGAAACTGAAGGCTAAAGTGTATAAATACAATGACTAGCCACTTGGTATGGGCATCAGATGCATAACATTCATAGGAAATAGATCTGTCTAAGGTCTTTAGCGATCAGTAAGATTGTTAATGTCCCAAAGACATTTTTAAAGATCAAAACATTGTTACCTATTAGTAGCTCCAATAAAAAGTATGCGTTCATCTTCACTCGTTGCTATTCCGTCCTAAAACAAAAAAGAATACGTTTCAAATGTACTAGTGCTAGTGAATAGTCCAGACAACTTATAAACGATTAACTCACTAGCTGTACTAAGAACTCAGTTTTAATTCGTCTGCTTGATTCATGTTCGGTTTCGGAGCGCTGGGTAAGCAAAGAGTCAACTTCATCGATAAAAATGACAGATGGTTGGTGAATACGAGCAACCAGAAACAATGCACGCACTAATTTCTCACCTTCCCCAACCTAGAAACAGGTAGACAATATCATTTCACATTTAGTATGTTTAAACAAACAGAAGGTATAGTAATGTATTTTTAGTGTAATGAAAGAATTGTTTCCTTACCCACTTTGAAGTCAGAGAAGAAGAGCTGATGCTGAAGAATGTCGAGTTACTTTGTGATGCAATACATTTACCTAAACTCGAGAAAAGTTGTTTGTAATTAGTTACAATAGTAATGATGTGTAATGAAGCTCACAGTTCACGATTGTCTATTTTCCAGTTATCAATTTTAGTATAATCATTGTGGTTAAACTTCCACCCTAAACCTCGGTAAAATAATCGAACTATTTCCCGCTCATATGATGTCTTTAATAAAATAAACCAAAAGACTGGGTTAGGCAGTCGTTCAGTGTGGGCCTCATTTCAAAACATGATAAAATGGCATAAATTATTAACAGTAAAATTTTCGTCATACTTAAAATGTGTTTCACAAACTTACCAATCAAAGTTTTTCCGGTTCCAGGAGGGCCAAAAAGAAGTAAGCCTTTTGGTGGTCCGCGAAGCCCCACGAAAAGGTCGCTAAAGCAAATCAAAGTTAGTCTATATATAAATATGTACAGGAAATATCACATCACTCGTCTCCTAGCCACATTAGAGAACGGCTTTGTAAAGGCTCGCACAAGTTCCTATGTTTCAATTTAACAATGTTTATTTTTGATGTTTGAAAGATATAAGGCATTTCATCATGAAAGTTGCTTCGATCTCATTTTGTCTGAATTACTAACTGGATGTGGATTTCTACTTCAAATCAATTTATGCAGTGAAATGAAGGTCGCAAGCGTCACATAGCATATCTACTAAAGTCACAGTCAAGGTATAGGTGAGTGAATGGAGTGAACGCATAAATTCACAACAGGCTTATGAGATATCGTCATGTATTTACGCAAGCAAGTTATAAGGAATTAAGGTATTTAAAAAAGTAAATACTACTCCCAATCAAAATGAGATGACAGTTCATTAAGAAAAAATGAGTTATGCCACATGTAGCTATTGTTAATTTAATACTCAAACACGTAACACTAATCATATCCTTTGATGAAAAGACGGTACTGATAGTCAAGAAGTTTATTACATTCCTGGAGAGCGTTCTTGAGAATTCCTTTTGCCACATTAGGTTACCCAGTCAGCATTCATATGTGTTACTGAAGAGGCACTAGGAAGAAGTGATAAGTTTAGAAATCTCTTCGACTGTTTTGTTATTCCAGATTATGGGACGAAACTGTCTGGTACACAGTAACTTGTTATTAGTTTATTGACTGGAAGCTACTATTTTGTAGCTGTCGTTTAACGTGAAGTTCATATATAAACGATCGAAATAAATGCCTCCTACTTCGGTTACATTACGTCTTCTGAGCTGTATGGTTTGGTTACGGAGTTCTTATTGTCATTTTGGATGGCTGCATCGGGGAGAACTTCTGACAGTGAGCCACATAATGTTCTTCAAAAGTGACTGGTCTCAAATAGCACGAAGTGCGTGTTGTGGATTCCGCTTGAGAGTCACGATCCAACTAAATGCCTGAAAACTATCGTTATATCGAGGCGATCTGGTCAGGATGCACATATAGGAACACCGACTGATCAATTTCAGTCCTTAACAAATCAACAAGAAGGCTCGAATACATTCTAATTATGCAACTAAAGGTATTTGGATATTTTAACAGGTATGATTTACTGCTGCCTAACTGTTGAAATAATGTTTGCGGCGATCCGTTTAATACATAAATTTAACTTTCCGGAATTAGCATTTTGATAGTTGGAATGATTTTTGCTGATTGTATTAGTGAGTACTTAGTGAACACAAATGGCTATAGTACCATATATTGTATTTCTGATACCGAGTCGCGGCAACAGCAAATATGGTAATCACTTCAATTTTTTTAAGTTTGATAAAGGGGTTCGTACAGTTTAAAAAAATGATTATGGTCGGGGTATGAGGCGACTCGATCTATCCAGTTTTCTTTGTCTACCCTTGCAGTAAAACAGGCAAAGTAAAAAAAAAAACATATTTAGATTGTAAATGAGTTATACACTAATGTTTAAATGTCTACGTGACTCACGGCCTAAGCATTGGGAGTATTACAATTTCTTGTAACGTTTTCTTAGAAAACTCCAGTCCAGCAATATCGTCCCATGTAACTGAACTCTTGGAATCCATTATCTATAGCAGAATACAAACAATTGTGTTACCATTTATGAAAATCAGACAATAAATTCAACGGTAGAACTTTTAATCGCATTTATTTTCAGATACTCCGTATCAAGGTCGTTGTAATACAATCTTGTGATTACTGTATAACATTATAATCTCCCCTAAGGAGCAGGTGGTGAGACATTTTTTTAAAGTAGCACTATCTTACGTAATATTTTAAGGTGTACAACTTATGTTATTTTTATTTGTCTGCTAACTTTACTACACCTTATATGAACATGTGTTAGAACTATTAGTGTGATTAGGAAATTAGAATAGTGGTTGATAACAATATCCAGCACGAGCATTCCGCCTCATTTAAGATTTGTCAGCCTGATTCCGGTAATGATAAGGATGGGGACTAGTACCTTTCACTTCAAATACAGATATGCTAACCGTCAATTAACTGTAACAGATAGCCTCTAACTTCCTCAACATGAAGGCTTAAACCTTTACAAGTATACAACTGCTACCATTAATTCTTGGTAAGCGTAGTCATGAAATTAGCGGCTTAAGTTTTGGGACTTCAGTATACTAAACAGCAACAATCCTGACGGCTCTTCTTCGAAGTTAATTTTCAGATACGGTGTCTTACTTAAAGTAGTCGTATAAAATATCAACGTGATGTTTGCAACGTGCAGTGTAAACATTTACTCAGGCATTTTGAAAGGGCTGATTGGTAGATTTAGGTCTCAATACAAATAGGTAACCATGTTACGACGTTGGCATACTCAACTGCCAGGTTGTTCACTCTATTAAAATTGAACTCAGTATTAGTCTGCGTAGATCTTTCCTGCTTTGTAAAATCATCTTAGCTATTAATCTATGCTAATTGATTAAGGTCCTATTCATTAAATCACAAGCATTGTTTATATGAAAGTAATTTCTTCAAGATTGAAATTCAGACTTTTAAGCCAATAAAATAGTTTGTAGATCTCTGTTTGTTGTATAAGATTAAAGAGCAAAGATGAGATTAAATTTGAAATTGACAAGCTTGCACAAACAGAATTGTTAATATTTGACGAAAATAAAACTGATTAGTAAAAAAGGAACAAAGAAAGGTAATGATTATTAGGTCGATCTAATAAAATTATGACAAACTGCGTAGACAGGTGTGTTGAAGCATATAACACATGATTTATTCGGTTAATTTCTATTGGAGTATGTATGTTTTAAATAATGGAGTGGTGTTTAATGCATTTATTCCGTAGATTGCATATTTGAGCCAAACAATTGAGTCTTTGTAACCAGGTAGTATCACTTCACTACATACAAGAGTAATGTTACATAAGTTATTATTTACTGATGATTACCGAATTACTACTCTTGTTGTCTCATTTCAGACAAGTATAAAGTGGTGAAAAGCGATTCTAACTTTAGTGAAGTAAGAAAACAGTTAAATGTATTAAAATGTCTTTAACACAAATTATATTATGAGGTTAGTTGCTCGCAGATATAAAATAAACTACATTGATTATGGTGTATAAAGAGTAGCTGAAACTTAAGGGCCGGTCATTTACCTCATAGACATTATAAAGAGAAATATGGTCAGGTTGAAGTATGCCGTGATCCATTCAAAATACATTAAAAAGAAAGTGTTTATTACTTTACACATTTATGAACAATTTATGCGAAATACGATTATAGCAGTGACTGCAAATCGTTATTTTCATGTAGAAAAGTGCAGACAGCAAATTGTCGAGGAGTTTCTAGACATACCCTACTTCCTTCGGTTATATACGGGTTCACATGTCAAACAAAAATGTGAACATGACGGCAGATAGTAGCAAGATAATTGCGCTTTCTATGCTCCACTAGTCAGTCTTTAGAAAATTCCAGCTCAAGAAACTAGTTACACTAAAAAGGGATGACAATAACACCTGTAAGTGAAAGGATAAGGTGGTGCAATCGAATCGGATCCCCACCCCTTTATGCACTTAAGAAGTTGTGCATGTCATTCAAATAGACCAATAGTTAGCAGCAGGATTCAGGATAAAGGAGAAGTATATATTCTCTTTCATAAAGTGGTCTGCTTAACTTAAGCATATATCTATCCAAGCAACTGTTTTAATGAAAGACAGATTAATTCTTGTTTGTGACAGTTTTCAAACAAAATGCGAACAGATATGGACAATCGTCTAATCCCATTAGCTGGTTATTGCACAGTTATGTCTTGTGTATATTCTACACAATCAAATTAAGACTACACGAAATAAATTCACTCCATCCCAAGATATTTCTGCTTCGTGATTTATAAAAAAAAAAAAACAAGATTAATGAACAGTTTATGCAACTGTAAACTATTAAATGACCTGAACTAAAAGACAAAAACAACGGAATACTCTACCTCACTCATAATCATATCTATAATCTTTTGATCAAGTTGTTTCAATCGTTCATCACAAACTGACTCTAATTTGCATTCACCGTCGTAGTTTGATGTTGGTTTCGACGTAGAAGAATCAGAATCTTTTTCAAACGGTGGGACAAAACTACTTCGAACACCTCGGCTATAATAAGATGAAACGCAATCTTGTGATTCACTATCTTATATACACATCAAATAAATAAAAGCATAAATAAATGTAACTTGTCGATAAGAACATTAAGTAAATCCATTTGATTCTCTGATTAGAAGAGATGATCATTAATGTAGGTCACAAAAAGTGCACTTTCTTTAAACGAATTTCTGACTATCTTTTGGCACGGTCAGTCAAATTTATAGAAAATATATCGAAAAGATAAACTTTGATCATGAAGTACTTCCAGAAACATGCTTATTTATAAGGCTAAAAAAGAAACACAGATCAGAAATGCATGCACAACAGCAGCTTGGCAAATCTGATAAATGAATTCTCAAGTGTCATGTCTAATTTCTTATTCTACCCTGGTTTTAAAAATATTGAGCAATAGTGTTCATGAATTCATTTTAATCAGCTCGTATCCTTTATTTAATGATTCTCAAATAAATCAAATGAACTGTGTAATCAGTGACTAGTGATAGGAGATGACAGATGACATGGTACAGAATCAGCTACAACAGCACTGGTTTTATTAATTAATTCATTCATTCATAGATCGTATTCTATTTTCTATATATTATTACTACTTCTACAACTCTGGTATCTATCTCGCTGTAAGTGAAAGGACTTGGATTAATGCACATGTGCCAAGATTTATGCCATTTGCGACTAACACATTGTCTATCTAGTAAAAAACATATGGTAATGCTTCTAAAGAAAATAGAATAGTATGATTGATAACAGACGAGTCATGTTTCATGATTATACAAAATACAGGTTTTGTATAGTATAGATGAGGAAACTTTGCACTCTATGAGCTGAATTAGGAAACATTTAACTTTCAACCGTAAATAACTTGTAGTAATTTCAGTTAATGCAAAATCTCAGATTAATTAGAAAGGATATTGCCAATATGTTGAATTATATCAGAGACTCTTCACATTCTTCTAGATCTTAAATTCCAATATTCATTTTGTACATACCTTTTCGTTTCCTATTACTAAACTGTGTCATCGTGCTAAAGTAGTATGACAACTTGAATTAACACATATGTGCTAGGCTCGATGTTGCTTATGATTGACTGAGTTATCTTTTTATTTGCTAACTCAAATGTTGGAGTAGAAACAGAGGAAAACGTGGAAGAAAAATCTCTGTTACAAGTATGGTATAGTGAATTGAATAGTGAAATAATAATATAGTGACGAGTTGATCGGCAGAGAATAGAATATTTGAGTTTGTATTGAAATTAAAAATGAATGACTTTTATCTCCAATCAAATAAAGAGCACAATACAAGTGATTCTGTATAACAATTAGATTACATAAAATTATTGGAGAAAATTCTTTTATGTGATCATATCAAATACTTACTTCATTATCTACAGAGTACGTAACAAGTTAATCAATTAGTCTATGCTCTAGTTTACATGGTTTATAGTTTTTGTATGCGATAGTAAATTTGTTGTAGAACGTTTTAAGGCTATCAGAAAGATTCTGAACTGATCCATATAGTGTGAACGTAATTATACTCAAGTAAACGAAGATATGTAGAAATGTTTCTATAACATTAAGATGGGATAACTGATAATAAATCTTGACGTGCTAGACTTTTAAAACCCTTAGAAACTCTAATAGACTTCATTAATTTCATCACGAAATTACTTCCAATTTATCCAGAACTTTATTTAATGGCTGGAAACAGATGTTAAAATCAATCTTAGCTACTGGTTGAATCTTACATTTAATTTTAATCGATTAAAGTAGTATATATATATATAGATAGGATATTTAAACTTACCGACTTCCTAATGATCGTTTCGAAGAGCCATACGTTAAAGATACTTTATTACAATTTTCATTCCGTTTCACTTTTAGATTTTGTTCCAACTAAAAAAATTATTATCATGCTAACAACAATACGCATGAATTAAAAACAAAATTTTTCCGAACAAACAACAATATTGCCTTATTAATTAAGTATGAAGTAGAAGCAGTGCATATAAATGATTTTAAAACAGCTTCTAAATCCGTATATTAAAGATGGTCAGCTCTTACTATCAGAAAATTCAGGCCTTCAATACATGCTTAGTAATAATGAATGTACAGGCGGATGGCGTTAATATGTACTAGTTCAAGTTACCATACTAAATCAATACAATTGCATGAAATTAGTAGGATAAATGCCAGTTAAAGTAAGGGATGTTTCAAAACAACTGGTTTTCATATTGATCCTGCCCTTATAATCCTGTTATAAACTAAATGACTTACAATCAAATGTCATGCTTATGTTTTCATTTGCTTTACTGCGCTCAATGTCCGATCGACTTTGCATACGGTATAGTGTAGATTAACGAGAATCCTTGATATTCTCTTCATTCAGTGGAACCACTAGATAAGCATTCCTAAGTATTTACATGTGAGGGGGGGGGGAAATTAAATGTTTAATAAACATCGCATCTTTTCAATTAGCTATCACATCTTTTACTAATCGCACAGATGACTTGCATTTTATTTGCCGAGTTACAAATCATATTGCATACACTATGTTTAGTGCGTACTACCGTACAATTATATTCAGTCAAACGAAATAAATGACTAGAGAATTGACGACCTTGCAAATACATTTTGTATAGGCTAAAGCTATCCACAAACACTGACTATACAAGAGGATATTTCTACCAAGCTAAATGACAGAAAATGTTTTACGAAACTGGATCGCGTCGAAGCAAACTGATAAGCGGAAGTGTTATCGCAAAAGTCCTGAACGTCCCGTAACGAAGACTAACAATTTCAAAATTCACCAAGAAATAAAGTAGGTCTTTTACTACGATAAAAAATGTGCAAAGTAAAACCATTGCAGCTCAACCCGCGCGAGTCTGTGTACATTTAACTTAAAAAGGAGTGTTAGAAAACGTCTTATTTTCTAAACAGTCGACGTGAGTTAACCAAAAGTAGATTTTTTCAGTGTTAATCTTAGATTTTTTAACAACAAGCGTACCGCTGAATCAGGAGCTATCAGGTTTACATCTTGAGTGGCTGGTTCTTAATAATGAAAAATTCTACGCATGTGTAAGCTGTTTTCCCCAATTCATTGTCGGTGGAAGCTAGGGCATACATTTAGCTTTTTCAATAGTTAAAATATTTCCTAGTATTAACATATCTAAATAGGAAGAGTTTTGAGATAAACAAAGAATAATTCCTCTTCAAATAGACAATACATACACAAACGCGATTTACTAAATAAAAATAATTCACTAATCAAGAAAACTTCTCACCAAGGATCCTGCTGTTTGAAAAAGGGTCGGTTCAGACTCAATCATTTCAGTGTCGTTACTTGATTTCTACAGTATATAACGGACTAATTATCAAATTTTATCAAACTGCCTTATTGAAATCGGCACTTTCCGCTTTTTCCAAATGTCTTTTGGGAGAAGAATGTTTTACTAAATCTATTGAAGAACGTTTATGCCCGATAGACGAAAGATGCACATTTGTATTTCTAACCGGTTCAGAAACCTGTTTTAAAATAATGAGTTGAAAATACCTTTATGATACGGGTAAATTATAACATATGCGTAGTGATGAATGTGAGTATTTGTAGTGATAATGGGACGATGTATTACAAAATATATTTATGTTAAAACGTATTCTTCCTAGACATGTATTATGAATTGAGAGATATTGCAGAATTTTCATGTTAAATTGGTGAAAATAACTGGATGTGATCTGATTATACATACATATATATATCCAAAATGTTCGATATGATAAGCATATGGTTAAAACTTGGATTACCAGTCCTAAAATTAAAACTAGGGACCAGTGACATCAGAGCAAACATGGGGAGCATAAAAGAATCGGTATTTGCGTCCTGTTCATTGTATTGGCCCAAAGAATGTTATTATTCCGTGTCTCGTAATTGACATATAATAAACGATTTGTGAAAATAATGGTACGTCTATAAAGGCAATTTTAACGATGGACAAAGCTGTTCAAGGGATAGCCCAACTAGTTTGTTTGTCACTTCATCGGTCAAACAGTCCTGTACTCTGACTGATGACTACGAATACATCCAAAGAAGAAGAGGACCGTAAGAATTGAAACAAGTTGCCAAGCTTTGACAACCTGCATATACACTTTTCAAGGATCTTAGGGAGCCTTTAGTCATAGAACTTACTAAATTGTCTGGAGAGATTTGGGAAACGCAGCATTCCATCATTTTTTAATGAACAGATGATAATTTTCGTTTTTATTAAGAGCCTAAGGTATCTATGAACTTAGCGGGGTATCAGTTTAATTGAGATTTCCATCATGATACGCCTACTGACTGAAACCTATGAAGAACTAATTCGTGAGGAAAACATAGGTTCGTACTAATCACCAAACGGTGTAAATTCACTAAAATAAGAGAATTCCAACATCCGTTGTCTCTTGATTTTAAGGCCTACTTTGATTTTCTGGGACTGTGTTCTGGGGTTATTTATGACGAATATGCCGAAAAAAAATCATTGATATACTGAAAGTTCAGCACATAAATACATTAGAAAAAGTGAGAATATTAAGGCCTTCTACCCGACTGCTCAGTGAGGGTTTTGGAAAGTTGTGGAATCTCAACATTCCTCTTCATTTTTGGAATTACCGATATTCCGGAAACGACTCTAGAAGTATGTTGCAGTGGTATGGTACGCTACTCACTAAATGACTTTATGATCTTGGGTAGGAGAATGAGATGATACACACGTTGCTGAAATCGCACGTAACTAGTCGGTCATTAATAATCGCAAGTACAACATGCACTTGACACTGAAATGAAAAGTATTTTTATAAGAGTGTGATCGCACTCACTCCTTGTGGTGAACAGTCAGAAATAGTCGAGATGTTTGTATCTGAGTGGTTATGTGAGTGCTGGTGGTGATGTGGTAGGTGGAATTAATCTGTGTATTGAATCAGAGTGGTTTATGTTAATCTACATCATCATTAGAGCCATCGCTAAGCTACTTAAATTTTAAAAGATTGAGTGTAAATATAGAAATTTAAAGTGAGTAAAGTATGAGAAAATGGAATATTACATAACTTATTTTAGCTAATCATTCGTACTTATACCAGTTTTTTTATTTCATATATTTCTACGTGAAAAATAAATTGCTTACCTGGCTAACATGACTTTCTCCATCGAATAAACCAGTGAGAAGGCTACAAACTGATAACAATTAACTTTGGAAAACATGTGACATACATTTAGCAACATCAAAGTCACTAGGCAGTGATTGTTTTGGTAAGATGCACGTCTCTTTGGAAGTCTACAGTGAAACATCAGGGTAAGTAAGGCTTACGACTCCTTCAAGTGCACTTAAGGCCATGTCGACTGTCAGTGCACTACGCCAGTGATTGCTTTCTGAATATGTAAAATATACGAACAGAACTAACCATTTTTACAGCCTTCCGCATCCCTGAGTGCTCCCTCAGCGTAATTGTTAATTCCTAAATTTCAAAAAACACCCATCATTACTTACCATTCTTCATATTATCAACCAACTCAGCATATTCACTAAGAAGTAAATCGACATCAAATGCATTACATCTAGGAGATCTAAAATCCAGTTGAAACATACCTTTCCGGAAACTGTGAGAAAAGTATTTTTCGTATATATTCAGCTCTATCTTCTTTATTTGTTTTTAACATTATTATTGTTTCAATTAATGATATTTAACGACATACACATTTATTCAATTAGGTAGTGCGATCGAAAATGAAGCTGAAATATTGCATAATAAACAAAAGAGTCATGAAAAAGTCCAACTCATGAGACATGAGACACACTGTTCAGTGTCAAAAACAGCAACAACAACATATGCACAGCACTTAACAACCAATAACCTCAAGAAATCGTTAACATGAAAAAATGCTGAAACATCATCATTACATCACCGAGATAGGTTAATATTGTTCGTCGCAGCACTTATATATCGTAATGAGAATCAAGTAACATGTGTTCCAAGTGTATTAACTAGCAGCAATTACTAGCTCAGAGGATTTTCGTGCAGCAAATTAATTATGTAGTAAACTATCAAGTTGATGGTAAAATCAGTGAAGTTTGGTAATAGTCGAGTAGATGTGCCATGTTTGTACCACTTTCATTGGTGACCAGGTGCATTAGATAGATCTTACTAGTCAAATAAAATGTTTACACACTAAACCATATCAACAGGTGTCGACATAAACTAATTTATATTCAACTACCACAATACTTCCTAGTTACTCTGATTCAACGTATTCCCTAAAGGTGTTAAGATAATAGAAGTAGATTGAAATCGATGAAAGTTTCCTGTAACAATTAAATTGCTAATGCTGTATATATTTCTCTTGGTCTCTATAGAATATTGCTTTCGCTCCTACGGTCTCTAATATACCGAACTACCTGGTCTGTTCTACAGATATGGGTTTCCACAGAAACAGTAGAGAGGAGTTCCCATAGCCACGTGTTTGATAGGTATTGATATTCTGACAAATGGATTTCTGCCCAGTGAATACATCAATTTCGTTAACTATTTTGGCTTGTTTCGTCTTCCCATACATTTGTTCTTTACTTTGCATTACTGGTTCAAGTGAATTCATAATTATTTATTGGTTCCTACTTTTGCACGAAAAATGCATGTTCTTATCCTCGTTTTATCTTTAATTACCCATATTTAAGATAGCCAAAACCTGAAACTAGAAACATGGGTAATGTGGATTAGAACATCACGCTAGGTTTTTATTTATACTCTGGTTTATCAAAGAGTTGCTTTCAACGTATTGTCTATAAAAATGGTGATTAAAAATCAATCTTTCTCCGTTAAAAACGCATCTATATAGTTAACCAATCCAACACATTGTTGTTTTATCTACTAAATTTCAATGGACTGAAATTATAGTTATAGTTCGGTTATAAATATATCATCATCATAATCATCATCAACAACGTAGAACCGGACACATACGCCCATAGCTTCAAGTTGTTATACCACATTAGCACTACGAGATAACAGAGGTAACATAATAACAGAATACAAGAGGGAAGAGTGAAGTAAAGGTGTGCAGAAACTAATAATAGGATTCAAGATTTAGATGAAGTTAAAGAGTGAATACACTTGCACCAATGTGACCGATTCTGAGACATGTCTCCGGCCATTTATTGTGACTACCACGCGGACCCTAACCAGGTAATCTGCATCTACCAACATGGCTTACAGCAACAATCAAAAGCTTCATGAATTGATGACATCAGTCAGTCAGTCAGTTACAACATAGAACTTTGTACATGCGTACATCAGTTCAAGTTGCCATGCCTCAATTAGCAGATAAAGATTAAATTGTCGGACCAAATCCCAAAGTAGGGGAGGTAGTAACAGAGTAAGTACTAACGGGAAGGCATAGAGATCAGAGATAAAATTTGAGATAAAAAGTGATTCAGTAAAGAGAAAATTATAATAAGCTCAAAAATTAGAATTTGGAGGAAGACAAGGAGTGGATGCACCTGCGCCATTGCAATCGATTTTGAGCCATATCACCTAAAGTCTCTAACCATTTGTTACGATCATCGTGTGGGCCCCAACCAGGTAGTCTACATCTATTAACATGGCTCAGTCCAATCGTCAATGACTTCATGGATTGGTGCCATGTTTTCGTTTGGCCACCCCTAGCTTCTTCCAGCCTACTCCTACACCAGACAACATTGCTCGTCGAGGTAGACGGTGGTCAGGCATACGCAACACATGTCCTAACCACCTCAGCCGGTGAAGATTCACTACTTCATCAATAGACTTACCGTATTTCCCTAGTACTCTATTCCTAACCCATCCATTGCTTACTCGGTTGTCCCAGCAAACACGAGCAATGTTTCGGAGACATCTATGATCGAATACTAGGATCCTGCGAATATCCTCTACTCTTAAAGGCCATGTTTCACATCCATAAAGTAAAACGGATCTGACTGCTGCACAATAAACGCGTCCTTTTGTCATTAAACGAATGTCTCGCCTACGCCACAAGTGACGCAGGTTGGCAAAAGCCGATCGGGCCTTATGTATACGGGCCGAGATTTCATCGGACACCAGACCGTTAGGACTGATGAGGCTCCCTAGATAAGTAAAGCGGTTAACGCATTCAATAGTTTCACGCCCTATCACTAACTTTGGTGCCGAATTAAACCAGTCCTGAAGTAACATTTTACATTTGGATGGGGAGAATCGCATCCCAAACATGCTTACATTCATGTTTAAGGTGGTCAAAAAATCCTGCATTTTATCAGCATCTTCACTCAATAGGCATCTTCACTCAATAGAACTGATGACATGTTTTAATTTGACCGCCTCTACCCTTCTTCCATCCTACTTCAACCCTAGCCAACATTGCGCGATAAATAGATAGATATAGATATATAGAAAATAGGAAGTAGACGAGTAAATAAAAGTGGGGGAAAAGGAAATGTCGAAAACGATTAGATTTGAATTTTAGTATGTTTTAAGCTCATGTCACCTATTGAAAACCAAAGTCGTATGAAAATAGGTCAACAAGCCAACATTAATCCAAGCGACTATTCAGCACAATTATTACAAATTTCGCGTTTGGTTTTCGACATATTTTTTAAGTTCACAACCCGACTGTGCTGCTACCTTGACGTGGTGATCGGGCTCGCCTATTGTGATGACTCAATCAGGCTATACTGACTAGAACAATCGTTCCTCAAGGTCCTACCATGCCAAGCAGGTCCGAGGACGAAGTTGTACTGCTGGCTGTACAGAGGTATGACGGCAGTAAGGTGTTTTCTTCAGACTATCAGCATAACAGCGATGCTGTCTTCCCACAAAAGGGGGAGTTAGTGAAGGTCGACCCTAAAAATGTACACCTCACCTTACTCCACGGATTTACGTCTCCCAACAAGTACGGAGCTACAACGAAAATCTCTCTCAAAAAGGCCGTGTGAGACTGGCCACGAGCAATTGTTCCTTGGGTACTGCAGTCGCGATCCCAGGTCTTTCAGACCAACCCTAACTCAATTTTCTTTTTAGGTACATCAGTGTGGGCAACTGGGGAGAGATAACCGCCCTCATACCTCTAACAACACACAAGATCACCGTCATTTTAATCAAACTTCTTCTTCTATTGCTAAGATTTATCCTGCCCCTACTTTCAAGACTAAATCCCTATCTTCAGCTTTCTCCTGTGTCATCAGTGCCAACGATTCCGGTTCATGAAATGTCCCGTCAGTCAGTCAGTCAGTTACAACGTAGAACTCTGTACATGCGTACATCAGTTCAAGTTGCCATGACTCAATTAACAGATGGAGATTAAATTATCGGACCAAATCCCAGAGTAGGGGAGGTAGTAAGAGTAAGTACTAATGGAAAGGCATAGAGATCAGAGATGAGATTTGAGATAAAAAGTGATTCAGTAAAGAGAAAATTATAATAAGCTCAAAAATTAGAATTTGGAGGAAGACAAGGAGTGGATGCACCTGCGCGATTGCAATCGATTTTGAGCCATATCACCTACAGTCTCTAACCATTTGTTACGATCATCGCATGGGCCCCAACCAGGTAGTCTACATCTAATGAAATGTCCCGAGTATACTAAGACTACGCTCCAAACTTCACATTGGTGCACTTGAAGTATGAACCATGTGTCAAAAAGGGCAGTAAGCCTCCCTTGCTAAGACATTAGAATCACGCGTAACTTGTGCATGTTGTGTCTCCGAAACACTTATACAAGATCCTAGCATGGTCATTCACTTGACCTCATCTAGTCAGAGTAAACAACCCTCGGGATACACTCTTCGTTTATCTGACGACTCAACAGCAACTTCTCGCGGGCTAGTCAATGTAGGTACTGCGTTAAGTATGAGAGCAGAACAGGTACTTCTCGAATGGATTCCTGTTAAACCGTCACCTATGTGCCGTCCCATTAAATGGTTCAGTAAGAACTCGAAAATATGGAGACATACGCCGTTGTGTTTCCGTTGTTTCTGCCTACGCTCCCACTGACTGCAGCTCGGATGAAGTGAAGGATGAATTTTACAAAAAACTTTCTGAACTTCTTCATAGGGCTAAACACTTAAATTTAGTACTTATGGCTGGTGATTTTAACTCCCAAATAAATAGTCTGAATTAGTCTGAAAGACATTTAGGTGGATGCGTTTCTTCTCCTCTAAATCCAAACTATTGCTGCAGGACTGGACTTTTTCAATACCTGAGCTAAAGAAAGGGAGTGAGGTAGTTGAGCACGTTAACCATTTTACTTATCTTGGAAGTCTGATTAGCCCTAATGGGTTGGTTTCTGACAAAATCTCAATACAAATTCAAAAAGCTCGTTTGGTTTTGCCAACTTACGTCACCTATGGCGTAGACGAGATATTTGTCTCTCAACGAAGGGAAAAGTGTACTGCGCAACAGTTCGCTCTGTGTTATTGTAGAAGTGTGAGACGTGGCCATTAAGTGTAAACGACACTCGCAGGTTATAGGTACTTGACCATCGATGTCTTTAAAACATCGCTTGCGTTAGCTGGGATCACTAAATAAGTAATAATGCAATTAGACGACGAGTGATAGGCAAATGTGGTAAATAAGTCAATGAAGTTGTGAATCTTTATCAACTGAAGTGGTTGGGATATGTGTTACGTATGCCCAACCACCGTCTGACTCGACGTGCCGTGTTGGCAGATATATGAGCAGGATGGAAGAGAGTTAGGGGCGGTCAAATGAAAACATGTTATTAGTCAATGAAGTCACTGATTGCTGGTTTAAGTCGTGTCGGTAGTTGCAGACTGCCTGGTTGAGGTCCTCGTGAATACCGTAACCAGTAGCTAGAAACAATGAGTGACACGGCCGAGAATCGGTCATAATGGCACAGATGTATTCACTCACTGTCCTCTCTTAAATCGTGAGGTTTAAATTATTCCATAACTTTTTTTTAACTCTCCCTGAACGATATTCTATATGTTCACACACCTTGTTACTATTATTATTGAAGTAACTTCTATTAATGGCAACTTGAACAGATGCACACATGTGCCAGATTCTATGTTGATTCTACATACATACATTAGGTACACAAGTTTTATGATTTACGGTCGAATACGACATGTGCGCCTAAAGAGTGAGGGAGACGAAATGAAGAAAAACATAGCTAATATCCGCAAACTTTAATATACGACCAAATATTTGGTCACCGAAGTGAAAAAAATGTCAATAAAGGCGAATCCAGTGTAAATAGAGCAGGAGACGCAAATTTTGATAAATGGCATGGAGGTGAACTATATTAGGCAGATAGTAAACAAATAACACCTTAGGAAAGCATCTTAGGTAACAATGCCCAAGTAAACTGAAATGTCTAAATAAAGGCTATTTCGTAAAAGCAAAGATACTGTGAATATAAGTGAGAATGCAATATCTAGCTCCTTTTCGCTAGTCCACAGAAACTGAATAGTCGAATTTTTCTTACTCGATGAGAAATAACACCATATTCCTATCACATGTCACCTAAATTCACATCGTTCAGTAAACTTTCGCATACGCTTATACCAACTAGTCGCGTTTTGCTTTAATATACACCGAATCTTCAACACTATTTATGTGAATTGGTCCACATGTGTATGCATAAAACACTAAACTGTTTCAATGCACTAAATCTAAACTAGAATACTGGGATTTTTGTGAAACAAAATTGTTTATAGACAGTTTGATTAGATTATGCATCTTACTTTCATTTTTGTGATACCGAAAATTGTGAAAATCATGTTAGTAATCTGCCTTACGTTTGAGTGCGCCTCTATCAATAACTAGCTTAAAGATTGAGCTTACCACTACCTCCGCCGTATTTAAAGAAACCGTATAATCACCAAACAGTTCCTTGTACTCAGTTAATTTCGTAAAAGACGAAGTTAATCCGCTTTCGACTGAAATGTCATCTGCAAGATAATTTCTGTGCTAGTATCACACCAAAGTAGTGCAATACTATATATTTCATAAGTAATTGTTTTCATCTGGCTCCACTAGATGAGTCATATTGATGTACTTAGAAAACACAAAAAGTTTTTTTATCAGTCATCTAGATTGCACAACAAGAATCCTCTATTTATTGAATAAGTTGATAAGTTTGCAGGAATTTGCTGTTAGCAATGAAGTTTTTCTGAAAAATTGTTACGATGGTACATTAACAGATAAACTTATAAAAATGTAGGCAAAAGAGCTACTATTACTTCATTATTTACCTAAATTGCAAAAATGCAGTTAATGGAGATATCAGTCATGAGTACCCACATTTATTAATTATTAACTACTGACCATAAAATTCACAATGTCACTGGAAAGGGATGGTGAACAGAAAAAAAATGGTTTCCCCAATACATGAACTTAATTTTCACTAGTACATCTGTAGTGCCTGATATCAGTTCAGGTTTATTTTTAACAAAAAAGACGTTATCTAGTAAAAATAAGTTAACACTATTTCTACAAATAACCTGTTTCTCATAACAATAAGTTTTAGTGGGACTAACAAATCAGGTAACTTGCAGCCTGCTGTAAAACGATAGTTACTTTACATAGTCTTGAATAGGCTGTTTGGTAGGAAAACATCCGCAGTGTACCTTACTGTCTACTTTTCAAATGTACGATTCAAATTGGAAGGCTGAATATGAAACAGCAGTGACATGTACGATTTTATCATGGGACACTTGAGCTCATTTTGCAGATTAAACGAAAAGAAAACTACCAGCATGGTTTTCATGATATTTGGTATCGCGAAAATGAAAGTAAGATGCATAATCTAATCAAACTGTCTATAAACAATTTTGTTTCACAAAAATCCCAGTATTCTAGTTTAGATTTAGTGCATTGAAACAGTTTAGTGTTTTATGCATATACATGTGGACCAATTCACATAAATAGTGTTGAAGATTCGGTGTATATTAAAGCAAAACGCGACTAGGTATAAGTGGGTGAGAAAAGTCAGCTTAACGGTGTGAATTTAGACTGTTGCAAGATAATGAGAATGAACAAAACAGGTTTCCACTGATGCACTACAACTACGGCTAAACTGCATAGTGAAACGCGAAACAGCGGTTCCTGGTGCTTAATAACAAATAAAGATGCCAGACCTACTAAAAAAACTTCATCAAGGTCATGCCGAACGATTACAAATAACGAGCCTTTGGACCAGGCAATTTAGGATCCGTTAAACAAAGTTTATCACGTTTATGAATTCAACAAATTTTTGAGTGTACACTTCAAAGAATATTGGTCAATATTCATGAGAAGTAGCTACATTACTATTATTCTCGAAAACCTAATTGCTGCTATACTTTAATGTTCGATGTTATATATATATCTGCATCTAGAACAGATTCAAATTTGCTTGTTGTCAATACTCATTTTCCGCCTTGATGTCAAATTATATCGCTTGTAGTTTATGGCTTGGAAATTTGATAACATAGAATTTTACCTTCAGGATTAATATTAAGGAGATTGACTAAGCTTTCCATAATTACTGAATCGTTACTATGCCATCTGTTATTTTGATGAAAGGATTTGTAATACAGAAGCAAAATATCATAACATACACTTTAATTGCAATTTCATATCAAGGAATATTTGCAGCATAAAAGCATCAGAGTCGCTTATGTTTAGGAAGTGAATAATTTCCTAAATTTCGATTGCAGACATACGGCTTCATGTATTCATATAAAAATATAGTATTATGAGAATATGAATTGTGTAGAATTGTTGACTGACAGTTTAAGGTGGACATTCGATAGATGCATTGAGAAAAAAATATTAATTATAATTCAGCTGACTAATATCAGGTGGTCGTAATGAGACTCATTGTTTATTAGTAATCAGAACATAAAATATATAGAATTTTTTGTTAATTGAAAGCTTATTCATACAAAATAGTTAATATATCGTTCGCTATTGTCTTAAAATAATAAAACATTCAGATACTGGTCTTGCATTGTTAGAGAAGTTGTCTTTTATGTGTAGCGTGAGTGTTTGCAACTTCTGTTTGTATGAAATAGTAACAGATACCAAATTGTCTATTTTCTATACATAAACACTGAGGGCCTTTTGAAACATCATACATTATATCTATGATGCACTTTTACGCAAACTAAACATTCTAATAAACTTATGCCCTTTTACTTTTGAGTTTGTGGGAATACACCTAAATATAAATCAAATTCGTATCACATGATAAATGGCATGGTGGAGTTACATGTCTTAAGTGATGTTGAATCACCTGACAACTTTATTAACCTGGCCTACCTTAACTTTTTTGTCTAGGCTTCTTGATTAACGCAAGATTGGCTAGTAATTGGATCTAAAATAATAATAAACAGTGGATTTACAAACACATCAACAAACGCCGCGTTGAAATGTGTCCTTTGACTAAGATTAATTAATGCATCATTCTTATCCCCGTTTTCTTTTGGCCGACTTTAAACACCATGACTTCCATTGGGCATTAACTATGTATGATTTAGCATGTAGTAGTGTTAAATATTCCGTCGACGCTACAAGTTGATATTTACTGGTTGCTTCACAATGCAATGTTGCATATACTCTTCGTTGTTGTGTTATTATTGTCTGTGCTCAATGTATGTCAGTCACTTTATTAAAAAAGCTTTTCACAGGGAATATATTATTTAAACACGCATAATTAGTTTGTTACTGGATATCATTATTATTTACCCAAATTCTTAACATATGATGATCATACTTAGGATGTTTATAAGTGAATTGCTTAGGCTTTGTAAACATGTTCAAATATATTAAATTAACTCGCAACCAGAATAATGATATCTACTTTAAAGAGGCAAACTGTAAACGATGTTTGACATTTCCGATGTCTTAAAATACAAGTGTGATTTCATCTTCTTTCATATTTATACATACAACCAGAAAAAAAAATTAAACAGAATAAATGTGCATGTGGTATTTGTAACTTTCCTGTATGACGTAGATATCTGTTTATAATTAGCTGAACGTCAGCAGTTTGAAAGTTATTTACAATCAGCTAATATTAACCAATCGAATCAATCTGCCATTTGATTGGCTTATGTAATAATCTTAAATTACAAATATTAAGAATTATTGTCGTTAGTATCTCCTTATAATTATTTATGAGAATATGTCTATAAGTAGTCACGCTAGCGAATGGTCATCATTTTCAACACTTCCATATATAATTCATTCAGCACCACACGCTAATTTACTCAATAAACATAGCAAAAGTTATGCAGATGATGACGAGGCTACTGGTGATGAAAAACATATAACGGACGTCATACTAACATTTGTAATAGCTATTGATCCTGAAAAGTTGTTGAATAAAGAACCTGTTGTTACACGCCCTAAGTCATATCACTCCGGCTCATCAAGTTCAGCTAAGGGACATAACAACTTTATGTACTTCCATCTAGAATATTCCCTTTTAAATAAAGATAATTTTTTATTTTCCACTGATGTGGTAGTATTCTCAAAAAACATTGCTAAAATATATCCAAATAATTGTTCATCGAAATTAACAAAACCCTGTGAATTTAATAACACATTATGGATTATATGGACTGAACAAATACCAATAATAATCACAGATGAAATAATTATTGACTTTTGGAATTTAACACAGAATGGTGGTATACGAATTAAATGTTGGGATCAACGTGATAAATGTTCAATTCAAACAAGATTTGATAGACCAAGATCTGTAAATAGTGATAATAAACCATCTGAAGATAATTTAAAAGATGATATCAAATTAACTGAATTTCAGTCTGTAGTTAATGCGTTGAACTCTTATTGTAAACATTCAATGAATTTACAAATGAATAGTTCAAATGTAGACAGTGTTACTAAGAAATGTGAAAAGACATTACAACCAATAATAAAAAATCGTACTAAATGTAAGTTTAATTATTCATGATGTTATAAAATAAAGGAACTGTGTACAGAAGATCTCTTATGGTAAACATTGATCATTTTCATTACTGACCAAATATTTTTATCTTGTTCAACCTGTTAAATATAAGCAATCTAATTGAATGTACAGCTAATTAATTGACCTACTTCTCTTAATTTACAATGAATCTAATGGTATCAGATTTATCACTACGTTCAGTCCGATTGATAGTATAATCTTTACGTGCTAATAAATTTTCGTATTACCACCTGACTTGTAATAGCCGATGATAACCCATGACGTGACATTTTACATATTGAGCTTTCCTTGGAAGTATGTATGCCAAACATATGATTGAATTTACCTGAGGGTCCAGAAATTCATGTTGTTGAATCTTTATTTGCTGGGTATACATTTCATTGAAATCTAGTTTTCATGAACTTATCTTTATTGACTTTCACCTATACACTAATCCTATGAATTATGGATGTGTATGAGCCAGTGTGAAATAAGGTGATCTATAGGCATATTGAAATTATCTTATTGTTGAACTAAGTGTGATTATAATCCAGTATAAATAAGTGATAACAATTTATAGTTCATACGATTATAGAACACATAAGCAATATAATCTATACGTAGCCTTTCTATTATTACGACATTAACTGCAGTTGAACAATGCCAAAGACTGGAAAACAAATTCAATGATAATGGTAAATGCGTATAATGAAAAATTCAGTAATGATGATCTTGATAGGAATGTTTTGTAAATGACATTAATTCAATAAAGAATCATATCAGAAAGCTTAAAAATCAAAAGTTGTTTATCGCGGTACAGAAGTTTAGTGAAGCTTTGTACAAACATCCCAATATAGAAAAATACAGTTAACAAATTAATATGGCTAGAGGTAAATGTGGCCTCTCTACATTCGACCATCAAGTTTTTAGATTTTGGAAAAATTATGTCGAAAAGAGGTTTATTTATATGAGTTTATTTTAATAAGTTAAATTGAATGGACTATGAAAATCAATGTTGTTCACTTACCAACTTGTGGATCCATCGTAAGTCGTTCGCTTCAAATTTAGAGAAATCATGGTATGTATTGCCATCCAGCAACATATACAATTATTATCTCTCCTAATTGATATATTACCTATCCTGTATGCATTTGATGGATATTACAATTCAATAGCAATCATAACCTACTGTATATTTTATTAATATCATGTTGACAATATACCTGGTTACTAAGCCTATCAAATTATAACGCTTGTACAATTCAAAAAAAATACTTGTAGTGAGTAGTATAACGTTTTAAGAAAACTTGACTAGATGAAACTTTATTAGTGAAATAATTATTTTGAATTTTAATTCACAATGTTACAATCTTGTGAGATATAATAAAGTCAACAAGCTTGCCAAAACACTATCATTACTTAAAGTTAACTTAGTAAGAATATTCAATTTTTTATATTCAGGACTGAAACTGATCAGTTATCGTCGTTATATAGGCATATGGCTATCTAGATTTAGTAGTCTTTTGGATAACATTTTGATGTCTAAAGCGATTGGCGTTGTATTCACGTTTGAATTTGAATGTCAGAACTGGGATACAGGTACATAAGTGGAATTTCAAATAAGTTAATATTCAACAAATGGAATATTATAACGGTCATATGTTAGTTAAGAAAATATGAGCATTTGGTAATGTCAGTTATAACCCACCCTTTAACCCCCTTATATTTTATAACTAGTTCATTCAATTAAATTAGTTTGTAACGTAACTTTTAAAAAAACAGAAAGTAATATCAAAATGTATGTCTATTTGAGTAAGTTTAACCTGATACTCGGTAAAGTTAGTTTTATAGTAATTAACTTCTAATAGTCCATAACATTCTATTATCTGATATCAATTAGGATTGAAAGAGTGAAGTGATATTTTCATTTAATTAGTCATGTCAACATATTTGCATATTTCATATATCGATTATGCAAATTATGCAAATTTCAGGGGCTTTAAGTACTTTAGGTATTCAATAAGCAAAACAATGACACTCTAGTGAAAATGGTGTGCTTTAATTAGCTTTATAACTAGGATGAATTTGAATCTTCCCCTTTCATTAGTTATGGACTGGAATTGATTACTCTCTTTTGCTAAACGTGCATCCTGACGAAATACTTCCATACTGCAATAGTCCACAAGTATTGTTTGAGTTAAATTTTGACCGATAAGTGGAATCCACAACACACGTTGCGTCCTATTTTGGACTTGCCAGCCACATGTACATCCATCCAAATGTTGATGTCCACATTGGAATTCAAATTCAGTTCGTTTCGTGCCAAACACCACTGCACACACTACTAAACTACTGAGTCCAGACAGTTACATTTATGCAACGGGTTTACACAAACAATTAGGATGCATTTGGATCTTTCCGTTGATTTGTTATGGACTGAAATTGGTTAGTCTCTGTCACTGTATGCTAAACTTGAGAGGAGAGGCCTCAATATAGCAATAGATTACAAGCGTTGCAGTCTGGACTCAGTAGATTTGTGGTGAACGCAGTGACTTTTAGCAAGGAATGAACTGAGTTTGAGTCCCAGTGTGAACATCAACATTGGAATGTATGTACATTCGTCTAACGAGTCGAAAATTGAAAAAAAAACGCGTGTTTTGGATTCCACTTGCCACTCATAATAAAAATTAAACTAAACTTAGCTTTAGTATTAACCCATAAGTCAAAATATAAAAGACGGTTCGTTGTTGAAGCTAACCCGTCATTGTACTCCTTTATAAAAAGACGTGCTGATTGCATAAGACGTCGTCACACATCAGGGTATGATTTTCCTTCTATATCTAAATGAATTTTTACTTTGTTATCGTACGATTTGTTTGTGTTTACCAAGCTATTTGTTGAATTTCAAGAGTTTATCAAGTTCATAATTGTTGAAGGTTGTAGTGGGATGACTATTTTTGGAGGATTAGTATTTTAATTCATTGAATATGGTACAGACTGACATTGGCAGGGTACTAATGGAGGACCATGGAGGATTTGAAAGCCGTTTCGTTCTACTGTAGAACTCCTCAGCAGTGTAAACCACAGATTCAGCACCAGGGTTTTCAGGTTGGTGGCGAACACCTAACCCTACGCACCACTTGGTCGGCATCCAGTGGTAGAATTCCCACTTCCATCAATTTATAATATATAGAGCGACGATCGTTCATTGCTTCTTTAATAAATGCTAAGATTACTCTTGCTACTACAGAAACTCAACTAAAATAAGATAAGGATCACAGATGTGATATGATTAAGCTAAATTAACTGATGCTGATACAATTAAAGGGTAAGATATATGAATATATTATACATACAAACAATCTCAGCGAAAGTACCTAATGTAAATTTCAATGTTTCATTCAGCGGGTTTGTTCAGAGCTCTAAGAAACGTCAGATTAGAAAATTTGAACAAATACTTCAGAACTCATTATAAGAGATTAATAAACAGAATGAGAACACCTCAAAGAGCCTGGATCTTTAATACAGAATTCTTAGGGAACTTTAAATTTTCCTACTTCAAATGGATCACTATTTCAGCATAAACATACTTCGAATATCTGTTTTCAAGTCATTGTAATGACTGAATCTTCTTTAAACAAATTACTAGACGATCAGGCTAATATAGTGAGAAATGAAATGTCATTTACATTATTACATCAAAAGATAAACTATTTTAATCTATCCAACACTGAAATCTATGCTCTAAAACAATTATATAAGGATAAGACAGCTGTTATCACAAGAGCAACTAAAGGGAACACTACAGTTTCAATAAACACCTCCAATTACGACAATAAAGCTACTGAACACAAATGTGGCAGTCCCTTTGTAAAAATCAAGGTAACGTAGCTTCGTGACACCTTTTACAAACTAAAGACAAGTAGGATATTACAGTCTATAAAGCCAAAACTAAGGCCATCAGAATCGTTCTCGCTTGCTCCAAAAAGTCGCAATCCTTGTTGGCTAGATAGGCTATCGAAAGTTTACAAGGTGACTTTATCTCTAAGACTATACAAACTCACCGACATATAATCCAGTAAAATATCTAATCGAGATACTTAGACCACGTATGGAATTAAAAATTCATTTGATTTCAAGAACTTAATCAGCTATTCATTTGTAAGAAAATGAAATGATGGTAAGTTTTGGTACTTGTTCTCTATTCACTAATATTCCCAAAATATTTTATTAGATATTATATGTGAGTACTTACGTTTGGACAACGACTCGAAGTTAAATTGATCTTTAAATCCTCCTTAAATTGTCGAATGTTTTGGATGATACTTATTTACAAATCAAGGTGTAGCAATGGGATCTGTTGTATCTGTAATAGTTGTAAATTTGTTTATGCATTCACTGGAAACACGTGCATTATGAAAATGTGTCTCACCACCCAAACTTTGACTATGGTATGTAGATGTCATCCTCATTGGTACGAAACGTAATGTATTAGAAAAACATTTTGAAAATATCAACTATATTTCTGATGACATTAAATTCCCCATGGAGATCGACACAGTCGGTCATAAATTAGAAGCTTCTGAAGATTAATATTTTTCGAAAGCTAACGTATTCTGAGTAATACCCAGATTATAAATCAGCTAACACTGTATTAACAAAACTGACCGTTGCTACGACAATGGAAAACAGAGTCCAGCAGCTTATCATAGATACAAAGGACAAAGAAACTTGATTGCATTTAGTGATATAATAAATAATTACCATAATAACTTTGTTAAAACGATGCTTAAGGACAAACGGGACGAGAAAACAAGGGTACGACTGATATAGCGGATCGACACTAGTTACATCGTACCGAGATGGAACTTCGGAAAAGATTAAGAGAATTAAATCGAACACAGTATACGAGTCTTTTTCTGAACGGACAATCCACTTAGCTGTGAACTTATATACATCAAAAATAGAGTACAAAATGAAGAACAGACGAACTGTGTCTACGAAATGAAATGTAATGAATGTAATACCATATACGCAGGAGAAGCATTACGATAGCCGGATGTAAAAGTAAAATAATATATTTTTATATTTAAAGTATATTCCTAAATCCTTTGAAGAATTATAAAAACTTGAGAATAGGTCAGCAATAAAAACAGGGACAAATCCTTTGGAAAAAATTCTATTTCTTATTGAGAAAGATTAACAGCTGAAGTCTTACATATTTAGGCAAATCCAAGTAAAATAAAAAGACGAGTCGGAGTAATGTTAACTTCACTATGGCAACTGATGGATAAATAATGATTTCAGACATTTTCTATCACTACAACATCCTCTTATTTACAAATATTATCGTTATCACTCCAACACATAGACCACATGCCTTTATTCATTTGGTTTAAAATCATCTATTCTTATTTCACTGTCTATTCATGCTAATTGTAACAAAATATATATTCACTCATTGAACCTATAATTATCATCATATTCAGTTATTTTTAATCATTCTCAAATTTACAAGATTTTACAAGTCTATCTCCTGCTCATATATTCTATCCCATTGTCATAACCAATGGGCGATGTATGAACTCAAATGTTTTGTAATATCCAAACTACATATATATGCGCACCTTCATTTATCTACGACATACTAAGCGTAGGTTCATTTGTAATAACTCACGTAACATGTTTACATTCTTCATATAATTAGACAATCAGTGACAATTTACCTTCTTCAAGGAAATAACTAAAAGTCAAGATTATCCATAACTACCAATTGAACCATTGGATCGTTTTTATTAATAGTTGTTTATTTAATGCGAATGAATTGTACATGTAATTGTTGTCACTGAAATGTCATATTCAGATTTCAATATTCTTCTATCAACATCAATAAGTTAATTTATACAAACGCTTAAAAATTTAATTACAGTAGGGTTCTTTTGTTACTTTTCATTTTCTTTTTAACTGATGCTATCAGTATTGTACTACTAATCTCATAACATCACAATAGAAAGCCAAAATTACAATTCCCACTGATAATTTGTTTATAAGTTCCTTGAATTAAATCGCTCCATTGTTTTTTTCTACATTCTGAAACAACGTACAAGTTTTAATTGATCACAATAAACTTAATCACTTCACTTAATATTTTAATAAACAATCTCATTACTTCAGATTAAGATATTATAATAGAATACTTTATAAATGTACTTTTCTCATAGATATGAATACATTCAATCAATCTTGCAGTAGTAAAATGAAAGTATTATCTGCTGGTCAAAGCTCTTTGAAAACTGATAAAATTCAAGATTTTATTGATAGATGGGGATCATGTTGTTTAGTCCTACAAACAGGACATTTATTTCGAATAAATCCACCAAGATGGATTGTAGCACGTAAACCAGTAACATGTACTAACTATACCACGTTAGATAAACCACCACTATCTTCAATGGTTTTAGAATTAGACAACAATTTTAAAGATATATTAGTTGGTATACAACTTTCTAATTCATTAATGTCTACACGTCAACGACAGAAATTTCAACCAATCATATTAACAATTGACAGATTACATAATCTTCCTGTTACACCATATAGAAACTATGATGAAATGAGAAATATATGTGAACCAATACGATTAGTAACTAACTTCTCGAATTTCTGGAATCATCAGTCAAGAGAATATATTCAAGACAAGGATATATATATGGATGAAGTACAGGTAAATTTGTCAAATTGTTAAGATAATGTTACAAAGATTCTAAAATTTCGGTTTATAATTACATTTTATTTTAAGACTATGAAGGCCCTGGTAACAGTTATTGACGTATTAGACAAAACAAAGAAGTTCAGTTAGTTTATGACAGATTATGTAAGTCATGTTGCAAATAAGTCATAGCCCAATAAGTTAATGAGCAGCATTTTTGTTTGTAAAACTGGATGATATGAAATTAATTTGAATCTCAGTTCAAATGAGATTTTGATTATAACCCGTTGAATGTGTAAGTCGGTATAAAGAGTAGGTTCTACGTTTTCAACCAACTACTGTCAACTGAATAGTTTAAGATAATTAATTAAATATCTGGAGTTAGAATAAATAGTTTTAACTTTATCAACGGGAAAAAATAAAGAGATACTACAAATATCATGCCAGTCTTGTCTTTAGGTATGGTCGAATTTTATCAAACAAGATGCAAGGCAACCATTAACTTAATTTATTCGACATCATGTCACCTACGTTTTAATGTTTGGTGATTACAGCTAGTCGAAGGGAAACTTTATTTCACAAAGATCTTCTACAAATTTGTACTGATTGGTTAGGAATGCCTTAAATCTGAAAGTATTTAAATCAAGAAAATCTGTAAACCGAGATAAAATCCTACAAGTAGTAATAGTTATCTCGATATATCAAATAATCCAAGGCAATAAATGTTAATTGGCATGAAATCTTCTTCATGAATATCATGTCAGTCTACTGGTATTTGTTTAAATCCTCAAATTATAAATCCGATTCATTTTCATGCTAGTTATAAGAAACGATTAAATTCCTTATAAATATTACTTTAATAATTATCGTTAATTGATCCAATCAAGTTAACTGATAGAATAATTGTACTTTATTACATAATACTTTAAAGTTCATCCATTTGGTAGATTTCAGTGAAGAAGTATTATCGTTACACTCTAATTCATTTTAATAATCTAAAATTTGGATTTATTGATATTTGGCCAACTATTTTTTTTTTAAATTCAGTCTACTACAAAGTACGAATTCGTGTACTCTAATTTTAAGTAGTCTGATTGTGTACAAGTTAGTGATACTATTAGGTTGGGTAAATTAAAGTAAGTAAGCGTGTATTCAACCGGTGAATTACTGTGGTCAGCTACCAGGCCTCAAATGAGATGAAATCTACTTTCCTGAAAGCTAATATGCTTAATAATTTATTTATTCCTGGTAAAAACATGGTAATTTGATAATGTTGAAAGTTATAAACTAAGCAATTTTTAAAGAATTTGAGGTGATGTGTGGGGAAGGTAAGGTATCATAATATAATTTCTAGCCATAAGGACTAACATTAACTGTAGTTCTAATGGATCGCTGGTGACGTCTTGGTCTGTGGATCTAGGTGACGAGGGTTTGAATACCACATGCTCCATCGATTCATTTTAGATTTCAGGAACGCTTTTCTAATAAAATCCTTGTAGGCTACCACGAACCAATTAACATCAATTAATTTTATTAGAAAGCATCACAGATTATTGTTGTAAATGTTGTATTCATAATTACATCAGTCGATTAATCAATCAATCAATCCCTGTTACATCACGTCGAACATTTCCCGCCGACCAGCATTCTCCAACTAACAATCTCTAGAATGAGATGACATCGTAAGGGTTCTCGGAGATTTAAAGTTTCACAAAGATCACAAAAATACTAAACAATTGTCTAAATCGATAAAACATCAAAGATAAGAGTTAATCTGCTAATCAAAAAATTGAGTCCACCCAATGAAGAAAAGTGTGATATATAAGTATGGCTGGAGAAGGATAATAATATATATGTAAATGATGCATTCGTCAATTGTAAATAAAATATAGAATTTAATGTCATCTAACAGTTTTCAATAGCTGCCACCATTTAATTGATATTGTAGTAAGAATCAATCGATCAATCAGTCAATGCCTGTTACTCCATAAGGAGCATCGGCCGCCGACAAACATCCTCCAACCAACTCTGTCCTGGGCTTTCTTTTCCAGCTCTTCCTGAGTGCTCTTCATTCTCTTCTTGTCTGTCTCCAATTAACGACGCATTGTGTTCTTGGGTCTTCCTCTTTCCCTCTGGCCTTCAGGATTCCGTGTTAATGCTTGTCTTTGATTTAGTTTGATGATTTCCTCAGTGTGTATCCTATTCACCTCCCCTCTAGCGTTTTTTCGTAATGTCTTTCTCGGTTGGAAGTTAATTAGTTCTCCACCACAGAAGGTTGTTGTTTATGGTTTCTAGCCAACGGATCCTTAGTATCTTACACAAGCAGTTGTTTTTAAATACTTGCATCATTTAGATTATACTTTTCGTAATTCTCTAATTTTCACCTCCACACAATAAAACTATCTTGATATTTGTTTGGAAAATTTTAACTTTAATGTTAGCTAATATTTAGTTTGAGTTCTAGATGTTTTTCAGTTGCAGAAATGCTACTTTTGTCTTGCCAATCCGTGATTTGTATTGACATATGCATTGCTTAAAAATGAAGTCGTCTAATAAATAACTCTCTTCACCGAATCATTCTTTTATGTTTTTAAAATTGGTCTGTTAATTTATTAGTTTACTTTCATTAACCATTCAATTATCAAAATATGTTTATGTCTTGTCTCATGTTAGTGTAAATCATAGGCTCCTTGTTATATACCTATAAACTTATTGTTAATTTAATCAAACCTAATTGGACTTTTTTTCTATTTCTCCAAAAACTTATTATAGGTAATTCTAACATATAATATTCCTGTACCGTATCTTCGTGAATTATTACAAACTTTACCCATAATCATTGATGTATACGATAGAGTATGTTACAAAGATGAAGTAAATGAAGTGAAACAATCATCTGAATATGGTCTATTTTGTACTGAACCAGATGATGATAAAATTGGTAAAGTACAATCAAATTTAAAAACTAATGTATTTTCATTGGATTGTTTAAATCAAAACAATTGTAAACATAACTGTAAAATTTCATCTCCTACAGGAAGAGTTAATTTAGATTTAAGTGAATTAATATGGTTAAAATGTACAAAAATGAAACAAAAACTACCAATACTACAAATTAGTGAATCTGATCTAGATTTATTCAAAGATTATAGATTTACTAATAAAAATCCTAGAAGTATTCCTCGTAGTTACATTGGTTATGTGGATAGTCAATGTGAATTATTCATCGAAATAGAGATAAATATCAATATAGATCAATTGCTTCAAATAGATACTACACCTGAGAATACACAGATTGTTGAACGAATGGCTTTTATCCTAGAGAAACCAGAAAAAAGTGATATGGATGGTAAGATCGTAAACAGTATTTGAAATCTTATTCATTAAAGACATACAATGAACATAAAATAAACTTGAATAATACATAAAAATAACATTCAACTGAGTTGAAAATCAGAAAATTAGTGTAGATTGAAATGAATCAGCCAATGTATAATGCTGTTGAACTATTATTATTATGGACTGAAATTGATTATTATCTGTTATATGTGCATACTAAGCAGTGTGCTTCTATACGCTCCCAGCTCATTTGTGTTATTGAAATTGGATAGTGTTCCGTTAGTAGGATTTACGGGACTCGTTTCGTCTTATTCGGGGTTTGTCAGCTGTATGTAAATGCATCTTAGTCTGAATTCGGTGGATCGGTGGTAAAAGTTTGTGGCGTCTTACGCGAATGAGTTTGAGTTTCCGTACAAGAATTTAGACGGATTCAGGTACATTCGTCTGATAAGTTCAAAATGGGATGAAACGCTGGTTGCGAATTACTATGGAAAATTACAGTCTAGCTTCAGTGAAACTTTACATAACTGTTTTTACTTATTAATTCATGACGTTAGATTTGAAATGAGATTTCTGTTGTGAGAAATATTATGTCACAGAGTTCTATACAAAATATTAAGTTGAGAAAAATATTTGACTAACTAACTGAGAGATAATAAAACATTGTAGAGATTATTTATATCGTTTTACTTGATAGAATCATAAGTACACATGAGAAGTTACTTAACCTACATTTCATATGTTTTGTTTTACCTTGAAATAGCGTAAGATACCACTTTCAAATTGTTTAGTTAGAGAATTTATTTGAAGGAATAAATTACAACAGTCTAGATGTGCAAGTATAGTACAGTTTTCGATCTTTTGAATCACAGAGTTTTACATTCATATCTTTTTGTTCCATCTTCTTCAACAGTGGACTTAATGCTTAATCCTTTTCACTATTATTGTTGCTACAATGATTCGACTTAATCAGCTTTTAATCTTATTGATTTTATCTCGTTATATTCTTGTTATCGAACTGCTAGGACTAACTTACATTTGAGTCAGACTGTATGTTGATTGCGTATGATTAACTATGGGGTATTTTAGTACTACCTAGTAAAGTGGAAACAGTGTTATAATATTGAAGGTACTCAACTTTCAACCATTCAGCTGTGAAATTAGAGCTAATTGCACTTAATTTGATTTAGGCATGCAGATAAAATCATTGACTTTCATACAATAATTATCAATTAAAAACGTCCTCTGATTGCTGAATTTATAGGATTCCGAAAATATTATACCTTAAATTCTCTCATTAGTCTTAGGAGGGCTCACAAAAATCTCAACGAAACTTTCCAATACACATGAAAAAACCCGGACATATTCCATCCATTCACTAGTTGGCAGAACTTCCCGGAATCTCTTGGTGGTGTGTTTCGATTGGTTAACGTCTGAAACTTTTTAGTCTGGATTTGATGGATTATTATGATGATTTTATTTGTTTCAGAAAACGATAAATATACGAATATTTTTTACTTAACTCACCAGCATTAAGATTCTTGCCTACTTGACTTCTATCTTCTGAATTATAACCAAGTAGGTTCAAAGCATTCGAATACTGAAGTGGTTTACAGTTAGACAGACAGATAGACAGATACAACGCAGAACTTCGTACGTACGTACATCAGTTCAGGTTGCCATATCACATCAGCACAGAGACGCAACTGTCAGTTCAAATTCAAGAGTGATAGCGATAGTAGAAGTATTAGCAGTAATGCAGAAAATTAGGGAGCGAAAATTTGATTTGAAAAGTATAATTCAGTGAGATAAATTTGAAAGGAGAAAGATAGAGAATTCAGAAGGTTAGATTTTGAGAGAACACAAAGAGTGGATGCACCTGCGCCATTGCAAACGATTCTGAGCCATGTCGTTCAAAGTTTCTAACCACTGATGACTTTCGTCTCGCGGACCCCAACCACGCAGCCTACATCTACCAACATGACTTAGTCCATTTGTCAGTGACTTCATCGATTTCTGCCATGTTTTGGTTTGGCGGCACCTAGCTTTCTTCCAACCCATTTCTACGCCGCAAAACATAGCTCATCGAGGCAGTCGGTAGTTAGACATGCGTAACACATGTCCCAACCACCTCAACTGATAAAGTTTCAATACCTCATCTATTGATTTGCCCTCCTTTCCTAGAACCCGTTTCCTAACAACAAGATTGCTCACTCGCTTGTCCCACGATACTTGAGCAATGCTTCGAAGACACCTATAATCGAAGACCAGTAATCTACGAATGTCCTCTACTCTTAACGGCCAAGCTATTAAGCACAAGTTATAACAAGTAATCCAAAAATACCTATTTGGCCTGGATACCTTAAATCATTCTCAAGTTTCATCCATTCTTTTTGTTTATTCATCATTTTTTTTGTTTTCATTTTTGTATTACATTTATAGATAATTATTATTCTGAAATAAAAGAAAAGATTAAGCTATTTATATTAAGATCTAATGCACGTTCTCTTGGTATATCCGATGAATTACCTTTGAATGTAATTAAAGCGAATATCAATTCTAAACAATCCCAATATATGCCATGTATTCATTCAACATCATCAAGTTCTATGTCATTACATTCATCAATTAATAATTATAATGATGTCAATTTACAACCAATAAATGAATTAATTACTGGATTTCATTTAAATGATGAAGATTTTGATTTATTCATTTTTGAAACAGCTAACATTCAAATAAGTAGAAATTTAGAAATGTTATGCATTGAATGCTTGAATGAATTCAATGCCTATACTAAATTACACTTTAATATTGAACAAAATAATGTGAAATTTTTAAAAAATAGTCAAATAACTTTTACAAAACGTTTATATACATCATTAAATTGGTATTTATTAGAAAATACAATGACAATTTCAATGAAACATTTAATTAAACAATCATTACTTTATATACGTGATTTACTACCACGTTTAGCTTATTGTGCTATTAATCGAATTGTTAATTTAAGATATTATTGTCAAAATTTTTCAAGTAGTATACATGAAAATTTATTTCCAACTATTGATATGATTAAAGCATTAATAAAAGAATTTTGTATTACACCTATTTTAACAAATTTAAATTCATCACTAACTAATCTATCAATTAAATCTAAACAATCATCTAATTTACAATTGAATAATGAACAAATCACATTGAACATTGAACAGAATAGAATAAAACAAGATGAAAATAAAGATATTATTATAAAAACAAATCAGTATAAAAATAAAAGAAATCATTTATCAAAAAGTTGTACAATTAATAATTCAACTAAAAGAAAAGATACTACTAAAATGTTACTTACAAAAGAGAAACACTATTATCATTCATTAATCTTTGATAATAATGATAAACAACAAATATATAATTATAGTATACAATCATTGAACTCAATAATGATTTCAAAAAACGAACTTTATTATAAAATGTTATCAATGAATAAACGATTTACATATTCAAATGAATATTTACAATCAGGTAGTTTTGAATTAACACAAGATGATCATTGTTTTAATGAAATGTTGAATAGAAAAATTATTTTAAGCGGGAAATCTTAAATTGAAATAGACTTGGTTTTCTTTTAAAAAAATGAATGTTACAATGTGTTATAAACAAAGTGAATATTTGTTAAATAATGAATAATTTAGAAATGGGAAAATAATGAAACTGTGTTTGTTTTCTATTGTATGATACCGATTAAAGTGATATGTTGCTTATTTGCATATTTATCTTAGTAAAAGAAATATCTTATTGATGGTATATTTTCTATAAATGAGTAATGACTGGTGAATTGAAGAAAGGCAAAGTTTCAGTTTCATTATATTGGGATAGGTTGCATTACATGTGTTAGTTCTTGTGATGAGTATCTCTCAGTTGATTAGATATTTTTCGAATATGTCAACTGACGGAGCCGTTGCTACGTGTTGAGGTAGAGAGTTACATTCGTTGACTGTTCTGTAACGAGGGGAGTAGTCTATACTGATCCTGCATATTATTTGCTCGGAGCTTATGGATGTTTTTGGAGTGCCCTCGTCAATGTTTTGTCCTAGAAGGCGAGAAAAATGAGAGCATGTCAAGGCTAAATTTATTATTAAATATTTTGAAGACTGTTATTAGGTTGCCTCCAGTTCTTCTATATGGCAGCAAGAATAAATTTAGTTTAGATAACTTCTCGTCGGACGAAAGCCATTCTATTTTAAAGATTAACCTAATTTCGGTTTTTTGAACCTTTTATAATAACTAGGCATAATTTTTAGGCAAGAACTAGCTACTTATATGCAGTATTTAAGTTTCGGTCATATATACATAGTATACAAGGTCAGCAATGTCCTGACATCAATACACCTAAAGGCTTTATGTAACGACTAAAGAGTTCGGAAGCCTTTACAGGTAGTACCACTAAAATGTGCAGTGGTTTTTAAATCACTGCTAATGGTGACTCCCAGATCAATATGCTTCTGGATGACGAGAGCACAACTTTATTCATAGTATATGTATATATACCATGATGTCCAATATGCATCATAATGCATTTGGAGGTATTCACGAGATATCCCATGTCATTCCATTCTTTCTAGCGTCAGTAGATCCTTTTGGAGTTCTGAGATGTCTCCTTCATTGTGTTTGTCTCTCTATATTTCAATATAGTCATCATACAACATAACTGGTGATGATACCAGATTAAGAGGATTAATGCTACGACCAAAACAGCTCCCTGATGCATTCCACTAAGCCGAATAATTTGAAATCCATTCACACTCTTTGTTTTCACCCAACTAAGAAGTCAATTTTCCACAGGAGTAAGTTGCAAGAAAAGCTGTCCTGTCCAGATATACTACACTTCAGAAGTGTTAAATCATGACCATATCAGGGATTGTACTTAAGACTTTCATGCTTTAGAATAGGTGATTGACTATCATACTATTACACTGACATCAAAATGGTTTACATTCAACATTAGTGTGTCACTGTCCCATGCTCTTTGTAGTTGAACCCCATTGGTTACATCGTTAGATTGCAGTTTAAAAATTCCAATACACTTAAGTCTACCTAATACTAGGATGAAACAAATGTTTGGTGCTTCCTGTTTTTAAATGGTTAACTGCTTAACATTAATCCGTTTGTTGTGACGCGTGGTTTAGAATCTTATTCGACCGCGAAATCTTTGTCGTCAATTATTAATCTCGTCTAAGTGGACCGCTTGATTTGACTCCTAAGCTTGACTCGACCGCCAGGCTAAAGCTACACTTCAACGTGAACACGAGAGAGAAGACACGAAATACGGCAAGATAACACTTTACTGCAAGGAGTCAATTATGTACAAAAACTAGGATATTTATATTATCAAAAATGTCCTTCAGGCTGCTAGAGATTTCTATATCCTACTAAGCACAGTAGTAGTAAGATAACTGTCCAACCAGAGACATATCACGTGACTTCTCATTGTCTAGAATTTTCTGGTAAAAGCTATCTGCGTGCTGATTGGACACAATTTTCTCTATTGATTTCTACGCCTTTCTGAACTTGTTGCAAGGGTTTTTTCGGCTCTACCCAACACCGTTATATGAAAGTTCGAATTCGCTAATCTCTACAATATCTAATGATGAACACCAATACTATCTTGAACAGTTTATGTAAGAAAATTGCTTCTTAAGCATAGATAAGCTGACTATCTTGTTCACTAATCATGATTCAAAGTAAATTTATTTTTGACCAGAATGGCTGTTATTTCAGACATTCTAAACAGTTTATTTCCATGGTGAATTTTTTTGTAAAACAAAAACAACAAACAATGCTGGATGATGTGAAATCATTTCCATATCTCATGTGCTCTAATTCTTTCATATAAGCACAAAATCATATAAACAAATCAATTACTTTACGTGTATAATGTTGATTGTAACATGTATATAAGTGTCATTTAGCTTTGGTAATGCAGAATAATGAATAATGACAAGTTCATATTTATAGATGAGAGGGATAAGTAAAAGAGGGGGATCATAATGTAATCTAATATGGAAAAACATGTACAAATTGTTACAAGCTTAATTTCACACCTTCTAACCTACATACAACTTACAATTGCTCATATTTATCATAGATATTAAATTATGTATTCATGTTATTGCCATTAGTTTGCTTATCATGACTACTAGTTCATATACTATCCTACTGTCAGTTTACACCTTTCAACTATTATGATAAGTTATGTAATCTACGTGTTTCATTGTTACCAATGATTCACAAATTGTCTTCATTGTTATAACAATTTTCATAAATAAACATTACTGGATTTTGGAGTAAAGCCTAACGATTGTTGGCTTATATGTGTGTTACTTATAGAAGACAAAATCGATGTTAATTACCCAAATTACCAATCAGGATAATAGTGATGACAGTAATAGTTTAAGGTTATATGGGAAACAGCTAAAAGGCGGTCAAATGTTTTAGTAAGCAATGTAAGAATATAATAAGACTAAGAAAAAACATTGAACGTTCTAGGAAGAATACGTGGGAATGATAAAAACAGGCGAAAAATTAGGAAATAGGAAGAAAGAAAAATAAGAAATGAGGAAAGGACACCAAGAAATTACTCATTATGGTAATACCAGGTGAACCATGAATTACTTTTTGTGCATAAATCTTGTTTCCATTCTTCCAGTGTACGTGCCACCGAACGTACATGTAAACTGGTAATTGTAATTGGAGGTAAATAAGGGGGGGGGGGGTTAGTATATGTAGGAATTAGAGTACGCGAAATGAAATGAATTCATAACATCCTACAATGTTCGTTGTTCCTTTTTTTTTGTAAAAATGGCTGTTGGCTGAATAATAACTTTTCTGGTTATCAATACAATCTGTTCGTTACTGATCAGTTATGTAACGTATAAGGTGAATTAAATCACAGAAAGTAACAGTATTCTGCAACTGATATTAAATTTATCATAATAATCGAGAGAAGAATCCAAGCAACTTAATATGTACTTAACGTAAGAAATATATTAATAAATGAAAATCAAATAACCGGATATAATGTGTATTAGATTTTGCAAGATAAATTAAACGATAGGAGGAAGTGTAAGTTACGTTAAATTGTCATATAAAAAGTGATACAAGGGAATCGATAATTAGAATGTATTTGAATCCTCTTGTTGATTTATCGTGAACCGAAGTTGATCAGTCTCTGTTGCCATGTGTGCATCCTAAGTGGATTTTCACAATATACCAATAGTTCATAAGTATTGTTTGTGTTAGATTGTGACTAGAAAGCGGATTGTAGAACGCGCATTTGGTCTTGTTTGAGACTCGTCAGTCTGGATGCACCTGCATCTTAATATTGATGTCTACACCGGGACTCGAACTTAGTTCATTTTGTGTCAAACGCCACCGTGTTCTCCACTAGACTACTGATTCCAGGCAGCAACAGTTATTCAACGGAACGAAGTGTGCGCCTTGAATTCCGTTTTTCAGTCAAAATTCAACTCAAACGATAATACTGAAGTAAGAGTTTCAACAATAAAGTTGATGCTTTTCGATAGGTTACTATAAATGATCGTAGCTGAATAATATTAATTCATCCACTTTTCGGTTACTTTTCAGTTAACTACATCTTTAAAAAATATATATATATATATTCACTTTATATTAACTAGGCTTTCAATACATTTGAAGTTGGCACAAATTTAGAACAATAAAACTCATCAGTATATTTGTTCATTATTATTTCAATTACGAGGGCATTTTCAAAAAGAAGATAGAAGAATAAGATGAATAAAGGAATTCCGAATCGTCGTATGGATATCATAGATTATGTAATAACAAAGGATTGATTAGCTAAACAAAAATTTAGATTAGAATAAATACAAATCTATAGCTAGAGGGAAATGTTGTGTAACTAAATCTTGAAAGTGGAGTTACCACAGTAATGCAAAACTGATTATAGTGTCCTACTTGGTACATAATTTTATTAAAAATGTTTTAATGGAGATAGTCTCAGAAAGGTACAATAATATACAGTTTCTTTCCTAAATGGTTCTTTTAAAGAATGTTTTATGTTGGGATTCATATTTATTATGAGGTAAATACTGAGTGATTGTACTTCTGAAGAAATAATATCCTTATACTGTCAGCATTTCTGAAATTCGCTAAAAGATATGAACACTAACTTTTGTTTCTGCTTTTTCAATGTCTGTATTCTGGCATACTTGATTAAACACAGTTAGGCATAACTGGAATTAAAGATGACATGAATGTGAGTGATTCGGGTTACTCTGATAAGAATTTACACGGTCAATAGTGGGTACATTTTAACCTAACGGTAATATGTGAAATATTGTGTTGTTTTTAGAGAAGATAGTCTTTTAACTGAACTACATATGATGATTCCATCTAAACAGATTAACAAATACTGTTTAGGGAGAACTCATAATCTTCAATTATTATGAATATATAGATATAGGATCATCCATGGCAAACTTAGAAGATTCATATAGATTTCTGTTTATAAATAAAAACCGTTCTGGAATTGTATGAAATGTTTCAAATTTAAATAAACCACCAAATGTTTTCACACTACACTTTTCTTTGCTGCGTCAGTATCCAAATTATATTTCCATTATTTTATTGTCTGTAATGCACAAGTTTTTGATTGAAATAACTCACTAATCAAATAATGGCAGCTGGAATATTTCAGTGTCTTCAGCAACGAAATCATTCGTGATACATCGATAGCATTTAGTAATAAGTAATAATAGGCGATGTGGTCGACTAATATCTGTGAACCTGTGTTTCGTTGTAGATTAGGACTCATCAATGTAACATGCTTGCTATCTTGAGAGAGCAGACACTTGTTGTATGATTAAAACACAAGTCACTTATATTCAAGGTTCTAAAACGGTATAAGACTGGGCTGTTAAAGTCCCGATTAATCGATTTTAGTATCAAAACACAGTATATCCGATGCTGAATCTTTTAAACTTGTCATGAAATTGAAGCATTCTACATAGAAGTTGGTCATCATTAAGCATTAAAAAATAGGAGACTGATTACTTTTAATGGTACTAGTATTCAACACTACATAGAATAAAAGGCTTTCTGTTTACCACAATTCAGTAAAAAAGTTTTAGCATCTTAAATTGAAAGCGATCTGATTTCTATAAAAAATATTCTACAAATAGAAAACATTTTTTAAATACGTATTTACACTACTTGTTAGTAGTCTAGAAGTATATCAAAAATATAAAATGCAAAAAGAAAATTGACAGTACTATTGCAAAAGGCACATCAGTAATTCGGGGCAGAGGCTACGAAGTATGCAACAGATATGACATTGAGATAACTAGAGTTCTAGTGTAAATATACAATCAAAAGGAACTGAAGTATCTCAAGCATGAAGCAACCATCTAAACGTAAGAACCGATGAAGCTAAGTAATAATATTGTGAATTGACTGTAGTTGGAAACTGCAACTAATAGATTATGGCCAAAGAAATTAACATTTCGCAATGTGGCCAATAGCTCCACGACTTGCACTGGGTACAAACTAGTGAAATATAACATGCTAGGTCGAAATGGCTTCGTAATTTTTTGTGGCTGTCTTATCAAAGTCAACTCGTGATACATAATTCTAATTCAGTATAAACCCGTACACCACCTGATTGAGGTGTAACATACTTGTACTTATCCTGTTCTAGGAATTAATTTCGTTGTGTTATTGTGGATATTCATTTTCAGTGTTGTATCAAAACATTTTATCACATCAACCCCTTAAGTCAATATTATCATGTCTAAGAGCTTGAATTATGCTTCATGTATTCATTTATGTTAAGTAATGTATTGGTTTCTTTCTGTATCAAATCTGATCCGGATTAATCCTGAACTGAATTTTTATTAATTGTTATTTTCAGCTTTTTTTTTAAGCAAAAGCTTTTTGTTTAATTAGATTCTGTGAAACTTTCACTGTGAATGATTAATTTATAAGGATTCAATGAATGACTACACTTGATGAAAGGTTTCGTCACTTTGAATAATGAAAATGTTTTCACTTTAATTTGTCTTCTGAACTGTTGATAGCTTAATGAAAAGTAATTGAGAACAATAATATAGTTCAATTAATTTGTATTTCAGTTTAAGTTAATCCAATACTTTGAAAACATCACGAACATCTACTTGTACAGAATAAGATGAAGTCATTTAATGTAGTCGATTTTGTTATGCCGTAAGAAAGTTGGGGGATTGGATGGATGGCCGAGTGCCAATCGCTAGTGCCTAGTTGGTTATTGCGCGTCTGCCCTGTGCCCACTTAGTCCCAAACCGAAATAAGAAGAACGCGAGCCAATAGGTCAGCCAGACAGGATCATATTATATTTCAAGCATTCTTTTATATATACATAAATTCAGACCACACAGCAAACCAATTAGAAAATTAGCATGAATACAGAACGAGGGGAATAGTGGTAGTGAATAGGAACAACTTGTACACAACTAATTAACTGTAGTCCATGATAAGAGACATTGTAATAACAGTAATTATGCTAAACGGGAGGATAGGGCAAGCGGAGCGTAACAATAATAGAAACAAAATGTTTACATTACAGACAGTTCGAATGAATGAAATAATGTTCGCAAACACAGTTCTGAAAGTTTGTTACGCTTCTTTGTGGTCCGACCTAACAGATTTCATATCAATATGGAATAACCTTCTTATTGAAATTTCATTTACATAATACATGGTAGACATATAAGCATCATTAAATTATTGTATAGAATATATTGAAAATATACCCATAAGATGTAAATGGTACTAGAATAAATGATTACATCATAGAAGAATTAGAATCATGATTGATAACATTCGAAAATGACAGAAATTAAGATCAGTTGTTAAAATTACGATGTGATAAGATGACTTGATAATAAAAACAGTGATGAAATGAATTGAATATAAGTTGAAGGAAAGAGATAATGATATAAGAAAACGAATTAAAGTTAAAGAAACTAACAACAATGATGTAATAAAGTAAGAACTAAGTTTTCAAATATAAAGAAAAATTGGTGACTGTTTACTACTAGACGAACACGTTTGGCTTTAAGTGTTTAGTAGCTAATAGGTCCATCAAATCCTAGAAGATTTGAATTTTACTGCATATTGAACACTGAAAAGTATTCTGAAATATCACTTTGGTGTCTTATATCAGTCAAATGTTCAAAGATTGTACAGTATAATGTTTTCGCTTCTGTAAATGGTAAATATTTTTACTTGTATATTAAATGGTAGAATTTCCATTTTGCCAATGTAATGGCTATTGCAGATATACTTAAATTTGTATGAACATTTGGCGGTAACAGGAACATACACGTGGAATTTTCGTTATCTCAGGAAATATGTTCTACACAATATAACTAACTTTGCGAAGCAATACTTTATAGTTGAATCTTCTAATCGTTTCTTTGATATCATCACCTTTAAAGTCGAGTTGAACCATCAACTCGCAGTCACATGACAAGATCTAAAATATAAAATTTATTATCTTAAGCAAACTCTATGGTAAACTGTGTATCTTTATGCCATCTGTTTAAAAGTTTCTATAAGTAATTTCATGTTGTTCAGTATCAGTGAATTATAAAACTTATCAACAACGTGCTTCGAATAATGCGCGATTTCTTTTACAACTTTTCTGATCTTTGTAATAACCGCTAAAGCATCTACGAGGATAGAAAATAATGAACTACCCGTTGTAGCACCATCATGTTGTCAAACCGGAACTGAACATCCATTGTGAACAAAAATATGAGTTAACTAGAATCAGTCACTGGTAGAGGAAGTGTGTCATGATAGTAGCATATAATGTTCAAGGTTTCTGGAAGAGGCACAATAGTGAGGAAGGATGTTGTATCAAAGAAACTAAAGACATATCGTTGATGTTTAAGTAATTGTATATTTCAGCAAAATAGAATTTTGTCAAAGAAAACGTACCCAATCGTTAATAGTCCAGGTCTAGTCTTTCTGTTAACCATCAAGCCACTTCATGTTAAGGTGAATTTACCATTCACATAATAGGTCTAAGTGGAGTAAATTAGTTTATGTCCCCTGGATAGACTGTGCTTATACAGCAACCTAGATTTTTAAAGCTTTAAATTATTATATATCTCGTCAACAATCAGTTTATATTTTTATAAGTTCCTTCAATCGACTAGTGATTCGTTATTCTGTAGAATCAATCGATTCTTTGTTTAATTTATCAACTTTAGATTTTCATTAGTCATTTAGGATAGTCATCATCTTCTCGATGCAATCAGGAGTATTCATCAAGACCACACCAGCACCTTTATCAAGACGTAATCTCATTAATTGCTAAACTTCTTTCGAGTCATTTTTCATTATGTTGTTTGGTTTTTCTGATACCTTCAGCATTATATACGTATATTTCCAATATTCTATCCAGTTTTTAATTATGCTTACACTGTCAACTGATGTTTATATAAGTGAAATGTCAACTAACTTCATCTTCATATGTATGTTAAGCTTGATTTAATATTCTTCGAAAAAAAAGTGGCTTACAGTAATTTGCGTAACTTCCGAAATTTCAATCTCTATTCATTGGATCATCACAAATTTACTACTTTATTTTATATTAAAACTTTACTTCGAACAGTTCCAAGTTGTATTCAGTTGATGAGAAACCAACGAAATAAAATGAATCATCATACTTTACACAAATACTTGTTCTTCTTCTTTTCATTATAATAAAAATGGAACGATGTGTTTGACATTTCGATACTCAGTATTTTGATTAGGTGTAAGTTGAAACAGCTAGTCACCATGTATATATATATATATATATATATATATATATATATATAATTATGTAGTCCCTGTAACAGTATTGACATAATTAGTTTACATAGAAAGCAAACCTAGCAATAAGGCCATTGACTGTTTAAATAATCCCTATGAAAAGAAAACATATTGGTTCGGAAATGTAATCATTCAAGATGATGATATGAAGTTTTACGCATAATTCATAAAAACTATTTACAGCTTATTTCATCTATTTTAAGTTTTTTTTAGGTCAATTCTATACATAATTAACTTTAAATCATACATCATAATTTCATATTACAAACAATAATAGAAATATCAACTAAGGTGATTCTATTGATGATTTTCTATTCTAATCATAATTAACAGTGATCTAGGTCAAATAACATTGAAATAAAGAATAAATTAAGCGTAATATAATGAACTTATTTAAAACAAACAAACAAACAAACATTGAACTTAATGCATAAATCCGAAATGAAAAAGGTAGGCAATAAACAATTGAAAATTCCATAAGTTAATTAAATCTACTTGAAAAGTTCTAAGGTGGTCAAAACTAAAATTGATTCATGGTGTTTATTGTTATTGGATAAATGTTTATCTTTTGCATGTATACACCGAGAGCACCGACCTAATTGAACTTGATGGTGAAACTCTGGAAGAAGTGGACACCTTTACATACCTGGGGAGCATCATCGATGAACAAGGAGGATCCGATGCAGATGTAAGGGCAAGGATCGGCAAAACCAGGGCAGCATTCCTACAGTTGAAAAATATATGGGACTCCAAACAACTGTCTACCAATCTCAAAGTTAGACTCTTCAACTCGGACGTCAAATCAGTTCTTCTGTATGGAGCTGAAACGTGGAGAACTACTGTAAACGTCCTCAGGTAAGTACAGGTATTTATCAACAACTGTCTACGTAGAATATTGAATGTCTGTTGCCCGGAAACCATCAGCAACAGCCTACTTTGGAAGAGAACAAATCAGCTTCCAGCTGAAGAGGAAATCAGGAAACGACGTTGGAAATGGATAGGACATACATTCGCGGAAATCATCAGACTGTATCACGAGACAAGCACTAACTTGGAATCCTGTTGTAAAACGGAAAAGAGGAAGACCAAAGAACATCCTGCGTCGAGAACTGGAAGCAGACATAAAAAGGATGAACAGTGACTGGAGACAGCTGGAAAGGATAGCTGAGGACAGAGTTGAATGGAGAATAGAATGGTGAGCGGCCTATGCTCCTCCGAGAGGGGTGACAGGCGTAAGTAAAGTAAAGTATTATGTATAATTCATGATTATAAAACACCTTACAGTAGATAGAGTCTGAATTTTGAAAATGTTATACATTTATTTTTAAGTTGCATTGTGACTGGCAAGTGGAATCCACAACACGCGTTTTGTCGTAATTTTGACTCGTTAGACGGATGTACATACATTCCAATGTTGATGTTCACACTGGGACTCAAACTCAGTTCATTCATTGATAAAAGCCACCGCGTTCATCACACAGCTACTAGGTCCAGACCGCAACGCTTGTAATCTATTGCTATATTGAGGCCTCTCCTCTCAAGTTTAGCATATAGTAACAGAGATTGACCGATTTCAGTCCATAAAAAATCAACGGAAAGATCCAAATGCATCCTAATTGTTTGTGTAAACCCATTGCATAAATGTGACTGTCTGGACTCAGTAGTTTAGTAGTGTGTGCAGTGGTGTTTGACGCGAAACGAACTGAATTTGAATTCCAATGTGGACACCAACATTTGGATGGATGTACATGCGGCTGACAAGTCCAAAATATGACGTGACATGTGTTGTGGATTCCACTTATTAGTCATAATCCAACTTAATCAATACTTGTGGACTAATGCTATATGAAAGTAATTCCGTCAGGATGTATATATAGCAACACAGAGTGACTAATTTCAGTCCTTGACAAGTCAACTAGAAGATAAAAGTTTATCCTAATACCTTTATCTAGTTTCTGAATAATTATAATCTGCTATATGTATTGTATATTTTTGAATTCAATTATAAATCTTCGGTCAAATTGGATAGGGCATATAAATATAATGTTACTAATAGATCTGAGATAAACAACCATTGGAAAATGGAACGTAACAGCTGTTTCTTCTTAGTATGGAACACTTAAGCAGTGTGCATCCACCACCCCACCACAGAATTCAGCCCACCAACTTTAGGCTTTGACATAAACACTTAAACGCTAGACAATTGAGGTATCTAGCATTCAACTGTTGTGATTTCTGACTCATTCAATTCTTGATATGTGTATTCAAACACATCATCGCATCACTAGTGAGTGACATCTGGAGGTAATTTCTAAAGTTATACTGAAAGGCCATGATTAGTGAAGTTCAATTATTTTGGGTGTGAGGCAATTACCTATCAATGGCAATGGATAATGTCATACAATATATCGTTAGTTGACTGTATTAAAAACCTAAACAGTTGGATCCACGCCATCTCAATGATCTAGCCGTTAAGCGCTCGTTGCGAAGCCTGAAGTTGCTGGACTCGATTGCTTGGTAGAGTCGTGGAATGAGCATTGATAAAGAGTTCTAAACTAGTGTGCAAACGGCTATCCGATGCCTTGTAATTATCAATGGTTGTGTATCCCGGACCGATTTGTCATAGTAATTAACATTCAACAATCTTCACAACACTCAAGTTAATACTGATTGGAAGTGTTATTCAAAAAACAATTTACTTAATTTGTTCTGCACCAATATGCACCAACATAACACATGAATCATTTTCATTTGTTTGCTTATAGTAGTTTTTTATATGACCAGGTAGTTTCTGAAAGTCACAAAATAGTGGAACATCATGTTGTATGAAGTAATCTAAGAGCTATAGTTGTCAATAACATGATTGTACTGGAAATTTCATAACATCTTTTCTAGAAGTCCTCACCGAACGCTCAAATGATTTGATAAATGTACCTTTATTATTTATAGGTAAGTGAAATACACTATTATCAATCATTTATTCAGTTGAATTGTTATTAGGAGTTTAATTACTTCGTAAACGGTATCCTAATAATAAGAATAAGTATGAATGATGAAAAAGCGAATTTCCTATGTCTTGATCATTTGTTTAAGTTTTCTATGGTACATAATTTTTGATTATTTCACATGGTAGATTTTCCACTTCCATCCTTCTGTGATATAGCGCGACGATTATCCATCGTCTTTAGTGATAACTGTCTTACTTCCAACAGGTCTGAACTCCGCCAGTCAAGATGATCGTCCCAACATAAAGCAAATTAATGAAAATGGAAATTCGACCATTTGATATCGGCTCAGTGGTACAGTGGGTTAGGCATTCGCTGTCAACCTGAAGCCCCCGTGGCGGAATCTAGAGTGCTCACTGCCATGAAGGATTTCCATACTAGAACATAACAGCTGTCGAGTGCTCCCTAGTTCTTAATGATACCCAACTAGCATCAAGATGTGACGAATTCGATCGATTAGTTATTAATTAAGTAATGAATTATTATAATATTATAATTATTTACTAAATATTGGCAAACTGTTCAATTATTTATACAGAATGAAGTAAAAGTAGGGTGTATCATTCGGAATATATAATACAGATGGTTCTTTGTTTAAATACTGAAGGCATTACATAATTATATTGTAGGTCATTTCTTCAAGTGAAATCTGTTCAATTTCTAGATGATGTAATGAAAAGAAAGACAATATTTATTTAACCTTTCTGATTGTTTAGAAATTCTCAATCCATAGTTTTAATGAATTTCATCTAAATAGAAGTAAGCTAATAAGAAAGATAAACTCTATAACACATGATTAAGTACTGTATGTTGACGTTTAAGGTTAGTAAATGATAACGACCACTAATTGTTCAAATTAACATATGCGTTCTGCATTCACTGAACTAAACTATCGAAGTAAGAAGATTTCATGGTCAATCAAGACGATAATAAGAATAAGAGACGAATTGTGATTTAAATAATATTTACTTATAACGTCTCAGACTGTGAAATTAAATGAAAAGAGTTCCAATTTCATAGACGTTAAGAGTTTCTTTAATGCTTTAATTATGGCATACTGACTAACGCCAAATAGAAATGCTTGATGATTGCCTCCATTCATATAATACTAAGACCTACTTCTTAACTTCTACATGAATATGGTAGTATTGTTGTCATCTAGTAGGATAATGAATGCATTTCAATTGAATGGTTCAATTCATAGAATACAATAATAAAACATTATTAAATGATGTAGGACGATAGTTTTGAGCTACTACAAAATGTTATGCATTTCAAAGAAGTTTGATTTCGTTAACTTAAATATAAGTTTGTATAAACTGTAAGTTATTTTTTATTATAGTCTCAAAGGAGTTTTTTTTTTTTGAAATCATTGTAAAACTTTAACTAATCACTAAAGTTACAATGAAAACTTTTAACAATTCTGAAGTACTTGTTATTATTAGATAATTCAAGTATGTTTTAGATTGTGTTTATTTCAATCGAATATCACTAAGTTGACAATATCTTCAGGAAATACAAACTAAATGAAAAACCTCTTAATGTAGTTATGTTCACTGAAACAGATGATTCAATTAGAAAGAGTTTATTATCATTCAAAACAACATTATCATCATCCTCATCATCAACATTATCAAAGCCTACTTCATGAGCTATTGATTTATTCGCAGAAGCGTTAATTAAATCAGCTCATCTTGAAGAAAAAGAGATAATTTGTCTTAACAGTCATAGTTAATTAACAAGGAAACCTGTGAAGATGAGCAATAATCAACAAACCCATAAAGAAAAGGTATGTTTCTACATGAAATAAATGTTGATCATATTGTTTATAACAATAATGAATGCTTCATAAATAAACCATTTAGCTCAACAGTGTCAAAAGAATTAACAACGTTTTGAAGTAATAATTATTTAAATTGGTTACTATTTAGAATTACAGTAGAGTAATGGCATAAATAGTGGACTTCTTACTTACTTACTTACTTACGCCTGTTACCCCTCTCGGAGGAGCATAGGCCGCTCACCAGTACTCTCCATTCAACTCTGTCCTGGGCAATCCTTTCAAGCTGTCTCCAGTTACTGTTCATCCTTTTTATGTCTGCTTCCAGTTCTCGACGCAGGGTGTTCTTTGGCCTTCCTCTTTACTGTTTTCCAACAGGATTCCAAGTTAGTGCTTGTCTCGTGACACAGTCTGATGATTTCCGCAATGTATGTCCTATCCATTTCCAACGTCGTTTCCTGATTTCCTCTTCAGCTGGAAGCTGATTTGTTCTCTTCCAAAGTAGGCTGTTGCTGATGGTTTCCGGGCAACAGACATTCAATTATTCTACGTAGACAGTTGTTGATAAATACTTGTACTCTCCTGAGGATGTTTGCAGTAGTTCTCCACGTTTCAGCTCCATACAGCAGAACTATCTTCAAGTTCGAATTGAAGAGTGTGACTTTGAGGTTGGTAGACAGTTGTTTCGAACACCATATATTTTTCAACTGTAGGAATTCTGCCCTGGTTTTGCCGATCCTTGCCCTTACATCTGCATCGGATCCTCCTTGTTCATCGATGATGCTCCCCAGGTATGTAAAGGTGTCCACTTCTTCCAGAGTTTCACCATCAAGTTCAATTAGGTCGGTGCTCTCAGTGTTGAATTTGAGGATCTTGCTCTTTCCCTTATGTATGTTCAGGCCTATTGATTCTGAGGTTGCTGCTACTTTGGTTGTCTTCACTTGCATTTGCTGTTGTGTATGGGATAGAAGTGCTAGATCATCCGCGAAGTCCAGATCATCAAGTTGCATCCTACTTGTCCATTGAATCCCGAGTGGACTTCTAACCGCATTATTATCATATTCTACTTTTATGAAACAATAACAGATATTGCATTAACTATTTTCCATGGATAACGGTTAAAATGTTATTGAAACGTTAGACATCATTCAGTTGTTGCATTTATATATACGATGAATATCTAGTACTTGTAATCTTTTTTTTTCTACTTTTTGAATACACGCTCAATAATTACTACATCGATGAATGTTCCATTCACACTTCGTTCTAACATTTGATGTACCCTGATTTTTAATTGTCAGTATTAGTCAATTAGATAATCAAATGTATAAAGGTCTACACTAAGATCCCATAATATATTCACTCTTCCAAGGCATAACACTATAAATTAAACTATCAAACCGATATACTACTAGAGAAGGTGAAACCTGATTTATATATGATTAGAATAAGCTTGTATCTTCTTGTTGATTGGGAAACAGGTACATTCAGCCAATAAGTCCCAAATAGGACAAAAATGCTGGTCCTGTTTTCCACTTGCCAGTTACAATGTAAATTAAATATATAAATTTTATATTGATCAATGATTAATTCTGTTAAAATAGGCATTAAATCTTTAAAACAAAACAAAAAATCAATTTGAAAAAAAGTATAAAAGATGAAAAATCATTGTAGCAGGAAAAAAAGGAACAAATTTCATTTTCTTTATGGTTTAGCTTCATTACATTTCACATCATTTTCAATTGAATTAACTTCTATTTTGAATATAGAATTATATTGTTCTTGTCAATATTGTTATTGGTATTTATTGATTAATTAAATTTTCTTATTAATTCATTACAAGTCACTTTTTTAACATGTTTCAACGAATCTGTTCCCTGTGCCTAGTAATAGTGCTTCAGAAAAACAAGATGATGCACTGGAGACATCTGCCTAAAACATTTCAAATGTGGAATAATTAATTGATAAGATGACTGTAGTCTCTCAATTATTCACAAAATAACAGAGTACTTATCCCACTAAACATACGAGCAGCATAGCTACCAGCCCAAATCAGAAAGTTGTTTCTAATAACATATTCAAAGTGTCTGATGTCTACAAAATGAAGTTGAGGAAAAATAAATTCTAATATTTTGGTGTGAATAATAATGTTACTTAGAGAAGGGATCTCTTTTCGACAATTTCATCTTCATAGCTGTACACTAGTATAATAATAACCAACAATCGGTAGCTGATCAACTCGGTGGTCTAATGACTTAGCGTTCATCTTAAAGCCTGAAGTTTCTGAGGTCGATTGCAAGGTCAAGTAGTGGATGAGAGCTGATGGAGAGTTTTAAACTGGGACGAAACGGCTGTCTAGTGCTTCGTAATTTTTTTTTGACTGTCTATCTCAGAGCAATTCATTATGTTTATTGAAATCCACTTATGTCTACAACACCCAGATAAAATTGATAGGAAATTTTATTTAAAAGACGATTTAATTAACTAGTTCTACAAGTTGACAAAAATATACAATTTTACATAATACACAGATCACTAGTACTTGTTTATTTATAGTACTTGAAGGGGTGATCAGTTAGTTCCTGATAATCACAAAATAGTGAAATGAAATGTTGTGTGAAATAATCTTAGAGCTGTAGTTGTAATTAACATGATTGGGTCAAACTAAACTTTAATGGTGAATTTTAACGGCAACAGATGACCGTGGCTCATTTTTAATCAATGAAAGCGCAGTTGTAGATGAAACTATGATTTATTATACAGAATGATAAAGATGTTTACAAAACATTACAGAGGATACAAAGTTCTTACATGATTTATGAACTTTTGAAGGTTGGAAACGGGTTTAATGACTTTAACTTCATAAAAAGAATCATATAAAAACTCATCGATATGACTCAAAATCGTGTTGTTTCTAGAGCCTTTATGAGATCTCAGAAACTCTTTTAGACGTAATCAATATCCTTCATTGTTTTGTGTGTAAATATCAGTACATAGGTAGATAAAAAGTTTTTCATGAAATACGGCATGGCAAATTTATCCAAGTTTTCAAAGTAGAGGATAAGTTTGCTAGTGAACTGTATAAATTATTGTTCCTGGTAGGACGTACATCGGAATTATTGAAATTAAGGTTCTTGCAGTTCGATTTGAGGCATACTCAAAATGTCTCTTTCATAATGTTCTGTCATAAATGGGAAGAACCTAACAATAAGGTAGAAGTAATTAGTACTTATCCATTCAGTTCGCAAAAATCTACCTCTATCATATTTTCTCTTTCTGATAGCTGTTTTGTCTATTTCAACAATTTGTCCAACGTCTGATAGCGACAGAAGTTAACATAACATTATTTCTGAACATGTCTCTGCAGAGCTAATATCACTTCACTGCTGAAACTTTGCTTACATTTACAAATAACAAAACCAGTGAGACAGGCCTCTACATTACTCACAAAACAACCAACATACAGGTTTTCCTGTATGACAATCTAAACTGGATAGAGGAACTGTCTTTCCTTATTGATTTTCTTTTGCTAGTAACCATTGCAACGGAAGATGACTCCATCTTACTTGTCTGTGCATGGTGCTTAAGCCATATTTAGTCCACAAATGTAAGTAAACTGTTTACAAAGTAATCCAACAGCTTTCAGACTAGTAAAACAATGTCCTAGTGGAAAATTCCAATCAATCAATCTAATGTAAGCATTTCGAAGCAGACTAAGCGTTTGAGCCTGAAACAATTACCTTGATTCTTATTGGCTTTTTCAAGTTCGCCAGCAAAGTTTAGTTTTATCCATGATTGAATCTTTCCTTGGAGTCCTTTGCAAACGCTCAAATGGATTTGATAAATCTACATTTATTATTTATAGGTAAGTGAAATATACTATTATCAATCATTTATTCAGTTGAAATGTTATTGTGAAAGGTTAAATACTCCGTAAACATTATCTTGATAATTGGAATAAGTATGAATGATGAAAAAGCGAATTTCCTATGTCTTGATCACTTGTGTTAGTTTTCCATCGAACATATTGTTTTTGATGATTTCTAGCTTCTATTTTATGCTGTATCAAAATAAAAGGAATACCTTCTTTATTAAGGTTGCAGTGATTAATTATCGGCAATAACTATCCTATATTCAGTAGTATTTTACATAGAAAGACAGAGAATACAATATCGTTAAATGCACCCACTTTTCAGCTTTATACCTACTTCATCTATGCGCAACAAGAATACTCTTCATATCCATTTCATATACCATATATATATATATATATATATATATATATATATATATATATATATATAAAGTGTTAAGTGTATCCTGGTTCGCGACGGTTGTCAATCTCAGACTAATGTTTGATATCAAATTAAAATTCGATAATCTCCATAACAACCAATTATAACCATGTATAATTTGCATGTACAGATTTCCAATAATCAACCAATATTTTTATTGTAATTAACAAAATTTTGGACAAATAAAGGATCATTGATTTTATTACAGTTTATTGATTTTCTATGATATGTATAAATTGAAAATATTTTTTCCATCTTTTTACATACTGAGTAAACTGATCATGTTCTCCTATTTCGTAATAAATAATCTTCTAGATTTTGATTACAGTTGGTAACTATTCTGTGCTTCACAAAGATTTTGATGGCTTAGATTAATTCAGTAGAAATCAAAATTAGCCAACTTGAATAGTTCAACCGTTCAAAAATGCTGTCTATATAATTAAGCATTATGGTATTGTTAGCTTTATTTAAGTTGGGTTGTGACTGACAATTGGAATCATGGACGCGCGTCTCGTCCTATTTGGGACTCGTCGGTTGGATGTACCTGCATCCTAATGTTGATGTTGACAGTAGGATTAGAACTCAGTCCGTTTCGTGTCATACGCCACAGCTTTCACCACTAGACTTCTGAGTCCAGACAGCCATACATGTGCAATTGGTGAATTGATAGTAGGATGAATTTGTATATTCCCGTTGATTTGTTATAGACTGAAGCTGGTCAGTCACTGTTCCTATATGTGCATTCTGAGCAAAATGTCTCGATATAGCGGTTATTCACAAGCAATCCGCTCAAGATGCCCATATAACAACAGTGATTGACCAGCTTCAGTCTATAACAAATCAACGGGAATATACAAATTCATCCTAATGTTGTTAGCGTTGTTGATCAAATAGGAAATTTTTTATTATGGATATTACAAATAATTGTAGAATTTTTCGAGAAGAAAAGAAAATGTTTTCTAAATGAATTAAGACTACTAATAGTGTTGTAATCCTAAATTAATAAATTAATTATAAGAAGAGAAAAAAAAAGGAGTGTAAATTGATTGATTACTGAGTGGTGTATAGCCTCGTGACATTTTAGTCCTGTTTAGTTCTGCTTGAATTCTACTTGTCAAGTTACAATATGGACTCTAGTCTGAGTAATTCAGCGTTGTGTGAACCATGTTTATTGTTAGATGGCATGAGGTAGTTGGTAAGAAGCCATACTTTACCTCGGTTTTGTGATAATTAATAGTTGTCATCAAAGCATACTTACAATATTGAGTAAATTAATGCTTCTTATTGGACTCGAAAGTGCGTCATTCAGATTCATAGTGTAAGACCCTGCCATGAGAACCAAGTCTGTCGTGACCTATAGGAATAATTTATATGCACTTATAAATAACTAAGTAGTGGTTGTATGTATTCCTCGTTGTTGTGTGTCGATTGACATAAAACCTAGGTTCAGGGTTTCTTATCGATATTCTTCAGCTATCCAACATGGTTATATGTTCTCATCATATGCAAGTTGTAGAATTCTAAAAAATTAAAAATATCGTAGTAAATATAAACTTTTATACAAAATGTTTACTCATTTATAAACTTACGCAATATATATTACTGGTCTATGATACATTTAAATGCTAAATTTTTTCAAACGAGACCAGAAAGTGCAAACACCAAACTCTGAAAGATATGTATTGGGAAGATAATACCAGGTAGTTTGTGTACAAAATGTGGGGTACAGTCATATAGTTCATTCACAATAACTTGAGAACGAAAAGGTTTATAATAGCAGTTAATATGTCAAAGGATAACCTACAATTTAGAGATTATAAGACACATAATAAGTACGGTTTAATGATATTAGTCTAGATAACATAAGGACTGTTTTTCGTCAATATTACCCCCCATTATAATGTTATTGCTTCATATATGCTCAAGTAAGTGACTGCGATTACTTTGTACACTTAATGTGTACATTTTAGACTTAAGATAACTTATTGAAGTAATTCGTGGAGTTCTAGTGCGAAGAGTTGACCAGTGGGGTTCAACCGTATCGATTGTGAAGCAGTTACCCCCTCCTAATATCAATGGATTGGGTGGCACAAATGTATCGAGAATTGACTGGATTAGAAATATCAAACGTTGGGATCGACGTCATATAAACTAATTAATAGATCGTATACAGGAGACTGCTTACAAATTCTTCTGAGCTACAAATCTACTCTACTATTTCAAGAATCAGTAGATATAAATTGTGAACCAAAAAGTTAAGTCATGTATAACTACGTGGTGTAATCGTAGCTGTTAATTCGTACTCATTTGACTGAAGATTGATATTTATGTAATGTAGTCTAAATGATAAAACACATCAAAATCACACTAGTAAGACCTAACAGTTCTGAATTCTATCACTTTCTAAGTATTAGATAAGTGCCGACTAGGTGTCTTATTCCTGAAACAAAACAGATAACTAGTTCTTCCTAGATTTCAATAGTACCCAACTGAGATCAACCAGTGACGATTACAAACAACAAATATTATCATTCACGTTTACAAATGTTTGTTCTAAAAATATATTAAAGTATAGAATTATTTTTATCATTAAGTTAGAAGATTTTAGCACTTTGAAAAGCATCGAACTGTCGTTTAAAACAAACCTTTATGATATGCTTTCAAGTGATAAGACAACTAAATAATAAACAACAGCGAAGCATCTGCGAATAATTCCCTTGACTTGTATAGATTCCCCTCTCAGATGATCATTTCACAGTATCGGTGTCTTCATACATTCTCATCTAAATGTACACATTAGTCAAGTGTATAGTTGAAAACAGATAGATTAATATAGAATTACATGCCAAACAGTACACATATGCAAACTGTATCATGAAAATGACAAGCAACAGAAAAAAAGGAATCAAAACGAAATTATAAGCCCATTAGAAAACATGCGGTGAAAGATAATCAGCTGAAGTATAATGAAATTTATATAAATTAAATCTATTCCAAATATTACCAATCAATTTATGAAAATGTTATTTAAACTTGGATTACATCTAGAAGTTGGTTTTACGTGTTATACTGTGTAAAGAAGTCACATGAATATTTCTTGGCACATGTTGTTTATTAAAAACATTTGTCTATTAGGTTCAGTCAACTTTGAATTGAATTTAATCGTACCTGCATAGAATCAAGCTAAAAAGGATCTCTATTACTGTACTTATATGGCTTACCTAGAAGTTATAAACAAACATACCGGTGTAAATAATATTGTCCGAGGGTAAATTAAGAATTTGTATAACCTCACCAGCTGGTTGACAATAAGTTAGAACTAATCAATAGGAAATCTTCTAAGAGATTGACATTGAGTAGTGAATACTGTTATGATTTTTAGATCCTATTTAGCACTGATTGAGTCATATCAGTCGAGTTACAATATAGACACTAGTTTGAGTGAGTCACCGTTGTACGTACTATGCGGTTTGAGATAGTCAGTAATCTCGTCATTGGTATGTATCAGCATTCTTCAGCAAACTGAGGCACTCTGATGAGTTTGAACCCAATAGTTGTTCTGCATTAATATTTACAAGCCATGAAGCCGAGTAACCTGCGTTTAGATAAATCAGAGTGCATCACCTCCCTCAAAGACTGCATGCATATCTTACTGGTGAATGCTAACTAGTAGGGAACTACAGTGAATTTGAGTTTTCTCCTGACTAACTCCAACTTCCTAAAACTTCAGTTTAAGATTTGTATTTACATACATTTGCAACGCGTATCTGTCTCTAAAGTTTATGCAACATTTAAGTGGTCATAAACACTTTTGGTAATAAGTAATGCGAACACCACTGTTTCCTATATTACAGTAGTCTAAATTTTACACATAAACACATATTGCCTTTATTATATTTTCTGTTGACATCATATACATCACGTACATATATATATGAATGTATCAATTTTCAGGTGTGTACATGGAAAGAGAGTAACTTGTTGAAACACTGTGTGCTGAAAATTTATACTGTACTAAACACAATATTGAATGAAGCTGCTATTATTATTAATATTATTATTATTAGTAGTAGTAGTAATAGTAGTAGTAGTAGTAGTAGTAGTAGTAGTAATGTATTATTGTAACTATTGCTATACACACAACAAAACCAGAACGATGTGTCCACATGAAACTAGTTCAACCTTTGATCTAACCTTGAATTTGACCCTAATTTTCTAAATTAGGATGTGTTTAATTGTATATTCTTCCCCGTTTATTTCGGAAAATTCTTGCATATCATCTCCTCTTTCTATAATGTTCTAACTCTTAAATAAAAATGCTTTCGCTTATTTCCATCAGCTTTTCAGATATGCTTCACTTTCGAAATTACCTTATTAGCCAACCCTAAAATCACTACTTTCAGTTTACTTATCTTGATCTCCTCATCTATTACAAAATTTTTGTAATGTCTATCAAATCCAATTTTAAACTTTTATGTCTTCAAATGTTTAAAAAATTCCCATGTTTATCAAAAACAAAGACGTTTGAACGAAGAATATTCTTCATTTCGATAAATGCTCATCAGGTTCCACATTTATTATTTTCAAATTATTCGTCACAGGAATAGCCAGTTCTGAGGCAAGTAAAACATTATTTAGATATCAAGAATAATTGGATAATTGGGAGTTTTTTCTCATCGACTTATTTATAAAATACGAATGTTAATGTTGAAATAATCATCATGTATGTAACTTGTGAAATGTAAACGACAATTGAGATAAACAAGATTAATTATCAAATATATAGGTATCTCTGTATATGGGTGACATAGGAGATGGGTGGTAGAAAAATACGATTAGATCAAGTGTTTGTAGACAAGGCCTAAATCCTACCTAAAATGAGACCGAATGGGTACGAGTTTGTAAAATGGAGTGAACGATAATCAAAATTCGTCAAATAGTAACAATAATAGACATAATTACAATCAGTTCATTTATTTGATCCTAAAATGTGATATTCCAATTCATTCTGGGTACTTTAATAATAATAATAATAATAATAAAATAATAATAGTAATTATTATTATTATTATAATATGGAAATGCACATCCAGAGGGAGAATACATATGCATTAATCACATCAAATCGTTCCAATTATCCAATTATTCTTGATATCTAAATAATGTTTTACTTGCCACAGAACTGGCTATTCTTGTGACTAATGATTTTGAACCAATAAATGTAGAACCTGATGAGCATTTATTGAAAAGAATATTCTTCCTTCAAACGTCTTTGTTTTTTTTTTCTGTCTTCATTGAGACAATCTAGATAAAAAAAAGCACTATTTATTTTCCATTTATGTTCAAATGATCAATTATTTGTTGTCGTCAACTTAACTTACACTTCCTTTTGTTAACGGTATTTGACTAGCTGTTATTGTGAGATAATAGAAATGATCTTTAGTTCAGAAAGATGTTTTTGTTTACACTGTGTTCTCTGTACTAAATGATTTCACTGTGAATCTTTCATCGTCATTCTGGAAGACTTCATCGGCACAAGCCTCTTCTAGAAGTCCATGAGAAGTCAAATTAAGTCATTCAGCTAAGAAAACGAAGTATAGTCATTGCGAATATAAATCATTCATTTTAATTGGAATATTTAGAGGTTCCAACTAAGGTTTTATTTGAATTTGATATCGTGAAGTGGTCTGAAATAGACAGCTATCGAAAATAAGGAACTGGCACTCGACAGCTGCTATATCATAGTATGGGACGATTCAGCAGTGTGTATCCATTACTCCACTATACAATCGAGCTCAGTAACTTCTGGCTTCACAATGAAAGCTTAACAGTGAGACCACTGAGGTGTCCAGCGACCAACTGTTGAGATTTTTAATTCAGTCAATTCGCGATATACATGCGTGACCTTACTCACTATTAATGACGGATAACTGCCTCACATCCAAGATAGCCGAACTCCATTGCTCATATCTATTATCATGAATAAAGATACAGAATTACTATTATACGAAATATATGTTTAAATAATGTGACAATTTATCACAAGTAAGTGTTTGATTTCGTTAATCCATTAAAAAACTGACAAAACTTTTATTAGTTCGCATGTTAATAACCCAGTCATTCTGCTTTTAAACGAATTTTAGATAAACTGAAAGTAAGTTAAAGAATCATTGAAAATTGTAAATTATTCAACAGTTCCTTATCATTCTACTTTGTGACCCCTTAGTTAAGCAAATTAGAACTTCACTGAATCTCCAAACCCATGACTAATTCAGATTACTTAACCAACATTGTAATTTAAGTCTATATTAGTATATTGTCATTCTATATCAAAATTATATTGACACTTTAGACGTTGAGAATCTTGAGTTGACTACTTTAAAATCATGAAAAAGAAGTTCTAAATTTATCAATACTCTGTAGTTGACTTAATATTTATTTTAAATAAATGACTATATTTATTTATTTAAGTTGGATTGTGACTGGTAAGTGGAGTCCAACTTAATACTTGTGAATAATCCCTATAACGAGGCAATCCTCTCAGGACGCACATATAGTAACAGAGACTGACTAGCTTCAATCCATAACAAATCAACATGAAGATACAAGTTCATCCTAATAGTATGTATTCTCTGTTTTATATTTGATAACATTGTCTATCATAATATTTGGCAGCATTATTATTCGATAACTTGTAATGAAAGATACTACTGAACTATAAATATTTACATCATTTTTATAGTTTATATTATCATAAAAAGATTTATAAAGCATCGTTGAATGATTTCAAACAGATAGAATGCAGTAATTACAGTCTTTTAATTAATAATGTAACTCATTTATTAAACACGGCTTTATATTATACTGTTACAAATAGTGGATACGAAAGCTTGTCCATGTGTTTTGTGCTAAATGTTACTTGTTAAGAACAAATAACTATAATCTTGATGGAAATTATGTACATTTTAAGATTGGAAACCACACTGCCTGTTAATCGGAAGAATTCAATCAGTGCCACTCACTAGATAAACGTAACACTGAGCATTACTTTACAATCAATCAATGAATTAGTTTCATATTGTCAATTTTCAGCTACAGTATTCAGCTGAAATCTACTGATTTCAGCTTTAGAGGAATTTGACGCGGATGTGAATGGGCAGGAATGTTGGTGATAGGGTAGTTAAACATTCAAACTACTAATTAACAATTGAATTCTTTCAATATGTAATTAGAGCTCGAAATTGCAAATGTAATTGATAATATCAACTAATTACTTCAGAATTAACACAATACCATTGATTGTTATGGTAATTAACTTCATAATTATGTCAATGTTATGACGATGTACAATTTGACCTTAATTATTTCATAGTCATTATAGTCATTATATTTAAGGAATATTAAATCAAACTACTTTCTCATATTCATTTATTAATGTATATTTGTATAAAATGTATGCAAATAAAAAAGATGAGGTGAATATACAATTCATACATCTATTAATGAAAATGTATCTATTATAAAGTACTATTTGACATTTTCAGTGTATTCATTAACTTCTATGTGATTGAATGTGATATAGTTGCTAATTCATTTTATAATATGAAGTTGTAGTTTATCATCAGAATATTGTATAAACAAATCCATTTGATTATCGTTTAGCGTGTACATATACGTGGAGAATACATATGCCTAAAAGTATATATATATATATATATATATATATATATATATATATATATATATATATATATGTACTACTGGACGATATAAGTGAAAAATACCACATTAATGAATCATTTTAATCATTCTATTCTATAGACAGTCTAAAATTGTTTACTTTAGAACAAATCACAGAAATTAAACAATGTATTCTATTATATTCTATGGTATTCTGTTGTCTATTCAATCAACTTTGATAATTACTGAAGAATGTCCTAGAAGATGTGTATGTATGGGACAGACGATACGTTGTCAAAATGTTGGTTTTCGTACTATACCTCAACTGCCAAATATTGTACCTAGTCCAGATGGTGGAGTTCTTGAATATTTAACAGTTGTAGAGAATTCAATTTTGAGACTGGAAAAAGCATCGTTTGAAGGACATTTGGATTTATTACGCTTAGAATTATATTCAAATCAAATTGTATGGATTTCAGTTGAAGCATTCATTGGACTACCAATGCTTAAAGTGCTAGTATTACGATCAAATCGTCTTGCTTATTTACCTCAGGATGTATTTACACCAGTATATACATTGGAGGAATTAGACTTATCAAACAATCAACTGAAACATCTACCATTTTCGATTGAAGGATTAATTTATCTGAAACGCTTATCACTTGGCGATAATCAAATTCATTGTCCTTGTGAATTAGTTGATTTTTCATTATCTCTCATGTACGTGGAATCAAAATCGTCAAGAGTCACTTGTTATAGTCCCACCGCAAGTACGGAACATTCGACTATCAGATCTGGCTGACCGTCTCCGTACTCTAGTAAATCAAACACGTTTATTAGGGTACCAAGCGTTAAGTGATCCAGAAAGGAATAAGATCATGTATTCAGAATCTTACCAACGACCATATGGCTATTGGCCATGGCCACATTGTCCGAGAAAAGATTTTGGTGGGATGACGCCTAAACTTCTAACTGCATCTGACAAAGATTACGAGACGCATGATCCAACGTCGAATAATGTCCATTAATAATAGTCCAACACAAGATAATGTAGTCTATTCTGAAAATAGAGCACCAACTCTAGCTGTTCAACTAAAAAATGTCAAAGTAGTAGCTGGCGAAGTAGCCAGATTTATATGTAGAAGCGAACCAGATGTTTTAAGTCAAATTACATGGATTTTGCCTGTCAAAGCCACACGTTATATAAGGCTTTATAGACGACGACAGGTAAGGCATTCATCACTTTTCTACGATAAAACTAACTTCTGATAACATTAATGGTAACTTCGTTTGTATAATTTAGGATACTACTAAGGTAAATTCAAACAATAATTTGCAACCATACACACTCAGAATGACCTCAAAATGGTTAAGATGTGAGAGATCTGGGATTCTACTGTTAGTCGCTACATAAGTTATTAAATTGAGGTTGTTTTGTGAGGACATGGTAATACATTTAGTTGAATGTATTCGTCATGAGTTGATCTTTTATGGATACCAGTGAAAACCAGGGAGCACCAAATAGCTGTTTCATCCTAGTATAGGGCTTCTCAGCAGTACACACCCTTGATTCTGTCACATGACAAGACTACAGACCCTTTAGGTTGGAAAACGCTTAACCCCTCCTGAACACTTCAAGCCGGTGTCAAATTATAGAATTCTAACTTCCACCAGTTTGTGGTCATCCGATCTCATCAGTGAAAACAATTCCACTCCCGATAAATCTAAACCCTACCAGTCACGACTTTCACTAGAACTTTAGGAACATCTTGGTCATTAGTGAGTTGATTATTGTAACTTAATTAGGTGGTATCCTAGCAACATCACTCTGGGGCAAACACAAACGATTAAACTGCATAAGTTAATCAAATCTTGTATAACACCTAGTAATGCACTCATCAACGAGACTACATTTTGACAGAAACTTGTAAATTAAACTAGCAACTAATTATGGAAATATAGAAGTAATTAGAATGATATTATTTTCATAACGTTGATTGGGAGGTACGATTAAGTGAATGTCAGTTAGGAATGTTTCTAACGAAAACTGTCCTGTACATTTCACATGACCTCAGATAAAGATTCATCAGTTATTCTCATTATATGTATTTTAGCTCACAGTAATTAGCCTTGACTAAAAAATATCCTTTTCAGGTATCGCTTTACCGTTCGATAAATGTATATCAAGAAAGAAGTTAGATTGCAAAGCATTGGCAATGACCACAGTAATTGACCATAGCTCATAAATCTGGATGATCATTATTTTCTTTACTTACCAGTTTAAAATTTATTAAAATATGTATCAGTCCATTATAGGCTAATGCACATAGCACAATTAATACTTCCACGCTACCAAATATCTTACTGACAGCTACTGAAATCCATCATTAAGTGTTTTTTTAGGATGATATTTTCCACCAGTCTCTATTCGTTACTAGATGGTTTAATTCATAAGAAAATTTTCGGAACAGTCGGGTGTACGACATTACAGTAGAGCTTTGAGCTTCCTGCTTTTAAGTTTAAACTGATATGATCTTTCCTAAGGAGGATAAGTGTTCAGATCCAACTTAGGTTTACTGAGGTTTTAGGATATTCATACTCATCCTACCAAGTCAAAGGAGCAGCTACTGTCATATATAAGTTGTTTGGTTGCTGCACAACTTAGATGTTATATTGATTAACTTGAAATTAAATCACATTTGTTGAAATTTTTGTATATTTCTCAGATCCTAGAAATTACCGAAGCTCACGATTATCACGAAGGCAGCTATATTTGTGTCCTTTCTAATTCATATGGTGTTGTCACTTCAGAAGGTATTTTACAGTTAGTTCAACCAACAAAACCGACAATCATTGAAGCACCACCAGCTGATGACAATGCTGTTGCGGAACATTCAATTCTAGACCTACGATGCACAGCTAAAGGCTTACCAAAGCCTTATATATCGTGGGTTTGGCAAAAAGAGACTTTACCATTGCAATTAGTTACAGGTGGTCGATATATTGTGCGTAGCCACAGCACTGAAATAAATTCATTACAATTCCAATTTCAAAATAATTTAAGCATTTATGCAACAGACAAATACATTCTAGCAGAAAATGAGAAAACAGAAACAATGAGTATACTGTTAATTCGAAATGTAACTACAGAAGATGCACACGGTAGATATACATGTTATGTTGCAAACAGATTAGGCTCAGCACGTGTTTCTACAGTCATTCGTGTTCTCACTGATAAAAGTCATCAGGTGGCATCAGTGTCTGAAATACAAGATAATGAGACGACTGAAAATGAGGAAATTAATTACAAGTCATCAAATATCAAATCGGATGATGGTGATGATCTCGTCAAAGAAATAATAGAAAAAGCGCGTAAACGTATTGAAACAGCTATCAGGAAAACAGCTGATCGTTTAAGAGATACTGGTAGGCGGAGGTCATCAGCTGATATTGCGTCACTATTCCGTCAACCGAATCGCGCAGCACTTGAACTGGCTAAAGCAGCTGAGGTTTATGAAGCAGCAATCGATGAAGTAACCAGTATCTTACGTCAGAGAAATCAAAAACACTTTGAATTTAACAAAACAGAAACAATTCCAGATGAATTTAAAGAACATGATGAAATTGATCCAAATTCACATGATACTTATGGCGTTGAATTGAACACAGATCAATTAGCTATCATAGCTCAATTGTCGGGTTGTCAAAGTTCTCAGCAAGTAGATCCATGTTCAAGACAATTATGTTTTCACTTGCGTTATCGTTCAATAGATGGTACTTGCAACAATTTGAATCATCCTAGATGGGGTGCTGCATTAGTACCATTTAGACGTTTATTACCGCCAAAATATGAAAATGGTATGAATACACCGATTGGATGGTCTTCTACGAAGTTATACTTCGGTTATCCTAAGCCATCAGCAAGATTGGTTTCACGAGAATTACTGGGCAATGCATCTCTGATGGTTGAACTAAGCAAAATGTAAGTTAAATATCGATTTGCGTTTAACTTTAACTGGATAATCTGTTTAGGATCTGAAAGAATTTTGAAGGTTCATAGATACATTCTGAGGATTAAAAACTTTGAATCTTATCAAAATCGAGTGATGTCAATACGTAAAAAAATAACACTAGAATTTAACTTAGTTACCGTCTAATAATTTGATTACGTTTTAAGATTATAATGTCTTTACTTAAATATCGTAGAAACCAAACACTTATTTACTAGCATTGAAGGAATACTTAGGAAATCTAAAGATAACCAAATTAAATTGTGATGATAGCCCCATGAAGTCTTTAGTGGTTAGTATGAGACATGATTGATAGTTGAGCATGTATGATATGGCTTAAATGAGTTCACTACATCACTTCATGTATTCCAGTTTACTTACATGCATACTAATTCATCCCTTTTTTCTAACCATATTCTCAATGCTTAGTCTTTTTATTATCATTACTATTTTACTTCAACTCTTTTGTTATCCATATTTGCTAACTTTATATTGTTATACTGATATGATTTGGTGACGAACATGTATACCAGTCTCTATGTTGATTAAGATAAACTAAATAAAATCATTTGAAAAACTTTTGAAAACCGTAGTGCAAATGATAACTTCATCTAATCAGTCTGTACTATGTACTCCTAGCTATGCTTAAAATGAAATATTTAGTCATCCCCACACGTCACACTGAGCTTTCTAATGCAAAAACACAAGATCAAATCAAAAATTTCATTTTATGATGCTTAAATTAAGTTGTATTTCATATCCGTAGTCAATCAATAATGTGGTACTCCATGGTATTTTTCATGATCACTTAAGTGACATAAACTCTTTTGAACACTAGCTTTCAGTTAAATAGTCATCTGTAATGTATTTTGCTGAAGTAGAGTCCACTACTTATAATTAACGGTTATTTCAAATATATCATAAAAAGTGACAGACATTTAATCCAGCCCAGTACTATGATTTATGTCTAATGCATACTTCATAAAGAGTTTATGGTATGTAGTGACGTTAAAATTAAGGTACTTTGTGAATCGAATTTAAATCTACCTGGTATCGTAATAAAATAAAATCATAACGATTATCGTTTAATGAACAAAACTAACGACCAAAAGACAGCAGCTGGATAGAATAATGCTTGTTTTTCCTAATATACTTTTCTTTCCTCATCAACTAAACAGATCACGCGAAATAAATGATTATAACTGGTTATTGTAGAGATTGTAGAATGCTAAAATGGGCCAGTTAACAACCGATAGAAGTGAATGAAGTCACTCAAATATATATTGAATTGACCGAGTATAAATTTGAAACCGTTGGATGGTGGCTGGTTTAGTGGTTCAATGGTTAGACGATTGCTGCGAAGACTAAAGAACCTGGACTTGATCCCTGATGAGGTTGTGGATTTTGTATTACTGAAGAGTCCCATACTAGAACGAAGGCAGTTGTCAAGTGTCACTTCCTGGTCTTCAATGGTTGCATATATCAGATCAATTTGTGATATCAAATTAAAATTCAGTTTAATCACCTCTATTGTAGAAATTCAATAACTGATATGCTTTTACAGATTATTTACAAGACTACAATGGACCATAAATAAGAATTCTCCATTTATGTACAACTTTGTACATCTTTATAATACAAAAGTAAGAAGCATGTGTTATAATCAAATGACCGTAAATCGAGAATGATAAGACATATTTCACGAATTAACGATCTGAATGAAACTGTACAATTAGGATTATATAAAGATGTCATCAACCTGCTAAGTAGTAAATATAGCGAAGGATGACTCTCCTAAAGAATGTTTTTTTCTTCTCCAAAGTCTATAAAGTGTTACTTCAAGCCAGTAACTTATGCGAGTTATATCCTGTGCTAAAACAATCAGCTAATGCTTTAGATTAGTAAAAGTTGTCACTAGATCAAAAGAAATCGATAATAGTAGTAACAATATTAATAAGAGTAATAATAATAATAATAATAATCAGTCAGTGATAATAGTCAACTCACTAACGACTATGATTTTCCAGAAGTTCTAATAAACTGATGTGTCTGGTGGAGTTCAGACATATCAAAAGTACATTAACTCACATCACAAACAGGCTATGGAATTACAAATTCTAAAAACTAAGTAACCTTGTGAAAAAATCCTCAGGACTGAGCACCCTTGACCCTGTCAGCAATCGAATGTAGGACCATTAGGCCCTAAATTTCAAACTACTGACCTAATATTTAGTAATTTACACTTTATGTAAAAGTGTTATGTTAATTAACGATACTGTGAAATTGCCATAGAATACTACTGGTTAATAATCGTCTCACTTCCAACGTAAGTTGGAACGTGAGTGTCAGGGCTCCACATCAGAACTCCAAGAGTTATCTCTACAACTTAATCACTAATGAGTGCATACTGTGTAGTTCTATACAAAGGTAATTCTACTGTCTACTGCTTATGGGTTTTTGAGAAGTCCCCTATTACATTCAGTTAATGAAGCAAATCACAAAACAATTTCATCATTAGCTGTCAAGTTGAAAATTTTTTAAGCATTCTACTGTCATTCATCAAAGACCCTGCGAAATATGCAAGTGTCGTGTTCCTGTAACTCTATATATCACTTCGTTATATAATACATCCGATATCTTTAATAAAACCAATGACAAGGGATGACTGTCGCGCCATATCACAAACTGAAGCTAGTGGGAATCCTACCGTTAAATGCCAACCCAATCGTGTAGAGAGTTAGGCATTCATCAACCTGAATCCCCCAGGGTGGAGACTAGAGTGCGCACTGCTGAGGAGTACCAAACTAAGACAAAACAGCTGTCCAGTGCTCCCTAGATTTCAATTATACCCTACCAACATCAATCTGTGACGAATCCAATTAACAAAACTGCATTTACTACAGAGGATAGTATGAAATTATACCTGAAATATTGTTTAGAACTTTTATAACTTAGCTACGACTAGCAACATATCATAAGAATACACAACACAATGCCAGTTTGATAATCTACACAATAGTGAATATGCTACGCACAGAAAAGCCTAATTAATAGTCAATAACCATTAACTCCAGTACTAACTGATTAATATCGGTTATACCATATACGAAACTATCACGAAAAGTTTTTTGGATTTAAAAAGCTGTATTCAATCTTCTAAAGTATGCATAATGCAATTTATTATGTTGGGTGACTTAGCAGTGATTTTTTACGTACTGATGATGACAGTTGATAAATCCTTAAAATGGCATTAAATGTCTATCTACTGCCACCTGACTTTCTACTTGTTCTCATCTACACTTATTTAATGATGATAACCATTTTAGCATGGATATAATAATAATAATAATCTTAGCTTTTAGGCGAATTTCATCAGGTGCAAGCAAGAAATCACGACTTATAAAGTTTACCAAGTAAGAAGTGAAATAATAATACATTGACAACATTTCGTTTTGTTCAATAATTTAATAGGTGCAGAAATGTGAATGCGATTTATTAATCGATTTCCTTGCGTTCACCTCTAGACCTTAGTGTTAAATAACCGAACTCTTTAGAAGATTCAAAGTAAAAAGCCTCGAGAAATCTCAGATTTAAGCAAATTGTTAGTCCGTTATTCACATTTGACTGTACTCGACATGGTTGCAGATAACCAAGTAAATAGAGTTGAGTAAAAATCTTTAACCTACTGTTTAAAATCGGGTGTTGTGGTGATTGTTGAATGTCAATTCGCTATCACGAACTGGTCTAAATTAAGCAAACACTGATCACCAGAAAGTGATGGATAGCTGTTTCGTCCTAGTATAGGACTCATTAATGGTTCACATCCACGATCTCATCAAAGATCGAAACCTGAACCCTCTGATTTCACTGCGAGTGCTTTACCATTAGACAACTTAGTCGGCTCCTAAATGTTGATATTTCCAATTCAGTTAATTAATGATACGTTTCCGAGGTCTCATCCATCACTATTAGTGGGTAAATGCCTTGCACCCACAACGACCGAGCTCCATAGAGCCAGCTAGTTCTGGATTGGATTCTTGATGGGGTTGTGGATGCGCACCTCTGATGAGTCCCATACTACGACGAAACATCTGTCCTGTGCTTTTTGGTGATGAATGGTTGTTTAATTCAAACCGATTCATGATGTCAAATTGACTAGTGATCAAAAGTCATATATTTTACACACCACTCCATAGAATTGTATATTTTCCTATAAGTGAATAATTCCTATTTATTCAAAGTGAAAGAAGAAAAAGATAAAAGCGCCAAGTATGATGACAGTGTTACAGTTTACAATGTTTGATTCTTGATTACTGCCTTTCAGTGTGTCTTGTAATAATCAGTTTTTTTTGTAAAGTTAACAAAAAGCGAACATGTTTGCTTAAATCATAAAAGTGCAAAACTAACAATAAATTCACTGAAATAGAATTTGGACACTTTAATTGTAATAATTGTGAATGGTTCTTGTTAGGAATGTACCGACCTAAATTGAAAACATCTTGAGATTTTTTTAATGATAAGAATTAAACAACTGTTCTATGTATCATTATGGATAGATTAAGTAGTATATTTAATCTAGGCTATCTTTTTCTTATTGAAATGTTTTGCATTCAATAATTTGAAGACAACATACTTCGTCACCTAAACTATACTTAATTTGATACTTATGGTTCTATATAGCCTTCAACATGAATTAACTTATTATATGCTTAACATGAGATATGAATGGGTAGTTAAACAGGCAACTCTATTCAGTCTAGTAATAACATAAGGGATAACTAATCTGTGTAAGTAATTAGGCCTGACCTAGACTGTATAGCGTAGTTTCGTTGTTATGCCTAAAGTTACATTTAGTTTATTATCAGTAAAAAGTATAGTGCTTTTGAATATGTATGTGACACGCATTCTGATCACAGTTTCATAATTTTACAGCATGATAAGCATTTCTTCATTCTCTCTATTTGTGGCTTATTTAGTTAACTGATGATTTTCACCAATAGAGGATGAAGTTGAAGTACATTAAATTAAAAATGTCATTTATTTGAAGAGATATTGACTTCGGTAGATTTGTCGATGAATATCAGTCTGTTACTTAACAATATGCACATGCATCATAAATTTACTTGAAAGTTAATCAAATCTGCAAAAGGGACAGTGAAACAGGTAGCTACTAATGGACTTTGACTTATTAAGAGTCTATGCATCTAAGAAAATGAAAGAATTCAAATGTCACTTTAATCAGTAAACCTTTTTTGGTTAATAAAATGCAAACAAGGAAGAGTTATGTCACTTAAGCAATTTCATTAGCTATATATTCCATTGTCTTAACGACTGACATTAATGTATATTAGCTGTAGTTATTATCCATACAGTCTATTATGTCTTTTTACTCAGTATATCCATTCCTACATAACAATTACATTGGTTAAACGTTTTAAACTACATCCTAGTAACTTACTTAGATAGGAGGTTATATATAAATCAAATATCTAATCGTTTTTCATGTACAATAATTTCTAATATAAGTTACAGTTCTTGGGCCCGACGTTTGTTTCCGTTAATCTTGGAATTTGTGAAATATTTATTTGCAAATAATGTTTTAAATTGTCGATTGAAGTGTTAGTATTTCTTGTTGTTTAATCAGTGAAAGACTGATTATTTTTAAATAAATCAGTACTATGTCGTTACCCAAATGAAGTTTACATTATTTTAAGTTGTATTAATTCAACAGATGAAGTACTACAAACTATATAGTTATCTACTACTTAACTGCCAATGCTTTTCTAGCATAAATAAGCTCATTGACTTACAACCATATGATGTCTAAGCAAAACCCATAGCAAGGGGAACAATAGCATCAGCTTCTATCTAAATGTTTTTACGTTGCAACATAAAGTAAGAAGTAACGTAATAGCACGAAATGGCGATTCATTTCTCGTTGTAATTTAGCAGTTCTTCAATTGATATCACTTTTAATCAAATTACTCTTAACACTTATTTATTGAATAAACTCATTCTAAGCTTACTCGTTACTTAGTACATTTGAAATTTTACACAAATAAAATGTAATTCGATTGATTATTGAGTAGTTTCTATTGCAATGTTCATTCAGAAACTGCTCAGTAGTAATTTAATATAAATATATTTGCCCTAAATGAAGTCATTTTAGCTTTTGTTAGCTTAGTAATTAACTCTCATAGACCGAAACTGTGTAACCGAAGTACGAATTCACGTAAATATCAGTTACTTAAAAATTTATAGATACGTTTTATCGATAAATACGAAGTAACATGAAACCTTGGTTAAGTAGAGCATCAAATCACCTATTAGCCAATAATAATAATAATAATAGTTTTAATAACGGTACTCAGTAAGAAAGGATTTTACTGGTAAGCATTTTTTTACCATCAGCAACAACCTCCTACGGCAGAGGACAAATCAACTTCTAGTAGAGGAAGAAATTAGGAAAAGACGCTAGAGGTGGATAGGACACACACTGAAGAAACCACCAAACTGTGTCACAAGACAAGCATTAGAATGAAACTCTATAGGTCAAAGGAAAAGAGGGAGACCCAAGAATACACTGCGTTGGGAACTGGAGACAGACATGAAGAGACTGAAGAGCATTTGGGAAGGACTGGAAAGAAAAGCTGAGGACAGAGTTGGTTGGAGAATACTGGTCGGTGGCCTATGGTCTGCACGGGGTAACATGCATTGATTGATTGATTGATACTCAGTAAGGAAACTTCACAACTAATGATCTTAGTTAGAAAAAAATAAATTGAAAAACATAACGACGTTCAGCATATTCAAAGGAATGAATGATGATTCTGTTATTATTAACAAGCTAGTATTTTTATTGTAGATTAGATGGATTGTGGAGATCGGTATTTTAGCTGATTGATTACGTCACCGATTGATGCTGATAGGGTACCAGTGAAAACCAAGAAACACTAAACAGCCGTTTCGTCCTAGTATGGGACTTATCAGCAGTGTGTACCCTAGTCGTGACTGGTGAAGTTCAGACTTGTCCAGAGTGGGACAGTTATCACCGATGACAATAAATGGTCGTCGTGCTATTTATCACAAGCTGACAGGAGTGAGAATTCTGCCACTGAATACCGACTCGGTGATGTAATGGGTTACGCGTTCGTCATTGATAAGAAGTCGCATACTAAGACAAAACAGCTGTCCAGTGCTCCCTGGATTTCAGTGATACTCTGCCAATATCAATGTGTCGTATTCAATTAAATAAATGAATTTAATGGAAAATAATAAACATTTTTCGCTGAAATACTTGTTTATTGAATTTAATGAATAAGTAACTAATGTTTAGCATTCTTATTCAATAATAACCTCTAAGAATGTCAATGATCAGTGCACTTTTACAAACACTAATAGTGACAAAATACATATTGATGATAGTAGCCAAAAACAATTAAACTGTACATAAACAAATGTAGTACTTATTATTGATAGATGAAACCGGTCAAAAACATTTCATTAATGTATCATACAGGAATACAAATCAGTAATATCACTTAGTGATATTTGTTTAATGAGTAGATTGAATACAATTATTCATGCTATATGTACATAAAATGTATCTTGCTTATTCTTTATCAAATTAAATTATATTACATATTCATATAGGTAATTCATTAAATATACCAACTGGTTAATTAATTCATGTACATGTTTGGTAACTAGGCAAGTGTATATGTGTAGAGGGAGGGGGGAAACAGACACTATCTATTGATTATATTTATATATATTTATGTACTGTTATATGTTAATATAGCGTTTTGTGTTTGCATATACATATTACACAATTTATTGAAGTAAATCATTAAAATACACCAGATATGCTGATTATAAAATCATGTACTGAAATGGGACTTAATTAATTAAGCCTATAAATACAGTTAAACATAATTGCATTTGGTTGGTAGTTTTAAAAATAGTTTGATACTTCTGGGAATTGAACACTTAAACATACATACTTATAACCACTCCTCCATCCTAATTTCCAGAAATCTCCTATATTTAAGCCCTTAAAAAATAAAATATTCACATAATTAAAGAAACGTTGCGAAATCCTAAACGACAGTGATTGAACAAAGTAACTCATAGTACTTTCTGTCCTTCTAATAAATGTTTAAAAACTTTCTAGTGATCATAAGATAATCTGTTTACTGTCTACTTCAGTATCACAAGATAATAATTACAATAAAATACTATCACTACATGATGTTTAATAGTTATGTTCATCATAACCGTTTTTAGATCCATCTAGAAACAATATGGGATACTACTGTATTCACAATGTTAATTAAAGCCAAACAACAAACGAATATATTGAAATATGTCTGATAGGTAGGAAATCGAAGTTGTGAGTTAATTTTTGGTTACTAAACGATAAAAACCATTCTAAGAAAGTTATTGTACTACAGCTAGATTAGCAGATGTTGATCATAAATTTTAACTTAATCATAAAGTAACTTGAAATGAAGCATATCTACTAATTCTATAATCTCAGAATTTTTTAAGTCAGGTAAGCAGTAATATTCGATTGAAATTTAGTTGCAGGCACATGGTTAACATGCGTAACATTCAATTTAGTATATAATTGACAACCATTAACTATTTAGAAAACGATATCAAGGTTTTAATTAATTTTTGGTTTCACACCAAAATCAATTTGGAAAATTGTTAAAGCATTGATTTCGTCATACATTTCGTTCAGCTTAATGACTTGGGAAAAACAAGCAGCAAACTGTCTAGAAAAGAATGAATCCATTTTATGTCGTCTGGATCTTCTCAACTGCATACAACGTGTAATAGATTTTATCAGAATTATACATAGAAATTAACTTACTTTATAAGTGATTCCGGTTGAATATTAAAGTGTCATCACGAAATCTGTTAAAGCATATCAAACGTTTGAACTCATTTCCTTGTTTCTGACTAATAAAAAGTAAAGCCAATAAAAATGTAATTTACACCTATAAAAAGATAAAAATAAAATTGAAAAAACTTAAATTTATAATCAACAGTGGAAAATCCATTTAGGATTTAAGCCGTTTCGTCAATCAATAGACTTTCATTGTCTTTTAAATATCATAGAGACAAAGAATTCAGTTTCTAAGTGGATCAACAATCAAATACAGTCAATAAACAACAAAAATTAATAAGTTGTTTTAAAAAAATTCATCGTCTTCATTGAACTGAAAAGTCCCCTGCTCTGAGCCATGGTTAGTGAAGTCCATTCAACTACTATATTGAATTTTGTTGGTGACGTCAATGTTTTTCAGTCATCTTTATACCACTTACTGACAATCATCTACAACTATTTCCTTATATAGTAATCTTATTTGTCTTGATTGTTATTATTTAGTCGTATTCATTGTTTGGTAAGACAAAGAAAACATCAAAACAAAAACTATCCAGCTCTAAGAACGTGACACATATAAAATTTTCCTCCTTGGCAAGAAATCCTCTGCTTTATCCTAATATGGAACTGTTATAGAAGGTGAACCCATTGCCCTTCCTCCTAAAGAACAGTTTATTCTCTTCTTTATTAGATGAAACAATCAGAAAACAGCTTCATATAAAACCAATAATACTTACTTTTGTTCATAATGATATGTCTATATCTTGATCTAATTTAATAAGTGCAAAATTGAGTCAGTATACCCTAATAACACTTTTTTGTAATTAACTAACGTCAGTTAAGAAAATGTCGAAAAAACACTAGATTGCTAAGTTATTGCTTCAACTCACTTTGTAACTCTCCACCAATACTCGTTAACGATTGTTTAATTAAAATTCTTACCATCAATTTCAGATATATTATTGCTATTTTTATTCAATAAAAGTATTTCTCATGTTTTACGTATTCCATGGAGAACACAACACAACTTGTAATTCAAAGCTAACTTTTTATATGAATTTGAATGTGGAAACAAGAATAATTCAACGTCACACTAGACACAGTCAACATCATGAGTTGATGAAGTTTGTATTCAAATACTTGGTTTTAATCATCGATATTATTTTACATTAGGAATGTTTGTAGTTTTGTTTTTACATCTTTACTTATCAATATACTGGTCTCTTTTCAGAGTGGAAGCGCATAACAAACAAATGAAAATGAAGAAAGTACACGAGAATTCAACAATAAGTACTTCTATAAATAAAGTAAGTTGATTATATGTGGTGAAGTAATCATTAAATTTTTTTGTTATAATCAATGACTGATTTACTGCTATAGTGAATATCTGATATATGATTTCTTAACTGACATACCATGAAATATCTTTTATTCATAGATTAAGTTCAGATGTTTATTAATATACATATAACGAAGATGAAATCTTTATTTCCATATCAAGTTTGTTGAATAGATGAATCCAATAGAAAGAATATCTTTAATCATGGTCTTGTAAAAGTAGTTTCCATCAAAAATCGATAATTACCGAATGATCAACCTGCATCCAACATACTATAACAAAGAATCACACAACGGCAAAATAGCCAAATAACACAAGGTAGTATGAGATTGTTTACCTTTCATCAACTAATTAGTAAATACGAAAAACGATTAAACAACTTATTATAGCTATGAGTAATTAAGTAATTGACACTGAGTCGAGTTTGTTCTTCACAAATTAGTAATAGTTGGGCAACGGGAACATTCAGGAGGCACTGAACAACTGTTTTATCCTAGCATGAAACTTATCAGCAATCAACACCTTCAAATTAGCCACGCATTTGAACATAGGGCCTTTAGATCTTATGGCGAACTTTTAACTATCTACACCAACTGTATTCCAGCAGTAGAATTTCCCACTTTCATCAATTTGTTTTAGTATGAAAGTCGACCAGTGCCATCGGTTATAGCTGTTCCAGTTGCGAGATGTCTGAATTTCAATAGTCACGACTTCTTGCTGGAGCTTAAGGAACACCTTGAAGTTAGTCACAAGTGAGCTGATTAGTGTAATTGAATTGGGGTGATTTGCAAAGATTGGTATTAAGTTTAAATTGATTAAATTCTCAACTATGAACGCCTAACCGTCAGCACCAGTAAGCCAGCTGGCTTCTAATTTCAGAATTCATATCTTTATCATTTTATGATGTATGAAGGTCATTGATATAAATTTTCTCACTACCAACATGTTTGAATCCTAGTAATTATGACCTTACCCTGGAACTCTAGGAAATGATGAAATCTATTAAAAATCACATTCTAAATATGCCACACTCAGTCACCACATTAACAGAAAAATTATCGAATGTGATGGGTACGACAAACCTCAATAATACTAAAAGTATTTAAAATAATCTTAGTCTATTTATATTTTATGAATGATTGAAAATTCCTGATAAATCCCTATTAATTGATTAAATTCGTCACAGATTGATGTTTGTAGGGTACCATTGGAAACCAGAGAGCACTAGACAGCTGTTTTGACGTAGTATGGAACTTCGCAATAGTACACACACTGAATTCAGTAGTATCCTACTGACATTAATCTGTGATTAATTCAATCAACTAAAACTTAATACTACTCTGTGTGAACCATCACAATTTAATCACCAATATATGATATGGATTCGTTGTATTATCACTTTTACTATGTGTATAGTAATGTATCATTTTATGGGGACTAGATAGTACGAAACAAATTATCTTTTAGCTTAACAATTATTCATTTTACTAACATCTAAATAAAGATTTTCATTTCAATAATAAATATATTTACCTTTAAAACTATTTCAATTTTGTTTTGTTCGATGAATGAACTCCTACATATGGATAGGACGTTCCTATTAACTTTGTTTTCGTTTGAATCCATTATTCAATTAGTATATTAACGATAACAAAGAAACAAAATAACATTAATCTATCATTAATAAATTCAACTTTATCTATTTATTTACATGTTAAAAAAGAACTAAAGAATAATTTCGATACTACTGTTATTATTTCAGCATATTTTTGTCGCCCACATTACATTAAGGAAGAATATGTTCTTAAAGTTCAAAACATTTGTAGGATTATATTTTCTTATTATCCGTTGGCATTTGTTTTGTTTTTTTCTAAAAACAAGTAAACATGATAAAAAATAACAGAGAGTAATTGAGTTATTCTTGTTGACATGAGATCCTTTGCTAATTGCTTATTTTAATAATGGAATAGGCCAATTACGTCAATGACGAGATATGAATAAATCAATGAAGAAAATCTTACTTTCAACAATGTCATTTACTGAAGTTGTACAATGGTATTTACAGTCAAATAATTTCTAACATTATTAAGCTCTAGAATGATATGACATCGTAAAGTTTTTCCGCGGTTTCAAGTATCATGTAGATCCAAATCGAATAAACGTCGAAGATGAAGAACAACTTACAATTAGGAAGAATGAAAGATTATTGCACATCTGAAGAAAAAGACACAGGTGTTAGAGAAAACAATAATTGTAGGAGGCTGGAAAAGGTTTCTACTGAATGAGGAATGAAAAAACTTTAGAAAACCACAAACAAATGTCGATAAAAGTGTGTTTAGTTCTTGCTGAAATTAGGCAATTGTATGTTATGATGCTAAATCTAGAGTTCAGATTTGAACTACCGAATTACGAAAAAACTGTAGTGAAAACATTTGAGAACATGTGACTCATTTCAGCACAATCGTATGAAAATATGGTTTTTATTAGAAAGAAGATTTGATTAAAGGAAGATTAACCTAGTAGATACGATAATTCTCTATGAAACTAATAGCAGACGTGTTGACTTCTTTTAGGAGCCAAACCGTAGAATGATTAGTAATGCGTTACGAAAACATCTGATTTGTGCACCCAATATAATTAGCCCTACACTAGTAAGTAAACTTGTAAATGCACACGGATGTGAGACAAAAGATTAGTTAATTTTTGGCATATCCGCTAACAATAGGCCATCAACAGAAGATAGCGCAATGCATTGCAGAATACGACGTTTGCTTTTCAGATTTCTGAAGGTAATTTTTCAGCGATTTTGTGTCAGTGACTACTTTATATTTGATACTCGTAAATTACGTCGCCTTTGAGACAGTATGATACATTTCAGATTGTGATTTCAGCCTAAGGTTACCAATAAACCATGTAGGTCAATTGCTTTGATTAATATTTGTCACGGTTTCAATAGTTATCAAAGTAATGTTTAATCTCTTCATATTGAGTAAGTCCTTGAAAAACAGAAGTAGATTAAGTATAGTTTCTAGCTGTGAAAATTCATATATTACTCGTTCCTAGTTAGGTTTTTGTTATACTGATCTTTGTGGAAAAACATCTAGCCTACTTTAAAATAACCCATCAAAATAATGAAATTTTGAGTTTGCTTCATACTCCAACAGCTCCACCTGTAGCCCCCCTAAGGTTGCTGCCGGTACCGAATAGAGGAGGAGAATCAAGCATGAAGCTAGCAATTTCATCCCGTAAAACAAAAATCTTGCTAAAAATCTCTAATCAATAAAATCCTTTGTAACCATTTTAACTCTGCGCGGCAAGTTGGAAGGTCTTCATTTAGAAGAGTTATGACGCCTCATAGTAAAAGCAGAGTTTCGTTGGAAGCCATGAGGCTGATGACCCTTCTGACAACCAGAGCAGGTCATTAATATAGGTACATAGGAATGTTCGCACTGACGTAGGAGACACTGGAGAAGTATGCGAATAGTTGAATAAATAAGGAGATATAACCTGAAGATGCTTGAAGTATGTGAAACCAATTAGTTACAAGCTGGACAGCAGCAATTATCCTCACAACAGCTGCTCTTATATTCCGGCCACAAAGATTAAAACGCCTCACACGCACAAGGACTAGAACTAATGTTGTCCTAAGAAGTATCGAAGGCCCTTATAGGACTGGGAATCCTCATGAACCTAGGATCATCAAAGCATCCTTCGAGACGAAGAAGAAAGAGATTACAATGAATGTCATCCAGTGGTATGCACCCTACCAACGACAGCCACTGAGACTATAAAGATCAGTTCTATGCAAGGATACAGTCAATTATTGATAAATGCTCAGCCAATAACCTGACCAGTTCTGATGAGAGACTTCAACGCCAAGGTTGGAATGGTAACAACACCGTATATGAAAACATCATGGAACAATATGGACTGGGAGAAAGCAACGAAGACCGTGAGAGGTTTGCAAACCTGTGTGCCTTCAACAAAATAATTATAGGTAGGCACCATATTCTCTCACAAACTCGCACACAAAACTACATGTGTTTCACCGGACCACATTACGGAGAACCAAATCGACAACATCTGCATCAATAAGATGTTTAGAAGGACCATGGAAGATGTAAGAGCAAGGGGAGGAGCTGACATAGCTTCATATCATCATCTGGTGGTTGCTAAAATGAAACTGAAGCTGAAGAAGCACTGGACAACTGGTGTAGCAGTATTAAAAAAGTTTAATACAGCCCTTCTCCGAGTTTCTAAAAGACGCAACAAATTCAAAATAACTCTCAACAATAAGTTCCAGGCTTTTCATGATCTACTAGAAAAAGGGGAGGAAAACTTGTAAGAGATTAAGGAAACAATAACTTCAACATATCAGGAGGTTTCGGGTCTCATGAAACAACACCATGAAGAATGGATTTCTGTTGGTACTCTGGACAAGATCCAAGAAAGAAGGAGCAAGAAGATAGCAATTAATAACAACGAAACAAGAACAGAGAAAGCCAAAGCACAAACCAAATACACAGAAGTCAACAAACTAGTAAAGACGAGCATTAGGTCGGAAAAAAGGGAAATATGTGGAACCTATACGATATAATGATGAAGCTAGCTTGGAAATTCAGTAATCGAGAATAGACAATCAAGAGCAAGGCAGGCAAACCTATCACTCAAGAGCATGAACGACGAAACAGGTGAGTAGAACACTTCAAAGATCTGTTAAATAAACCAGCCCCACTGAATCCACCAGTCTTCGAAGCAACATCCACGAATCTCCCTATAAACATTGACCCACTAACAACCAAAGAAATCAAAATAAACATCCGAGTGTCAAATCAAGAGTGGCAAGTCAGCAGGGCCAGACAACATACCAGCTGAGGCACTGATGACAGGTATAGAAGCAACTGCGAAGATACTCCACATTCTCTTCAGAAAGATTCGGGAGAAAGAACAAGTGTCAGCAGACTGAAAAGAAGGGTAGCTCATCAAGATACGGAACAAAAGAGATCACAGAAATTGCGGAAACTCCAGAGACATCACTCTTCTTTCGATGCCAGGAAAAGTATTCAACAGAGTGTTTTGAACTTAATGAAAGACCCAGTCGACGCCCAACTTCGAGATCAACAGGCCGAATTTTGTAAGGATCAATCATGTACCAATCAAATCGCTACTTTACGGTTCATTGTTGAGCAGTCAATTGAATGGAATTCACCACTTTACATTAACTTCCTTGACTACGAAAGAGCATTTGACAGTGTGGAGAGCAGAATATAATGGAGCCTTCTATGACATTATGGCGTACGCGGAAAGATAGTCAACATCTTACGGAATTCTTAAGATGGACTACATTGTAAAATCATGCATGGAGGTCAGCTAGCAGATTCATTCGAAGTGAAGACCGCTGTTAGACAAGGCTGCTCACTGTCGCCCTTCCTCTTCCTGCTTGTAATTGACTGGATCATGAAGACTGCAACATCTCAAAGCAATATCGGAATACAGTGGACAACATCGATGGAACTAGATGACTTAGACTCCACAGATGATTTAGCTCTTCTATCCCACACGCAGCGATAAATGCGGATGAAGACAGACAAGGTAGCAGCAGCCTCGAGAGCAGTAGGTTTCAACATACACAAAAGAAAAAGCAAGATCCTCCAAAACAAAACAACGAACATCAACTCAATTTCATTTGACGGAGAAATTCTAGAAAATGTAGAATCCTTTACACACCTGGGCAGCATCATTGATAAGCAAGGAGGGTTTGATTCAGATGTGAATGCGCTGATTGGAAAGGCAAGAGCAGCCTTTTTACTATTTTGGCACATCTGAAACTCAAATCAACTGTCAGTCAACACTAAAGTCAGAATTTTCAATACAAATGTGAAAACACTTTTGTTGTATGAAGCTGAAGCATGTAAGGAGAACTATGAAAAGCATTATTCAAAAAATACACGTATTTATGAACATCTGTCTGTTTAAGGTACTTCGAATCCGTTGGTCAGATACCACTAACAGCAACCTTCTGTAACGGAGAACTAATCAACTTCCAGCCAAAAAAGAGATTAAAAAAGACGCTAGAGGGAAGGTGGATAAGATACACACTGAGGAAATCATCAAACTAAATCAAAGACAAGCATTAACACGGAATCCTGAAGGCCAGAGGAAAAGAGGAAGACCCAAGAACACAATGCGTCGTGAATTGGAGACAGACATGAAAAGAGTGAAGAGCACTTAGGAAGAGCTGGAAAGGAAAGCCCAGGACAGAGTTGGTTGGAGGATGTTTGTCGGTGGCTGATGCTTCCTATGGAGTAACAGGCATTGATTGATTGATTCATTGATTGATTCTTACTCCAATATTAATTAAATGGTGGCAGCTATTGAAAACTGTTGGATGACATTAAACTCTATATTCTATTTACAAATGACGAATGCATCATTCACATATATATTATTATCCTTCGCCAGCCATACTTATATATCACACTTTTCTACATTACGTGGACTCAATTTTTTAATTCGCAGATTAATTTTTGTCTTTGATGTTTTCTCTATTTAGACAACTCTTTAGTATTTTTGTGATCTTCGTGAAACTTTAAATCTCCGAGAACCTTTACGATGTCATCTCATTCTAGAGATTGTAAGGAACAAATTCAAGGTAAACAGGGTTGTACAACTTCAGTAAACGACATCGTTCATCTTCACGAGATTATCTTTATTATTTTTTTAAAATAGACATAATAGTTAAGTAACTGCAAAGCACTGGAATCTGGGGCACATTGAATACAATTAATTTACATTGTCGACAAACCGATCAGTTTTTAAACACTATACAAACAGATGACATCATAATATTAGGTTTTCTATTTTGCAACTACAATTCAGCTTGTATTGAAAGTTTTTTATTAAAGTATGTAGCTCGATAACTAACTAGTGATAACTGTTATGTTTGTCGAATCTAATCAAGTTTCTGTATAGTTATTAGTCTTAAAGACTTGACGTCGTCTGAGGTATGATTTAATTTTAGCTTGTTTTAAGTAGACATCAAATGACACAGAACGATGAACTTCCTACTATCTGACACTTGAAAAACAAGGAATACCTGCAATCTTGATGAAACTGAGGTTTCTTGCGTGAGAACTTGACATTGAATTAAATTAGTTATCACATTACAACTTGATTAATGGAACTCGATCATCAATAAGAACTAAACAAACATGACACTAACTACTAACCACTAACTAGTCAATGTAAATTCTCTTGTCCTACTGAAGCTTCATGAAGACCTGAATAACTCATTGGTAACGAATGAGATTGTGAAGCAGAATTGTCAGCGTTCTAATCGCACAGGGGACATAAATTCCCTCAGTAATACAGGACTGCTTCATGAACGTGTATTAAGTTATGCGAAACTTCAGTTGCATACAGTAGATCATTATTAGTATAACAATTAGCTAACACACAATCAAGCGAGCTTCATAAATGTGAAGTGGAATTTATTCTATGTATTCAGTTTTTTACTGAATGTTAACAACACCTAATATTATCACTGGAAGCAGACTAATAATAATTACAGTAAGTGTGAAGAAATAGCTCACTAATGATATTGAGAAAATTTGTAATAACTTAGTATTTTATTAGTTATTGTCTGATCATGAAATATATTTCCATTTGAATATAAATGTGGTTACTGACCGTCATATTGATGTAATTCTTTTTGCCATAAGTGGTACACTTAAAACTTGATAATTTGAAACAGAACTGACATAACAATTGTCGTTTCAAATTATGTCATTAAGTTTAAATATCGTTAACTCGTAAATAACAGAGATTTTAAGGAGGGAACTCTAATTTATTTAAAATGGTTATCTTTAAATGAATGTCAACAGTAACAAGTATCCATGATGCTTCATTGTGACGAAAACAATAATTATTACTGTTTTATACATTATATAGTAGTCGATCTAAATATTCGTTTCAATTTTGTGCTCACTATGTTTGAGTATTACACCTTTAGTCAATCAGTGCTTATTACCCCATGTTGAGCATAGGCCACTATCAGCATTCTCCAACCAACCTCTGTACCTGACCTGTCTTTTTCAATTCTCCCCAAATACTGTTCATTTTGTTATTGTTTGCCGTCTGATTTCCGGAGAAATGTGATTTCGGTCCTCAGTTATTTCCTTCCGGTCTTCATGATTTGCAAGTTAGTGTCTGTCTTGTGATGCAATTTGATGATTTCTTTAGTATGTGTCCTATACACCTCCAGCCTATTTCCATAATCTTTTACTTACGTGGAATGTTGGTTGGTTTGTTCTCTGGCACAGCAAGTTAAAGCTAATTGTGTCTGACCGACGGGTCCCGAGTAATCTACGCAGATAGTTGTTTATGGATATTTGTATCATTTGGATTATGCTTTCTGTAGTTCGCCACACACGTTTCAGCCCCATACAATAGAACTATCTTCACATTTGTTTTGAAAATCCTGACTTTGATGTTGGTTGAAAGCTGATTTGAGTTCCAGATATTTTCCACTTGTAGAAGTGCTGCTCTTACCTTCCCTTGCCAATCCGCGATTTCACATCTGCCTTAGATCCCGCATGTTTATCGTTGATGCTGCCCAAGTATGCAAATGTTTCCACATCTTTCAGAGATTCTACGTCAAGTGTAATTAGATTGGTGCTCGTTGTTTTGTATCTGATGATCTTACTTTTTCCTTTTCAGTATGTCGAGGCCTAATGCTGGCTGTAGAGGCTACTGCTACACTATCTATCTTTATCTACCTCTGTTGTTGTGTGTGGGATAGAAGAGCAAGATCGTCTGCAAAGTCCAAGCCATCTAGTTGCATCCATTGTGTCTACTGAATTCTGTACTTGCCTTGATTTGTTTTAATAATCAATCTTATCATTTCAGTTAACGCGTAAATCTAATTAACGCCAGAAACTAGTCATTTTGTCGGTAACTAGCCTACTAACAATTCTAAAGTTATGGATTGTTATTCTTTAAAAGATAACTTTGCCCTAAACTTGAGCTATTCATTCAGGTTAACAATTAGATTTTTGTATTTCTTAATGTAGAATAAAATGTAATTTTATCAAAAAGGATATTTTTCATTGCATTATAAACATTTAATGTGTAAAATGGTGCCAGTCAATGTTTAGTATTTTCAATAAGACAAGAACAATATCAATTTATTTTATGCCGTATTCTATGAACATGTTGTTTATAACATGCCCTTTAATCTAAAACCAATTGTCCTGCTTATTTCATTTCCTTTGAAGTCAAGTTTATGTGAAGACAGATTTTATACAAGAAACAACTACTAATTCATAATTAGTTCAATACTATTAACACTGTAACGATGTATCTATTCCCTAATTCATTGGTCGTGTTTTGTAAGACAGAACAGATAAATTATAATTCCGTTAATGCTACATTACTTGAAGGTTTGACAATGATTGATTACATGACTTACAGAATTCGTGTTAAGATAATTGGAAGGGGGGGGGAGTCAGTAATAAGGTTTATTTTATTTTAATGTTATTGATAGATGTATACGAACATTACTGTAATTCCAATAAATTTATTGTGGAATGCATATTCATCCACGTCGATGAATGCACATTCTCTTAGCTGATTGATTAATGCTCATCAATCTCAATGTCATTTTCTATGATATCACATTAGCGGTGCAACAACATAATGAATTCATTATTCCTAAGATAAAATGTATCAGCTTAAGAAAATGATATACTTAATAGAGTTGAAAAACACACACCAGAAACAGATTGACGTTGGGTGTACATGATGCTTCAGCACTTACGTAAATGGACCTAGATAGCTATAGACATTCGATGCTCTGGACTAAAAAAACTGAAAGAATTATTAAGAACTTTAAAAGTTCAATATTCAGACCAATTTACGATCGATTAACATCTCAACATTTATCAAATATATTAACCAATAATCTTAAGATCTGCCAATCAAGTTGATTAATATTATTTTGACACTAAATGGAGTCAGTAAGAAAAATGTAAAGGTACTTAATGATCACAAAAAAAACTAAGGAAAGGTAAATGAGGTCATTAAAGTAGACTAAGCACAAGACAACTATAAATACATTACATAAACTTAGGGATATCAAACCTTGGAAAACAGTAACCTCATTGAAATATTTAATTCTGAAAATCCCGAATGAGGCTTTTCAAGTGACTGCTGTCAATTAATGAAGCATTATTACCTAGATAAAGTTATTATAACTGATGTTTAGTTGAAATTTATAGGCAAAATAATTACAGGCAATATGTAGTAGTCATTATAAATTACACAAATTGAACAGTGACAGAAATTGAATTGAAATGGTTTATGGATATTGGGATTAAGTTTAGTTGAATAAATTCACCAAAGGTTGATATTGGTAAAGTACCAGTGCACACCAAGGAACACTTGAATAATTAATGGAAGTAGGAATTCTACGATTGGATGTTTGCCCAGAGATGTGGATAGTTAGACGTACGCCGTCAACCTGAATACCCTAGGGCTGAATCTAGGGTGTGCATTAGTAATCAGTCTCATAATAAGACAAAACAGCTTTCCGATGCTCCCTAGTTTCCAGTGGTACCCTACCAACATCAGTCTGTGAAGAATTCAATCACGTGAAAGTAGTAGTTTCAAATTTAGTACATCAAAATGGTGACAAATTAAAGTTAACTGAATAGAAATTCGCAGAAAACAGTCTACTCAATCGCTAACTTGTTATTTTTGATTCTATTTCCGGTACAACTTATTAATCCTTTCAACGACACTGTATTTGACTAAATTCGCCCCAGATTGATGTTGGTGGGGTACGACTGAAAGTTAGGGATTACTAGGTAATCGTTTCGTTTTAGTATAGGACTCCTCAACAATACGCACTTCAGATACCGCTCCAGGAGCTTTGGGTTGATGAACATCAAACACTCTCTACCACTAAGTTGACATTCACTGGTAGAATTCTCACTTCTATTAGTTTGTGATATATATCACGATGAACATCTATTGTCATCGATGATAACCATCTCACTCCCGACAAGTCTGAACTTCACCAGTCACGACTTCTCACTACAGCATAGTTAACATCTTGAAGTTAGTCACTAGCGAGCTGATTAGTGCTATTGAATTGAGATGGCTTCTAGTTAGCAAAACCCTTCACAATTGCACAAAGCTAAGATTTCCAATCAGCACCGGTTCTTTACTAAAATTGACCAATGAGAAATCACGTGATGCATCTCTGATTGGACAGCTATCTTACTACTACTGTGTCTAGTAGGATGTAGAAAACTCTAGAAGCCTGAAGGACATTTATGATAATATAAATATCCTAGTTTTTGTACATAATTGACACCTTGCAGTAAAGTGTTGCTTTGCCGTATTTTTGTGTCTTCTCTCTCGTGTTCACGTTGAAGCGTAGTTTTAGCCTGGGGGTCGAGTCAAAGCTTAGGAGTCAAATCAAGCGGTCCACTTAGACGAGATTAATAATTGACGACAGAGATTTTCGCGGTCGAATAAGAATCTAAACCACGCGTCACAACAAATTGGCGACGGGAAATTCGGAAAATTAGAGAAAAAAATCATCATGAATATTACTTTAGAACAACTAGAAGCTTATATGGAGCGGCAAGAAAGGCGGTTCGAACAATCTCAAATAAGAATTATGGAAACCTTGATGCAGAAAATGCTCCTGAACCAAGAAAACCCAAATTCTAGTGAACTCCAGCTATCACATAACGATTCAGTCATAAATTATTTTCATGAATTTCATTTCGATGGTGCAGCTGGTGTCACTTTTGACTCGTGGTTCAAGAAATATGAAGATATGTTTCGCATCGATCTCTGTAGACTGGATGACGCTTCAAAAGTTAGAGTACTCCTAAGAAAACTTGGGACAGTGGAACACGAACGCTACAGCAACTTTACCCTACCAAAGAACCCGCGAGACTTTAGTTTTGATGAAACAATTCAAACCCTGTCTCAAATCTTTGGGGAACAGTCATCTTTATTTAATATCCGCTACCAATGCTTGAAGATTACGAAAGAACCAGGAGATGACTGGGTAAAACACGCAGGCATTGTGAATCGAGAATGTGAGAGGTTTAAGTTATCCTCCATGACAGAAGATCAGTTCAAATGCCTAGTATTTGTCTGTAGCCTACATTCACCTGAAGATGCTGACATCCGTACAAGAATTCTGAGTAAACTCGAACACTGCCCGAACATGACCCTACAGGAAGTAACCACCGACTGTCAAAGGTTAGTCAATTTGAAACATGATACTTCTTTGATAGAGAGTGGTAACCGATTACTTCATGTCAACGCAGTCGAGAGAAAAGACTTGCAAGGTTCCGGTGCCCAGAATCATCGTAATGACAGCGGTAAGCAACCATCTCCATGCTGGCTGTGCGGTGAGTGGCATTTCAAAAGATTCTGTCCATTTAAAAACTATCGGTGTACGACATGTTTTAGAAAGGGGCATAAAGAAAACCGCTGTAAAACACGAAAACACCGCCGTCCAAAGGTCTACTCAAAAAGATTCAAGCCAAGAACTGCCAAAGTGACAGTAGCTCTCAATAAGACCGGTTCTCATAGTCGCAGAAAGTATGTCTCCCTCAAAATTAATGGTTATACTGCTCGTCTCCAGTTGGATACAGCTTCCGACATAACTCTCATAAGCAGAAAAACGTGGGATAAGATTGGCAGACCACGAGTATACCCTACACAACAAACAGCACGTAGTGCGTCTGGAGGTATGCTAAATATTGCTGGTGAAATACACTGCCAAGTCACAGTCAAGGAAGCGACGGAGACTGGAGTTATATTCCTTACAGAACGCCCATCGCTCGACTTATTGGGACTCGATTGGATAGAGAAACTGAAGTTAATGGATCGTCCCATAAGCATGATCTGTAATAATGTCAGCACAGCGAAAGTAGACGAGATAAACCCAAATCATGAGCTTCTAAAGCGACATACAACAGTATTTAGTGATGGACTGGGAGAATGTACTAAATTCCAAGCTACTCTCACCCTTCGACAAGGAGTAAAGCCAGTGTTTCGTCCTAAAAGACCTGTTCCATATGCCGCACTTCCAGTAGTTGAGCAGGAACTTGAACGACTTCAGAAAATTGGTGTTATCGAACCGGTGAACTTTTCAGAATGGGCTGCACCGATAGTAGTAGTGAAGAAGACTAATGGCAGCGTCCGTCTATGCGCCGATTACTGAACTGGTTTAAATGAAGCCCTAGAAACTCATCAGTATCCATTACCTCTACCTGAAGATCTTTTTGCTAAGCTGAATGGAGGCAAGCTGTTTGCCAAACTGGATTTATCAGAAGCATATCTGCAGATTCCTGTTGCTGATAAGTGTAAAGATCTGCTTACCATAAATACTCACAAGGGCCTGTTCCGATATAACCGACTGCCATTCGGAGTCAAGACGGCCCCACCCATATTTCAACAAGTGATGGATACCATGCCACAAGATCTTCCTGGTTACGACTTCAAAATTACATCGAAACGCCATAAGAAGCAAATTGTCAAGCTGCAAGTAAACCCGAAGAAGAAATCTTATTTTTTAAAAGGAGGGAGGTGTTGGGTAGAGCGAAAAAACCCCTTGCAACAAGTTCACAAAGGCGTAGAAATCAATAGAGAAAATTGTGTCCAATCAGCACGCAGATAGTTTTTACCAGAAAATTCTAGACCAATGAGAAATCACGTGATGCATCTCTGATTGGACAGCTATCTTACTACTACTGTGTCTAGTAGGATGTAGAAAACTCTAGAAGCCTGAAGGACATTTATGATAATATAAATATCCTAGTTTTTGTACATAATTGACACCTTGCAGTAAAGTGTTGCTTTGCCGTATTTTTGTGTCTTCTCTCTCGTGTTCACGTTGAAGCGTAGTTTTAGCCTGGGGGTCGAGTCAAAGCTTAGGAGTCAAATCAAGCGGTCCACTTAGACGAGATTAATAATTGACGACAGAGATTTTCGCGGTCGAATAAGAATCTAAACCACGCGTCACAACACTAGAAATTAGCAATAACTTTTACTTAATTGAATTCATACGCAATGCTAAGGAATCGTACACCAGGACAAAACAGCTATTCAATATTCCGTGATTTTCAATGGGACCTTACCAACATCAATCTGTGACGAATTCTATCAACTAAAACTTTAATACCACTCCACACGAACTACTACAATTTAATTATACTGATTATTTTCTCAAGTTACTATTGAATAATGATTCCTTAATTAACAAACTGATTGAAGTAGTTATTTGTTTAACACAATACACTATGATTATTGGTTCAATTTAATGTTTGTGCTTACTGTTGAATAGTATTAACATAAGAAATAATCTCCATTAGTTTACCAGGTAATAGACAAGGTAAATTAAATTAGAATAAGCTTGTATCTTCCCGTTGATTCATAATGAACTGAATCCTAGTATGAACATCAACATTGGGATGCAGGTACATCCAGCCAATGAGTCCCAAATAGGGCAAAACGCGCGTCCTGAATTCCACTTACCAGTCACAATCCAACTTAAAGGTAAATTAAACTTTTAACCAAAGAGTAATAACCATTACATTTAAAAATATGACTCCTGATTAAATAAAAAAAAGGGGAAAATAATAAAAATAATCAATACACCGATTTATTTGTTAATCAGATTAAACTGTTTTTCTTTTTATTTAACTTTTTATGAAAAAAAGTTTTTTCATTAATTTTTTTTATTAATTAAAATAAAATAAAAGTTAGCTTCATCAGTTTCTTTGTTATTTTCATTTTTTTTCTGTTAATTTCTACTTTCATCATCCAGTGAGTGGTTTTGTGTGTGTGTGTGTGTGCAGGCATAACAACAAAATAAGTGATTCCAACAAAGTAGGTTAAATAAATATAATTTATTGTTCACACATCCATTAACTATTAGAAGTACTTTATGGGGAAAAAATGGGTGGTATTGAGGGGGTAGGTGAGTTAAAGTAGAGGCAAGTTGTGTCACTAATTACTAATGAAATGTTATCTTTGCCTTTTTATTGTTATTTTATCAATGATTACATGTAAGTAAATAAACAAATAAATCAGCATGTTTACTAAATTATTGTATTTGTTTATCTGTTAAAAGAATAGTGATAAAAAACAAAAAGAAAACAACTTATATCACTACTTTTTAATACTGTTCTATTGAATTAACAGTGAATGATACAAATTAGCATTATGATATTGAAGTTTTATGGATGAAAGTGTTTAGGTTACAGTGAATAAATGATCAAATTATATAATTGGTAACTTTAATTAAATTCTAATGGAAACATAACTTACTCTGTAGTCTGATTGGTGTGAATTGTATGAAATTTCAATAACTATTAAAATATAATGGATAGAAATACAACTGAAATCAATACTTTGATGGATGATATTCTGTTGGAATTGAAATCGATGCTTACTGTATTAGAGTATTAGCGTGAATAATGACATAAGGATGTTGGTATATCTAAATAAAACATATCATATAGGATAGAACTTATTAATGATAGAACTTGATTAATATTTCATAACTAGGTGAAAACTATCAAGGAAATCTGTTTAGAATGCATTTACGTCAATAGAAACTGATCAATTGCATTTAATTTGTATTGTGACTGGCGAGTGGAATCCAGGACGTGCGTTTCGTTTTATTTGGGACTCATCGGCTGGATGTACCTGCATCTCAATGTTGATGTTCACAGTGGAATTCGAACTCAGTCTGTTTCGTGTCATACGCCACCGCGTACACCACTAGACTACTGAGTCCAGACAGTCACGTTTATATAATGGGTGAATTGGTAGTAGGATGAATTAGTATATTCCCATTGATTTGTTGTTGACTGAAGCTGGTCAGTCACTGTTTCTATATGTGCATCCTGAGCGGATATCCTCGATATAGCACATATAGCAACAGCGACTGACCAGCTTCAGTCTATAACAAATCAACGGGAATATACAAATTCATCCTACTAATAATCAATTGCAGTTTCGTATTATAATTTAGTAAAAAAAATCATTTATATACCGTCGATTGTAAATGTATTTCTTTAGAAATTTTTATTCACTGGATCGAATGTTCTATTTTCTACTTCACTTAACTGACACTGTTTTACTCCACTACATATGACAAGTATGAACTGATGTTCACGTAATCAAGCACACACACACACACCTTTATCATGTAAATTTCATTTACTTAATAAAGCTTATTTAATCACTTCATTATAACCAAATTTAATGTTTTTCAAGAATTTTACTAAACTACTCAAAAATAAATTAAGAAATATTTCTCTCCTTTACAAATTTATTTCAAAACAATAGAAGAATAGAAAATCGTAGGGAAATGTATGTGATTAAGAAACATGTAATAAGATAACATAATAAAGTGTATCCGTTCCAGTTATTAGAAGTTGATATAAAATTAAACAAAACGCGGTAGCAAATAATCAATAAACAGTGAATAACAATAACGTTGTTAAATATATAAGAAAGATAGGCAGAAGTATGAAGTAGATAGATACATAAAAATAATAACAATAATAATAACATGTTTAATAAGTGAATGTGATTATGCAACCAAATTCTAGTTTACAGTATCATTACTTTTAAATTGGAAAAACCTACTTATAAGGCAATTTCAGTCATACCAAATATATAATTAATTGAGATGGTTATTTTTGTGGATATTGATATTTTTAATTGTTTTGAATAAGTCATAGATTGATGTTGATAGGGTACCATTGATATCCAGAGAGTATTGGAAAGCTGCTTTCATTCTAGTATGGAACTGCTCAGTAGTGTGCACGACAGATTCCTTAATAGAGGCTTTAGATTGACGGCCAACGCCTAACCATCTGTACGACTAAGTTGGCATCTAATGGTAGAATTTCTCATCCTAATATATAGCGCAACAATCATCCATTATCACTGGTGATAATTGTCTCACTCCCGACAAGTCTGAACTTCACTTGTGGAAGTGGGAATTTCACGATTGGATACAGACCCACTAGTGCAGATGGTTAGGCGTTCGCTATCAATCTGAGGCCCCTGGTACGGAAACTGGGGTGCACACTGCTGAAGAGTTCCATACTAGAATGAAACAGCTTACCAGTGCTCCCGGGATTTCAATGGTACCCTATTAACATCAATCTGCGATATGTTCAATCAACTACATAATTAATTATAAATTATATGAAGATGTTAATTTCGTTCTTAGGTTAAGCATATTTTATTTTATTTGTTTCAGTAAATGTAGGATAATGAATTCATCTAACTTAATAATAAATTTGTATTTACTGATGTATAAGTTCTAGAGAGATTTATTCAACTTCTGTTAAAATATAGTAACCAGTCTAGTCATTTGTATCCGTAATGAAATAGTATGCAATTCACCATTGATGATGGACTAAGATAGAGTTTTGTCATAGTCTGAATGGTGTTACAAGTTTAAAATGTTTAATTTCTACTAGACAGCTTAAGTTTGTCAACCTGAAAAAAAAATCATCCAGTCACATGGTTAGATGGCAAAAGAACTAAAAGGTCATTTGGAGCATAAAGTCTGATCAATACAGTGAAATGTACCAACATAACCGGTCAGATGTGAAATGATCAAAACAAGAGGATATAATACAAGAGGAATCTCTAACTTTTACATGATGTGAACGTTGTTGGTAATGTCTACAATGATAACAAAATCTCTGAAATCAAATCATCCAACTCATAGAATGTAATACTACAGAAAGAGTCAAAATATTTTATGCTCATTCATCTATGCATAGGAACTACTGAATGGTTATGAATGAAACTAAAACAATTATATCCACCTCTCTAATGTTTTTGTTAGCTTTACGACTGGTAAATTTTTCTTTTTAAATAATCCCTTGCACTTCATTGACTACACTGATATAGAACTAGGTGAACACAAGTACTAGAAAATTTATAAGGAAACTGAATGTTGTACAATTCTCATATATAGGTAGTTTTTCTACTAACCTTATCTGTTTTAGTAAACTATTACACTTTTTATGAAATTGTCAAATCTAAGTTAAATTTTATTAGTTTCTAAATTTGTCTACTAGTTCTATGTAGTTGAGTGATCAGTTTTACTGTGCCATCATTAGTTAAGTAATTTGATTCAAATAGGTTTGTCAAAAATTGCTAACGTATTCCACTTGAAATAACTAAAACGAACTAATTGATTACAATAGAATGTATGTTGAAGCTTGATAATCAACAAGAATAAGTAAGATAAGTTGAATAAAGGGGTTTTACAGAGAAGGGTAATAAGTTCACTTTTTATTTGTCACCGAATGGTGTCAGTTAGACACTTGTGAGAGAGAACCAGGAAACAATGAATAACTGTTTCGCTTACCTGTAGGACTAATCAGCATAAAAGAGCTTTCTATTTTAATGGAAAATTCAATCCAGGTCTTTCAAATTAATACATAACCATGAGAACTACTAGCTTTCAAAGGTAATGATTATTATTTTCATCATTTTGTGAAGTAGAGAGACAATTATTCTGTGTCAATGGGTAAAATCGTTTCACTTGATGACACATTTAAATCTCACCAGTAACGACTTCCTGCTAGAACTTTAGGCACATCTGGAAGTTAATAATCTCATTTTTGTATTTGAATTAAAATGGTTTTGTTAAGGTAGATAATAAATTTAGTTGTTCATATTCGTTATAAATTAATGTTAATTCGTGCAGACGCTTAAGCAGTCACTGTAAGACCTCAGAACCCTTTGTTCTGTTCCATGATAAAATCTATAATGTATACTGACATACAGAAGTCTCATAGTTGAACAAAACAGCTTCCCAGTGCTGCCCGGTTTAAACTGGTACCCAACAAATACTGATCTGTGATGCATACAAACAACTTAACTTTATAACTATCACCACAAAACCTCAATTCAGTATCCGTTACCACGTACTGAAATTTATACTGACCTTCTAAAATAGAATTTTAACCTATGTTCATCATTTAAAAGAGTAGAGGAGAGAGATAATTGTTAAAAGGTGTTGAATTGTTTTCGAGAATGCGATAAAACAAATCAATTCAAGTACACACAACAACGTAATTAGTGAAATGGTTGGCTGTACTAATAATACTGAGATAACAATGAAGACAAGTGAATGTAAAATGGGGAATTGGTGCTAGAGTAATTTTGACAATAATGATAAGAAATAATCCAATATATTCATTTAACATCATTCCACGCTGTTTTTTTCTTTTACCGTGTACAAACACTATCAACATTATGAAGTAAGTTGCATCTGAGTTAGATAAAAGAATCCAGAAAGTTCATTTTGTCTTATTTAGGGCTAATCAGTTTGGTATTTCTACATCCTAGTATTATTGTTCATACCAAGACTCGAACTCAATATGTTTGGTTTCAAACGCCACCTCATTCACCAACAGACTACTGAGTTTAGACAACCACACTTATGTAACGAGTGTGTGTATATAATTTGTGTGTATTTCAATATTTCCAGGGACTTGTTATAAACTTGAAAATGATCAGCTTCTGTTGAAGATAAATCCGTCTAAAGAGTCTCAAATAGGATGAAATGCACATCATGGATTTAAATTTTCAATCACAAGTCCCACTTTACCTATACTTGTGAATTACATCTGTATTAAGGCAATTCACTTAGAATGCATATTTGACAAAAAAGACAAATAAGTGTCAGTCACTATCGAATCAACGAAAAAACTCAATTACCCATAAATTATCGACATTAGATGGAAAATATTTTTCATTGAGTTCCAAATATTCAGTAGATTATTTAAAATGATAGTAAGTTTTATAAATTTATACATTCATTGAAAGCAATAAGTTATGTCAGCTTAACTTTACTTTTTGTAATTAGAATATGTTTGGACCTCCCTGTTGATATATAATCGACCTAAATTGATCAGTCTCTGTTGCTAAATGTGCATCCTAATTGGATTGCCTACATATATCAAAAGTTCCCAATTATTGTTTGAATTGGTTTGTGACTAGCAAGTGTAAGTCCAGGAGGTGCGTTACATCCTATTTAAAACTTGTCAGCTAGATGTACTTGTATCTGAATGTTGATGTTCACACCGGGACTGGAACTCAATTTGTTTGCGGACTCAGTAGCCTAATGGCGAACAAGGTGGCTTTTAGCACAAAACGAATCAAATTGGAGTTTCGATATTAGCATTGACACTGGGATGCAGGTGTATCCAGCTGATGGATCCCCAAATAGAGTGAATTCATGCGTCCTGGATTCCACTTGCCAGTCACAAACCAACTCAAACGATATCTTTATTATTAGTTTTTTTTACAATTATAATTACAATTTATCGAAAATAATGTATTCATGTCTGCTTAACAATGAAGGATAAGAAAGTCAAATTAAAAAAAACTGCGAAATACAACTTTGGATTTTGCATCAATTCTGTATATTTTTAGTAAACCAGTGTTATTCATGTTGACGGTTGATCCTCCGTCTATAATTCGTGCTAATCAGCATGGTTAATACTTTTTTCAAATGGATTATATTAATAATTGGCAATAAATTATCTGATATTACAATGTACTACGAAGATGAAATACTAAATAATCGGCAGTGACTGTATTAATTTGATGTAGCTTGTAAGAAATGAAAATCCAAACAGTTCTAATATGATACTTTACCGATTCCACTAGGACTTTAACTCAGATCAACCAGGGTTTGTAGTAACTACATTACACCAAAATATGATGATCGTCATCCATAGTAATTAGAGGTAACTGGTTGAATTACTCCAGTCACTAGTGTTGCAAACTGTTTTCAATTTCAATCCCTGATTGACACATCATTATTGTTATTATCATTATTAGACTATAATATAATTGAAGATTATTTAATTTGCAACTGGTTTCAAAGTAAGCAATTTCCACATACAACCCTTCATGTGCGGTATTAGTATCCATTTAGTAACTAAATTAAATAGAAACCATAATAATGCGTGCACAAATTGTGGAAATGTAATCATTGACTTTTGTCAAGATTATCAGTTAGAGCAAAATATTGAATGTTACTAGGAGTTATACTTAAAACTGCTACGAAATAGAATGTTTAAACAGACATAGTTACATGCAATTAGTTTACTATTACTTATATTTAAGTGAAAGAGTAAAACAAAAAAAAAGCAATTATGGCTCCATTTTCAATTCTCATATACCACTCATTTTTGATAGACCAATGTTAATTTCATTTCCACCCATTCTAATAAATAAACAATAATAATTTAAGGGAGTATCGTTGACGTACTACTGATATAGGCTAACAGTAGTATTATGGATCATATGGCAACGATTTCCTTAGAATCAAACAGAAAAACACTCAAAATAAGCCTTCATTATCAAAAAGGACAGGTAATTAATTAAATATATAGCTTATAAATAAGGCGATCGTTGGTCAACAAGTCAGTTGGATTATATGATCATACAGTTATTCACTATCACTTTACTTCTCGTAGCTTATTATACGTAAGCTTTTTGCAATACACGCATCAGGAAAATTCTACAATTATAAAAAATACCATAAATTCGCTTCTGCAATTCCTAATTATGTAACAAGTTGCCAAGTGATATGATATCAACATTAGTTCTCACTAGACAGAGTTAGAGTATGCTCGTTGCTATAGATAATTAACTCAATTCTTTATTATGTTATTTCAACAATCCAGACAAGTATAATGCCTTCTTCACATCCCACCCCCCAGTGAAAACCTTTTCTTCTTTTGATTCGGTACATATAGGATAAGAAAAGACTAAAAGTAATCATATATGATACTTGTTGATTTAGATATTGAATTCCAGTGACGACATTTTTTTTCGATTTAGATTCCGTACGTCAAATATTTGATTATCTATTGAACACATTAGCTAACATATTGTTTGTAAAGTATAGAGCTTCTGAATTCTAATTTTAGGTTAAATTATAATATTGGGCTTTATAAAAGCTTTTAATTAATACTAAGATTATTTGTAGTGATCAAGTCTTAAATCCAACATTTTCAATATTCATAAAGTGTAAAGTATCTCGAATATTCAATCATTTTTCTATACGTTCAGTGAAATTGTAATTAGAAATTTCATTTCAATTATTAGAAATTATCTGAGATCAACTATTATGAGCATCTACGTAGAACAGTCTAATAGGTCAAGTTAGAACCAGAAATATATTAAAAGTTGAATTCGGAAATGAAATTTATTGAAAATCTTACTTGAATCTACAGAACTCACTAAACAAATAAACGTGCAAATGATTAAAAGTGTTCGATACAAGATATATGATGAACATAAAACCGATTACCGATAACCTTAACATTTAAATTTACTTTAAAGCTTTCAATCATCATAAAATTTGTATTGTCCTTCTAACTTATTATATAACTCAATTTGTATTATCTCTAAGCATTACTTACATTATTTTTCTGATAGAATGAAATGTATTCAATGAATCTGAATAATGCAAATGATCAAATAACTGACAATAGTTATGTTGATAAGAAACTATTTGATGAAGATGATAAATTCAGTGGAATGTTAATGCAATGGGGACAATTTCTAGATCATGATTTAGATTTTACACCAGTTGATGCATCTACAAGTCGATTTAGTGATGGTCTTGGTTGTAATGAAACATGTGTTAATGATCCACCATGTTTTCCAATATTAGTTCCACCTAATGATCCACGTATTAAACATCGTTGTATTGGATTTGCACGTTCCAGTGCTACTTGTGGTTCTGGTTCAACATCAATTCTACTTGGCAAACCAAGATACAGAGAGCAATTAAATCAAATTACTGCTTTTATTGATGCTTCAAATGTTTATGGTAGTGATGATTTTGAGAATAGTCAATTAAGAGAAACACTTTTTGATGAGGGAAAAATGAGAGAAGGTATGCCAACAGAAGCTGGTAAATTTCTTTTACCTTTCAATATTAGAGGACAAGTACGTAAAATTGGTTTTATAAAAAAGGATTATATTTTAAAGAGTTTGCAATTTATCGCTTAATCAAGTTTAGTAATAAGTTAGAAAACACTTAAAACTAGTGAAAGATATTGCTGATGACATACAGAAAAACTGTCTAGAGAATTCGATTCGAAAGACGATCAACACAGCATAACTCAGCGAAATCAATCTATCCACCCACTTAAAAGATAGGGTTTCCACGATTGACCAACTTGCTGTGTATATACAAATCTACTTGCTCCTTTGGAAACAAATATATTGGGGATTCATTTAGGCCGCTTATCCACTGCATGGGTGCACTTTCCAACATGATTTAGTGAGACAACAATGATCAGTAAAATCATCATTTCAACAATATGTAATGGACTCAAGACATTCTACTTTACATTTGTCCTTCGACATTATTTACATAATTCAACCAAAACAAATAGGGAGGTGCATACTTAAATTTAATTCATATAGCTGAAGTTCTAGTTAATCACAATCAAATACCCGAACTATTGTCTACAAAAGCACTTTGTTAGATAGGTTTCTTTGACATGACTATAATCATCTTACTTTTCCTTACTATTATTATTACTATTACCACTAATATAATTATTATTACTTTAAACGTTGTCTATGCCTCAAATTACAGATTATCGTTCATACGTCACCTACGTTCCAATTTAATTACAGTCATAGTTACTAAATTCGTTCTAATGACCATTTATTTGTCATAAGAAACAAGAATATGTTACAGAGAAAAGTAGTCTTTTCAGCAGACTCATTTTAATCGATTTACAATCATGAATATATACATCTTTCATAAAAGTAATCAACAACAGTTGTTCATTGCTGGTAGATTGTTTCAATTAAAAATAACTAAAGAAGACTGCCATTTATACAAAAGGTACGTAGTATCAATAGAAAGTTATGTAGTAGTCAAAAATTTTTATTTTTTTGGACGTGTTGTTGAGAAGAAGACGAAATGGCTAATTACGAAGATGAGTTTACTGAAAACCAAGCTGTAATGGGCGATATTTGAACTTACATAGTTGAGTTTCTATGGACTATTTACAAATTTAAACGAGTTAATCTGGAAAGGGTACAAATCAGAAAGTAATGTACGGCGAAGGCCCTAGCCATCTACTAATTTAAACTAGTACTTTGCATCCAGAATAAACACGTTCCAGCGCTTATTTCACCTTGGTTCTTATCTTCTCTTATTCTCCATAATTAACTTTTAATTCTTTATTAGATTTCAACTATCTATCTCTCCATCATTGAATTATTTCTGTGTCTATATCTTTTTGAAGGACAATTATTATAATATCGTCTTTTAAAGAAAATTTCAACAGTTATTTAAACTACTACGTAACTCATTTCTGTCTTCTTATTTTTATAACTATTACGTAATTCTTGATACTTGAAACCATTTCGATTTCTTCTCACGTGACTTTAATAATTTGTTTTCTTGAAGTAACATTTCTATTTTATTGTGGAGTATTAGTTGTGTAATTTCTGTATGTATAGGATTGTATAGCTAATGTAAATGATATCATCAAAACTAAAATCTCTTTTTTCGAGCAAATACGTAACAGAATTGCGATAGTCTGTAGAGATTGGTACTAAGTTTAATTGATTGAGGTTGCTTGGGTATCACTGAAAACCAGGGTGTATTGAATAACTGTTTCATTTCAGTGTATAACTCCTCAGCAGCACACATCATAGATTTCACCCTGATTTTAAATAGTACCTTGTTAACATCAATCCGTAACGAATTCAATCAATTATGTAACATATTTTTTTCTCTTACTTCATGATGATTACCTTATTCCCCCACCCCACCACCATCATCATCATCATCATCATTACATTCACGCCATTTATTAACTGTATCCATAAGCATCGACTCTACTTTTATAACATGTAAATACATTTTATATTTAATTACAATTCTAAGCATATCTTCTAATGAATAACAATTATTACTGAAGGATTCTATCATTACAACAACTTATATTAACAGAGTAATAGATGTTTTGAATACAATTTAAATGAGATGACATTAACAGATACATAGTAATTGTACAAAACTAGATTTAAGCATATACCCTTTTTGTTTTATTTTCTCTTATTTCAATAATTATTAAATTTAAAATAATACATTATCATTGAAAATCTGTAATGTAATTGTCTTGAAATTATCACAACATCATTTTGGTTTTATTGACAGTGAAACAACAACAACAACAAGGACAACATTAGATGTGTATCATTAGAAATAATTAAAAAAAAAAAAAACTGTCCAAAATTGAATTTAATTATCATCTATTGAATATTCAATTGAGATGCATTTTTGATAGTTCATCAGTGGTTTAAATAAATGAACAATAATAATAATAATAATAATAATAATAATAATTCTCCGAAATGATTGATTTCGTCAATTGATAGAAATCTAATAAAGAGTATTGTGGTAATTTATGATACGATTATACTACTTATCAAGTTGCGACATGAAACTTAATAATTAGTAAATAAAAATAATGTATACAGTAATTTAATGGTTTAATTATTAACAGATCAATTCGTGATATCAGCATTAATAAATTAACTATCTCCATAACAACCCCCCTTAATTGTAACTAAATATCAGCTCACTAGTGACTAGCTCCTTGAGGTTATTCTTAGAGTTCTAGTGTAAAGACGTGACCTGTGGAGTTCAGTCGTGTCGAGTGTGAGGCAGTTACCCATCGATGATAATGGATGAGGTCGCGCAGACGTATCACGAATTGACTGAATTAGAAATATCAACCGTTAGAAGCCGACTCAGTGATCCAATGGTAAAGTGCTTGTCGCGGAACCAGAGGGTCCTGGGTTCGATCCCCAACGGGGTCGTGGATGTGCACTGCTAAAGAGTTCCATACTAGGATGAAACAGCTGTCCAGTGCTTCCAGGTGATCAATGGTTGTCTGATTCGGATCACTTCGTGATATCAGCATTGACTAATTGCATATTACTAACTTAATTTTGTTTACAAAATTAAGTATGATGAAGTAATGAGTTCAATTAATAAAGGTTTGAATCATCCTATCTCTGTTATTAAAATGCAAATATACTCAACTGATTGAGTCCGAAATAGAATTAGATGAGTGTTTTGAAATTGTCTATGAGATGGTGCACAATTTTAATAAAGTCTATGAAACTACAATTACATTTTGTTTATTCGTTTTTATTTATGTATAGGTTGATTGCCAAGCTGATCCACGACAAGATTTTGTACCATGTTTTAAAGCCGGTGATCATCGTAGTAATGAAAATCTTGGTTTATTGTCACTGCATACTTTATGGTTAAGAGAACATAATCGTCTGGCTGATGGTTTAAGAACATTAAATCCACATTGGTCTGGTGATAGAATATTTCATGAAGTTAGAAAAATTGTTGGTGCATCCATGCAAGCCATTACTTATCGATCTTGGTTACCAATCGTATTAGGTAATGATGGAATGAAACTTTTAGGTACATACGATGGATATGATGATCAAATAAATCCAACAATAAGTAATGAATTCGCTACAGCTGCTATGAGGTTTGGTCATACAATGGTACCACCAGTTGTATTTAGACTGAATGAGAATTGGGAAACGATAGATCAAGGTCATTTATTACTACATCAAGCATTTTTTGCACCAGACCGATTACTTAAAGATGGTGGTATGGATCCTATATTAAGAGGTCTTTTATTTAATGGTATACGTGACCGTACAAGAACTCCGTCACTGAACTAGCGAATTAACTGAAAGATTATTTGCTATGGCACATGAACTCGCACTGGATTTAGCAGCATTGAATGTTCAACGTGGACGAGATCATGGCCTACCAGGTTATACTGAATATGCATATAAAGTTTGTGGATTAGGTAGTTCAGCATATCCCAATTCTTTCAATGAATTAAAACCAAGAATTACAAAACCACATATCTTAGAAGGATTACGAAGAGTTTATGGTCATCCAGGCAATATAGATTTATTTACTGGTGGAATTTTAGAAGATTTACTACCAGATGCAAGAGTTGGTCCAACATTTGCTTGTATTATAGCAGAACAATTTCGTAAACTTCGGTCAGGTGATAGATTTTGGTATGAAGCACCAGGAGTATTTTCATCAGCTCAATTAGCTGAGATTAAACGTACAGGATCGAGTTTATCACGAATTATTTGTGAGAATGCAGATAATATTACAAAAGTACCTGAAAATGCATTTATTCGACCTAATCGTAAACAAGATCTTATTGATTGTAATCGTATATCAAGGCTAAATTTAGCTGTATGGAAAGAATGTCCATTTACAAGTGGCTTCTTAAGTGCACATCATGGTACAGCTTACATTACAGATATTGGTAAATTAGAACCAACTGAATCATTATTATTAAGACGAAATCGACGTGATACTACAATAACTGAAAATATTTCAACAGAAATTCTAAACAATCATAATACAACAGAACAATTAGCTCGATTATCTAAACGAATTAAACAATTAGAAGATCAATTGTTTATTCTTTTAAAAAAATAATATCATGAATCAAAATAATAAGAAAAGTTAAATATGATTAGGTAATATTAATAGGTATGAATGTAAACATTCATCTTTCATGTTTAGGAATACTAGAAATATTTCTATAACTTTTAATAATATTTCTATTTTTATTCCACTTAAAGAACACTTTACTCTTTCTCTTCTACTGTGTTTCTTCAATTCACTTAATTACAAAAGAACAAAATATAAGTAAATAAGTAACATATGGATACTTAGCTGTAAATGACATGTTAATGGAACAACAATTAAAGAAAATCAATAGAATCTTTATATTCTCTTAGAATATTGTATTCTATGTAATATTCTACTTAATTATTAAAAGAATTATTCATTTGAATAAATAATAACAATAATAATTACTGTTTATAATAGTGTATTGTGATGATTGTTGACTGTTAGTTATGATATCATGAATTGGTTTGATTTATTACTGTAATTGAATTGGCATGATTTGTGGTGATTTGATATGTTTTCAGTTGATTGAATGTTGACTGTAGTAATCCAATGTTTCCTTATCATTTGTTTTTCTTTTTAATTATCATTAAGATTTTACTGTGAAATGAAGATAACTATGGGAAAATGAAACGGTTATTGATCGTCTTTTCTTATTGTTGTGATTATTGTTATTACTCATTAGTTAGTTGCTTGTATACGTTTATGTAATAATAAATAATGAAATATAGTTGACTGAATATATCACAGATTGATGTTGATGGGATACCATTGAAATCCACGGAACACTGGAAAGCTGTTTTGTTCCGGTGTGAAACTCCTCAGCAGCGTGCACTTCAGATTCTGCACAAGAGGCTTCAGTTTGATAGTAAACGTCTAGCCATCTACATCAATGGGTCGGCGTCCAATGGTAGAATTCTCACTTCTATCAATTTCTGATATATATAACGCGATATTCATCCATCGTCATTGGTGATAACTGCCTCATTCGTGACAGGTCTGAACTGTACCAGTCACGATATTTCACTAAAGCATAGTGAACATCCTGAAGTAAGTCACTAATAAGCTCCTTATTATAGTTCAGTTGAGATGGTTATTGTTGTGGATATTGGTAATTTAGTTAATTAAACGAAACAGCTATCCAGTGCTCACTGGTTTTCATTGGCACCCTGCCAACATCGATCTATGATATATTCAGTCAACCAAATTACCAATATCCATTAAAAAATAACCATCTAAATTGAAAAAAAATAATGGAATAAATAGGAAATTTCAACTTGGTGTTGTAGAGATTATTACGAATTATAAATGGGTTAGATAAGGTGTAAACCATAAACGTACTGGACAGTTGTTTCATTCTAGTCAGGGATTTCTCAGCCGTATGCAATCCGCTCAGCACACTGGAAACGAGATTATGACATCTATATTTTAAGGCTAATATTGAGCAGGTTAGTATCCAATAGGAAACGTTTCTAGTTTCAGTTAATTCACGATAAATTTGCCCAATTTCATTCATTCGTATTTATAAGTAACTGACGCACATACGAAATGGCTGAACTTCACTAGTCACTTCATCTTACTGAAACTTCAGAAGTTTACAATAATAACGTAATATTAAAGCGGTGATTCTGTTGCATAATGACTTCATTTTTATATTGTTCATGGAAGTTACATCGATTGATTAGTGAAAGAAATGTAAAGTATTTACAATAATTAAATGTTGAACAACTTATTTTCGCAGAATATATAATAACCAATAGAAGAAATTGTAAAATTGTCTTATGTAACTGGTGAATTTGCGAGCAAACAGAGATGTGAAGAGTTTTGGTAGTCTATCTTTGTTAGTTGACGACGTTACAGAACGATTATAAAATAGCACTTTCAACTGAGCTTCATTATACATTTTATACAATATCTTTGGCTTTTTTTATTGTTAACATGTCTATTGTACTGTCATTCAATTCATATGGTTTAGAGAATAATCATTTCTTCTGAACTTTGTTAAGATCGGTCTTATTTTTATTTCTTTGCTAAGTTTATTGATAAATTTGAATGGATGTCCACTGTTACTGTGAAAATTATTTAACTCTTCATCAGTACTGTCATCAGAATAAATAACTTTGCCACAATATGACAATATTTCTGACAAGTTTTATCATCGTGATTGTTCATGGAACGATATTTCATGAATCATGTCACCGTCTTTAGTGTTCGCTCCATAAAACTATAAATCATGAGTCTTATGTAAGAATCCTTGTTAACTGATTTGTTATCGAAATACTTAACAGTTTCTTCAAATGGATATTATATATTCTATGAAAATGAATTGTTCAACATTTAATTATTGTAAATACTTTATATTTCTTTCACTGATCAATCGATGTAATCTCGATTAACAAAGCAAAATCGAAGCCATTATGTAAAAAAATTACTCTTTTCATATTACATTATTATACTACGCCTATAGCTCTCCTAGAGTTACTGCCGGTCCCAAACCCGGGTAAAAGTGGTGAGTTGGGCATGCGGTTAGCATTCTCATCTTGAAAAACACAAGCTTGCTAAAAAAAAACGCTAACAAGTTTAAACAAACTAAACTATCTAAACTCTGCCCTGGGAGTGGAAGGAATGTTTATGACGCTTCATGATGAAAGCTGAGATTTTTCGGAAGTCATGAGGCCAGTGCTTATTCTAACAACCAGAGCAAATGTTTTTATAGGTACACGAAATGTTCGGACAATGTAGGAGAGCGGAAACACCAATCAAATAGCAGCAGAAATGAAGAGATACAACTTGACAGTACTCGGAATCAGCGAAACCAGTCAGACTCAAACTGGACAGAAAACATTGGCTACGGAAGAGGTGCTACTATACTTAGACCATGAAGAGGAAAATGTTCCACACACCCAAGAAGTTATTCTGATGCTATCCGAAGAAGCAGGTGATGTACTTGTAGGATGGGAACCACATGGACCCAGGATCATCGAAATATCTTTCGAGATAGTGAAAAAGGAGATTATAATGAATATTATCCAGTGTTATGCACCCACCAACGACGAGGACGAAGATCAGTTTTATGCTAGGCTGAAGTCAATTATAGCAGTGTCCAGGAAAGGATCTTACAATCCTGATGGGGGACCTAACCGCCAAAGTCGTAGTGGACAACAACAGATATAAAAACATCATGGGACGACAGAGACTGAGAGAAATGAAATGGGAATGGTGAGATACTTACAAATCTATGTGCTTTTAACAAAATGGTTATAGGTGGTACATTATTCCCCCTTAAACGCGTACACAAGTTTACATGTATCTCACCGGATCATACTACAGAAAATCAAATTGATCATATATGCATCAATAAGAGATTCAGAAGATCAATGGAAGATGTGAGAATCAGGAGAGGAGCTGATGTAGCTTCAGATCATCACCCAGTGGTTGCCAAAATGAAATTGTGGCTAAAGAAGTAATGGATAACTGAAGTAACAGAATTACCACGGTTCAAAACAGCCTTTCTTCGTTATGCTGACAAACTCAAGGAACTGAAAATAGCTCCCAACAACAGGTTCCAAGCCTTACAAGATCTGTTGAAAGTAGAAGAAACTACAATGGAGGACAACTGAATATGAATCAAAGAAGCACTAACTTTAACTTGTCAGGAGGTTCTGGACCAAAAGAAGCACCATTATAAGGAATGGATTTCCACAGAGACCCTCAGCTTAACTCAACAAAGGAGGAACAAGAGGGCAGAAATCAACAACAGCCGAACTAGAGCAGAGAAATTCAAGACACAAACTGAATTTTCAGAAACAAATAAGCAAGTAAAGTAGAGCATTAGAACCGACGAACGGAAGTACATCAAAGGCTTTGCAACGACAGCGGAAAAAGTTTTAAGAGAAGGAAATATGAAACAGCTATACGACACAACGAAGAAACTGGCAGGTAAATATAGTAAATCAGAGCGACCGGTCAAGAACAAAGAGACAGATGGGTAGAACACTTTGAGGAACTCTTGAATAGACCAGCTCCACTGAGCCCACCAAACATCGAAGCAGAATCTTCAGATCTCCCGATAGATATCACTCCACCAACGATAAAAGAAAGCAAGACAGCCATCAGATAGATCAAAAGTAGGGAAGCAGCAGAACCTGACAATAAACCGGCTGAAGTACTCAAGTCAGATATAGACTAAACGACAAGGATGCTCCACGTTTTATTCAGGAGGATCTGGGAGGAAGAACAAGTGTCGGCAGACTGGAAAGAAGGATACCTTGTCAAGATACCAAAGAAAGGAGATTTAAGCAAATGTGAGAACTATGGAGGAATCACACTATTGTCAGTACTAGGGAAAGTCTTCAACAGAGTGTTGTTGAATAGAATGACTCAGTGGATGCTCAACTTCAAGATCAACAGGCTGGTTTCCGTAAGGATCGGTCATGCACAGACCAAGTCGCAACACTACGCATCATCGTTGAACAATCAATTGAATGGAACTCGTCACTGTACATTAACTTCATTGACTATGAAAAGGTGTTTAATAAAGTAGACAGAACACTATGAAAACTTCGACACTACGGCCTACTGGAGAAACTCGTCAATATTATCCGAAATTCTTACAACGGACTACAGGGCGAAATCGTGCATGGAGGACAGCTGACAGATGCATTCCCAGTGAGGACCGGGGTCAGACAAGACTACCTACTCTCGCCTTTCCTCTTCCTTCTGGTGGTTGATTGGATCATGAAAACTTTCACATCTGAGGAGAAGCATGGAACTCAATTAACAAGTAAGATGCGACTCGATGATTTGGACTTTGCAAAGGATCTAGCTCTTCTAGCTCATACACACCAACAAATACAAGTGAAGATAACCAACGTACCAGCAACCTCAGCATCAGTATGTCTGAACATACATGAGGGAAAGAGCAAAATCCTTAAATTCAACACAAGGAGCACCAACCCAATTGAACTTGATAGGGAAACTTTGGAAGAAGTGAACACTTTGCGTACCTGGGTAGCATCATTGATGAACAAGGAGGATCCGATGCAGATGTGAAGGGAAGAATTGGCAAGGCAAGGGCAGCATTCCTACAGTTGAAGAATATATGGGACTCCAAACAACTGTCAACCAACCTCAAGATCAAACTTTTCAATTCAAGACAGTTCTGCTGTATGGAGCTGAAACGTGGAGAACTACTTCGAGCATCCTCAGGAGGGTACAAGTATTTATAAACAACTATGTACGCAAGATACTGAATGTTCATTGGCCGTAAATCATCAGCAACAACCTACTATGAAAGAGAACAAACCAACTTCCAGCTGAAGAGGAAATCAGGAAACGATGTTGGAAATGGATAGGAGATACATTGCGGAAATCATCAGACTATCACGAGACAAGCTATAACTTGGAGTCCTGTTGGGAAACGGAAATGTGGAAGACCATAGAACACACTGTGTCGAGAATTGGAAGCAGACATTAGAAGGATGAACAGCATCTGGAAACAGCTGGAAAGGACTGCTTAGGACATTGTTTAGTGGAAAATACTGATAAGCGGCCTATGATCCTCTGTAAAGGGCATCGGGCCTAAGTAAGTAAGCATTACATTATTATCATATAACATGAATAGAGTTCTGATCAAAAACTAAATAAAAAGAAATATTTCTTTTTTGTGTCTCATCATGTTTATTTTCCGTTTTGACCTGATTCGAGTTAATTTTATTGTCCGTATTCAACATATCAATTTCCAAAAAAATTAAACATATACTTGTTTATAGGATTAAGATAGTTTAAGTTGATTGAATTCGTCACTAGATTGATGTTGGTAAGGTACTATTAAAACGCAGGGAGTACTGAACAGTTGTTTCGTCCTAGTATTAGACATCTCAGCAGTGGGCACTCTAAATTTCGTCTCAAGAGCTTCATGTTGACGAACACCTAACTCTTTACGCCCCTGGGCCTGCAGCCAACGGTAAAATTTCCACTCTCATCAATTTGTTATATATGTAACGCGACATTCATCGATTGTCAATGGTGATAACTGTTTCACTTCGGACATTCTGTAGCTAGTCACCAGTGAACTAACTGATAGAAGGGGGAATTCAATCATCGAATTTCGGTCCAGTAGTGCAGAGGGTTAAGTTTCGTATTAGGGCTAAACAACTGTCCAGTACTCCCTGGATTTTAGCGACATCCCACCAACATCGATCTGTGACGAATTCAATCAAATATATGATATAGACATTGAATAATTATAAAACAAACTAAAAGATGCTATTTATTATTTAAGTTTAATTGAATAATTGTTTTAATTTCGAAGCTAATTTACGTATTTGTATGAAGTATATAGGCCTACATAATAATCTCTCTACTTGATGTCATGCAACAAACTTTACTACATACGCTAATTCTACTGACCAATTATTTTTCTTAAATGTATTATTTATTTTAAGAAAACAACTTGTCTAGCAAATAATAACCAGATACAACAAATCACCCATAAACTAACAATGTGATTATTTTCTGGATAAAATAAGTATTGAATTGAGATGGTTTTGTAAAGATAAATAGGTACTTAGTTTATCTGATTGATATCAATTCGGTACTACTTAAAACAAGAGAGTACTGTCGCGGAGTAAGATAGTTATTATTAATAGCAATGAATGATCATCGCGCTATATCAGAAGTCGATGGAAGTAGAAATTCTACCTTTGGATATCGATAGAGTGGTACAGATAGTTAAACGTTCGCCATGAGATCTGAAGACCCTGGCTGAATCAAAAGTCCATACTGCTAAGGTATGCCATATTAAGATGAAACAGATATCGAATGTTATCTGGTTTCTAGCAACATCCACTAGAGATTAGTTTGTATCGAATATAATCAACTAAATAAAAATATTGTTGAAGAAAACGCATAATTTAGTAAAAACTGAGGCTAAAAACAAGTATAGTGTCATTAGTTTTTTTTATTCTCTCCATTGTCATCCACTGATATTACGATGGATAAAAGTGAAGGATCACTAGTCACTGTCTGTCATAAATTGATCTTTACCATGGAGCTCAAAACATCAGCACAACAGTGACATATGATTAAACAATCAGTGCACTGTACAGCTGTTTTTTCCAACATTTGGCTCATATGCTGTCGCTTAAATACATAAACTACTTGGTGAGTAAAGATGAAGATAAAGCCTGGTTTGCAACTGCTAAGAAGTATTTTCTATGGAAAAATATCATTGTTTATACAATGATCATTAGTTACATTTCAATAATGACAACTTAACATGAATGTCATACTCAATAAAAGCATGGTTAGACAGATTTTACAGGTAAATACACTTTCCATTCCAAATAAACACAATCAAATCATGTGATTCGTTGATTAATAGGAATTTTTATTAACAAACTGTTTAAAAAAGTCAGGGCTTTTATTCATACTGTTCTTAAATCATCCTTATCGTGTAAGAAGGCCCATTTGGTAGTGTTAACACTACACAGCAATACAGCATGACCCTACAGATTACATGACACTGAATCATCCACTTAGTCATGCTATGTCCACTACTATTAAATCCGACCTTCTGATAATGAAGTAAAATTGGAACAAAATAACACTGCACTAACTCTGAGTACATAGAAGAAATACCAAACACATAAGACAGGGATATGTATATATTACATGTGTCTGTACGGACTTACAGGTTAATTGCATAACACTTACTGTCATACAACAATCTTCTGTGAATGTCATTACGTTGATCCTTCTCAGAATATTCAATGATAAGCACTAGGTAAGCTATTATAAGCAATTTATGAAACATTTATGACTCATAAAGGATCATAGGATAAATTGCGCCTTACTTCAGTGAGTGTGTTTAGCGGAAATGGCTTACTCTAAGATCTAAAAATGACTACGAAACTTGATAAACTCATAAGCTACTTAAAATTGATTTATATAAGTGATTTTCCTTATATTTTCAGCTTCAGATCTTTTATTTTGACTGTGTCTACATTGGCTTACAAATGTTGAGGTTATTTCCAGCGACACTCGACTTCAACTGCTTAGTTTACTTTAAATACATCATCTCATTTAATCCTTGATGTTAATCAAGAATACCGAATGGAGTAATCTAACAGAATAGACATGCTACACAAACTTCAAGTGTGTAGTAACAAAGCGAAGAAATAGTTTCAAGATGATCAAATATTTTATGAAACAGACATGTATTTTGTTTAGGAAAATTAAAAAAAGTTGTCGTCACTTCGTAATTTTTTTCTAATTACTTTTGCAGATGATAGTAACAAGTTTGTGAATATATGCCAAACTGTTTCATGCATTATGTAAATAGTTAACAGATGTTTAATGGTAACACCGAGATTAATATAGGTTAGTTGATTTGATAGAATACGCATCACAGACAGAAAAGGAGAGTGGTAGGCATCTAGACATACTTTTGTTAAGTAATAGGCAGTGCTAAGAATCTCGTGAAAATTTATCTCATACCAATGACTACTAAAAAGGAGTGTTTACAGCATCCAGATAAGTGTGTACTATTTTCATTTTGGTAACAAACATCTAGAAGGTATTCATGTACCATAGTTTTCTTCTAGATTATAAAAGTTAGAATAAGTTTAGTGGGTAAATTGTCGGTTTATCCACCTGTTATTTCGGTATTCTGTGGTATCAAATAGGCTGCAGCGTCGTAACTACATAATGGAATTCAAACCTACTGTCAGTCAACATTAAAGTCAAAAATTTCAATACAAATGTGAAAACAGTTCTGTTGTATGGAGCTGAGGCATGTAAGGAAAACTACGAAAAGCATCATCTAAATGAAACAAGTATTTATAAACAACTGTGTAAGATACTTCGGATCCGTTGGTCAGATACTATTAACAACAACTTTCTGTAGTCGAGAACAAATTAACTTCCAGCCGAGAAAGAGATTAGGAAAAGATGTTGGAGGGGAGGTGGATAGGACACAGATTGAGGAAATCATCAAATTGTGTCAAAAGACAAGCATTAACATGGGATCCTGAAAGCCAAAGGAAAGAAGGAAGATCCATTAACACAATGCGTCGGGAATTGGAGACAGATACGGAGAATGTAGAGCACTTGAGAGGAGCTGGAAAAGAAAGTCCAGGACAGAGTTGGTTGGAGGACGTTGGTGGGTGGCCTATGCTCCGCATGGAGTAATTATGACTTCCAGTTTACATACGTAAATGAAGTTTCATTATGAACATATCTCTATTCATTACTTTAGGATAAACTGTCTATTAAGTCAAAAACTATGAATATTTGCACGATAACATTTGACAATACAATACTAATCGATCGTCATTGTAAAAACATAGAGTACATGATATTAAGTCACCTAGTTTAATAGCCATAATCCAACTTACTCAACACAACTCGATTAGCATTACTGACTAGACAAACATGATACGATTCACTTCTCAGTGATTCACCCGTGTATACATTTGTTTACTTACATAAAATAGAAGTCTTAATTGAATTATGAAAAAATATAGAACAAATTCGAAACTCCTATGATTAATGAAGTAATGTTTAATTCTGTTATATGTGATATTCATGGCACTTAATAATTCATTAGTCGTATGAGCTGGTGTTTTCCCCAGTCTTTCTGATTTTAACTTACTTTATAATCCCTAGTCATTTCTTCATTGATTTAGTGAGTAATTGTTCCATGTTAAAATGTAATTTTCATTTAAGATCTCTTATCCAATTGAACTATACTGAAGTGCTAATATTAGACAAATGCATTTAAACTTTAGACATATGAAATGAGATCTTTACTGAAGATTATACTTCACTTAGTAAATGAACAGAAAAATGATCAAATATTCTGAATACAAGACAATATGAACATAATAAATGTTGTTGGAAAATAATCTCAACATTAGTTTTTTTACAACTAATGTTTCACATCCAACTACTTAATAAACGACGATGATAAATATTAACTACGCAGAATAACCACAATTCGTTAATAATGTCGAACGACTACAAAACAAAAAAAAATAGTCACAAAGCAAATTCAACTTATTCAACATGTGTATATATTCTTCTATGTACAAATTTTCACAAGGAATTATTACTAATTAAAATAAATAAACAAAGAAGAAAGGGAAATTAGCTTATATTGTTTTTTAAATTGCACAAAGAACCATCGGATGAATGTATACACAAATAATACTAAAAAAAACGGAACAGTTTGTTCCTTAGAAAATAAAAAGGGAATACAATTGTGTTATTTTATACAATCCATGCAATATTTACAAATCAATATTGGGAATAAATGAAACATTAATACATCCACTAGGTTGACTTTTCTCTTGGAATTTATTTTTTTTAAAAAAGGAAATGCATAAATGAAGAAAGGTGAGAAGGCTGAGTATAGATAATATTGGCATATGTCAATGAAAGAACAGAGATAGGTCGTAAAAAACAACGTAGATGAACAAAACCGGGATCCCAGATTTTGATAATTTAGAAAAGAAAACAAGATATTTCATGAAATAAATTCAGAAAGAAGCACGCAGGTCAAAATGTACGAAAAAGCAAATTAAATAAAATATAACTATTCGTTTTATGCTAAAAAAAAAACTGAATACAAGAGATAATGAAGTATAGATATGTATGTATCTGATGAAGAGAGTTAGTCACATACATTGTTTTACAGGTAGAACATAGCATTACAAACCAAGTTAAAAATGAGACAAGGAATTAGTACGTGACATTACACTGCATATGCATAATGCACATACACGTATATAGGAACAAATAAAATGTCTTTTGATATGAGTTAAAAGACAGATTTGTTGATTCTACATCTATTGCCGAAACGCCATGCAAACCTTTTTATTCAACTAGAAAATAATTTAAAAAGTTGAACATATGTGTACTTCCATCATTAGTAGTGTTTAAAACAACAGAAAACGAATATTTTGTATGCCATGTAACTAAAATAATCTGTACACATCTGAAGACTCTGCTAATGATATTAAATAAAAAGTCTACGTTTCATCTTGGTGGCAGATATAGAAACACCTAACTTGTTCTTTTACCTATGTCTTGTATTTTTTAAGAATTGGTGTTTGCCTTATTCTATGCGTAAAAGATATGAAGTACGTTTGATTGACTGATCAGTTGAATAGTTAGTTGTTTGGTATTGTTTAGTAAATGATCAAAAATAAGCGAAAAAAAAAACAACAAAGAGTTTGGATAATCTAGGATACCATGAAAAATAACCAAAATATAACACTGATGTTATTCTTCTTCATGAAACATAAAACGGAAGTCACCAGATATACATATGCACATGACTGAATACCTAAAGTTGCGAAATTCCATCAAATATGGCAAATAAATAAAGTTAATCATATAATGAAATAAAGTAAGGGGCAAACTTTTGAAATTACAATGAATTTGTAGATAGATATTAGGCGCTAATTATTTTGTTTATCTATATGAAAATTTATACAGAAAGTTAATAAATGAATACAAGTAAATCAGTAAGTAGTCAAAGCACGCAAGAAAATAACCACTATAATTAAATGTGTAAAACGACGACAAGAACAACAACATGAAAATGAGAAAGACCAACTGTTCTCTCTTTCCTAATTTAGTATTACATTACATGCAGTAGTCTCAGATACTCATTGGATTGAATTTTGACAGAGGTAAGAGCTTTAATGGGTGATTGTTTTAAAACACAGGAAATTTTCATTGTCGACAATGATGACAACGATGACCTAGAAATTAGGTTTATTGAATTAATGCAGAGTTGATAAATGCTAAAACACAATCAGAAGAAAATTTAATACACCTCTTGTTTACAATTCTAGTTAAAAATACAAAAAGCAACACAAATACCTGAAGACGCTTAGATACAACCGATAATGGAACACAAGGAGACAATTTAAGAGAATAATAATCAGCTCACAAAAAAGTCATAAAATAAACAAAATAAAGTAAAAGATCAAAGCACAATAATTTTCTTTTTAAGACAATAAAAAATCAATCAACATTCGTGTAAAAGATTATTTCCTACAAGAGCAGCATAGTGATAAGAAACAAGTACCAGCAAATGGTTGTTGACTTTTTGAATTTTTATTTCGATGAGATAGGGCGCTAGAATCCATACTACAGTGACTATTTGTTCTGGATGTCAATGCTTTTGAAGTATGAATATCATCAGTCTTTGTATCATTTTGAGTACCAAGAGTATTCGTTGATACATGTGTTAAACAATCTGATTTAACAGTTTTATCTTGCTTAGACATAAGTTGTTTAGTCAGCAGGTTTGCGTCTCCGCTAGGCAACTCATTTCTTTCTAATCCAGATGAAATATCTGTTGTTGTTAGTTTTTCAGTATCTATTGGGTTACTATGAATTGTTGATAAATCAGAAGGTGGGCCATGTGGTCGATTCTCGCGCTTCAAAAGTCTACCGAAGAAACTGCGATTATGTGGCTTTTGTGGAATTGGCGGAGTATCTGGATTCAAATTGTCTACTAAGGTTCCATCAGACTTGTAAAATTCGTTTAAATCATCAAAACATCCAGTTTCTAACATCTAAAAGAAAACGGATAGCATAGTTATAAAATTTAATGATATAACTACTCATTACTAGACAATCATTATAGAATTTGACTACACTCGAGACCATAGTGAAATTCTTATCACTAGTGGGATCTGTCAAAGAAGTTAAAGACATAAAAATGAGAGTAGATAGTGGAAATAGGAGGAATGTTAAGAAATGAAGGGGTTTATTTATGAACAAGATGACCTCAAGTACTATTAGAAGTATGCTGGTAATTGCCACTGCCTGATTGCGAACACTGTAAAAAGACATTTCCTCCTGAAGTACTTGAAAATGAAACTGTCAGGATGACAATGGTGGTTTGGGACAGTGACCACAGAATCTAAGGGACAATTGATCGATGGCCGTTAGAGGAACATTTTGTGAGTAGATTTCAACGTGTTGGTTTCATATTCATAAAGCTTTGTTTCAAATGGCAGTAATCCGTGGATTAAAGTGAGGTGTATCAATTTTAGGTCAAGCTTATATATCCCACTTCGGTTTTTAGCAGACAACATCTCTGTAAGTTTTGGTTGCTTGAATAAAATGTTTTACTATTGTCATACCTCAATACAGTCGAAAATTCTACTTTATAAACAGAAATTGAGTTTGTTGATTTTAGCCCTATAGTTCTCCAATCAAATTACGTGGTATGGTTGAACCTAGTATCGATATTCGAGGTCGACTTCCACATAAAAATAGCACCTACGATCAAGTATAATGTATGCTTAGGAACCGATAACAATTATAAACGCTGACTTCATTACATACGTTTCAAGAATATTCAATCGGAAAAATTAAAAAAATTCATTCTACAGCTAGCCGATCAACAAAGTAAATTATAGATGTACAACATACCTAACAAAATAAATACATAGGAAAAGAAACTATACATTACACCTAGTACTGAATAATAGGGGTCAAAAAGTAGTGAAAGAAAGCAAGGAATGATATCTACACTCGGAATTATGGCAAAAATATTTTTAGATCCAGTTCTACATTTGGTAGAATAATAAACTGAGTTAATCTGAGATAAAGAAAATGTTGTGGTTGCATAAATCAGTAAAATAAATAATAAAGGGGAGTTTACATCATTTCAACTTAGCTCCCAATGCCTTCTAACGTATAATTTCTCAACTAGTAGTTGCACTGGAAATAATGAACATTTATAATAAATCTTTGACTTAGCCTAAACATGCTCTAAATTGCCATGATATCTAAGAACTTTAGCTAATTACTCGTTTAATATGTTTCAATCACAAATATTGCATATCTTAATTTTGTATACCAGAAAATAATTTGTTGTCATAACATCATCGTTCTACGTACTTATAAAAATTTCTACCATGGTAGCACTTTTACCTGCTGTAGGTGGATTAATGAGCCTTCAAAATACGCAATCTAAAAAATTCAGAGGAAAGGAAGTGCTGTTTGCTACAAGGAATCTAGCTATAATTAAAGGTTAATAGATTTTATTGTGTCTTACAAAAATAACGTGTATCTCTCAGATTCAGTGCTCTTGAGTCATATGTAAGAGCCAACTAATAACGAATTCTAGAAACGGAAGATTAGCACTAACACTTCTACGTAAAGTTGGCTGGCCTTTTGAATTGTATTGTCTGTGGCTCATCTAAGATATTCTTCACTGGGAGTTGCTGTGTAGGATGTGTAACTCACCTGCAATGTAGAGGTTTCACACAATCAACTTTGAGCTACACTATGTGGGTGATAAGAGTAGTATTTGGTTACTTAAATCAAAACAGATGTAGTAGGGTTCAAATCTGTGAGCTTTCGGTAGAAAGCAGTCATTTAACCAGTACATCACTGATCCAGTATCTTACCAGAAGCTAACATATGCTATACAGGCCACTGCTCATTTCAATATAATCAACAAGCTAATAATAGAAAAGAATGTAAAACGATTAAAGGAAGTCAGATTAATGTGTCCCATCAGTCCATGAAAACTTTGACTACTGGTCTGATCTATGTCGGGAGGTACAAGCGTCTGATTAGTCTATGAGATAATCGTAATCTATAGTTTGGAGATTTCGGTGATATGCATAAAAAAAATGCTGGAGTGGCGCAGATACATTACTAAATACACTGATTTGCTTACATTTTGATGATTATTTAGTAGAATAAATGTGAATTATAAGTACTTCGGTTAACGAACGATAGTTCCATATTGTTAATGAATATAACCAAATAGTACATGAAACAATAACGTAAAGTTTGGAATATAAATCATATGAAGGACTACTACATGCTTAATGCATAAATATTCACAATAATTATTATCATACACTTACTTCATTCTGCCATGGTATACTAACAGCTCCAGAACAAAATCGCTTATAAAATTCTGCATCTTTATTATCTAATGTAACGCCTTTAATTGTAGAAAACTGTTCAATATCTAAAACATCTTTTGCATAAACTGCATGGGGCTGCAAATTAATAAAATTTGAAGAAAAAAAAACAATGATTTTACCAAATACTAAGACCATAGATTACTAACAATCAGGTCACAGTAGGATGATCTTATTGATTCAAAAGGAAACAATGTATTTCTTAAAGAAACTTGCATGACAATGCGTTCGTACTAGCTTAGAAAAGATCAGTTAGAACGTTTGGGATGCTTACTTTCAAACAGTGTATCTATCTTGTCTAGACTTGTTAAATTTAGTAGTAATCAGTGTTTACTGTTGTGTGTACTCACGAATGACTACAAAAGGTTTGCTATGTTTAATACTGAACAAATTAAACGGAACCACTATAGTTATTAGGAAATTTCCAACTCGTCGGTCATTTAGAGAAGCAATAGACGTATACATAGGAATCTATGCAACACAAATATCATGGAAACTTTCTTAACTGAACATGATTAGTGGTTGATACTTACTATCAAAAGAATTTATAATATATGGTTTTGAGTAATTGCTACTCTGATAGAGATATTTTATTGCAATATTATGTAATCAGTACTAACAACTGCTTACTGAAATGGAGTGCAAGGTATTGTATAATGCTGCGATTATAAGGTGTAAATTTTTAAAAAAAAAATCAGTATTATCAGTGTAGCACGAAGATCTAGCGATACTAACCAGTTATCAAAATCAGTCTATGGAAGAACGCTTGATTTTGATATGTAAAGCGTTTAAACCAATGAGACAGATTTCAAAAAAAATAACAAAGTGAAAATCTTATAAACTCTAAGGTTGAAATTTTGGTGACCTACTTTTTTAACTATTTATTGAATACAACAATATTCACCCAGTTTCTCTATGTTAACTGACTAGCTAGGCAGCACGAACATTTTTTTTATATAAAAGGCTTGTAAATATTTATCAAACTCATGTAAGTACACTATAGTGGTTGATATAATCCTACTCTTCTCTATTCTTTGGCAGAACTAAGAGAAAAGATATTGAAATTCATGTTGAGAAAATGAAATTAAAATGCCCTCTAATACCTTAATTATATATATGAACAATCACATGTTTGATTAAATCAACTCATTCCACCAACTGGGAATATAGTTACTAGTGCTTCGACATCTGAGGTCATTCAATGTAATTATCTAAGTTCTACATTAAATCACTTGAATCCTAAAGAGCTAAGTGATAACGTCTTAGGCCATGAAACTAAGTGATGCAATTTTAATCCCACTAGGAATATCAACCCTACTAAGACTGTAGGTATGCTTCGCTGATAAGTGTAAAGTAGTACGAAATTTAGATGAAGTTGAGTTTGCTGCCAACCACATTCAATCGCCTATAAAGATCATTTAAAGTCTGTTTACCACAGCGACAAAACATCAGAGTGATGTATTGTGTGAAACAAATCTATATATACATGTTATGCAATGAACAAATTGTAGTAGTGAAATTAGTTTAAAACAACTGTGAATTATAGTTGTAAAGATATCTTGGAACATTTTTTTTGAATACTCGCACACAGAACTAATCAAAATGGATAAAATCTAACTAATGTCCCAAGTACTTGTACGAATCATTTTTAATCATGAAAATATTGATTGAAAATTAGAATTCCCTATTGTAGCGACAAAACAAACAACACACCAAAGTTTCAATAACACTCACATATAAGTCTTACATTATAAAGAAATTAGCTATCAATCTTAAGTTTACGTAAGTAGATGATAAACTGTAAAAGTATGTGCAAGTTATTAACATTACAATTACATCTAACCTCACCACATTGAGTACGACTCGCGACTGTTATTATTTACTTGGAAATCAACAGATAGAAACACCGGTTCTCTTTGCTATTAGGTATTTAAATACTAAGAAAAACAAGATACAATTCAAAGTTACCTCAAGGTGTGATAAAGTCATACAATCTAATCTAGTCAGATATGGCAACCAGTTTATTTCAATACGTCTGAATACTGTTCTACGCAGTTATCGTCAAAATGTACAATTAGAAAAGTCGATAGTTTTATTCTTTAATATTTTGTTAACGTTTTTAAAAATTTTCATCAATTTACTTAGTTAAAACTATTACGCATATTTAGGCAGATGGTTAATAAAAACTTGCTAATTTTTGAAGTTTTTATCAATGAAAAGAGAATAATAACACTCGACACTAAGTCAGAATTTTAATCCCAGTAGTGCCAACAAGTAGTCTAAATATCAAAGGCACATCACAAGATTTGAAGGTTCTGGATACGATCATTATTAGAGTCGTCAATGAGAAGTACTGTGGAGCCTACAATAGGACAGAACAACTATCCAGTGCATTTTACCTTTCAATAGTTACCTAATTAAGATCAGTCTGAGGTAAGAAGCTTTAAAATGAATTTATGTCTTAAGATTTTATTTTTACGAATTATAATATGTTAATAACATGGAATCATAATTCATTGATATAGTAACAATAAGAACTAGGTTCAATCTAAAGTGATCAATGTAATGACCATCTCGCGATCTAGAGGTTTTACATTTGATTTTATGTAGGGTATATGCTGCACAGGGGACCTGAAATAAACCGAAAAACTTAACCGCCTAAACGAACTGGAATGTAATACGGTAACAGCATACAAGTTTATTATCATTTAAAAGTTTCTAACTTATTTATTCTGAAAATTCAGAATTCCTAGGGAGTATACCTTTTTAATAAACGTAAACACTTTACTGATGAGTGTCAAATAACAAGAAACTTAGGTCCAGAATTCCTTGTTGACTATTCCTAAATCACTTTTCCAAGAAACATTGTTTACAGGTAAGAAAAGTTAATTTAATAAGGAATTTAATACGAATGTTAAAATGAGATGAATGTCCTAATCAGGTTGAGGTAAATAACAGTTTTGAATTGGTAATAAGTATTCCATATAAAGCAGTTTCCCGTTTAGTAGGTTAAATCTGTTCACTGATAGAAATTACAGTGAAGATTTCATTACATTAATCGTCCAACTATATACTACAAACAACGTTAGTGTAGCCCAGACCAACATATCGTATGATTCACCATTTAGCATACAGAACGAAATCTCTAATGAAAATCGCAATCTAAATAAATGAAATAATGGTTAAAATTACAAAGTATTACCCATTTAGTGAACGTCGAAAATGTTGAAGATAAAATCACCGTTTAAGATCTGCGAATTAATGCAAAATGTTAGTAGTTTGGTTTTCTGATACATACGAACTTACACCTACACTGATAGTTAAAAGCAATCGCGATCCATGTAACTTTATCCTGTTGAGAGTTCTTGACAATTATACAGCACATTTTTTCTTGTAAAATCTCATCGTAAAGATGTTTAGGAGTGAGTACATTAACACAGTTAATGATGATATAAATTAATCATTTATTTTAACACTTCCTTTTTGACAATAATAAAAGTAATATAATTTCTTCAGAAGAAAGATAAATCAGCTGAATTATATATATATATATCTTCAGGAAAAAAATAAGGTCAATAAAGTAATTTTGAATGTGACCGCCAGTACAAGAGTTTAAATACTTGATTTGGATGCATACATTTCATATGTTTGTGTAATTGTGTTGAGAAGAGCTAGTGTTACTATCCAATTGGTTACATAGATGTAGATAAATGTGTCGGTTAAGCCTGTACAATTACAATGATTGAAAGTCATTTGCATAAACTACCAGTATAAAATAAGGAAGATTCGATAATCGATTTTTTCAATGCCCGACGAAAGCACATTTTTTAGCGAAGTTGAAATATCGTTATCGGTAGAATTCAGAACGCACGTTTTGCCCTATTTTAGATTAGTCAGTCGGATGTACCTGTCCCATTCCATCGGTGATGTTCACACAGTGGGTCCAAAACTCTGTATGTTTTGCTTCCAACGTTAACATCACCATTCATTGACCTAATGAGTTCAAGTAGCAACTTTTAAATATTGAGGTAATAAGCTTAAGATGGACACAGAAATAAAGACTGATCAGTTGTGGTTTATGATAATACTAAGGATGAAATCTAAGCATTTACTTATAAAAATATATTCTATTTAAAAGATATACAGATGAAAATCCTTAGGCTAAATAACATAAAGGCCAGAGTGCATATAAATTCAGGTGGTCTATTCTGGAATTATTAATGTGAGGAGACTAAAAGCAATGACAATAAGGAAATATGCAAGCAATAGGTTTGAGAAAGTGACATCTAGTTCATTACTATCACATCAAAAACTATATAATAATTTAACATATCGAAGGACCGGAGCGATTAATTTATCAGTCGAATTTCACAAATGTACACTGTTATAAAACAAATACTATAAAAACCTAAGGTTGTATCATTGAACACTTCAAGTCATAATTTTAAAACAACAATAACAAGGCATTAATTAAATAAATCATTTACCAAGTACATGTGTTTATATATTCAACTAATACAAACATGTATTTTTTTTTATATTGACTAAATAACTGACTATCTAGTATACCTAGAATAGAAGAAATATCCAATAACTTCTAGTGTTAGATAATTGATGCACATTAATCGACTACATACTTTAAATGAGCTATGAGCTAAGCACAAGCGAAAAATCTTTTAGCATACCCAGCATGATAGCTAACGAAATTTTCATCAATTCCACCAACGAAAATCAATCACAAAAAGAACGAATAAATAAACAGAAGAATAGTTTGTAAGTAATAATTATCAGCGACTGAATTCAGTTGAGATAGTATTTGAGATCCAGAAGCATTGTACAGAGGATTCTATCGTAACATGGCAATCCTAAGAAGTCATCACGATTGAAAATCTTCGATATTAGATATCAGTGGTTTCATTAGAGCTAACACGAGACCTAGAGGTTTTAGGTTATACCATTAAAGGGGTCATCGGTTGGCAGTGACGAGAAGTCCTAAACGAGGAAGAAGCAAGTAGTACAATGATTTATCATTCCTATCGGTACCTCTAGATGAGGATCACCTTATGATTGGCAATAAAAAAATAAAATAATCTTCACAAAGTACACTCATCTAAAAGGAAAATTGTATGACTTTTAAGTACAATATTTACAAAGGTATTATTCATTGATGGGTTGACCACTTCACTTATCCTGGAAGTCTCATAAGCCCTGGTAGTTTTATTTGTGCATGACGAAATCTCTATACGGAGTCGAAAATTTCATTTAACCTTAGACAACTTTCGTCACCAATGGTGAAAGCAAGATGTCCATCCGCCAATCAGATGGCAAGTATACAATGCAGCAGATCCCTCTACTTTACTGCATGGAAATGAAATATAGGCCATAAGAGTAGATAACATTAGTAAGTTAATAATGTTTGATCATAAATGTCTTTGAAACTTTGCTTGTTTATTTGGTCGATAGAGCCGTTTTTTTAAGTGCAAACTATGTGGTTAGGGTTCAGACGATTGTTAGTAACTGACAGAGACTATGAGTAATCCCATAGCGCAAGTGTATTCACTCCTTATGCTCCGTTATATTCTTGATTTTTCACATTTTAATATAAGTTTCTTTCCATAAATCAATGATTTCTTCTCAAATGATATTCTTTATGTCCATTAACATTTAATAACAAATATATTACTACAACCTCTATTACTACGGTATTCATTTTTCTGTAATTAATTAATGGCAGGACTACAAAAACTATATTTTTATAATTGCAAATAAATGTAACAAGATTCAAATACTATGGGGAACAAGTAGATTACTGTTTGTTGAGTTCACTTTATCAATATACATGTAATGCTGAATACAACGTACAGACAAATACTCAAACAAATGAGTTGAGGTAATTTATGTATTCTGGAATATGTATTATTCTATATATATATGATATGAAATTAAAATTCTAACTTAATATGAAATAAAAGGCATCTACATCAACTACATTAATAAAAATGGTTAAAAATTATGAACACATATATCTTAACTTTAACAAGGAAAGAAAATAGGCGCTGAATTTGTTTCATGAAACACTAATACATATCATTTGTTCACAATACACGATACATTTTACATTGTTCATGATTGTTTAGAATTGATAAATCGGTTTGTCATTACACATCTTAATAATCGAAGTACAGAAAAAAAGTGGTAAAACTTACATCAGGAAGAAATGGTGCCTCTTCAAGTCCAGCTTCTAAACGTACCCAATTAATACATGAAAACCAGCTATGATGTTTAACACCGTCAGGACCAATTTCATCGCAGCCGAGTCGACAATGTGGATCTTTTTGCAAAAGCTTCAGAAAAAGTAGAATTATGATTAGAATGCCCGACTGATAAGAAAACAAAATAACTTCAGTTACATTATTAGAACAAGGTAGATATTTGGTTCATCATAAATGCCCACACAAACACTGATTAACAGTGACATATGATGTGTTATCACTGATATGAATGTACGTAGATATCTATAAACATAGATTCTATTGAAAGGCATTGAACTAGTACATTTTAAGAATACTGAAAAATTTATAGAAGCATGGAATTCAAATCAATTAATAATCAGTAGGAACATCGATAGAAACTCAATCTATGAACTGGAATGAAAGAGATCAATAAATCACATGGTCAACTGAACAAGACAGCCATAAGGAAAGTAAAAAACAACTGAAAGCAACATAACTGATGAAGACAGTCAGTCACAAACGAGGTTATCAGAGTAAACTGATTTAGTATTTGCTGAATAAATTAAAGCCCCGCTTCTAATTGAAGTAGGCGATGATATTGTTTAGGACAACAATGAAAGGTTAGCTACAAAGTTGTTTGGCTTAGAGGACACAACACTCTCGAAACATAGTTCGTGTCTTTTATATGACAGATAGCGGAAATTCACGAAGTAATTTAACTGAATGGCATTGCCTCAAAATATGTAGCTAATCCAAATATACATATTCATTCGTTATGTTACAGGGAATCTCAAGTTCTAGTATTATTTAATGCTTCTCCATGCCTGAATTCTACTAATTTCTTCAAACTATGTGTTTTATCACATTAGGAATATGATTAAAAGTGCAGTATAGGATGCGTTTATGTCCTATTTGGAGCCCATCGAACGGATGTATTTGCCACATCCCAGTGTTGACGTTCACACTGACACACGAAGCCAACACATTTCGCTTCATAAGCCAAACCGTTGTCTTTCGAACCACTGAGTCCAGATAGTCACATTAAGGTAATCTGCTCAGCATCCACACATGGTAATAGACTGACCAATCGCAGTTCTGAATATTATCAATGTGGAAATTACAAACCCTTTCTAACATATTTTCTACTTACTTTTCTAATGTCAAAATTACAGTGATTTTAATTCTTACTTTTGTCTGTATTAGTTTCCTCTATGTGTGTGTACTGATGTAACGTGTGTATCCAATAAAGAATCGATTCTGTGTATTGTTTTCTCTAAGTTGAATAGTCTATTCCTGAGGCCTTTATTAACCCTTTATACACCCTCTATTAGCACACACTTCAAAATAAAGTGTGTTCTTAGAATCTCTTCATAGTTTATCAACAGCTTGTTCCAGCAAGATGGAATCCGATTAGTTACTGTTTATATGTGTGATACGATTGTTTGCACATTTATCTTGATTGTTGTCTGTAAGGATAATAAAATCTTCCTGACAACGCTATTTATCTAATAGGGAAAACAACATCTTAAAAATTTTCATACAAAGCTATAAATCTCTACCATGAGTATTTATCCTGGGTTCTGCATGTTTATGACTATTAATAATTGAATAACCGATTATATTCCAATAACCAAATGCATTAACAGAATACAGGAACTCCGATGGACTTGCCTTTAAGAGGGCTTATCGCTAAAGACTACAATCTACATTTTTGCCGAAAAGCAGAAATAAACAGAAAATAGAGCCAGATACATTAAATAATTGATTACAGGTAGCTGTATATCGTTACTGTTCAGAAGGTCCAAATTCTTTGAAGCATTATTAATGCATGAAAAGTTGAAAGAACCCACATCACGTCCACTACTTAAAAAAAGGCTATTGATAACTTCACTCAAGTGTTAATCAAATCTGAGTACCATCAAAAAATTGCCATTGTAATTATTCTACAAGTCACACAAATTTTAAGATTTTTCAAAATCAATATCGCCCACAAACCAGTATAATCATTTTGTCCGGTTCCACATACACCGAAAGATACAAAAGAGGAGTTAGAAAAATGTAACATTAATTACAGAATAAATTTCGTCAACAGCGAGAACACTACATCGGATATAGTAGACTCTTATTTCACCTAGGTATGCATAAACACAGACTACCAGTGGAAATTTATGACATGTTATCTCAGTGTTACATCATTCCATGCAGTTAACTATAGACACTAATTCGATTGTGAAAAATGCAGGAGGATGTAAAGAAGTATAATATTCTGATCAAATTGAAAATCAGTATACATACTGACCGGAATACAAAAGATTAGTTCATATATAAGAGGTAAATCAATTATATAGTAAGAATCCGAATAGATAAAATGATACCTAAAGATAATACAACTCACAAAGATAACCAGGAGGTCATCAAAGCGGACCGGCTTAATAGCCGTAAAACAATCTAAATATCCGCTTTTCTTGGCAGTAGATCTTGGCAACGTTATTGACAGGTACAACAAAAACTCCACATCGAACTGTACATCTCCACATCACTTTAGGATTTACATTTAATTGGATGGAAAGCTTTACAAATTAGTTAGTCAGCAAAAAGTGAATAAATCATAAGCGATGATACAATTAACTTACCGACTGACAAAATCTTTTTGAATTATCCGAAAATTTACTATTGTATTCTTCCATATCTTCACATACACGACGATCAACTTCTTCACGCCGAACACGCTCTTTACGTCGACGAAATGGTGCATGCCCCATAATCATTTCATAAACAATACAACCTAATCCAAACCAATCAGGACTAAATGTATAACGCGCATTCATAACCACTTCAGGTGCTAGAAAAATATTAAAAAAAACGAATTTATATCATAATAAATTAATAATAACAACAATGACAAAGAAATGTAGGTTCAGAGCAATCGCGTAATTGTGACAATAACTAGCTAAAATAGTCTGTATTACACATACGAAACAAACGTATTGAATCAGGTACCTATATATAACACAAACAGATGCAGGAAGTAAGTACACTAAACAATTACAATACATATCCTGTAAGTATCATTAAACATTCTCAATACAGCTACTAGCCAAAAGAAAATACATTTTCGCAGTATCTAAGTAATGTTTTAATTAATCAAAGGCATAGTCTAAAGGCTAAAGTTTGAAATCCGAAACAAGTTACATTAGAGATTCTACTCAAACAATTGATATTTAAGACAAGACGAATCATAATTAAGTAAGTTTTCCCACATGAGACAAGATGCAGGATTTGTAAAAACGCAATAGCAGCAATTAGTCTCAACTATTTAAAAAATTAGGATAGAAAATGTTTGAGAATACAAAAGATGTCAACCATCTGTAAAATTTAGGTAAGAATGCCACTGCCTTAACATCATAGAGGTAAAAAGTTAAACTTCGTAGTCCTAATGAAGTGGAACAACTGTTAATGAGTTATTTGCCACAGGAACAACTGAAAATGGTGAAATGTTTTGCAATTTACAGAGCTTACTGAATGTAGCTAAGCAATCATTAAAAACCAGGAAACTTCCTAGTTTTTGAAGTGGACTCCTAAGCTACGAGCATTCTTAACCTCGTTAAGGATCTAACTAAGGACTTTAAGGCCTCATGGAATGCGAAAACCTTCAGACCACTGTGTCAATATCCATCTAAGTCCATTTGTGATATAATGCGATTATTATCCAAAGTCATTAGCAGGTAACTGCTTCATTCTGGAAATATTTAGGTTACAGTGGCCATGTCTTTTCACCGGAACTCTAAAAATTACCTTTCGAAGTTACCTACTTGAATATGGGATTGTGAGGATAGCTAGTTTTAAAACATTACATTATAGTCAATCCAAAAATAAAATGGATGAATGTTTTACAATAACAAAACTCACCCATATAACCAGCAGTTCCAACTCTTCCTTTAGCTGTACCTCCGGATTCAATATACACAGCCAAACCAAGATCTGATATTCTGACATGTCCTGTAAGAAAGAATGATCAACAAAGCAAAATGATAGAAATGAACACAAAAAAGAAGATCATTAGCTTCGACAGATAGTTTTGATTGCGTTATGTTGGCTGATCTGAAGGTTTTAATAGTAAGGCTTCCCAATCGTCTTAGGCAACATCTTCACTGTTTACTCCATGCATAAGTGCGCCCATTTTAATGAATATTTTTATGATCACTTAGTTTACGAAGTTTTATCAGCTTCATTTGATTATATATTACCATTGACGGCTTTCCTCGGTCGACATATGACCACACGATTGATTAATCTTTTTCCCATACATTGATAGATTAGATACAGATAGGCATGCACGAAGATAAATGAAGCTGATAAAGCCTTTAAAAACGGCCAGTTATAGGTTTGGTTACCAGAATAAGTTGACTTAGAGCTCGTAATATAACGTCTATATAATGGAAGTGCCGCTGTCCAGAAAATTGAAGAAAGCCTTATGTCCAAAACATCCAGATAAAAATAACACAACAAAAACCTGACTTTGTTCACTTTAAAGAAACCGACTTGACAGTTTGTAAAACGATATTTCTTGTTTGTTTAAATAAGCATACAATGATATGTACGATGGGTACCTAGAATAGCACTCATTTGCCACACACTTGGCTTCGAGTCGCACTACGGGTGCGAGGGCAAGTGATAATAGCCAGTTGTAATTGAGAATGGATTCGAACATGCGACTGGAAGTTGAAAGCCTTAACTGTTGAGCCACCGGTCTACAGTACGCACGAAAGAATTGGATTACCTAGCGTAAATAATCACATTCGGAGTTTAAAATGACTCAACGAAACTCTCTAAGCACTTTGATATTCACCAGTCAAAATGTTATCCTATTCACTAGATAGAGGTATTCCGATATGTAACTAGTTACAGGAATACAAATATAGATATTGAAGAGGAATTAATCGAAAAGAATATTCTTCATTTTCACTTGGTCATCTGTTCTTATAACAACAATAATACTAAACATCTGTAGTATCCACGAATTCCGGAAAAAATAATTCGAAAACAGGAAAACGAATAAAGTTTCATAACTGCGTGTTGAAACGTAGAACACTTGATTTGTCCCAAATAACTGTTTGAATGATCTAATCACAAAACCACTATGACTGACATCGGTTAGCGGATTACTGCTGCTTAACAATCAGAAGTAAACGATTTTCTAAAAGAATACAATAACCACTTAATACTTTGTGGTCTTTGGAAAGCAATCCAACCCAACGGAAAGTATACACTTACAGATAATAGGTACATTAGTCAAAATTATTGACGTAAAGAATAAACAATCCAAAATGAAGCCGAAGAAAATGTAGACAGTCTCCAAAAGCATTTTCGGCAAGTAGTGTTGATAATATGTAGAGTAAAGCAGAATAACTTAATCACTTAAAACTCGGCAAATTGTAGTAACGGCATATCGGTAGTCTTGTAATGAAGGAGGTTGACTTTCAACCACTACATTGACGATTCAAACCCTATACCACCTAATTATCTGAAAAACCGAGTAATATCACTAATCCTCAGTGACAGGGCTAAATACATAGATATCCATTTGACAAATAAGTCTGATCAGGTATCAGGTCAGACAATAATAAATCGCAAAATTGTTTGCAATAATAATTTTAACGAGATAATAAACAGTGAAAAAAATGGTAACCTTGATCATCAATTAAAATGTTTTCTGGTTTCAAATCACGATAAACAATATTTTGTGCATGCATATGTTGTAAGCCTAAAGTTATTTCTGCAGCATAAAATCTTGCTCTGTTTTCATTAAAACCACTGCCGTTATTCATATTGTGTATATGAAATTTGAGATCACCTCCATTCATAATTGTGAGAACCAAACACAAAGCATCTTTGGTTTCAAAAGTATACGCCAGATTGACCTGAATATGATAGAAAAGGCTTTACATTAGTTCATGTAAGTATTGAAATTTCTGAATAACATATAATAAAGGTATATCTAATAATTTATTTCGATTTCTTTCAAAATCACGGTTAAAACATTCGAATCTACTAATATATTAATACTAAGAGTATATTTCAAAAGTAAATAAATTCATTGCATTCAAATTCATAACAAATATTTCCCAAAAGCAGCTACAGCAATTTGGTGCACAAACAAAATATCATAACTAGAAAACGAAGATGGGATTTGCCAGCCGTGAGCATATATACAAGGAGACTAAATTCAACTGATTACTTATTGGAAGTAACAATAAATGAGTAAAAGTACCAATGTGGAAAATCTTCAACCAGTTTAAGAAAACACATACAATTAGTTAAAAATTAACAAACCACAAAGCGAGAATTGACCCTTTGTAATGTTTCCTTTTCCATCATGGCCAAATTTTCTGCACGACGTTTTTTCATGCGCTTCTTTTCCATCTTCTTGCAAGCATATAACTTTCCAGTAGCTCGAACTTGACACGCACACACCTCCCCAAATCCGCCTTTACCCAGAACTCGGTACATACGGAAAGTATGCTTGGTAACTGGAGTTCTAAAAGTGTAGGACAACGAGCTCATAATTTGAAATGAATTATGAGATTGTCACAAATTTTGTATTGTAGTGATAAGAGAAAAGTATAATAATCATTCTGCTGGTATCTTAGAACTAAATATAGCTTAAATATAAGCACTATTAACTTGTATTGATTGTTTTATCAAGCAACTAGGTTTCGCAAGACATTTACTGACGCTACTCTTTACTCACAGTCATAACTTTTAAGGTGATACTTGACGACATTAGGAAGTAGTCAAATCAACTTCTCGAATATTTTTCAGTAACTCTCAAAACACTCATTTTTATTTGGATTTGATGAGATTCCCACTGGATTTATCCCTACATCTCAACCTGAAGTTACGTAGCACTTTACTAAAGGGATCTATAAATATCAGTATCCAACCATAGTAGTCTGTCTAGGAAAAATTTCGATATTTTGAATAGTCGAATGTCCGAGATAACACATTACGTTATATGAATTATAGAGCATAAATCTATATTTGTGAAAAATATAGAGGCAGTACCAGCCAATCCACTTCCATGAAGGTACAAAAGTAATCTTAGAGTCATAAAGTGTATCAATCCATTCTAACAAAATCAGCATCGGTTCGTGATGAAATCAACACAACAGAAGGTAGTGGATCAAAACTCGTAGCATAATAAGATAAAAGTAAAATAAATTAGATCGAACGAGATGAAAGATTTAGTAACTGATTTACTAAAGGTAAAGGACATAAATTCCAAAACTCCGTTTTGCAACAATTACATTAGTGATATGAATATATTTAACCCATATAAATATGCATTTAGAAACGTTATTTGCTGTATCTACGGGCTGAAGGCAAATTGAGGTTTAATGACTCCATGATCTATTATATCAGACATGATATTGTGAAAGGAAAGTGATTCAAACGCCTTTAAAAATAATCCTTGACCAAACCGTCAAAAATATAAGGATAGGACGAAAGTATGTATCAAAGGTATATATCTTCATAGATATCGCCAAAAGGCTCAAATGTACATCCACAGGTAGGAAACCAATAAATGACTGGAAAAGCAAACATACTTCTCTAACCATTTCCACTGAAGATAACGACAGAAGTAAACTGAATTTAAAAATTCAGAAAATGGTGATCCCCGTAAGAAATCTTCAAGGATTTTGAGTATTGGGCAAAAGAGCGCTTTATCAGGATAGTCGTCATTTTGTTCTTCTAGAGCATGCAGAATTGAATTTTTATCAATATTTCCAAATTGATGAAAATTTTTCCCACTCTAAGAATTTGAATAACATGAGAGAAGTGCAAAATTTACTTTTTCCGATAAAAACTTGTGGTAGATTTCTAAACCAATTTTCCGACGATCGCCAGGAATGCACACAGCAAATGTATTCTAGGAGTGATCAAACGATAAATTGTAACTTACGATAGAGTCTACGAAATCGACGATATCCGAAATAAAGATGTTTTTTCTACAGAACAACCGGAACAATCTTTTTCCAATCGGCTGCTGCTCCACAATAAAATCATAACTTAAATCTGTAGGAATTTTCACAAGGATCGTAGCGAAAATACCTAAACATTTCTCTAAATACAAGCATTGAGATATGTGAGGGAACGCCAATATTGTTCTCCACCTTCGGCTTCGACCTTTATCCCCATCAGCTCCACCTGATAATAAAAAAATTTATTAATTCTACTCACTTCTTTTAGCTTTTATGTACACCGTATTTGCAACAATATTTTCCAGCTCCATACTTCATTATCGAGGAGTGGAGTAGCGCATCTTTCTAAAAGTGAAACACGCTCAACCAATATTCAATATCTACAGAACAAGCATGTGATTTCTTGATTGTTTTGTGTCGATTTTCAGTTTTTTGGTGTTATTCAATGGCAGAAACTGAGCCGAATGATTACATTAATCCTTGCAAGTTCATCTGAAAGCGATTAATGTGATGTTTTGTTGGTCTTATTAGTCACTGGACGTAGATTGGAATAATAAAACACTTTAAGGCTAATGTCATTGAAGAGGACTATCAACATTTGAAGAAAACACGATATCTGGCGTGTCATTGTCACAACCTACTTTTATATGCTCTACTTTATAAGACTGTCTTTTATATAGATAGCATTGGATGAACTTAAAAGCCTGGTTACTACGATTTAAGTAAGCCAGGCTACGACGTCAATGGATGGTGCTGGTATGACACAATCCCACTTGAGTTAGGCAGCTGCGTCTTAATCAAATCAAGCAGATTTGAATACGAAGTTGGCCTTAGTACAGCATCTTCAAGCTCTTTATGATTTTACTACATTTTTATTGTTCCGTTTTTTCTACTTTTTTAATATTTTTCATGTCCTTCAAAAAGGAAAGATTGCGTAAATGTCAGTCGTGTTCCATTTTTGGTAGCGTTTATATCTGTATGTTAGTTGGCCAGCACACAAGATAGACAGTTTTACTATGCCCGCTACCAAATAAACATTTTGTCTCATTCACTGTTATTTTCTATCTCGTCGTAGTGTACAATGAGAAAGTTTAACGTAAAACATGATTAGTTTTGAGGCATCTTTGTTAGTGAGCCTAAAACGATCTACAGTAAAGTTAATCTTCTAACAAATTTGTTCTCTTTTTATAGTATAGATACTTTTGCTTTTATGTACTGCATTCATTTCCATTCAGAGTATTATATTTATTACCGTTATAGAATCGTTTGAGTATTTTATCCTAATGACCAAATTAGCTATTTGCGATAAGTAAATATTGAACTGTTCCAGAAACACTTTAGTCGCTTCATATATATTATTACTCTTGTTAAATTCAAAATTTCGAATCCACGTTCGCGTGTTATCGTTAACTTGATATATTTTCCATCTACCCCTAAAGAAGATTTCATTAGAATCGCATAATCGCAATCGATACCTTTATTTTTAGCTTTACAGCCTGCTAGTGAAGAATATTTGTTATAATAATTATAGCAATTTATTTCTTGGTGACAGGCGCAAACCACTTTTACAAACATGGTTAACGTAATAGATAATAGCAAGATTGGGTAGTTACATAAACGAAATATACTGGAATGCATAAACATCTGGAGTTAGAAACAATGGCAATGTATTGAGACATACAGGCATGTGGAAGATGTTTGGAAATGAGATTTTATATACATGCAAATACAGTCTCTGGACGTTGAAGGTTATGATATTATAAGTTGTAGGGAGACATGAAACTGTGCCTGCTGGCTGTGGTGTGTCTGTGATGACTATTTAAAAGCAAAGAACAGCCAACGTTGAAGAAAATTGAATAGTCATTCTTTTAATTGAAATGCCGATCATTAGTAGAATATCGACAACACCAGAGTAGAATGACGCATAATCTTAAAGGTATTAATAGATCTACAAATTTGTAGAAGAATATAGAGAAAAAAAAGAATGTGGCTTCTGTGGAAAATATGAATATTCCATAAGTTAAGGGGACCCAGCATCTAGGATACACGACTAAGGTTTATTTTTGTGAAGCACAATTTTACTAAGCCATCGAAAGAAAGAACTTTATGAAGCAAGTTACTGAAATATGGAGGCCGGATTTAAAAGTCATAATGTACCCTGATAGCTTGTTTTATATCTGTAAAGACTTAACTGAGAAAACGTTTATTTTAAGGGTGATCTTAAAGGTGCCAATTATATTGCAAAATATATGGTTACCAGCATCATAATGGAAGAGGCCTCACCTAAATTAAATTTCGTTATGGGTGAAAAAATACTAACTTCACGGAGGATTTTTAAATAAATGCGGTTAGCTTTAGGACGTCAGAGTCAAAGAGGAGGAAGGCTAGGTAATTAACACTGTGACTTATGGTGTTTTCTGATGTATAAAAGGTGAAGAACCCTAGTGGAGAGATACTAGTTTGCGTTTATCCTCTACGCTAATGGAGCTGATAACAAGCAGACAATATTCTAGAATAGACTGTACACAAATGTTATGCAGGGTTATTCAAGCTTTTTCGTTGTTGGGGCTACGAAGAACGAAACCTGAAACTTTCCTTGATCTGCCTTTCATAACTGTAACATGTTCAGAAAAAAAGAGAGATCATAATAAATTATCAATTTAAAGTCTGAAACACTATGTAATTTCAGTAAAGCCATGAAGTGAATGATCAAATGTGTGCTTGCATGTCATCTGCCAAAGTATGTACAACCGAATTTGTCGGAAATAATCTGCAGCTTTCTAACAAGTCATTTTGAATCAAGTATATAAATTGGGAAAAATTATTCAAATGGAAAAGAGTATGCAACTCTGAGATCATCAGCAGATATCGATTTCTTACAGTTAGAAAAGCAGTATCGTACATAATTATTACATAGAGTTAACAGGACGAGACCAAAGACGCTACCCGGAACAACTCCCGAAGTTATTGGTAATGGATTAGAGAGCAGAGAGTCAAACTTAACCATTTAAGTGCGATCAACAGAGAAGGACGTTATCTGATCTGATGATAAGCAACACCAAAAGACGCTACCCGGAACAACTCCCGAAGTTATTGGTAATGGATTAGAGAGCAGAGAGTCAAACTTAACCATTTAAGTGCGATCAACAGAGAAGGACGTTATCTGATCTGATGATAAGCAACACCACTGAATACCATAAGTTGCCTCATTAATAACAAGTAGCAAAAGCTGTCAGAAGCTCTGGAGATATCAAAATATATAGCGAAAACTGTACGATCTTTGTCGCGGCTACTGGCTATGCAACTGAAGAGGTTTAAGTGATAAATCATACATGATCGGGATTGGGGGCTGGTAAGCCACGCTCACTTGGAGTAATTAGGCTCCGAAATTACAAGCGATTCAGCACATTTTCATTGATTACCTTTTCCACAACTCTTAAAGCGACAGGAGTTGTGTTAGTTCATCGATAGTTGCAAATCCGACTTATGCCTTATAATAACAAAAGAGGTTTTCAAACATCCAGGTAAGTAGATGATTCCAGTGAGATAGGGAACATTTTAAGTAGAATAGTTAGGATACTCACCATGTAAATCAGAATTTACGCTGTCCACGCCAGAACTCCGGGAGTATTTTAATGTATTAATGGCTCTACTAGCTTTGCTGCAGGTAAACTCAGCGGTAGTAATTATGCATATAAAAGGGTCAAAATGTTGTCCACGATAAGTAAAATGTGAAATAAAATCGTTTTAAATGTGAAAACAAGGATAGTTAACAGTGAATATTTCATCAAATAATTCAGTAATGGCTTCAGGACTGCTGTATGTCATACCATGGTAAGGCTACATCGCGTTTAGTATTTTCGAGTCGTTGTTTAAAAAAGGAAGTCATGGAACGCTGTTTCCAGGAGCTATCTGTTCAAATAACCGTTTGTCAGATTAACAGTGGCACAGGAACAATTCTCGAGAATCAGGAACAATTTGCCTCAAGCTATTATAGATAACAGATTAACTTTCGTTGTTTGTACGACATGTCGGGAATTTAATCCTTTCTGATATTGCATTAAAAATCTTCACATCAACTATCGTTTCTTATTCCATTAACAAAATAATAGAGATTCTTAACGTGTGAGCACCAATCACCTGTCTTAGTCATAACCCAGTGTCCTTCCATTTTAATCTATTTATAAGCATTATTAGTATGTCCTGTCTTTAAATGCCTGCATGAACACTGATTTTAGCCCATTCGTTTCAGGATACCAGTGCTACTGTTTGGTGTTCTCTCTGTTTTCATCTTCCCTTATGTTGTGAATGATTATGTACAAGGTAAGCATGGAATCTACTGACACAATACTATTGACTTTTTTTCAATGCTCAAGTTCCAGGTACTCTTGGCTTTTTCTAGCATCTGGACATGCTCAGTGATCCATTCTGCTTACTCCTACCCGTTTTTTGGTCATAGGAGCGAGCGGTTCTTAGACATATATGCATATATTTGGTGTCCTCATACTTTAAATTCTAATTCCATTGGTTTAGTTAGCAATTCATATCTATATATGCAATGAATGTCTTGACAGTGACGCTTTATCGAAATCTCCGAATGTATATAAACCCATATCATTCTAGTCATGCCTGTAAACTTGTATGCTGTCATGTACATAATGATACTTGAAAACAAAAGTTATTTATTTAATCGTTTTTGTATGCAACTTGTTATAAAGATCATTCTCTTCATTTTGAATTTAAGCTACTTCAACAAGGTCGATTTCTCGTATAAGATTCAAGGTAGTATTCGTGGTAAGATGTCGGCAACTACAATGTTAACCCAGATATTTGTTATATATCGGCAGAGAACTGAAAGATGTGATCTAGATGGCGCGACTTTCATGTAGAGTACTTATCTGAAGATAGCTTCATATAAAACGTCACTGGTTTATGGTCTGTGAAAATAGTAAATAACCGGCCTTCGATGGAGTGTTGAAAATGTGGTATAATTCACTACATGATCAATAGTTCACGTGCAAAAGTGCTGTATCTCGATTCGGTATCTTGCTGCCGTCTTAAAAATGCCGAGGGTTGTCAAGCTTTGTCGATATATTGTTGCAGAACTACGCCAGTGGCTGAATCAGATAGGTTTTTTTGTAACGAAATGAACCTCATTATAGCGACTAGCAGATGCAGCTACTTTGTCTACTGGGTTATTATGAAATAATACCAGAATTGTTTGTTTTTCTTGTGGAAGTTTCTATGGGATGACTTTGCTAAAAACTCCTTTGTTAAAATTGCGCTGACTAATGACTTCTCTCATACACGACAACATTTCTGTCGCTAAACAGCAACCAAGCTCAACGATGTACAACAGTTCCTCAAGATGTTATCTGTCGGACATGTTTCCGCTTTTAAGAATTGTCACTGTTAGTTTGTCGTGAGGTTCTACGCAGTCGGGGCTGAAAAAGAGAGAGGTGGCATACCTGTTCAAATCACGAGAAAAGCAACATCACAATGGTAAGAAATCTAATGTATTGATATGTCACGCCGTAGTTTTAATACTCGGCTTCTGTGTAGTAGAACCATGCTTCCATATCAATCAATGCCTGTTACCCCATGTGAAGCATACGCCACTGACCAACACTCCCCGACCAACTTAGTCCTGAGCTTTTCTTTTCATCTCCTCCCAAGTACACTTTACTCTCCCCATGTCTGTCTCCGATTCCCGACGTATTGTGTTCCTGGGTCTTCCTTTTTTCCTCTCGTCTTCAGGATTTCATGTTAATACTTGTCTTGTGACACAGTTTGATGATTTCATCAGTGTTTGTCCTATTCACCTCTGGCGTCTTTTCTTAATCTTTTCCTCTGCTGGAAGTTGATTAAGTTCTCCGCCACAGAAGGTTGCTGTTGACAGTTTTTAGTCAACTAGTTATTAGTATCTTACACAGACAGTTGTTTATAGATACTCGCTTCATTTAGATGATGCTTTTTGTAGTTCTCTTATTTTCAGCTCCATACAATAGAAATGTATTGATATGTGTATTGAAAATTTCGACTGTTGACTGTCAGCTGGTTTGAGTTCCAGGTGTTTTTCGCTGTCAGAAATGCTGACCTAGACAGCCTTTCTATTCAGCGCCTTCACATCTGACCTTCCTTGCTTATCGATAATGCTGCTGCCCAAGTATGTGAAGATTTCTACATATTCCAGAATTTCTCCGTCAGGTTAAGTTGGGTTAGTGTTCGCTGTTTTGCGTAAAAGGATCTTGCTTTTCCAACTGCATTTGTTGAGACCTACTGTTATCGAGGTGATTTTACATTGTCCGTCATCATCTGCATTTGATGATCTGTAAGGGATAGAAGAGTTAGAATGCTTTCATATAGTCTGTCCGAAACGGAATGAGCTAAAAGTTTGGGGGTGTATGGGTTTTTATCCTAATTAACTTAGGCTTCTAATCAGTCATCAACAAAGTATTAATATATAAAACTACAAAAGTACAGTAAAACATGTCAAAAGAAAATTTAGGTGAAAAGCTATTAACAATAACGAACTCACAGTCATGATCGTGCCCAGAAAGAGTCGTGATCACCAATAAAGTGCACATAATATCTGACCAAGTAACGTCTGTAATATAACTGGAGCAACTTCTTATGACCAAATCAACATGTACGAATAAGAATAAATCAGAAGGCAGTTAGAGATGGAAGAGAAGTTATATTTTAAAAGTGAGTAGAGAATCAATGGGATAGGAACGTCTAGGCTGTGTAACTGAAGGAGTAGCTCCCCACATCGTGTCGCGATATGGCAATGATGAGTGACCAAATGCCTTCAACCAGTGGTGTCAACTAAAACAAACATGGCAAGCAATCAATGGCTAGAGCTTATGAAACTATTTATTTAGGGAATTATCTACCGCTACAACAATATTACGTGAAACTGGTTCTTAGGAGAACGGTAAGATTTAGGGCACAAACCAATTGATAAAGATAATATCAATTACATCAGGGTGGCATTCCCACAACTAGCCTAACGATTAAAACTATGAGATCCGTTAGGTAAGATAGAATACTACTATCCTTTTTGAGTACCAAATATACCAAGGATTTGAGAAAAAACGGTTGGCTGCAACCAAAGAAAACTCAGTATATTTAAAAAATGTGTCTTTAGCTATGTGAATAGGCGTAAACGTCTCAAAACATAATAAAGTAATAACATTCAAATTTCATGTGTTCGTTATACTAGTCCAAGAACGTTCACTTTCCTTCAGCGTCGTTTTGATTCTCGCGCCTTTCTACAAGTTAGAAGTTTTTCTCTTGAGTTAGCTGATTGATTCTTATGATATGATGAATACAAGCTCAACAACTCCTGATATTCTACTAGAGAGCAATCATATAGATGGCACTCCAATTGCTGTTAATATTGTCGTCCCAATAATTTCAGTGGTACTTTTTATTGCAACTGTTGTTATAACATACTTCGTTGATGATCTTGGTATTAAAACTCTGAAAAATACATCTTCTGAAGTACTTCTATTAATATACATAAAACTTATTCAAGGGCGATCTGATGCCGATTTCTGAATCTGATAGAAATCACCTGAGGTATTTAGCAGAAAGTAAGCTTTACGTTGATATGAAGGGCCATACGTTCTCTGCATTTACACCTTCACACACACCGTCAGAATCTGCACCTCAAACGGGTCACTCGGCAACTGTGGATGGTGGACGACGCCGTGCATGCTCTGAATCTCATGCTCCTAACATTAATGAGATTAATTCCGAAACACAAGTTAGTCATGAATTACCAACTGATTTTATAGATTATCTTGCAACACATGTTGATGCGCGCTGGGCACGCTCACACTACTGCTGATAGCTTACTATCTGGGGACTCCGGTCATTCGAGGTCCGGGTTTAGCAATCCATTCTCATCATTAAAAAAGTACGTGTGCATTTTCTCATTTGTTTTTTAACGAAAAGGCCTAAATCCACAAAGACTGAAGTGTAATGACGGTAGATCATGCGATTTCGGGTCAAGGTGGAATATAAATATGCACTCGGCACTGGCTGTATTCATATGAATGCTATTATAATGAGTATCATCTGTTCTTGAAGTTAAATTCTAAAATTTTAAAGATAGTTGTCATACGACTTCTTACAAATGTTTTATTTCATTTTTTAGCATCACCACTAGTATCAAGTATCTTCACAATCAACTTTTTCGTCACGAAACGCTTTTATTTATTTTTATTTTGTTTTCATTTTATCCTCATGGTCATCTGAAATTCCACTTTTTGTTGTTCTATTTCATTGAAAAACCTAATAATTCCGAAACTGTCCTCTGTTTAATAAGATGTTTTAGGTTACTTCAAGCGGAGTCAACCGTTTTGATGAAAACATATTTTCTTTAATTCTCCATACTGGATTCTAGTTGTAAAATGTCAGATTAAATCTATACATGTATGCATACATTATTCTATTAGGAAGATTGTATTCATGCTGTTATAAGGACAAGATGAGTGTTATAACGAGATTGCACTTAAAATGTGATTGGAGTAAAATTAATGGAAATTACTTCGATAGATTTTTAGAAAGGATACGTAAACAACATTTTGTTTTGAACAAAGGAAGAACGAGATTTGCAGAATTAAATGACTTCATTCTAGATCATAGATATGATCTAGAAACTAGAATTCGTAATGTTATTGTAATTGGACTTATGTTTGCTATCAACAATGATATCCAAAACGATACGAAAAGCAAGTAGGTAGCATCAAATATACAACATAGTTATCATTGTGGAGTGTTTATTTATTTTAAATGAATAATGTGAAAGTGGTTTATAATGTCATAAATGTTTGCTAGGAAACAGGGTAATCAACCTTAACAAGTAATTGTGTAGCCAGTTTGAACGATTCACATTAAAAACATAAATCAATGTTAATGAAACAAAATAAAGTGGTTATATAGTAGATAACACCACATCATTATTATTGTTCTACCACGGAAAAGAGAGGTTATCAACAACTTATTTGTATAAGGGTCAAGTCAAAATAGCATTGGCTTTTCTAACCCGCAAAATACGTTGAATACATTCTATTCTGCGAATCTTTTCACTGATTTGTCCGAATTCATAAGGTGATCATGTTTAAAATACTTTGTTTTACCTGTTTCGGAATCATTTAGATAATGACGAACAAATGTTATAAACTATCCTTAATCATCAAATAGGATAAACTATCATTCTTAACAAGAGGCTAGATTACGAAAGGAGTTGTATTTTTTTCAGAAATCGTAATTGAAGAATTCGAGATTCCATATCGTGAGGACTGATTTGTTTTTCTGTAGGCGTTCATTTTGTATTCCTCAGGTTCGCCCCCATCTTTGGTATCTTCAACAGAATACACTGTTCATATATAAACCTATTGTGTGGCATTAATTGGGTTAGTATCCTTAGTCTATTTAATTACTTTGACTTCACAATAAATTGTGTGGCTGGTCTTTTGCTAACTTATTCTATTTTACATTATTCATGTTTGATTATCCGACCCGTAATTGGAAATTCTTTGATGGTAAACTAATTGAATGCGTTTGTAATGCTGGCATTTGTATGTCATTCCATAAGATATTGATTTATAAAGCAAATAATGCTCAAAATATGTGACATTTTTGTACAAAAATATAAATCAGAGATAGATGCTAGCTTGTCGACTAAAATATAAACCGCACCCACTTTTTAAAACCTATCATCAATTTAAGACTGGGGATACCTTGGTATGTGGAGTAACATTTGTTTACAGGTCAAATTTTCTAGTAAATAAGTCACGAGTATACTTCAACCTAGTTTATTATCAAGTTGAAGATGGGGAATAAAATACAGGTATTTTGTTTTTTGGAGCTTGGATTAATTACTCGTCAACAGTGTTAGAGGCTACCCATAATGATATTGAAATGTCTACTTATTTAAATAAAAGGAGTGAAAATTCCTTGAAACTATAATACATGATGCATTTGCTGTAAAATAAAATTAGAATAAATTTCACCAAAGTCCTTACGATTGCAATGTTGAAAGTCGATCCTAGCGAGTCTATGAAACACATTCATTGGACATTTAACTTAGTATATGAAGTCTGGTGAATTTACAGTGGCTTCATGTTTTGATAAAATAGTGTAACAACAAGTAAGGAGGGGTAACCTGGTTAAAAAGTCGTTTACTACAGTTAGCCTAGAAACTAAAATTTGATCAATTAGGATAGGGTTCAAATTACCCTCTGTCACGACACTTGCATGCTGAATTGGGGATAGTAATGCCTTGTTTCTATTCATCAGAAAGCGCTACTAGTTTAAACGTTACATACAGTGAGAAAGGTTTTTGAATGCTTATAATATTGTTTTAGTGGTGCATGTGTGAGCGACGAAAATGCAAATAGGGTGTGTCGGGTCAGCATGAACAGGTTGCCTATTTTCCATGGTTATGTGATTCAAGCTGTTACGAAACTAAAGTACAAATAATTCATTCATTTAAAGTGGGCCATATCCATACACAAATCGCGTGTTATGTACGCATATGTGAATATAGGGTCGTTTACAACTTAAGTTTCTTACATTATGACTAAATCGGACTATTGAGTTTAGAGAAAACAGCTGATTTCATTTTAAACTTGACGGTATCAATACTTCCTTAGATTAACATCATCTTGTTTAAAGTGTCTGGCTCGATCTTCTCACCAAGAATGCAGAAACAGTAAAGAATTTTAACAAACTAAATATAAATTAATTATAGTAATCAGGAGGTAATTAATTAGTGCCTTATGAGGACACGTCCTAAATTTATAATGGTGCTTATTTTGATTTTCATATCGTGTGTTCCAGTAAATATTTATTTCCTCAAATATTCAACATCCGTTTACCGAATAGGTACATTGTTATTTGTGATAATTATCTGTTAGTTTAGGGGCCACATATAAAAGCCTAAAATAGTTTGTCTTTAAAAATTGTTTATTCGCAAACTAATGTCAACTTGATCAAAGTTTAGAAGTTATTGATTAATAGTTTGATAAAGCAGGAGAAGGCTGGTCGGTGGCCTATGCTCCACGTGGGGTAACAGGCATTGACTGAAAGCAGGAAACACGGTTTTTTTTTTTAAGAGTACGAGACACGTTAACAAAGCAGCAACTAAATATCATTAACTATCAAATGCATTGGGTGACAACTCGTTTTAACAAATAAACTTCCTTTTTCTGGAAAAGATAAAGAATGACTCGAGAATATTTACAGTGAAGTATCTCAGTGGCAAGTACCCATAATTAAATTGATAAGATTCGATGTCAATTAATTTTACCAACTGTGTGATGTCTACAGTTTCATTTACTAATATTATATTGAAAACAAATACAGGGGATTGATGTATATTGTATGGACAGATTATATAATGGTTATTAGTCATTCATGTGTAACCTACGACCTTGGACATACGCTCATCAGTCCAGGTTTCTGTAACACAATAACACGCGTAGATTACATTAACACCACAACATAATTCCACAAGAAAAAATAAATATAGTTTATATTATATATTAACGGAATTCGAGACATAGAAGGTAGGTAGTGGGTGTACCTGCACCGCTGTGACTTTATTTTAAGCTGTGTCACGCTTACGATCTAATTAGTAGGGATCAATGTCCCCCCATTAGGGTAGATGACTTGCGTTACAATGTAGGCATGTTCGGAACAGGCTCCTCTTCCTCTGCAGAATATTACTTCATGACTGTTCTTAGTTATCCCTAGATCGATTGTAGTGAGTGAGAAAGTCGGATGCGTTGACCACTTGACTTATTTCGGAAACAGCTATGGTGAGTTGGCGCCTGGTAAAATTTCGGCTAGGATTTAAAAATCTTATTCAGCTATCACCAACTTGTGTCAGGCGAGATATGTATTTGTTGAATAAATGGCGGATATACTTCTTACCAGCGTTTTCCGTATTGATCGATGGGCACAGAACATGTGTTACGAAGATAGAAGAGATACGTAACCTGAAGGTTTTTTTGTCGATTAATATCTTCGAAGCATCTCTCTTAATTACTGGAATGATTGATTAAGGATTATGAGGTTTGACCCACAGTACAAGGTAAAAACGATAAATCTGTCAATGAAGTGATAAGTTTTCACCAACCAAGGTGGTTGGGTTAAGCATGGCAAATTGTGTTGTAATCGTCTGTTTCAATTGTGTTGCAATTATGAAATACCTGTTTACATTTTACTATGTTGGCGTAAATCTTGATTGATCATGTATTTACTCCTTTTGCAATTTGAAACAGGTAAATACACGTCAGGCTTGATTACGTTTATGGGCGTATCTTGTATTTTATCCTAATTTTTATAATTTTCATTTCAAACATTCAATAGATAAAAATACATAAAACATTTAGTTTAAGTTTCATTATTCCCTGTAACTTAGACTTGATTATAATTGATAAGAAGCTTATATATCACCTGTTTAAATGATTAAAATATCCCTTTTTCTAACAAAACCGTGGACTCACTATGTCACTGGCTTAGATTTATTTGGCCCTATCAAAGATCAGCTGGGAAAGTTACATCATATACTGTGCATGAATTGTCATTAATCTGTTTCATAGATATGTTGGTCGATAGGCTATGATTAAAACTACTTTTAGCTGATAAATTGCATTGCTCAATCAATGTTAATCACCTTGAACTGCTATGTGACATTACTGTGTGAAATCATTACGTGGTAATTAGGTTTGGTAGTGGTGACCTTGAAGGTGGTCGATTATATAACCATTAAATAGCTGTTAGTGATATTGAAAGCAGCCGAAATTGGTCATGATTCGTGTATTTAATCATATCTTTGCAAACCTTCAAAATACTGTTTATATGCTGGAAGTTGTCAACAGAAAACCTTGAATGACCTGGGTTTTGTGTTAGTTGTCATTTGTTACAAGTCTATATCATTAATCTTAATGAAATTGATGCTCTCTAAAAGATTCACACCAGAATAACTAGATCTTTCAGTTTGCAGCCTCCCGGATATTGCTAACTAGCACGGAACCATTTAATTATAGTACAATATACAAAAAAAAACGATTAGTTAATATCATGACAATTAACTCTTTCCCTGGTGTTGTATTGGCTTTTATCAACTTCTTAGTAAATAACAAAATATTAAAGAATTTTAGAAATGTTTACTATTACACATATTAACATAACAACCTAGTAGTGTTCTGTTAGCACACAACCAATTAATTGATTTTTTAAATAAATTTTCTAGACAATGTATAAAATCTGGCTAAAGATGTTATTAGATTCTTCAGGAAAAATATTTGAATATCGATTGAACAACTTAAATTTCAATAAAGTTTAAATAGAATTTTTATATTTGACTCTACTAATTCACAGTAGTTTCTAAATTTAAACTTTCCCATTTAGTAGAATGGATTTGTATATTCCCATTGATTTGTTATAGACTGAAGCTGGTCAGTCACTGTTGCTATATGTGCATCCTGTGCGGATCGCCTCGATATAGCGATTATTCAGAAATATCATTTAATTTGTATTGTGTTGATGTTCACAGTGGGATTCGAACTCAGTCCGGTTCGAATCCCACTGTGAACATCAACATTGGGATGCAGGTACATCCAGCCGATGAGTCCCAAATAGGACGAAACGCACGTCCTGGATTCCACTTGCCAGTCACAATACAAATTAAATGATATTTCCCATTTAGTGACAATCATCATCTATGTAAATGCATATTTATTATACTATTTAGTAAAATAGGAATTCATTATTATGTAACAAAGAAGATAATGGTTTATGATAGAGGTGAATTAGACATAGAAATGAGGTTTGTAATTACAAAAATTGAATGAATGGAATTAATTTCTTTGAAGTTAATGAATTAGTTCAAAGTGGCCAATTTTTATGACTAAAAATAAGACTAGATTATTGATTCAAACCGCAGAATAAATCGGTAAAAAAACATCAGTACCTCAAAGAAGAGGTATTCTGTCTTATTAGGTAACATACTTATATACAAATTATTAGCAAAACATCAATATTATTAGCTAGGTTAAGCAGTTGGAGGATATCAATTTCGTATTTAACTATTCTATAATGAATTAAAACCTGGAGTTTAGGCTTTATTCTAGCACATTATATCAAGTCTATTGAAAAAGTAGAGGATTATTGTTTCATCATACATAAATAACATGTAACTATGATTAGATGGTCATCGGTGAAAATCGCTACACTTTACATCAAACATAGACAGAAGAAATTAATAATGAGTTAAAAATGAATTTGTGGAAATACCAATGCAATTACGTGTGATTAAAATCTTACATACAGAAAATAAAGAAATAACTCATCTAGGAATTCAGAAGATTGCAAAGTAACACGAGAAGACTAGTGATATAGTACGTTATTAAGTATAGGACTAATAATTAGAACACAAGTTCCAGGAAAAGATAGACCTATCACCGTCACTGATTGTCACCTGTATCATCAAAAGTTTCCAACCTGAGATCACAATTATGTTACGCTATCAACCAGGATTTTAAACAGTTTATTATGACTAAATATTTATTTATTACACCAACATTTCTATGATGTCTATGATATCCACCATTGAAAGCGGATGAAGTTAGTGGTTTGACTTAAATAACATTTTCTAGAGTCACTTCAATCAGTTAGGCCTTAAAATATCATCAATACCAATTCGACATTTCCAATTAAAAACATTTAGAAACCCTATACGTTACTTACACGTTATTGAGAAGTAATCTGAAGACTCCCGTGAACATATACTAGCGTTTAATCAGACCTCCTACTATTATAAACCATGCTAACAGCTGTGTAAAATACAAACGAACTTTATTTTTGATAGCTTTACTCATCTATTTTAACATAATTATAGTAAATTTCAATAAATATAATCTGTTAAATCAAGGAAATCCATTAAAACTAAATTGTAAAGAAATAAATACGAAATTTAATTTAATGTCACATAGTAAAATTATCGGCAACAGTATACTATAGTGATGAATGAGAGGAATTCTTTACAGTCTAAGAAAGAACAATCATTCTATTTATTCGGCAATGATCCAGAAAATCCGAAGCCAGTCAAAAGTTACTTGTTGCATTATCTATGTTTGGCTTTTAAAAGGTGTAGATTTATTTTAAGAAGAACTAATGTTTGACATCATGGTGTATCAAATACTAATTTCCAACTATTCATATAATATATATCACAAAAATCAACACTGCAATTAAATTAAAACCCTTAATCTAAACTAACGTTAAATGCAAATCATATAAAAATATATTCTTAAACTTAACTCTTGCATAGCTATGTCATTATTTTAAGATGCATGAAAATTATTTATGTTCCTATAAAATGTCCTAGAATATGGGTGTGATATAGCCATATGGGAGAGAAAGATGTTGTTATTTTCTTTCTTGCAGACAGAAAAGCCTATAATAAGCTTCAGTAATTGCACAAATAAACGGTAATCTGTATCTCTGTCACAGTATTTCTGTTTTCTGATAATAAAATACTCATAGTTGTCATCATCTGTATGGATAAAACTGTCGATAAGTTCATGAAGCTGATCAGCTTGTCTATGGTCAGATTTCGAAAATCTTTGTAGATTGGCTTTAATGACAAAATATCACGTACATATTATGAATCGTTCAATCTCATCTCCATACTATACACTGGTCAAATAGTTGACATTTTTTAAAATTTATATTAATATTAAAAATTTATCAAGTATTTCAAATAATTAGTCGACAAATGACCTTGACACCGTTTTTGATAACATTCTTTACATATTTAAACACATACTCTATACACATTGAAATTATCTTGGAGATCTATATATGATAATTAAGTATTTATTCGTTGTTTAGTTTCAATATTCAAGCGGTCGATAAACATTACTAATGAAGTAGTATATATTTTAATAATAAGAAGATATTAACAATCATGACAAAAAAACAGTCTAATATTTATCTATTATATTAATTAGAAGATTGATATAAGTAGTTATTTGTTAATGAGTTTATTGTATTGAAATTATGTGGTACATATACTTCAAACAAATGTGAATGCATTGAATGATACAATAAGAGAATATATGATTTCATTGAATGATTAATTTTTTAATGGTTTTATTCATGTAATAAAAATGGGCATTATGTTATGGTAAATAAATGTGATTGTTTTTACTTTAGATATTCACATGTTACTAAGCTATATGAGTATATTTAATTGACAATGTCTAAAGTATAGTTTGATTGAGTTCATGTTATACTTACATTACTTGATAATATACAGTTGCAGTTTCACTTCATGTTATACAATTGTTTACTGTTACTTGTTAAAAAGTCGAATTATTCAAAAGTAAATAGTCTTAAATGTGATCATTATGATTAAGATGCAGATAAGTCTTATTGAAGAGTCCCAAACAGAACGAAACTTACTTGCTGAATTTCGCTTAGAAAGATGATCAATGTTTGCCAAAAGTTATTAAAAAAGCTGTATGGAAGCACCTAATTAGGATACATATGTGCTAACAATGATTAACCGAAAGTCAGAACAAAATATAATCAGTTGGATAATTTAAATCTTACCAAATTAATTGTTCACTAAAAATTAAGTTTATTTCTGTGGTGAATTTCTTAAATAATGTGAATTTTAAGATGGTTTATACTTTGATTTGACTGTTCTATGATTAAGTCATCCTGACTCCTTGAAATGAGCTTATTGCCCCCCATCATCTGATAGGTTAGTATATGCTTCAATAGTCAACACGATGTAATTTTATGTGCCTGTTTATACTTAGCTTTGCTCCTCTTCCCCCTCCCTCAGAAACTAAGTACAAGATATATAGGTAGCTGGTTGCCGATATAGTTCCCCCAAAACTATCATGTTCACTATTAGTTCTGGTACTTTTTTAAATATATCTTTCATGCGAAGAATAAGAATAAAGAATTATTTTAAAAGAATTCAGTAGGGTAAGATGGGTCATTACTCAACAACTAAACTTTAATCTGCAGCACAGCTAAAACTCAGGTTTCACCTGCTACTTTGTTTATTAGACTAATCCATCTTATAAGATACAATAATATAATTCAGTTAAAACTGATATAGTACAATAATTAGTTTCCTAAAATACTGAATTATGAATATATCAGCCAGATGACTGTCTGTTAACAAACTAATTATAGAGGTTACTTATTCTAACACAGGGTACATAACAATCCATTGCTTTATATAAATTACAATATACTATTTGAATAATAATATATCTCTGTAGTTTTAATAAATGTATTCCAATCATTTATCCATCAGATGAACAAGTGTATGATTTACTGTTCTCACATATATGCGTGAAAATATGGTTTTGGGTTAATCTCCCAAAATTGATACTAAACTTCTAGTAGGTTGTGGTTCGATATTGCAAACATGTCTATTCGATTTGCTTATAGCCTGTATAGAAATAATAATATACTCATTCAAGGTTAGAATTAAGTGAAACCAAGATTCTTTAATTGGATAAAGAGAAGTATGAAAAGAGAAGAACCTTTTAGAGTTGGTTAACAAAATGGTATCCATGCTAAGTTATCAACTTTCAAAATGTTTCGTTGATTTAAACTAAAGAGATTAATAAAATACGTTGAATGTCAATTAAACTATTTCATGTTTATCGAACTATTTATCCTACAGCATAATTTACCTAAAATATATTTAATGATCTGAAACTAACTGTCAATCATTTAGGACATCAACATGCTGATTTGATGAATACTAATTATGAATAAACTTAAAAAAATTTATTTCTTATCTATCAATAACAAGAGAATTAGGGAAAATGATATAAAATTTCTCATGATTACTGAATTATTTACAAAATATTAGTAGTATTGTGCTAAAAATGAGACATATGTAAATGCCGAAAGTGAGTGAAGTAGAAAGCGAGATAGATAGATAGATAGATAGATAGATAGATAGATAGACAGACAGATAGATCAGGGATAGATAGATAGATAGATAGATAGATAGATAGATAGATAGATAGATAGATAGATAGATAGATAGATAGATAGATAGATAGATAGATAGATAGATAGATAGATAGATAGATAGATAGATAGATAGATAGATAGATAGATAGATAGATAGATAGATAGATAGATAGAGATAGATAGATAGATAGATAGATAGATAGATAGATAGATAGATAGATAGATAGATAGATAGATAGATAGATAGATAGATAGATAGATAGATAGATAGATAGATAGATAGATAGATAGATAGATAGATAGATAGATAGATAGATAGATAGATAGATAGATAGATAGATAGATAGATAGATAGATAGATAGATAGATAGATAGATAGATAGATAGATAGATAGATAGATAGATAGATAGATATGATCAGGGATAGATAGATAGATAAATAGATGGATAGATAGATAGATAGATAGATAGATAGATAGATAGATAGATAGATAGATAGATAGAATAGATATGCGAACTTCATATAAAATTTAATACACACTTTTTGATAACATGTATTCCTTATAATTTTCTTTTTTTCTATATTTAAATCTGTACATTTGGTTTCAACCACAAGGTAGTTTGTTTACAATTCGATTGTGTATATAACTTCAACTTCCGAAAATCTTCTTATGTTTTTTACTTTTGATTAATTAAATGCCAGTGACAATAAGTTGTGTTCGATGTATGTTTATGAACATGCATGTTGTTGTATTATATGAGCAAATGAACAAATTCACGACTTTTGTTACGTCTAAAGATGTATACCGATCTCCATGCATATGCCTAAGAACATTCATCTGATAAACAAAGAGGAGGGTAAGTGTTCACATTTCTGGACATATGTAGCATAAGGTGAGTTTAAAAGAACAAAGTGTTTCCACCAGTACAATTGATTGGCGTTTAACTGATAGTGAACATCGTTTCGATGTATCAATATCTTTCAAAATGATCAATGAACAGATAAGTGAAAATTTATCATGATTTTCTGAAGCAACTGCTATTAAACGATTTAAAATAAATTTATGTGTGTATAAAGAAACTGCAGTGAACCATACTTTGTAAGAGTGACTTTAGACACAAGATTTTCTGATGTCAATTTTTTTATTCATTTTATCTTCATGTTATTCATAATTAGAATGCATATTGGATCTTCCCGTCTATGAGATATGAACTGAAGTTGAATCAGTCTCTGTTGACATATGTGCATCCAGGCAGGGGATCGCCTAGCTAACGGATCCTCAACAGGACGAAACGCGCATCCTGAATTCCACTTACTAATCAAAATTTAACACAGATTTCACATTTTTCAGTTAATCATTCACTGTTTTCAATGTATTTATTATTACATGACTTATGTTACTTATCTTCTTAACTCTGTACTCATAATCTCCTTGGTTTTATTTGATTTGCTAGAAATTTTTTATAGTTAGCCTAGAAAGAAATCAACTTTGTTGGCCAATGTTTCAAATCTTCATCGACTGTGTTGTACTCTTCTAATTGATTCACATCTTTACGTCAAGTTAAAATTCAAGTTTTTCTAATGAAAAGTATATATAGCCGTTTTATTTTTAATAATTATAATTAAGTTGTACGCAGCTGATGAGAAACAGTAAAATGAAATTAATTCATGAGTTATTCTGGTACAAGTGTTGTCCTTACTGTCAATGAAATTCGTAAAGGTGAGGAACTCAATGAAATAACGATGAATTATTTGAGAATATCTATTAGTTTTACCTAGTTGTAACTATGTTTTCTGCGAAAATCTGATTCATTATTTTAATACTCTGTCTCTAGTTGCCTAGAAACTGGCTTTAACTTTTCGTGTCCACTTCAGAGTCCCTGACGTTCATTCCTATACTCTCTCCACACTCATTCATTTAATACTATTACTTGTTTATTTATAACCATAAATATGAAAAGATAATATAGAATTATTTAAAGTTAACTATATACATCAAACTTATACAGTCTTATCTCTGCTGTTAATCAACGTCAACTTGCCAAGCATAATCGTGTCCTAAGTAAAAGCCTTTCATATTATTTGTAACTAGAATAGTCATTTAGTTTTAAATTAGCTCTAAGATTTATAAAACATGGTAGTTTGTAAAACAAAGTAGATTGAAGTAAAACAGTTACGAGAGAATAAACATCTTTCTAATATACTATTCTGTTATTCTTTCTTCTGATCTTCTAAATATCTTAGTCTAAGAATTATTCTAAATTAATTAAGTAGAAACGTTAACTAATCACAGAAAAAAATTGATGTAAAAGATTTACACTACTTAAATTCTGTCAATAGATTCATCATCATTGGTAAATAATTCATTTTCTAGGCTTTTCTTACAGATCACGATATGACCAGTGAATTTCAGCTTTTAAGTCTGGGGTAATTTGATATTAAGTTCATGATTAATCCTGTATAGACTATTATAACACACCAGGAATTATGGAAAGGGTTTTCAGCTCAGACCGACACGTTAGTATTATGTACTCTAAGCTAGTTGGTTTTGTTGCCAAATTTTCATTGACTTTCTGAACAACATAATCAGAACCTTACATCATATTGAAGTATTTTTTACTATAACCTATTGGTGTGTAAGTGTGGGTGGGGGTAAGGGAGTGATTATAGGAATGATTAAGGCTCAGAGTTAAAAGTTTAATACCACATCTTTTCCATTAAAATTTGACGTTAACAAGTGATTCAACCTTATTAACTGCTCATCCAATTTATAAATAGCATCATGGTCTGAATTTGTGTTGTTGTCGAGCAGTTTGATGGTTATCAATTTATGAAACATGTAGTCAGTAAACTTCTAAGAATTATGTCTTATATAAGTCACGATAAAATCTTAAGTGAATTCGACATACCTTCTGAAAATCATACACAATAAAGATTTGACCAATTCTTAATCACTTCAGACTAATTGTAAGATTACACGAAATTTTACTAAATAATGAAAATTATTGGTTATTTACAATTACTAGATAACTGCTTACTTTTGAATGATTCGCTTGTGAGTAATATCAGTAGTGGAGAAGGGGGGGGGTTTCGGTGTTTTTCTGACTTAATTTTATAAGTAAGGGTGTCGAAAAGTATATGCGAAAGGCATACAACTTCTGTCCATCTATCGAATTTATTCTATATGTATTTTTTCAGGTAACTTAAACTGATGGTCATTCAATATCACTAACTAAGCAAAGTTAAAGACGTAAACTAGTGAATGTCAATCAAGCGGTCTGAAGTTTAGTTGTTTGATCCGAGGTATGAAAGTTCCATGAAGACGTCATCGATGATCATTGCAAGGAAGAAATATATCCAACTGTTTACTGGTTATTGATAACTTAATTAACTGGAGTTAGACTGTGTTGAGGTACGGAAGTTAACGATCTCCGGAAGCTCATTCTATGACTTAATAAACGGTTAAATTTGGTTGATCGTTAAAATGATAAATCAGATTTTCGAATCTCGGTGTTGCTAACAAGTTTCGAATAGATGAGATTTGTAGGTAGACACTTCGCTGATAAAATGATAGTGTAGACAAAAAACGAAGATTTCTATGATCATAAATTGTCTGGGCTGGACGCGAAGTATTACTTTTCCCACTGATGGTATCAGAATGGACAGAATTAGGAAATACAGTAGAAATCTCAACCAACCCACCACCTCATCTTATTTAAAAATAGGTCGATAATTAAATCCAAGGTGACAGTCAAGGTTTTCAGTCAAACCAAAGTACCTTAAAAGATATGATATCACGAAAAGTATCCACCTGAGCTCCAAATTTTCTCTATATTCTTGAAGAACATGATTGTGCTTATTTAAAATATTTATTATAACTGAGCAGAAATTTGATTGAAACTAGATTATGACTAGAAACTGTAATACAAAACAATCCAATGATTTTTCCTGGTGAGGACTCAACAGCTAGATCTACGTGAGTTTAAAAATTGATGTTTACACTATGAACTGAACCTTGTGAATTCACTTCGAAACAAGAAAATACAATTCATTGTAGACTAAACGGAAATTGAGATATCTCGACGCAGGACTTGCAGACTTCTTTAACACCCCCCCACCCTACTTCATCCAAACACTGTACCTGAATACACTGATTTTTATGTTTGGTTTGTCTTGATGAATCCTTTGATTTCTAATTGATTAAACTGAGTAACATTTGACACTAATAAGTAAACAGCTTATAGTATTAGCATAATTTACGATATCATAAAAGTAAGCATCAACAATCAACAAATATAACTAATTTAATGAATTAGTTAAATACCTCTTTCTTATAATCTTTTTAATTGAATCCATTAGAATAAATCTTTTGTAGAAGATGAACTTTACAAGTCATTGTCCTACTTCATAACAATGTATAAAAGATGATTGACAGTTAAAAGAATAAAAGTAATATAGTAATACAGACTGTGCGATTACTTTATTTTGGGGAGGGAGGAGAAGTATTATTATCTAATACTAAAACACTTGAAAAATGTTGGTGAATTGTCTTTGTCTCCAGGAATTATCCAATATGTTATTTCTATATTCGAAATATTCTGCAAATATACAGTTTTATTGACATCATATAGAAAGTTTAAACCTATGAAATTTTATGAACCATTTAAATATAGGAAACATTAGGTAGATATTTTCCATTTTATATGACGAATTGATTTGAATTACACAACCAATCGATCACCAATAATGCACTGGACTATCTGTTCCGCCCTAGTATGTGACTCTTCAGTAGCGTGCACCCACAACCCCATCAATAATCAATCCCAGGAACCCCTAGCTCCTCGGCAGACTATTTACTGTTAGACCAATAAGTCAGTTCCCGGTTGTTGACATTTCCAATTCAGTCAATTCGTGATACATTTTCTCGACCTTATCCATTACTATCGGTTAGTAACTGCCATACATCTGACATAGAAGAATTTTTAGGCTGTAACAGAAGGTCCTGAGTTCGATACCTGGTAGGATCTTAGATGTGTACTACTAAAGAGTCTCATGCTAGGAAGAAACAGCTGTCCAGCGCTTATTGGTGGTCAGTGGTTGCATAACTCAGACGAATTAGTTACATCAAATGAATATTCAACAATTTCCACAACAGCTATTTATAAAAAGATATTTTTCAATTCACTAACAGACTTAATCAGGTATGAGTGATAATGACCATCATATTCTCGATCGATTCTTTACGTATTTGACTTGATGTCAAAGGTAGTATAGACTCTGGCGTAAATATGCATCCATCGTATTTGCTGCATTTTATGTCAGCGTACTGAGTGAGGAAAATAAAAAAGTTGAAAGTACGCTAGTCGAATAAACATAATAGTTATAACGCACAAAAAGGCCAAATAAAAAGAACTAACGAAACATTTATGTTAAAAATAAGAAATTCTTACAGAATTTGTTGAGATAGTACAAATGAATTCGACTACTGATGTATTCAACTAATGATTACAATTGGCATGCACACCTGAACCAAATAATCTGTAGAGCCTAAGCCATTATTTATAAATCATTTGATCAGGACTGATTCATATGAACAACATCAATCGTCTATATATTCACATAGTTTTAAAGTAGTAGAAGAATCATAACTATATGAACATTATGTTTTGGATACTTATTTCATAAAATACGTATCTGATTGTATTATGTAGGAAACTAAACGTACACAGGAATATAATTTGTCTCTTATTTAAAACATTTTCACTGTATACAAACTAAAGAATCGATATTCAAGATTATACTGTGGACAGAAGTCATGCACGGAAAATAATATACATAAAACACAAGATTTCTTATTTATAGACAAAATGATATAAAATAACGAAACCATCCAGCCACTTCATATACGTACTATTATATATATATATATATATATATATATATATATATATATATATATATATATATATATATAGAGAGAGAGAGAGAGAATCTAGTCTTAACTCGTTAAACATTCACATTGTAATTAAGTAGGCCATTACATTTTTACTACTTATATAACATATATTATAATGTACTACATAAAAAATTTTACAATCAGCAGTCCTATCCTGGTTAACAAAATAGTTATCAACATAAAAATTCAGCTTACAAAAGAAAGAATAACTTCAGAACTACTAAAATGTACGGAAGTAACTAGTGCTTAATAACTGATCTCGGAGAGTGATTCACTAGACATAATGGGAAAACACGACTAGTGGTACTCAGTCATGTTAAGAATGAAACAATTATTCACCTAATATACTTGCATGAAGTTAGGTAATAACGCGAACTGACTTATGTTGCGCCACGATATAGATGTATGTTTATGAGATCTGTACGAAGACTCAGTCGTAAGATCGACCTTTTATGTGGTCATATGTGAGTAATCTGGATAAAAATGAAACATCTATGCAGTGTTTTGTAGTATTTGACTTTGTCTAGTCAGTTCATGATGGAAAACTGAATACTTAGCGTTCTACAGTGCTCAAACTTAGTATGCCTTTTTCGTGAATCCATTCAGAATTGGCTATAGCTTTTGAACCGAACAGTTGGATCGTACCTAAGCTATGTAGTCAACCATAGGTTAGATTATGATAGTGAGATACATATCCTGGAATATATCCGCAGGAACTAAAAAAATGCAAACTTAATTAGTTCAAGGAAAACAGTTACTATAATGTATGTAATATCAAAGACTGATTGCTTGGGTTAAGTATACTTAACAATGGAATCATGCAGTGTTTCCATCACATTTATATGCAAACTGATATGCGTCAAAGATTCATCTTCAGTACAGATCGAAGTTTAAGTAGTAATGGCAAACTATTGCTATGGGTTTGATCCTGACACTCACCACTAAACATGTACATGGATTATTGTCTTCTGTTTATTGAAAACGGCTGGTTGAAGTTAGTAGATAAGACAGAACCTTAGCAAATATGTTCTATTCTAAACGTTCAAAGAACTAAATAAAGATAACATAAGGTGAGGTCTGAACTTCGCACAAAATCCGAGGAGTAGCTATCCTAAGTCAGATTGGTCCAGAACTACAATATAATTACACATATTTCAAAATTAAACCAAAAATGATAACAATAATTTGCTTTGGCAAGTTTTTATACACTTTATTTTGCTGTCAATAAAACAAAACCAAGATGAAGAAAAACTGTACATACAATAAAAGAGTTAACTTCAAAAAGAGAAAATAGAAGTAATATGCGGATGAAAAGGGAATGTTTGTAACTTGAATACATAAATAGTAACAATAACGACAACCACTACTACCACAAAGATAATTGAAACAATAATAATGAAAACAGTAAGTCGAGTATAATCGTACAAACTATTTTTAGTAACTTTTTTTCGAAAAAATTAACCATTATCATTCATACTCTAAATAAGTAGTAAATACAATGTTTTTTTATGAATACATATATTCATGAATATTGCACAAAGAAATCGGTGAGAATATCACACACACACATACATCAGTTGACAGTAATACTTAGTGTATAAGTATTGGCAAGTAACACCCACTAAACAACAAGATCAAATCCAACTTTATGTATATTCATAACTATTTAAAGACTGAATGTTATACGTATGGGTTACACTAAGCGGTAGAACAATAAGCTGGAGAATTGGAAGGCAAATAGACCAAAATCAAAACAAACATCAAGAAAAAAAATGCAATGTGTTTTTCAAGGGACTAGAAGATAGATATTGAGAATAATAATAATAATACTTTATGAATAAATATTATTATAGAGAATGAGTACACATGTATAGACAAGTGAATGAAAGCAAATACAATTGATGATGATAATAAAAATGAATTTAATTTTACAAAAGATTTCTTAATGATATACAAATGCATTTCAAGAAAGATTAAAATACATGGCTTGTAATATAAAAGTTAACTTATAGTTGAATACATTTTTAATTCTTTATCATGTAATACAGAATTATCTTAAACATTTTCATAAGTACTTTCGTGTTTACTAGAACATGATGGACTGTTAGGTTGATTTTTCAATGAATTGGATTCTGAAATGGAACGGAGTATAGTGCTGCTTGAACTTTCACAAGTTATGAAATCTTTATACCAAGTTGGCAATGGTGTTCGAGGAATTAGTTCAGAATAAAATAAGAGATAAGCTTGAGCTGATGCTACTTCAGAGAAATCACATAATGATACGTTAGCATCGTTACAATGCAACCAACACTCTAGAGTAGAAAGTATATAGGGAAGATTATCAACGCATAATAAGTCCCAACTTTTTTCAAATATCATCATACAGAAGATATAAAATAAATTTTTATTCATGAATGATATTGGAATTTAACTGTATATTGCCTAGATATGATCGTTTTCTACAAAATATTAAACTTCATTTCGTCTTTTACATCCGCTAATATAATCCAACTTGTAAAATCACTGGGTTATAATCTTTGTAACCCAGTATCGACAGTGTAAATTTTGCACTATAAAATCGCTTTCAACGAGAATTACTCTACAAGTAGATTTTCGGGAATCCAGTAAAGTTTATCACAATCTTTTCTTGAAACAAAATCATTATGATTGTATGTACGATATATGTTGGTATATTCTACTATTCGTATACTATACTAAAATTGTTTGTAATAACAATTATATCTTACTCCAATAGCAAAATTATAGGGACTTTAGATGCATTTTAAATACATTTTTACTACTGAGTACACTAATTAAACTTCCCTTCATGAGGATATTTTATCGAATAACTTGAGTATAAGCATGTATATAAATTCCTGACATTATACGTAGTTAGACTCTGCTAACCTAAATAATCTATTTAATTAGTGATTAAGATGTTTCTGCTGTGGTTCTGTGCTATCTGTCTTCTATTTCTTTCTCCTAGTTGTCGATGATTAGATGCACCTGAGTTAAAATATTCATTTCTACTCTTCATAAACTTGATATTTCAATTCTTTTACCATCACAGAATGCCTATTACGTTGCTAATCTGTTACTTTCTATGTGAATTTTTGTTTTCAAATGTTACTTATTAGAGAGTCGAATTTGTGCTTACATGACTGATTCTTATAGCGACTCTTCGACTAATATACGTATACTTCTGGTTACGTATTTTGCATATATCATATACTTCAATCTTTCAAAATCTTTATGATAGTTTTTCAACCAAAATAATTTAATAACCATCTTTTTAAGTAATACAACCTACTTTGAATGCTGTATCTACCTATGTCAACCTAATTATGTCTGTAAGATTATATGTATTCGATAATTATTTTCGGAATAAATATATTAAAACCACAATGTAACTAAAAAGAAGTTGATAATACAAACAAACCTGGGTTATCATTTAAGCAGTAAGCAGTGTAATGACCAGACTGAAACCCTCGCCCATGATGCACAACAACACCAGTAAGATGATATAAATACTGATGTGAGCTATTCTCAAATTCCTTTGGTAAATTACGTATACGCGACTGATGACAGTCTGAGTTATTGCCAGAGCCCTCAGGTTCATGTATTTGATCATAGCTTGTTTGATTTAAATGTGGTTGACGACATTCTGCTTTGTCCATATCACTCAACATAAATTCACTCATATTCAAAATGAGAGGAAACGATACATGACATGTCAGCTTTTCTCTTTGTCTACCGACCCAACTAAGAGAAAACAATTCAAGGTATATGGCTATCAATCGATGTAAAATTTAGTAGAGGAAGCATTATGGACTCAATAGAGTATTATTTTCAGTAAATGAGTTCAAAGTGGACTAACGCATATTGGTGCCAAGTTTTACTCTGATTGTGACCGACTGAATTCAGAGACAAATTTTTCATTGACGAAGCATAAAATACTTCTAGTATTAAAGTATAATGACTTACACAAATACGAAGACTTATTCAGTTTTATTCACGATAATTACATGCTTTTAATGTAAACGCATTTCAAACTAACATGATAGAAAAAAGAGGTAGATTCCGCCTATTTGGTTAGTACTAGTTAAATCTAATCCATCAAGAACTAAACCTTTTAAAAAAACTTTACTGAGTTGTAATAAGTATTACCGACACTTATTAGTGTGAATCTGACTTAATCCGATAATCACCAAACTCGATTTATTTATTAAGTTCCTAAGACGAAAGGCGAACTCAATGTCACTAGTGGGATCAACAACAATGAAGTCGATAAAATTAAGGATCTAAAGTTGCTTTTACATAAGTGAATCATTTTACAAGGTCAGTCAGTCAGTTACAACGTAGAACTATGTACATGCGTACATCAGTTCAAGTTGCCATGCCTCCCGACCGTAGCTGCTACCTTGTCGTGGTGGTCGGGCTTGCCTATCGTGATGACCCGACCGAGCTATACTGGCTGGAACATATGTTCCTGTAGGTTCTACCATGCCAGGCAGGTCGATTGGAGAACGATGAGACTAAAAGCAGCTACTCAAGGTCTGAGGGCGAAGTCGTACTGCTGACTGCAGAGGGGTGTGACAGCAGTAAGGTGTTTCCCTCGGACAGCCAGCATCTGCAGCGATGCTGCCTTCTCACAAGGAAGGAGGGGTTAGAAAAGGTCGACCCTAAAAATGTCACACCTCACCCTACCTCACGGATTTCCGTCTCCGGAGGTATGGGTGCCCACTAAGGGCCTTTAAGTGCGGAGCTAATACTCAAAAAACTTTTCATAAAAAGGCCGTGCGTGACAGGCCTCAAGCAGTTGTCCCTTGGGCTCTGCGGTCACGCTCTCAGGTCTCTAAGACCAACACTAATCTACCTTCTTTTTCAGGTTCCTCAAGAAACACCCTTCCACGGTGTGGGCAGCCGGGAAGTGACAACCGCCCTCATACCCGCAAAAGCACGAGAGTCCAAATTGGTCAAAATCAAATCCTTTCTATACCCCATGCCTCAATTAGCAGATAAAGATTAAATTGTCGGACCAAATCCCAGAGTAGGGGAAGGTAGTAACAGGGTAAGTACTAATGGAAAGGCATAGAGATCAGAGATGAGATTTGAGATAAAAAGTGATTCAGTAAAGAGAAAATTATAATAAGCTCAGAAACTAGAATTTGGAGGAAGACAAGGAATGGATGCACCTGCACCATTGCAATCGATTTTGAGCCATATCACCTACAGTCTCTAACCATTTGTTACGATCATCGTGTGGGCCCCAACCAGGTAATCTACATCTATTAACATGGCTCAGCCCAATTGTCAATGACTTCATGGATTGGTGCCATGTTTTCGTTGGCCACCCCTAGCTTTCTTCCAGCCTACTCCCATACCAGACAACATTGCTCATCGAGGTAGACGGTGGTCAGGCATACGCAACACATGTCCTAACCACCTCAGCCGGTGAAGATTCACTACTTCATCAATAGCCTTACCGTATTTACCTAGTACTCCATTCCTAACCCAAGCATTGCTTACTCGGTTGTCCCAGCAAACACGAGCAATGTTTTGGAGACATCTATGATCGAATACTAGGAGCCTACGAATATCCTTTATCCTTAATGGCCATGTTTCACATCCATAAAGTAAAACGGACCTGACTGCTGCACAGTAAACGCGTCCTTTCGTCATTAAACGAATGTCTCGCCTACGCCACAAGTGACGCAGGTTGGCAAAAGCCGATCGGGCCTTATGTATACGGGCCGAGATTTCATCGGACACCAGATCGTTAGGACTGATGAGGCTCCCGAGATAAGTGAAACGGTTAAAACATTCTATAGTTTCACTTCCTATCACTAACTTTGGTGCCGAATTAAGCCAGTCCTGAAGTAGCATTTTACATTTGAATGGGGAGAATCGCATCCCAAACATGCTTACGTTCAAGTTTAAGGTAGTCAAAAAATTCTGCATTTTATCAGCATCTTCACTCAGTAGAACTATATCATCGGCATATTCTAAGTCAGTAGGTTTATTTCCTGGAAAGAGGTCAACCCCAGAGAAATCAGACGATGACAATGTTAACTCTTAAAGTATGTCCATGATAAAATTAAATAAAAATGGAGATAGCGGACAATCTTGACGAACACCACTAGAAATGGTCAATTCCGAAGACAATCTGCCATAAGCTTTTAAGTGCGGAGCTAATACTCAAAAAACTTTTCATAAAAAGGCCGTGCGTGACAGGCCTCAAGCAGTTGTCCCTTGGGCTCTGCGGTCACGCTCTCAGGTCTCTAAGACCAACACTAATCTACCTTCTTTTTCAGGTTCCTCAAGAAACACCCTTCCATGGTGTGGGCAGCCAGGAAGTGAAAACCGCCCTCATACCTCTAACAGCAGACGAGATCATCTTGTTCCAAGCCAAATCCCACCTTCAACTCTTAATAACTCTCTTATCACCATGCCTAATCCTTCTAACATAATTTTACAAGGTAACACAAAAGAAAGGTTGCTAATTTACAAGAAAACAAATTTCTGAAATATACATATTCCATACATATATAATCATTGGAAGACATACCGAAATCGTTTAATATGCAACCGTAAAACTCGTGGGAGTTTAGAAAGCCGAATTGTTTGAGTTGCATGAGTTAATAATGAATTTCTAGAAAGCGGCGCTGGAACATCCTTCGGTGATTGAACAATCGAATGCTGATTAAATTCGAGTGATTTTTCAGCTGATGAGTTGGCGTATTGTTCATCAAGACCAGTTACACTTGAAGTGGCTGACAACGGACTTTCTGAGAGCGAAAAGTTTTCAGTTAACTCACATGATGTACTGAGATCAGGGTAAGACAAATGAGGACTACAAGATGGAGAAGCAAGTCTGGACAGTGCGATAGATACAATTTTATTCACTACAATGTTAGGGAAAATGGAAGGGTAGAAATATTTAGAAATTGAGATAAAAAGCACGGTATATAAAAAAGGCAACCAAATAAGCCTTTAATGATAAATCAGCAGAAATGCAATTAATATTTAATAGTCAAATTTTGTTTACAATCGAAATCAATATCTCAATAAGCATTTTACAAAGTCATACGTTATCCCACTTATCGGGCAAAGTACGACCTAGAGATCTGCATCAGTAAAATGCCTACATTTCACATAAACTTTGAAGAGTACATGATTTACAAAGTCGGCACAGTTGCAGAAAATTCAGCCAGCTTGTAAAAACCTAAGTCACTTATATTGCGGGTAAGATACTGTGCGATTTCTGACAATGTCAATCGTTGTGCTGAGTGAAACAGGGGAAAATGCCCCCCGCTCGAATAATGACGATGGTGAGTTGTATTTGAGTTGACTGACACTGATGAGTTGTGTTGCAGGAGATAGAGAATGTCGTGCACTTCGTCTTATGTTGATTGTTGTTCTGGTTATCAGATGGGACATTGGCTTCGTGACTTCCGAAGAAACTCAGCTTTTATCATGAGGTGCCATGACTCTCTGAAATAAAGACCCTTTTACCCCTAGGACATAGTTTAAATGACTTATGGTCAGCTTTTTCTCAGCAAGATTGTATTTGGTGAAAGGAAGTTGATAACTTCATGTCCAACCCTCCTCCTTAGAACCTGCAGTAATCCTAGAAGGGTTTCAACAGCCTGTTATAGTTTTTCACCGTAATCTTAACGGTAAGATAAATCCTCTTAACTAAGAGATTTTTGTCTGGTTTCACTTTTAACTAAACTATATCGTTTATCAAATATTTTACTTATTTTCTAATTAATTTTAAAGCATATTACTTTTACAATATTATCCTATCGTTTGCTTGGTTCATTTTCGGTAATTATTGTATCGAAATTTGTGATATAAATGAATGAGAATGTACTTCCTAAAAGAGACTTATTTTGCAATATTTTTGTTAATTTTATTGAAATACACTGAATTAGCATGACACTGAAAAGCTACCATAATTAAACAAAATGATTGGCTTAAAGAACTGTTTATGATACAGAATGCAATTAGTTTGTATTTGGAGTACTTATTTTGAGGTTACTAAAATGAACTGATTTTTCCGTAGGAAAAAAAATATTAAAATACTCTCGCTATTGTTTTTTTTTACTTGAATTGGAGTTTAACCAATACAGATTTAAAATCTCTCTTATGAGAACAATATTCAGTGAATAAGGAGCTAATATGAGTTTAAAAATTACAATCTAGCGAAAGGTTAAGAAGGTAGCAAGATGATAACTAAGAAGTGATGCATTGTGGTTTATAAGAGTGAAAAGATCCGTAGGAACTGGTGTTTGGATTCACCTGCAACCGTTGTACTGGTTTGTGCTTCCGATGTCCTCCCCCACGAAAAACTGTGGGATCCTTGCATTGTAGCCAGATCATCACTTTATCTTCTTGTGCATGTATAGGAGTGTCTAATGATGGACATGACACATTACAAACACTGTTGATGGGCATATCCATTATTCCAAATTTTTCTAGTATATCTAGACCAAGGAGATCAAGGTATGGTCGCTCTGTTAGATAGCATATTCGTTTACAGCTATTTCCATTGAAGGAAAATTCACACTGTAATTCGCCAACCAGTTTCAGAACTCCTCCTGATGCGTTTCTAGCAGTTTTCTTAGATGGCTTTATTGGAGGATTCCCAAGCAGGTTACATGTTTCTCTAGACACTAAGGTGATATCGGATGCTGTGTCAATTTGCAGACGAGCTGATACGCCGTTAATCTGGATAGTAACATACTTTCTCCGAATATTATGATCTGTTTGAAAGGCTGCTACCAGAGAAAGTGATTGAGATTAGACTGGCTTCACCATGTGTCGATGACGTTTATGCTTCTTCTTGGGCTGAGACGTACGATTCGGTGGACAATGATTTTCTTTATGTCCACGTTTCTTGCATATCTGACATTTATGCTTCTTGAACGGGCAGAATCGTACATAGTGCCAACCACCACATAACCAACATGCAGTCGTTGGTTTACTATCACTTGTTCTCGGTTTTTGAGCTTTTAACCTAGTAAAAGCATTGACACTACTGTAGGTTAAATTAGGATTTACCTGTTCAATTAGCTGATTGTCATGTTTGATGTTTTGTATCCGCTTACACTAATCTGTCAATGTTCTGAGTGTGATGTTAGGATCTCGATCCAGTCGAGTTAAGAATCTAGTTCTAATCTCAGCATCTTGTGGTGACTGAAGGGCTTTGGTGAATATAAGGCATTTAAATTGGTCTTCTGTCAATGAGCGTACCTTGAACCGTTCACACTCTCTGTTGACGATGTCTGCTAGAGCACCATATTTATCGGTTTCGCGTTTCACCAAATTAAGACACTGATAACGAATACTAAACAATGAGGATGATTCGCCGAATATCTCTGATAATTGAGCTACCGTCTCCTCGAAACTGAGCTCTCGAGGTAACTTTGGCAATATATGGTCAGTAAAGCGTGCATATTCATTACTTCCCAGCTTACGCGTCAACAATCGAGTCTTCCATGCGTCATCTTGTTTACAGAATTCTATTCTAAATGTATCTTCCCAACGCTTGAACCACATGGGGAAGGTATTTCCATTTTCAGGGTCATAATAGAATTCTGGTATGCTGCTGGCAACTGCATCACAAGAAGTGCTTGAAACAGCATAGGAACTCGAGCAGTGGATGTTCAGCTGTTGTGTCAGTGTTTCTAACAGCCGCATTTGTGCATCAAGTTGTGCTTGCTGTTGTTGTAGTATTCGATTGAGCTGGTCGTCTGATATCGGCATTTTGAATGTAGTTTTTTTTTCCCTGTCGCCACTGTTATATATTGTCCTACCCGCTTAGTATTCTATGATTCGACAACGACCGCGACTGGATCCCAAATCAGAACAAGAGAGAACAGGTAGCAAGATGTATTAAGAAAATAACGGCAGGAGGCAAAGTCAAGCAAAATGGTTTACACTAGGGTTTATATAAACAATGGTATCGAGTATTCTAGAAACTTCCCGATTGGTCGTTGGCTCTAGTTGGCTAAGAATGGACCAATCACAGCACAGCTTCGTGAGCATGTTTTCAGCGTGCTTTAATCAGGCTTGTTTCGTGCCAACAAAGAGTGATAATACATTCTGTTTGACAGTAAGACAACCGTCTCTATGAAGCATAGAAATTTGAAAAATCCTCTAATTATAAGCCATTAAATGATTATGCTGGGAAATAAGATAGCTAAATCAGTATCTGGATTGTGTTGACCTGAGAATAAACAAGCAATCCGTATGTGATTTGGTACTGACAGTCAGTAGAAAACTAATATTATGAATCCTTATGTGCTTACTTATTTCATTTTATATACAGGCCTGTGATGCACATTACGGAAAAACGAAACAACTATCTGAGTTTTAGTGTAACAGAACATGCTTATATGGAAGTGAAAATTTACGGTGTATTAAAACTAACGATGGGACTAATTAAACTTATAAAGAAACAGCAAGAGGAAAGTTAATACGATATACCTGGATAAGACAAACTGCTCAGATGATTTGAATCATAGTTGCATTCACTGAGTATTGATCTAGTGAATTCCGTTCCTTCTTTATTTATTTCAGAACATTGATTGCATTTAACACATGCATAACTGGCCCCATCAATTGGAGAAGGGCTAACAAACTGACGAAGCAAATCTATTATATCACATGTACATGATTCATCAGAATGGCATTTGGTGGGCAGTGAAAGACTAAGTTCGTAAATGGGCTCTTCAGTACAAGCTGTGACATGGCACGTAGAACATCGTATATGACTCACGGAATATCCACGAAAAGCACGACTGATAAAATCACAATTGGTGACAGAGACAGCCATTGGAACACCATGTAGTTCTGCTTGCAAACGGTCAAGTAACAGACTCAAAAACTCCTGTGCATCTTGCTGTTTGTATCCTTTAAATGTTGGTAGGTTGGACCAAACAGCATTCAAGAGATTGCTTGGACTAACAATAGATCTTTGACCTGACCACAATAGCCTAAATAAACTATGTATTTCGTCATACAGAGAAGGTACCGATGACACTTGAGGATTAACTAATGATGACGGTGAGCGTTGATAACCGTCATAAACAAACTTTGCACACTGACCACCATTTAAACCTCCAGAGGATCCGCACATAGGTATGATATTTTTTCTCAGAGAAACTAAGTTTGATTCGTTATAATGACAGAATTTATTTTCTGTGTTTGGAGGACATGACGGGGTCCCGGTAGGCAACGAACTCCACAAATTTTCACAGTTATGAGGAGTTGCTACAACTTGATTTTTTAAAAACAGAGACGGTATTGCTGGTCGTTTGACGGGACAAATAGAATCCTCAATCGATAAGTCTCTAGAATGACTGTGGCGCTTCCTTGAGTGAGAATTAATTTCACTCAATGTATGATTCATGATATAATTAGAGAAAGCAGCAGTGTGACTAAAAACAATTTTATTAACAATAAGGAAATAGCATTACCGCAAAATCTGTAATATTGAATTCATGTAACAGGTGTTCCCCAAGTTTCGCAAACCTGTAAATGCAGGAGTTAGTCTCAATGGCATGTTTTTGCTTTTCGTCGTTTTCTTGGAGATAACTGTGTTGAGCTAACAACTTTATGTATACCTGACTAGTAATAGCCTACCTTTGACTCAGCATACCTTGACCACCAAAGGTGTAGTGCCCAAGAAAGGCGAGAAATTCTTGAAACTCGTTGATTTATAAGAAGTATTACCTGTGCCGGATAACTGCCGTGTGTATATCGTCAGCTTTCAATAGACGCAAATTGTTCCTGAATAAGTGTAGATAGTAAAGCCATATGCTTACTTTTCGGCATCTTTACCACGGAACCTAAGAATTCGCCTTCCCCTTTTTTGTCTGACCAGCTTACCAAAATCTTGAGTAGTAACTGCATCTAGAGCCATTCGAAGGAGTTTGATATCACCAGGTGCATTGTCATTGAGAACAAAATCATCGCATATATAGCTAAGTAATTAAACAGTTAGCGGAAACAGTACTTACCAGTAGACAAATTTTTCATTTACTTCTATACATAGAGGATGCTATAAATATATATAATAATTTTGTGCAAAGAACTTACATTTGTTTGCCGAAAGTGTTGCAAAGCATGCTCAGAAATGTAACGACCACATGCGAAGTTGCTACATGACAGACAGGCCCACACACTTTCTGTTGTACGACATGTGTTGCAGTGCCAGCGTTCGGGATAGAGTATTCCCAACTGAATACTAGTCTTTATTTTGAGAACGTGCTTGCAGTTTTCCGTCATGAAACCTGTACGTTATGAGCAATACAAAAAGTTAAATATACAAGACATAACAGTAGAAAGTCCAAGGATGCAGACGAATAATATTTAACCACAGTACCAACATTGCACTAAAATAGAAAAAATAAGTTTAAAAGCGTTCTAGAAACCATTTATATATTTTGAATATCTGAAAACACGCTTCGTAGTATAACTTTGGGGATATTTATTAATCAACCTTATACGCTTTAGTGTTGTCCAAAAAATATTTTACGGCTAACAGCAACGCAGTTAAACAGAATTGCAATATAACATAACTTATGTATTTCAATCAAAAAACGTCAGTAGCAAAAATGTGTCCCACGTATCAAGATTAGGATTACTTTAGCGGCACAAAACACATACACTTTAGACGGGAAATCTTAATTTCTCTAAAGTATTCCACAGAGCTTGATATCTTTGAACTTCTACATACACTCGATGCATGGAAATCTAAGAAACCTGAAGTGCATTCTAGTTTACTAAATGAACTATCAACCTTTATCTTAAGCCCTTTAAGTGTATGCTCTAACCTGGATATAACCAAAGGTAGGTTACCTAGAAATTGGAAGAATGTCAGTCTATCCTAGCTTCAAAATAAGTAAGCAGCGTAAACCCGAGAACTATCGTATAGTAAGCTTAACTAGTATAGTTCTCAAGATTTTAAAGAAGACTGTTTGCAAAACATTTCAAATATTTAGATGGAAACCTTCTACGTTCTAAAAAGAAGCACGGTTTCAGAACAGGTTAATCATGTCTCACAAACTTATCAGTAGGACAAGTCGTTGTACTTCTAAAGATCAATAGGTCCTCCTAGATACAGTTTAGATCTTTTGATATTCCTCACTCTAAAATGTTGCGCAAGTTGAACAATACAAAAGTAGAGATAACTTACTCCCATGAGTAAATTACTTCCAGGTTGGGAGAAAACGATGGATACGGATCAACTCCAAGTTGTCTGGCCATAAAACTACGTAATGGAGTGTTTCAGGGTACGGTTTTAAGTCCAGTGGTATTCTTAAATATGTAAATGATCCTCTTAACATCTTATTATCACCAGTTTTTCATATACCGACAATATTAAGACATGGAGAGCAGTACAAACTAAAAATGAACTCCCAGAATCTCAGAGATGTGAGGCATTAGACTAGTCGAGAATTTAGCAATCGACTGTGAATGCCACCAACGACATTATTATGATGCCCAAACGTACTAAGAACAGTGCTGAACTCTCAGTTGTCCAGTTACACAATGTCCTAAAATTCATCATCAGTAACGATCATAAAACTTCCGAACAATCACGCGCCATAGGTGGTAAAACACTTCGCCAATATATTTCTGAATTTGTTTACTAAATTTTTACAACGGGAAATTGCATACTGTATCCAAACGACTAGGCCTTGTTCATAAGACAGTTATATGATGGAAAGTGTTAGGCAGATAACAACTAGGTTGATTCAAGGAAATTTCAAGTTCCCGAATAGCGAACGACTAGATATAACTAATTTATTGTTTGACTTACAGAAGGACTTAAGGAGGCTCAACAGCAGTCTCCAGAATGCTTAATAATTAATTTAGACTTGATACGCTGCACTTTTTCTTTTGTTTCAGAGTAGATTTACGACAACACTTGGGAAAGGCTTGCAAGTTTATAACCAACTGTATGCAAACTGGGTACTTAATCTACCACAGAATAGTCAACACGTGAAAATCCCTACCCAAACAAACTACAGTCTAATCTGTTGATATATTTAAGATACCTGATCAAGTGAGACACCAAAGCCAGAGCTAACACAAGCAACCCAACTTCTAAACTAACCGAGCGGTAACTAAGTCACTCGTATATAAAAATCAACATAAGATGAGAGGAATTCTGCCAGATGTTTCGTTAACTAGCTGTAAACAACTGAAACAACATCTCCCCTTGGTGTTTTATGAGAAACTCAATTGAGTCTCATTATTTCAATTAACAACTTTCATAACCATATCTACAACTTTAAATTATATTTTAAAACGCCGACATGACTACGCTAAAAACAAGCCTTTAGCGATCTACTCAATAGTAAGCATGATTATAGGTACATTATACTGTACGGAAATATCCATTTGTAGATTTGAGGAGTTTAAACTAAGCGTAACTGAGTCAGTTACACAACCTTTAATGTACAAGGGAGCCAGTGCACTATATGAAGTATTCAGAAACTTTAAACACGATAGAAGTCTAACTGAATGTCTCTACTTTGTGTGAATACGACATTATCATAATGACTAACCACGAAAACGCAAATTAGGCAATTGAGCATCAAAATCCGCGCCTCCCAAATTCCATCCTGTGTCAATTGTACAATTATTTGACAACAAAGGCTAAAAACGTATCACACATTTCAGACTTCAATTTTGATGACTAGTCAGTTTGATGTGCTAACGGTGTGACATGCCTTATTTGCAATCGTGAGATAAAACAGATCGAAGCATTTGTCTCATTTTTCTTGATGATGGAGAAAAATGAAATATGTAGCCAATATATTTCCAGGTGTTTATATACAATGCAATAACTTTACAAGTATTGAGAAATGAAGAAAGGCATTAAGTAGTTTCCAGGTTTGAAATATAGTGCTCGTAGGCATCACAGCAATCTTAAACAGTTAGTCTTTAGGGGTAGTAAATAGTTTATGTATCATTAAAGATGGAGTATCTATATTGAAAGGGTGTACTGTTTGTTATTAAGTGCATTCGAATATACTTTACTAACTTCAGTTTAAAATTCTGCTCCGCATACTCATTTGTTTACTCGAAGTTATTTGCGTTACCTACTACTGTATATTCTAAGAAACAATACTCTGACCTGCTTGTGTGTGGGCGGAATTTTTTCAGTATTATGATCTTACGCATAGCTACCAAACTAACGGTAGCATCATTATGATCACTTTCGACTTATTGTCCTTGATACTTTTACCGGAATAATTCACTTTTTGGCCGAGATGAGATTTCTATTACTTATTTGTCTAAGTTTTCTCAGTCACTTAATTCGTACTTCTACTAATGGATGTTTGTCTACTATCATGTATAACTCTTGTTTCATCTGGGTTTCATCAAAATATGCCAGACAAATGTTTCGTAATAATATAAAAGAATTTACATGCAACGCAATATCTAACATTCAAAGAATTCATTATCTTTCACTTTACTGTTTATGTGGAATTAGGGCAGATTGCATCATGATTTTTACCAAATTTCGATTCCAATTTTCGACTGTAAATCATCTTTATTTCATGTAATTTCGAAGTGTGCTACGTGAATTAAGACGCTGGCTCGTCTATAAATCTTAGTTCTTCAGACATATATTTGCTATTATGCGAACTTATATTATTTACAGATATTTGTTTTACTCAACATTAAGGTCCTAGTTGAGGCCATATCAAAGCTTGCTTCGTTGCCTGCGATTAAATTCATTGATCTATTCTAGCAATTGTTATCGAAAATGCGTTTGCGGATTTCAAAGAAACAGTTATTTTCGAACAAGAAACTTATATTATGACTTTCGTAAGTGTTTTTATGGATTGACTGTGCTGGATCTTCGGAGCACTATTGTTGACTTTATATCCCACCGTTATTCTTCAGATAAGGAGTCAACTGCCTTTAACTAGGCATAAACTCTTCTTTTTTTAATTCATTCACTTGTGACCATACTCCTAGTTTACATGCTGTTGACTATCTAATGCTTGATATTCACGCTTGCTAATGCATCTGTGGCTCCCAAATGGCTTTCAGTACTATAGTAACGAAGTTTTATCGAGCGCCTAAATGGCTGATTGTTCTAAATTAGCAGTAGTGCCTCGTTCAAGCCTGTATGCTAAGTCTCAGGTATTAACCCAACCAAGTGATACCATCAACCACCTTTGTCTTCAGAGATTTCGGGTTGGCATAGATATTGTTTATCTTCGCATTCCCCACTCTTCACACTAACTGCACTAAAAACGACTTTCTATACTTATGTATGATAAACGATTTTGGGCATTTTACAGTCTATCACATTGTCCACGGTCACACACCACCTTCAGTAATCAATAAGATTCACTAACCAAGCTGAGAGACGACTGACCGAGAATGTAAATCAAAACTACCTTACAAAGGTTTTGTTTATGCACACGAATTGTGCGACGACTTATTATTCTCTTATTATGATGTTTGTATTGGCTTCAATTTCCAGCATTTGCTTAAACTATAAATTGTTATTACGGCGTTTTTCATCCTCGAATCAGAACCGATTATTTATGAACCATTTTCTCCGTTTTCCTATCCTATATTTCGTCGTTGTGTGTTGATATTATTCGTTTAAATTATCTGTGATATGGTCTGGTTAAATATAATATATAAAAAAGCAAAGTAAACTAAAAACGTCTCTTGGATGATGAAACAAGGAATTGTGCTCAGACAGCTGGTCTTCACAGGCTTGATAAGTCACGAAAGTGGAGTAGTAATCTCGTAGTGATATACGTAAGCAATCTCGTAATCTCTGTCCTCTTGCCACCCCTCCCTCATTAACTGTCCTAACAGTTCACTGAATGGACTTGTCTGCTGTTTCTTTAGTATTAGTGACTAAAGAGTTAACTACGGCAAACCTCCCATCAACTACTAGTAACATGAATTCATTCAGCACTATAACATCGAAGAACTATAAATCTATCTTCTCACGCTGTTAATCAGTCACTAAAAATCTTCCCAGCTGTCACAAGTAGTAGGATACATTTCCTCCCAGTCAAAGTGACTAGCTTTCTTTTCGACTACTGAAATGTTGCGCATGATTAGCTTTATCGGGTAATTTTTATAACTGTTATTTATCAGCCATACTGGCTCTTAAACCTAAAGCTGTCTAGCTTATACGCTTGTATTGGACTTTGACCTTAAATAATACTATTCTACAAATGTGGTTTGGCTTTATCTGTACACGTATTATTTCACTTTGATTGTCTTTGATTGCATCAGGTAACCATGAAGTAAGTTAGTGTGTCCTGTGAATCAGGCACTCTGGGTTTTATTAATTTTATGTAGAAAATCGCCTTGCTAAATCATCAACGGACATCATACTAAAGGCTTCAGATTTCAATGGTTCACTGGTCAAATACTGATGTGACTTTATCGGCTGTTAACTGTCAGCTCAAAGTCACCAGTTGTAGCTCTTAGTTTGGGATATGCTTGCTCACACCCACCCCCTCTGTTTAGCTAACATAACAACCCAGGCTTCAACAACCAATTTGTACGATTGACATCAAGTTGTCGGTTTAGCTGCCCTAACTTAAAAACTGGGGTTTGAAATTAGATTTCCGATAATCAGTGGGTTATTAAACAACGAGATATTCTATGGATATACATTTGAACTTACACAAGAGTAGCTTCGAAGTTTTTGGCTCACAAACTGTGTTAGTTAATCTAATTCAAACCTTTCAGCGAATTCACGGTATCAAAGTGCTTTTCAGTGGAAATAAGATTGAAAATCCTTTTAAAAGGTTCCGATAGACAAGCGTAGTGTATTCTTAAGGGTTTGTGTATTACTAATTGCTGTAATGTCCACATTGAAGTCACTCGATTATGCCATGACTTCTTCTTGGTATGTAGGAATGTTCGGGGCTTCATGGTATACATGATGTATTAGTGGCTAAAACGTGTGCTTCCGATGTAGGCTTAGAGACACGACCTTGTTGATGTTGTCCTTTAGGGTGAACTGGTGCCGTCGACAAGTATTTCACTCCACTTTCAGCATTGTGAAGCTTGGTGAAAGAGGTACTAAATTGTTCGATAATAAGCCATAACGTAGTGAAATTGAAGGGGGGAATCGTATAATTGTAGAATTTTGGTGAGTATCAGGGTGAATCTGATTTTAATAAGGTACTTACAGTCCAGTGGTGTACAAACTTGTATGTTTCCAAGGTGTAGTCTGTAGTTGCATGGTGATTATTCGAGTTTCAACAGCTTCTATTTAGCCCTAGTTACATATGCATCCAAAAATGCTCGATCAATTGAGGTTGTGCGATAGCTTCCAGAATTTCTTTGAGAAATGTCCATTTGATATGGTACCACTAGTCACAGAGTCGAGGGATGGTTGGTTGCAGTCATTGGTTGTGACTACTTTGTCCAACCAAGAGTTTGGCGTCGCTAATACTAAAGAAACAGCAGACAAGTCCATTCAGTGAACTGTTAGGACAGTTAATGAGGGAGGGGTGGCAAGAGGACAGAGATTACGAGATTGCTTACGTATATCACTACGAGATTACTACTCCACTTTCGTGACTTATCAAGCCTGTGAAGACCAGCTGTCTGAGCACAATTCCTTGTTTCATCATCCAAGAGACGTTTTTAGTTTACTTTGCTTTTTTATATATTATATTTAACCAGACCATATCACAGATAATTTAAACGAATAATATCAACACACAACGACGAAATATAGGATAGGAAAACGGAGAAAATGGTTCATAAATAATCGGTTCTGATTCGAGGATGAAAAACGCCGTAATAACAATTTATAGTTTAAGCAAATGCTGGAAATTGAAGCCAATACAAACATCATAATAAGAGAATAATAAGTCGTCGCACAATTCGTGTGCATAAACAAAACCTTTGTAAGGTAGTTTTGATTTACATTCTCGGTCAGTCGTCTCTCACATTATTTCCTTTATCTGTTTTCCCTAAAATTAGCTGTATTTTAATGAGGATACCATTCTTGGTCTCTATACTGGGCCATAGGCTATTGAGTTTAAGTGGTTTGTCCCTTAAAACCTTCGTATTTAATTTTGAGGCATGTGATCATGTGTCTCAATCCTGTTATTTTTTAAGTGAGAGATGCCAATAGGGTGTTTGTGACGTTGGATCTGACCTGGAGGGTATCAGACGTGAAGGGCCAGGGTAGTTTATCCTTAGTTCAAAAATGCGTGGTAAATTTATCGTTTAGAGATGTAACTGAGTCAAAATCATTATGTTTGATTCACTAACTCATTCTCTTTTTTTTATATTGCAGGGCGATCAAATGTAAGCGCTCTGGAAGCCGAAGAACAAGCCCTGCGTGCTATAAACTTAGAGGATGACTCACAAGACGTGGTAAAAACTAGCTAGCGCTTTTCTGTAAAAACCCCGCGTATTTTAATTTTGAGATACAAGAGTTCCGTGACCACCGCTTCGTGTTCTCTCTTGGTGGGGAGTGTTGAGCTAACTCTGTGTGCTATGATTTTATATCTCTCTGCTCTTCTGAACCGCTGAATACACGTGTTACAGAGATATTTAGGATAAAGTATTTAGCGAACGCCAGTCGTGGTAATGTCTTGTAGATCATTTCAAACTCTTTACGAAAATATGTGTAGAATACTTCACTCTAATTAAGTAAGACCTCACCTAGAATGTTATATTTATACAGTTAGCGCATGTCCGGCCAAAGACGCCGAAATTATTCAGTGTGCCTTGTTGGTAGGTACTAGGTTAGTAGCAGGATCCTGTAGCGGTACATATTAATAGCGAAGAAAACGTTTAGACTAATCTACCTTGTGTTACAATAGGATAAGAGGTGACATCACAATAGGATTTCGTGGTTTCTCAATAATAACTATCATAGTCATTTGTCCTATTTTATACTTCTTAAAAACCAACTATTTACGAAGCCCTCATATAAAGGGTCCTATGACCCCGGTCGAATATACTCAAGTTTAGATTCCACTTGTCCCCTCAAGAAGTTAATGATTGGAATTTCCAAGTATAAAATTAGTATTAACACTATCGGTGAACACTATCAAGGTTGAATCATATATTCTTGGAAAACTTGTTGGAAAAATTGATGCACGTCATTCGACCTATTTTTCTTACATATAGAGCTGAACTCCCGAAGAGGGAACTAAGCGACATGTGGACCGGAATCTGGATGACAGAAGGGGGATAACTTAGAGAAAAGGAATCAGCAAGCACTTCACGCTCACTTACGTGCCGACAATCAAGAAAACATATAACAATTTGGCGCAGACAAGTTTCAGATTAGAGTTGCGGTTAGTTCGTGTATAGCAGTAGGCGTTATATTGTGACACAACAGTTGGCGACGGGGTAAAAATCAACGAATCAAAGCGAACTTAGTGCCCTCAAGGCCACCGGTCCATGATTTCGTCTCATCAAAGACCAATCAGCATCTCAAGCTGATATTATTGAACTTGTATCATTTCGGCAGTTAGCTGAGTCAATATTTTCAGCATGTTAGTTTTAAGCGAGCGTGCGACCGTTTCACTGCATGGGCTTCTAGTTGCAAACCAGCGATTAATTGAGTTAACGCTGGAACAGACAGGTATCCAGATCAGCAGCACCAGCCTACAGTCAGTAGACGAAGCACTACTTCAGCATACATCCGAAATTGACAACCAAACTCAGAGAGCATGTGCAACAGAAGCATCTCTCACCAGCGTGCCTAGTATCGCTGCTCCAGTGAAGCAAGATGAAGCCCAGTTCAATCCAAAGGTGAAACGTCTAGGTAATGAGACAACGGTAATCTCACAGTTATTCACAGGATTGCAAAGTGCTCGTTTTTATAGACGTGCGAGCATTAGAACCACAAGTCGGAGCGAGAATGTCAATTCGAAAAGCTTGCTCAAACTGTCTATTTGTCCCATGAAGCCAAAGCAACCAAAAAGAAGAAACATTAAGCCGAAGAAAGTTGGTACAATTCCAAAAATACACTTCAAGTGTTATAAAGTCATTGAATTCTCAATTCATCCAAGAAGTCACAACGTTACCAGCTTAATGACAACACATGCAAAAGAAGATGAAGTGTTGATCTGGCTACAACCCAAAGACCCCACAGTTTTTCGAGGGGGAGGAGATCGGTAGTAGATAGTGATTGTTTGCATAAATTGTCATTAATCATGTTTCTTTTTTTCTGAGTACTTTTTAGTTGTACACTACCACTCAGATTATGTGAACGCAATGAAACATACCAGTATCTTTTTCAAAAAGGGGAGGTGTTATGCCGGACCACAAAGAAGTGTAACAAACTTTCAGAACTGTGTTTTGAGAACACTATTTCATTTATCCTAACTGTGTGTAATGTAAACATTTTGTTTCTATTATTGTTATGTTTCTCTCACCCTATCCTCCCGTTTAGCATAATTACTGTTATTACAATGTCTCTTATCATGGACTACAGTTAATTAGTTGTGTACAAGTTGTTTCTATTCACTACCACTATTTCCCTAGTTTTGTATTCATGTTGATTTCCTAATTGGTTTTCTGTGCGGTTTGATTTTACATATATATAAAGGAATGCTTGAAATATAATAGGATTCTGTCTGGCTGATCTATTGGCTCGTATTCTTCTTATTTCGGCTTGAGACTCAGTGGGCGTAGGGCAGAGGCACAAATACTGACTAGGCACTATTGATTGGCACTCGGCCAACCAACCACCCAATTTTCGCACCTCACAACATTTGGCGACGAGTGATGGTGGCTATGGATCCTAACAAGATGGATATGTTGTTGGATGAACAACTGAAACTAATGAAGCTTTTTACAAGCCTAAAATCTAATCTTGAAACATCCTCAACTGTTCCTATTCCCAACTCTGCACTTTCAGTTGATGGAATTATTAATAGTATTGCTGAATTTAATTATGATCCAGAAGCTAATGTTACTTTTGATACACGGTTCCGGAGGTATGAAGATTGATTTATGTATGATTTAGCTTCTCGGGACGATGCGTGGAAAGTTCGCCTACTTCTCCAAAAGCTCAGTGCAGCAGAACTTTACAAGTACTGCAACCTAATTTTACCCCAAAATCCTCGTGATAGGACATTCTCTGAAACCTGCTCACCTCTCAGTCAACGTTTAGGTGATAATTCTTTACTACTCAATATTAGGTATTGTTGCTTAAAGTTTGAAATGAATGAAACAGATGATTTCTTAACTCATGTTGGAGTTGTAAACAGAGAATGTGAACGGTTTAAATTAAAAGACCTATCGGAGAACCAATTTAAATCGTTAATACTCATCTGCAGCCTACAGTCAGAAAAATTCGCTGATATTCGAACGTGATTGCTACACCGTCTTGACCAAGAACAAACATTGTCTCTTAATGACAATGCCGCAGAATATCAACGACTGAGCAACCTAAAGCATGGTACTACACTCGTCCAGTGTGGTGGTAATGGTGACATTGAAGTTCACGCGGTTCGTCGGTAACCTGCTTCTCATCAAGTCACTCCAGCAACCGCCTCAACTTATTGTGATAAACCAGCCGAAAAAAAATTACTCTTCAATTCAGATGCTGGAACTGTGATGTATGGCATTTTGCCAAGTTCTGTCCATTTAAGAACCATCGCTGCAGAAAGTGTAACAGGCTGAGACACAAAGAAACTTTGTGCAGGCAGAGAGACATACGCACTCGGTCACGTTACAGAAGAAGATTCCGTTCACCGAGTAAGCCGGCTGAGTCACTTTCAGCTTCCACCGCGAGTCACGCTCATCAGAGACCAGCCAGAAAGTACGTTTCTTTTCGGATAAATGGTCATACGGTAAGCCTCTGACTTGACACAGCATCTGATATTACTATTATTTCTAGAAAAACATGGATTGAAATTGGAAAACCTGTACTATGCGCTACAGAACAACTTGCCATAAGTGCATCAGGCGATCGTTTGGTGATTATCGGCAAAATTCTATGCTCAGTGACATTCAATAAAATAACCACGGATGGAGTATGATACGTGGTTAACAACAGTCTTAACTTGTTGGGTTTAGATTGGTTCGCTGACCTGAAACTAGATGCTGTTCCACTAAGCACCGTATGCCACCGCATCGTAAGAATGAAAAACAAGAAAGATTTCATGAAGATTATGAAGGAATTCGACAAAGTATTTACAAAAGGTTTAGAATGTTGTACCAAAATGAAAGCTTCTCTTCGCTTGACAACGAATGCTTCCCCAGTCTTCCGTCCCAAAAGACTAGTCCCATTTGCCTCGCTACCAGAAGTCGACGCAGAAGTTCAACGCTTAGAGAAACAAGGTGTTCTTATACCTGTATCATTCTCGGCCTGGGTAGCCCCAATAGTCGTTGTAAAGAAACTTAACGGTACAATACGCATTCGCGCCGATTTTTCGACCGGTCTGAATGATGCCCTAGAACAACACTACTATCCTCTACCGGCTCTAGACGATTTGTTCACTATTCTAAACGGCGGTAGTTGTTTTACCAAACTAGACCTGGTAGATGCTTATTTGCAAGTCGAGGTTGAACCAGCGTGCCGTAAATTACTTACAATAAATACGCATCGGGGACTGTTTCAGTATACGAGACTACCGTTTGGAGTCAAAACTGCACCAGCTATTTTCCAACAATTAATGGATACGATTTTAACCGGCCTCACCGGAGTGGCCGTGTATTTAGACGACATACTCGTTGTCGTAGAATCACCAAACGAACTATACGATCGATATGCGACTGTACTGAAACGAATCCAAGACCGTGGGTTCCACCTACGCCCAGAGAAATGTCAATTTTACCTTACGTCTGTGAAATATTTGGGATTTATATTCGACAAATCAGGTCGTCGTCCAGATCCAGAAAACATTGAAGCCATTCAAAAAATGCCTGCACCCTACGATGTACCTACTCTGCGATCTTTTCTCGGACTAATAAGTTACTACTCAGCATTTTTACCGTCCTTGCATGAGAAGCGAGCACCGCTGAACTATCTGCTGGGGAAAAATGTTAAGTGGAGTTGGACGCAGCAATGCCAAACAGCGTTCGATGGCTTGAAGAAGCTCCTTACATCCAATCTTCTATTGACGCATTATGATCCGAAAGTGCCGATTATTTTTGCTAAGGACGCGTCTGCATACGGTGTAGGTGCAGTTATCTTGCATAAATTTCCGAATGGAAATGAGAAAGCCATAATGCACGCTTCAAGAACGCTGACACCTACTGAAAAGCGCTATCGTCAAATTGAGAAGGAAGCTTTGGCTATCGTTTTTGCAGTACGGCGATTCCATAAGATGGTGTATGGACGACACTTCACAATACTAACTGATCACAAACCACTGGTGGCAGTCTTCAAGTCGGAAGCTGGAGTACCAGTGCATTCCGTAAATTGGTTACAACGTTGGGCATTGACGCTGCTCGGATTTGATTTTGATATACAATACAAGAAAAGTGAGGATTTCGGTCAGGCAGATGCCCTATCTCGACTCATAAGCACCTATTCTACGACGAGTGTAGAGTCGGTGATTGACACCATCGATACGAGAGATTAAGCTAAAGAAAGTTTCATTCATGATGTGAGAGCACTTCCTATTACCACTCAGCAAGTTGCTGAATTCACAAGAAGAGATGAAACGATTCAACGAGCAATCTATTATATGCAGCACAAATGGCCACGTTCTTTAGATGAAGAACTGAGAGAGTTATATCAACGTCGACAAGCTCTGTGCCTAGTAGAGGGGTGCCTTATGTTTGGGGATCGAGTGGTGATACCATGTGAGTTACGTCGAGTAGTGCTCAAGCAGTTTCAAGCTGTACACCCTGGAACAGCTAGAATGAAATCAGTGGCACGGAGCTATGCACACTGGCCAAAAATGGACGCCCAGATTGAAGTCGTGGTGAGGAAGTGTGACCGCTGCCAGCGAGCACCGAAAAACCCACCGAAGGTTGAACCAGTAAGCTGGTCAGATCCTGCAAAACCGTGGAGCAGGGTGCATTTAGATTCTGCCGGACCCATGTCTGGAGTCTAATACTTGGTGTTAGTTGACGCATATTCAAAACGGCCAGAGATCCATCTGTTAGTTCCTCCGACTAGGCAGAAAATCTTCGAAAATACTGAAGAAGATATTCGCATGTCATGGGTTTCCAGAGACACTAGTCACCGATAACGGGTCTCAATTTACATCACAAATTTTCATTGATTTCTGTCGAGAAAACGCCATCACACATATTTGCTCCCCACCGTACCATCCGCAATCAAATGGACAAGCGGAGCAGTTCGTAGATACCTTCAAACTAGCTATACTAAAGGCGAAAGGGAAAGAAAGCCTATCAAAAATTATTCAGCGTTTCCTACTTGTATACAGAAGTACCCCTAACGACAGTGCTCCCGAACAGAAATCACCGGCAGAAGCACTTATGGGACGGAAACTAAGAACGATAAATGAGGTAATGAGGGCGTCAAAAGTAGAAGGCAAGAAAGATGACATCCATAGGAACGGAATGCAGGTGTTTGTGAGAAACTACAGACCGGGAAGTGAAAAATGGAAAAACGGGGTAATTAAAGGAAAAAGAGTAAAGGTGATATATGAAGTAGCAGTAGAAGGACAGATATAGGTTCGACATCGCAATCATTTACGCAGAAGGTTTAGTGAAGAATAAGCGGATGAACCGAACCTAGCACTTGAACATCTTCTTGACACGTTCAAGCTTCCCACTGAAAAACCAACAAAGATTGCAGCAAACAACGAGGAAAGAACATCGGCAGAAGAACAGCCAATAAGACACAGTGAAAGGAAACGAAAAGCCACAGTAAGGTTCCAAAAAACTGAACTTTTCCCCAAAAAGAGGAGGTGCTAGGAAGAGAAAAAACTAGTTACTTTTCATGTAATTATCCTCAATTTCGCTATTTTTTATTTAATTGTAAAGTAAGCAAAAACCGGTACTGCTCTTCATTTCCTCCGCTTGGACCTTGTTAATTGTGATTGGTTGTAGTGTCATTTTAGTAAGCTAACTACTCTATTTTCTCCAAGGTCGCTTTTGTAACTATATATACAGAGTTGGGATACAATAGAATCGAATCTTCCTAGTGCTGCGTTCGTGTCTTCCTGATTTTGTCTTGGGGTGGGTAGCCAGTTATCGAGTTGCTGATCACGGTGGCGATTATCAGTTGGCGCAGACAAGTTTCAGATTAGAGTTGCGGTTAGTTCGTGTATAGCAGTAGGCGTTATATTGCAACACAACACAATTATCAATAAAACATGTGGTAATGAATGTATTCTAATAACTTTATTTAGCTATAATCATAGATTGAGCCACTGTTACAATAAACCATTCAAATGTAATGAATCGAGACCATCATAATCTTAATTTATGCAGATACGTCATGTATTTCTATTATTTGATAACAGCGTATTTCTGAAATCACACTCTGATGTTTGTTATTTGATTCACCCGGTATGACCCGGTTCATTTGACTTTGCGGTACATTTCTCCTTAACTCGTCTCCCCTTAATTTTATTTTGTTTTTTAACTTACGGAAAGTCAACGAGCTATAGCTTATCATGTAAAATTCATATTTTATCAAAATATCCCATGACTTGATTCCGGGTTAGTTTCTTGATTTTCGCATGAGTGCATGTACATATGCACATATATTTGTTAGGATAAGAGTGCCTCATCTACAATAAAATTAACAAACTAGCCATTTTCATTATTTTAAGGGCAATTAAGTTGTCTTTCGATTTGTCATAACAGTCTTTTCAAGGCTTGTTTTATCCATATGTTCACTTGTCGACTTAGGATAAGTGAGCTATATGTTACGTTTGTTACAGCTAATTGGGAACTTCAAAACCATTAAGGGTTGTTGACTTTGTGTACAACGATAGAACCTCAATAAATATTCATCTGCCTAACCAAGGTTCGTCGTACGGTTCTGTAATCTGATGTTTTGCGGCTAGGAATGATCGTAATTTTCTAACCACGGAATCTATTAACTCAAGGTGTGGATATTCGTACAGTTATTCATTTAATAACATTACCCTTTCCTGTAAAGTTGGAAGTACAAGATTTAAGTCAATATATCATATTTGGCTCATCTATACATCTTTACCAATTTTATCGGATGCTGATAAATTAATAGTTATGTTGAGTACACAGTATAAAATTGTCTCATCGTTTCGTCAATTTGAACTGGTGACAGTATTTAGCACATCACGTCTGAAGGAAAAATAGTTTATATACTCTTAGCCTACCTGCTATTAGAAGGCGACGTACCTTCAATGTTATGTAAGCTAGTCGTTTGATTTGTGAAAATTGATTGCATAAAGTAGTAAAACCATGGTGATTGAATCAACTTGAACCTTCATTTTTACTTCGTAGTTGTGAAGCATTGTGCTTTCAAGCAATATTTTAATTAGGTAATTGTAGGATGGTTTGTTTATATAGACGTCTCACCGTACTCAGTCATCATATTATTTGTCGTGATGTAGCCGTGTCTTATAAGCATGATGGCCATTTCTCGATAGGTGCATTCTACGTTAAAAGCAAATGATAGTTATACGTCATTAGTCATATAACTGGTTTCTAAGTGAATTTCATTGATTCATGTTATTTCTAACGTTAAATATGTATATTTTTTCCCACTACCTTATTTTTTCCGTAGCTTAAGAATCAAACTTATCTACAGTAATTGCTGTTATTAGTTAATGCTCCTGTTTCTGTGAGACTGTGGAGTAAACATTTTAATTTTTTCCTTTGTATGGGCTCGAAATCAAGGTCTGAAAGAAATCATAAAACGTCGAAAAAGGATAGTGTACACATAAAAATTCAACAAGATCGAGCATCTAAAGTGTGTTTTAAAGGAAATGATGAGAATGATTACTATCTTAAAAATGACCCATCAGCTCCGGAATTCCGTGAACAATTAAATCAGCTTGGTCTGGATTTTCGTGAAGTACCATCAGACGGGAATTGTCTATTTTCATCGTTATCTGATCAATTATATGGAACAACAGTAAATCATAAAGAAGTTCGTGAACAAGCTGTTCTTTATATTGAAAAGCACAAGGAAGAATTCGAACCCTTTTTTGACGTTAAAGATAAGTTGAATAAACTTCGATTACTTGGAACATATGGTGGTCATGAGTGTATTATCGCAGTATCACGATATTTTTCTGTTTCCATTATCATACATCAACTGAAACAAAAACCTTGGCTAGCTGGAATTCCTGTTATTGATAAAGCACATCCTAAAGTCGCCACCTACCGTCAACTTCATTTAGCCTATCATAATGGTGAACATTATTCAAGTGTTCGAGTTTTTGGTGATAATTCCAATAATCCTACAAAAATAAAAATTTGTCTTTCAACCGAAAATGCTTCTCCGCCTACAAAAATTAAAAATGACAAAAAATGTGTGAATTATCTTTCTGATGGGTCGGATGATAATAGCTCTGTTTATTCCTTTGGAAACTGTGATAGGCAATCAATTAAAGTGGCTAACTGTAATACAGACTACTTTCATACGTTTCCATTTCGTAGAAAATTAAACAAGAAAGAAAAACGTCATCTTAAACGAAGATTTCTTGAATCGTCGAATTCTGAATTTGTTATCAAGTCGATTTCCGCTCTGCATATGTGATTTCTGCTGCTTGCTGCCTTTTTATTTATTTAATTGTTAAAACCCTCCGGCTTTGTTTTTTTGTACCACATAACAAATCTCTGAAATGTATATTTGAAGTTTTTATACATTTCGTCCCTCATGATTATTGAATTACATTCACCTACTTCTTACTTTCTAACTATAATGTACTTACGTATATAGTATACTTATTACAGATTATATTTATTTTTTTTACTATTGAAATTTTTTTTGCTTCGAATATTGTTCTGATGATATTTAGTTCAACAACGGAGTGTTTGCGAATTGAAATGATTCTAAAATACACTTTTTGAGTAGCTATAAATGAGTTTATCATCCTATCTGGATCTAATCGCCTAATATGAAACCATGTGACCTAATTATATTAAGTGAAAGTTTGATTCAACTATTTGAACTACTGTTATTAGGTCACTGAGATTCGTTAAATTTCATATTATTGATGCTAAACATGCGCTCAATAACTAGACAATTTTGAATGTTTCCACAAATCACTTGAACAAATACCTGAATGGTATAGTAAATATATTTATCTTCTAGGTGATTTATTTAAATTATTACATTTCATATCTGGGCCTCGCCGAAACCTGTAGGCTTAATGTTTCAGCTTCATGAGATAAGAGCGATATTAGGTGATATAGATTATAGTTCATTTCATTTATTTGGGTAAATCCACTTCTATTTAATATTAGTTGTTAAAACCTTTAGCATATACCTACATATTTCACATTTTTTTCATATCTCTTTAGTATATCTTAATATTTTAGAGTATATTAACATTAACCACTGCATCGTCATTTCGAGTTAATACTATTTAGTGATTGATTTTAAGACTAGATACTCATCTTTGAGCTATATTTATAATGTTACAGAGATTCTACCATACTACTCAAGTCTCAGTTAGTAGAGTGAGTTTAATACTTTCCATTGACTAAAGACAAGTTAGTTGAGTACTTAAGAACCATCACAGTAAGTTATACACTTTTGGCATTGTTTTGTCTTATGGGGAATGTTTTATTCAAATGTATTCATCCCTTTTTCAAATAGTACCAGGTGACATTCTTGTTATGAGAATAATTTGATAATGAAATGTATCCTCAACCACCGTCCACCTCGACATGATAAGTTGGCTGGAGTAGGAATAAGCTGGAGAAGAGTTAGGGAAATGTAACCAAACTAAGACAATGCGTCACTTCATTCAGTCACTGATTTTAAGTTTGAACTATACTGAATGATGCGAATTCGGGTTTGCACGATAACCGCGATCATTGGTTGGGGACTTTAGATGTCTGCCCTTAGATTCTAAATTTCAGAATGATTCTGTACATCTTTTAACGCGATTTCGTTCTTCCTCTAATTATATTCCTTATGCCTAGTTTTTTAGTTCCGTTGATGTTGTTAACACTTGTACAACTACATTGTCATTAATGTCTAAAATTTGGTCTTTTTGTTTGTGTGGCTTCGGAAATTGAACGAAGACATGGATATACCAGGTTTTCTGTTGTTTTCCATTGATTGAGTGATATCGCTATGGTTCATACCTTAAAAAATGTATTGAATCGTTGAATAATTTCACTATTATGTCTTGTTTTCATAGCTTTTGAATTTTAATGTTGTTGTTTTATGTACTTGGACATTGGTTAAAAAAATAGAGCATTTGAATTAAGTAGGCTGTTAAATATACCTTATGAATCAAACAAGCACAATTTGTTTGTGATAGTTATATGCATTTTTATATCAGGATGAAACGGTTTATAATACTTAACTGCTGAAAATTTACTAATGTGGACATTAATAGGTAATTTAAAGTTTACAAATCGACAGTTTCAACCAAGTAAATTGTCTTGTATTTTTTCCAAACAACTTGAAACTCCTCTACTCCGAAATAAAGTTCACTATACATTTTCATTATTCCCTATGTAGAGTTGTGTATACACTGTGAAATTTGATGACCTTTATGTAGTTCTATATAAATAAAGTTTATAAATGGTTAATTATTATAACATTCATGTAAACCGTGGATAAAAAACATTATTTATTCTAATGGAGTTGCGTTTTCTGATCTAGGTGGTTTAGTCGTGAAGTTTTGATTGTCTTTGTAGATAATATTATCTGCGTATACTTCAGACAGAGGTTAGCTAGTTGAATTTATGCTCATTTATTTGGTGTGTATTTCATATTGTAATGTAATTTTAAACGTTTAATGCGTTTGGAGTTATCGGCAGCCATAAGCGTCTCAGTGTAAGCTACTCCAATATGCGGGATAAAAAAACGTGAACGTTGGTCTATATTAAACATAAATTGTTAATTACACTAATATGCTGCACGCTCAATTATGTGAACGGAAAAGTAATCGGAATTACTGGATACAATGCTACATAGAAAACGTTGTGAACCTCAAGCTACATTGAAACTTGATACCCTTTTATATCGTAGCAAATTATTATACACCATATAAATACAGCGAAATGAAACCAATTAAAGTAAGGAAAACGGTGATAATGACACTTCGAGTAATTACAAACGTACGTAGAAATAATAACAGTTAAGATTTCAACTAAATACATACGGGGAATGCTTTTTTGTTCCCACCAATTTTAAATAACATCTTTTTAGTTTCGTTGCTCCGACTTCTGTTATTTCCAGAATTTCATTTCAGAAGCACAGTTTTTTAAGCATAGTTAAGATCATTACAGCTTAACATGCTACATTATTGATACTTTTGTTGTAATCCAACCTAAATTAATAGTTTTCAGTTTGATATAACCAATAAAAGATTTTTTCAAAACAACTATATTTTCTATTCATCTCATTCACGTTTAATTATATCCTATTTACTTCATTGTTTTCATATTTTTAGTATTTAAGTTCGTGCATATCCTGTGAAAAGTTATATGTAATTAATTACTCGTCTGCAAAGGAGGGTAGTGATGGGTAATCAGCTTACTGGATTATCACCTTCACCAGTTGTAAATATTGAAGAGTATTTATCTGAATTATCTGGTCTAGTTATATTTGAAGAAGAACTTTGTGGTTCTAGACTGTTTAAAGTAGCCAAAATAAGGTTTGTCTTTTCCAGTCTTTATTTAGTATTCTGTTAGTGTGTTTGTAATGTGTGCTGGTATTTTTTCCTAGTTAATTTTTATTATTCGTCCTTTCGTCGATAAATCTCATGAATCAGACAGACAGATACAACGCAGAACTTCGTACGTACGTACATCAGTTCAGGTCGCCATACCACATCAGCACAGAGACGCAACTGTCAGTTCAAATCCAAGAGTGATAACGATAATAGAAGTATTAGCAGTAATGCAGAAAATTAGGGAGCGAAGATATGATTCGAAAAGTATAATTCAGTGAGATAAATTTGAAAGGAGAAAGATAGAGAATTCGGAAGGTTAGATTTTGAGAGAACACAAAGAGTGGATGCACCTGCGCCATTGCGAACGATTCTGAGCCATGTCGTTCAAGGTCTCTAACCATTGGTGACTTTCGTCTCGCGGACCCCAACCACGCAGCCTACATCTACCAACATGACTTAGTCTGCTTGTCAGTGACTTCATTGATTTCTGCCATGTTTTGGTTTGGCCGCCCCTAGCTTTCTTCCAACCTATTCCTACACCGCAAAACATAGCACGTCGAGGCAGTCGGTAGTTAGACATGCGTAACACATGTCCCAACCACCTCAACTGATGAAGTGTCGATACCTCATCTATTGACTTGCCCTCCTTTCCTAGAACCCGTTTCCTAACGACAGCATTGCTCACTCGGTTGTCCCATGATACACGAGCAATGTTTCGGAGGCACCTATGATCGAAGACCAGTAACCTATGAATGTCCTCTACTCTTAACGGCCATGTTTCGCTACCGTATAGTAGGACAGAGCGAACTACTGCACGGTACACTCGTCCTTTGGTTAGCAAGCGGATATCTCGCCTGCGCCATAAGTGACGCAACTTGGCAAAAGCCAATCGAGCTTTCTGTATCCGTGCTGAGATTTCGTCAGTCACCAGGTCATCAGCACTGATGAGACTCCCCAGATACGTGAAGCGGTCTACACGCTCGACTACTTCACTCTCTATCACTAGTTCAGGTGCCGATGCAACCCAATCCTGAAGCAACATTTTGCATTTCGAGGGGGAAAACCGCATCCCGAACATGCTTGCATTGTTGCTCAGGGTAGTCAGAAGACTCTGCATTTTGTCAGCGTCTTCACCAAATAGGACTATGTCATCAGCATACTCTAAGTCAGTAAGCGAGGCTCCTGGTAGTAAGTCAACTCCTGAAAAGTCAGACGAAGACATGGTTATATCTAGGAGCATGTCTATGACAAAATTAAACAAGAATGGGGAAAGTGGACATCCTTGACGGACACCACTTGAAGTGAGGAATTCCGATGACAGTTCGCCATAAGCTCTCACTCGACCTGTAGTTTTAGAGTAGAGAGCTTGTATAAGGTTAATGTACTTCTTTGGTACACCTTTCAATGACAGACACTGCCACAGAACCTCACGATCAACAGAGTCGAATGCCGCCTTTAGGTCCAGGAAGACAACTATTGTAGGACGCCTAAATGTGTGTCTGTGTTCCAGGACCTGTCGCAGTGTGAAGATGTGGTCTATACAGCCACGTCCAAGTCTGAATCCAGCCTGGTTTTCTCTAGTCTGCTCTTCACGAGCTCTAGTTAAGCGTCTAAGTATAATCGATGCTAACAGCTTAGAAACTATATTAGTCAGACTGATTCCCCTGTGATTGTCACAAGAAGACTTTTGTCCTTTCTTATAAATTGGGACAATCAGGGATTCAGACCAGTCAGATGGTATTACGCCCAGTTCCCAGATTCTACCTAAGATTTCAGTCAATCTAGCTGCTAAAACTGGACCACCATCCTTAAAAATTTCAGGGGTAAGCCTATCAGGACCTGCTGCTCTACCTCGCTTCAGATTTCCTATAGCCTTCTCCATTTCATAAAGACTAGGAGGAGTTAAGTCGATTTGCCATTCAGGATGACTGGGGATCGTGGGCAACCGAAGTGTGGCTGAAGGCCAGTTGAACTGATCCCTAAAATGTTCCGCCCATCGGTCCAATCTCCTGGACTGAGAATGAATTGTAATCCCATCCCTTTCCGAGATAGTCTCACTCACATTCGGATCCCTAATACCAGTTTCCTTAATAAGTCGAAAAAGTTGCCTACTGTTGCCTATCGCCGCTGCCTTTTTCATCGTTTTTGCTTTCGCCACCCACCACTGTTCACGGTCGTTGCGTAGGCTTTTTATCAGCCTGCGCTTAAGCTCACTTCGCTCTTTATTATGTTCAGAGCCAGGTGGGATGAGTTTACGAGCATCCATCAGTTCGGTGGATGCTACTGAAATCCACGGCTTCATCCTAGCCTTATGATTTACCTTACTAGCAGATATCATTGCTGTTTCCACAGCATTTTTGATATCATTCCAACCTGCTTCCGGATGGCAATCGCTTACACGGTGGCCTAACTGTTTTTCTAGTTGTTCCTTAAATATATTCTTAGCTTTATTATCATTAAGTAAATCCCTAAGAGGCTTCATTGCAATGTCTTTCCTACGTCCAGTAAGCCTCAAACAAATACGCGCTCGCACTAGAGCATGGTCTGAATCTAAACATGTGCCCCAGAACGAGCGACAGTCCTCTATCGAACCCCTCCATCGGTGGCTGATGGCGATGTAATCTAGTTGGGTCCAACGTTGAGACGATTTTGGGGGTCGCCAGGTCAAAAGATGCTTTTCCTTATGCCTAAAGTTAGTATTCGCTAGAAACAGGCGGTTATCTGAGCATAGTTGCAACAGACGATCGCCATTATCTGTTCTTTGAGCCGTGACACCATAACAACCACCCAAGTGTCTCTCATTTTCACTTAGTTTACCTACTTGAGCATTAAGGTCACCAGCCATTATAACTATATCAGAGCGCCTAGCTTTTCGGAGGAGGTCCGTAAGCTTGCTGTAAAACTCATCTTTCACCTCGTCTGAACTGCAGTCAGTGGGGGCATAGGCAGATACGACAAAGAGGCAACGACGAGTGTCCCTATCTTTCCGAGTCCTAACTGTCCCGTTCAGTCGGATAGCGCACAAGCGACTATCTACAGGGATCCAGTCTAGGAGAGCTAGTTCTGCCCTACTACTCAATGCTATACCTACACCAGCGAGACCCCGGGAAGCAGCATCCGAGCTGCCGGATACACGAAGAGTAAATCGGGCTGCTTCTTTGTTTTGATACGGTGAGATCAGGTTAATGATTTTACTAGGATCCTGTATGCGCGTTTCCGAGACGCAGCATACATCGATTGAGTGAGATTCTAAAGTCTTAGCTAAGGAAGCCTGTTGCCCTATTTGACTTAATATCCGTACATTAAAAGCTCCAACATATAGTCTAGAACGGGGTTTCAAGAGACCAGGAATGATTTTTCGTGAGCTCGCATCGTTTGCATTAGCGGTGCAGTGAGATGAAGGAATGTGAGTAGAGTTAGTCGTAGAGATAGGAGAGATATTATGGGGTGTAGAAAGGATTTGATTTTGACCAATTTGGACTCTCGTGCTTTTGCGGGTATGAGGGCAGTTGTCACTTCCCGGCTGCCCACACCGTGGAAGGGTGTTTCTTGAGGAACCTGAAAAAGAAGGCAGATTAGTGTCGGTCTCAGAGACCTGAGAGCGTGACCGCAGAGCCCAAGGGACAACTGCTTGAGGCCTGTCACGCACGGCCTTTTTATGAAAAGTTTTTTGAGTATTAGCTCCGCAATTAAAGGCCCTTAGTGGGCACCCATACCTCCGGAGACGGAAATCCGTGAGGTAGGGTGAGGTGTGACATTTTTAGGGTCGACCTTTTCTAACCCCTCCTTCCTTGTGAGAAGGCAGCATCGCTGCAGATGCTGGTTGTCCGAGGGAAACACCTTACTGCTGTCACACCCCTCTGCAGTCAGCAGTACGACTTCGCCCTCAGACCTTGAGTAGCTGCTTTTAGTCTCATCGTTCTCCAATCGACCTGCCTGACATGGTAGAACCTACAGGAACATATGTTCCAGCCAGTATAGCTCGGTTGGGTCATCACGATAGGCAAGCCCGACCACCACGACAAGGTAGCAGCTACGGTCGGGAATCTCATGAATCAAATTATAATCATATGTATGCTGAGATTATTTATTGTTAGCACAATACATTTTTAACAAGTTATGAATTGTCTTCAATTTCAAAGTCTTAATGATACTATCAAACTTATCAAACTATATTAGATAAAATCTGCTCAGACCTTTAGTTTCACTGACTGGTATTTTAGTGTTTAAAACGACACCTTCATATTTATCAACACAAGTACATTGTTTATGCATAGAATGTATATTTTACTAGGTAGCAGTATTTTTCCATAACTGACAGCAACCTCTCCTTGCATAAAGTATTTTTAGTGAGCCGTTTGAAATAATCGAAAAGTCCCTGTAAATGTGTGAGTGCTGATGGTAGTATTACGATCTATGTATTGGGAAAAGTAGAATGATTCCTGTTAGCCCTATCCATCTTTGAAGCCGTAATGATATTCATCTGGACATAAAAAGTGGTTATATAATGCGTCAGTGAAAAATTTGTGCATTATAATGCTTGCGAAACTTACCTTACCCACTATCCAGTAATGTTAAGTGACTTTGTGTAGTCACTGATGTCTCCCATTCTATGGGAACATTATATTATTGATGATGTCCGTCAATCTCTTTGAGAATGATATGATAGCTCAGTTAGTGTCGGCGTCTTGAAATACTAGCTTAGGTGGCTCGAACACATTACTTCATAGGCTTACACATTCTGCATACTTGTTGATACTAGAAATAGGTGAAAAAATCAGGTTAGTTAATCAGTTTTCAGCATTCTGCTGTATGTAACTGGTAATCTGTTGATGTCATATTGTACCCGAGGTTTTTCCTGTCGTAAATTACAGTTTACGTACTTAAATTTTATTATACAGTTAGGCTAATTATACCTGCATATGACTGAGTGATTTGAAGTAAATCTTTATATATATATATATATATATATATATATATATATATATATATATATATTCTATTGACTTTTTAGATCAATTGATGGTGATAATCCACGTTCGCTTGTAGTAAAAATATTCCCCAATCCAAATGTATCCCAATTATTATGGCGTTATCAAGCTGTTATGTCACCTTACTGTCATCGTATTAATTCTGGTTATAATTTGCTGTTTTTTAACACGTAAGCATTAAGTTTTTTCCCAGGTGTTTCTTCACTTATAGTACTCTGATAAATGAAATTTATCTCATTTATTCAAAATATGTCTTTTTGTTGAATGAACTTTTTAACGAAGGATAATTCATCATTAATAACTGATAACAATTCAATCGTGTAAAGAATCATTTTGAAAAACTTAGATTGACATGAATGAAATTTCTATATTTTATTCAAGACACCGGTTTTCCATCTTTGGGCAATATTTTATTTGAGGATTCTTGAACTTTGAAATTTGTCCGTATTCAACTTGGACCTGAAATCCGAACCCCTGAAATTAATATTCGTCAAAACAGAATGTTTCCATCGTGTGTCGTCAGTCTCGAAGTAGTTGAATGTGTTAACCGCTACACTTATCTTGTGAGCCTCATCAGTCATGACGGTCTCGTGTCTGTTAAATTCTTGACTCGTATACATAAGGACCGATTGATATTTGCCAGTTTCCGTCACTTGTAACGTAGGCGAGACATCCATCAACCGACGAAAGGATGCATTTACATCGCGGCAGTTCGATCTGTTTTACTTTATGGATATGAAACATGACCATTAAGGATAGACGATATTCGTAGGCCCCTAGTATTCGATCATAGATGTCTTCAAAGCGTTGTTCGTATTTTCTGGGACCACTGAGTAAGCAATACATAGGTTAGGAATAGAGTACTAGGTCAATACAATAGGTCTATTGATGAAGTAGTAAATCTTGATCAGCTGAGGTGGTTAAAACATGTGTTACGTATGTCTAACCATCGCCTACCTCAACGATCAATTCTGTTTGGTGTTGGGAGTAAGCTGGAAGAAAGCTTAGGGTGGCCAAACGAAAACATGACACCAATCCATGCAGTCATTGATAATTGGGCTGAGGCATGTTAGTAAGTGTAGACTACCTGGTTGGGGTCGGCGTGATGACCGTAACGAACGGTTAAAGACTTTTGGTGACATGGCTCAAAATCGTTCGGAATGGCACCGATGCATCCATTCCTTGTCTTCCTCCAAATTCTAAGTTTCTGAATTCATCATATTTTTCTGTTTACTGAATTATATTTTCTTAAATCTTATCTTCGATCTCTAATTCTCTCCATTATTACTAACTCTGTTACTACCTTCACTACTCTTGGATTTGGTCCGACAATTAAATCTTTATCTGCTAATTAAGGCATGGCAACTTGAAGTAATGTGCGCACGTTTCAAGTTTTATGTTGTAGCTTATTAAATGACTGACGTCAGTCGCTCGGCTGCACAGATGTTTCCACGTAACTTGGTAAATTTTGGTATTGAAATACATAACTAGCTAAATGAGCGGAATAATTATAGTATGAAATAATTTCGAAGAAACGTGGCCTAAAAATAACATACTTCACCTTGCTGTATGAATTTCCGTCTGTAGAGATAAAGCTTTCAATAGTACAGAGGTAACACATTCACTACTCACCAAACGGCTACGTGTGACTACCTTCAAGGAGTTGTCTCTCGGACTATGGAGTCAAGAAGATCACTACTGATCCAGCTTTCGTATCAGATACCCCAAGAAAATATATCCTTGCATGATTTTAGCAACCTAAAAGTGAGTTCCATCTACTCACAGACTTCTAGAAACGCTTTAGTTCACTGTTGTTTAAGTTACATTACTAACAAAGTTTGATGTTACAAATGAAATATGTTATATTTGGTAGTAATGAATTCAGATATCAGCTAGCATAAATGTGTTGGAATAGAGCAACTATACAGATTATAGGAATCCAAATAAAATTGATCGAGAATTCGAGAGATTCTGCAGCTGGATGTAGTGTTCAAAATAATAACACTGGTCTTGAATTCGGTAAATTTTAAAAGGATTAACCTTATAGGTTGACTAGTTTCCTAGATATCTATCTATCTGACGTCATGGATCAGGAAATAGATCTTCTGAACGGATTTTAGTGTACATGACTTGTGAAGCTATATTTAATATTCTTCAACCCCTAGCTCTAAATATTTACAGTGCTTTTCAGTTGTTATACTATGTATGTCTCCGGCCTGTGTGAGCTGTAATTGACCTCTTCGCTTCTCTAGCATGTTGCTAAGTAATTCAAATGTACCTAGTTGTGAGTATCTGAATTCTCTTTATGTTCGAACCGTTCTCCTAGCCTACCGGATAACCAGAGCTGTGATTAGCTAATCAGAGCCTAGAGAGACGAATGATGTATCACAGTTGACTGAATAAATAATTGTTATTTGTTTTTTTCTCCTTTTATATATATGATTTTCCACTTGGGACTGCTTGTAATCATGCCAGTATATTAACATACACGTTGTACATGATTCATTTGGCTCTTTTTATCGTTCAGTCGAATTATTGTACGTCTGAGTATGACTACTAAGTTTGGGTTGAGTTTTAACTGCTAGCATACTGAATCAGATGAACAAGTAACCCAAAAGCACAATCGACCATCCTGCATCTGTAACGGCTACGGTTCCTATTCAAGCATTTAGTAAATGAAATTTGAATCAAATAAAATTATTCATTCTTCCCCCGCCCCTATGAAAATTATCACTACTCACATATGCAGTAAATTATTAACTCATTCTCTTATTTAGATCGTACATAACTGAACGTTGTGGAGTACTTATCCGAGATTTTATTGATCAGTCGTTAGCTGATCGCCTATGCACAAGACCATTTTTATGTATTGAAGATAAACGATGGATTGCTTATCAATTACTATGCGCTGTAGATCAACTTCACAGTTCTTCAACTACAGTCTATAGTAAAAATTCTAGAATGAATTATCCGGTAAGTTAACTGTTTAGTTGTCGACTTTTCTTTTATATAGTATTTTCCGAAGCTTCATTGCTGAAGTCTTACTTCATTACTGTCTCTAACAATAAGAAGTTCCCTTGGCTCCAAGTGATAATTAGCCGATAGCATAGAGATGAACTTAAGCGATTCTTAAGGTGATCTTCCAATTTTAGTGCCCTTTCTTCAACTAATAATCAGAGTTTCTGCACAAATAATAACATTTCTCAACAGCAGTGATAAAACCTTGAGTTTAGTGGCTTTAAGAAACTTGTTAGTTTTTTTATGGAAAATTATGAGCTTTATAAATTTAATATTGTAAACATGCCATTATATAACTCCATCCATCTTAGTGAGAATATACTCACGTTAAGGGTTCTTTTTCAAATCTTTTCTTAGCCATGAAATGCTTTACATGGAAAATCTTTGTGTTGGAGTTATAGGACAACGATGGTTGTCCCCATATCGGTATGAAGGAGTCATACGTAGTTACTGTTACTTACTGTGGAATTCCTATTTCCCCGGTTTGCCTGTTATTTATTGAGTTACTAATGAACTGATGCGGTTCAGTGTTAATTCTGTTGGACATTTTCTGTGACGTAAGATAAAGGTCATCCATCTTTGAGTTTTGTGCAACAACTCAAGTGTAGTGATAATCTCTTTGGTTTAATATTTATTTTATAGACTAAGACTATCACTTCAATTTTTTTTTCCTTACATAAGTTTCTGATCTATTGTATGTATTCAAACTGTTGTGAAACTTTATTTAAGTAGTTATTAATAGTGGTTTGTAGTATTCCATTTTTGATATTTCTAGCACAAGTTTGTTGTCTCTGTTTCCATATATGTATCCTAAGCGAAGTGCCTCGGTATGGCGTTTCGTCACCTGTTTTGTAGTTTATTTGATATGTGACTATCAGAGGAGCCCATGAAGCTAATAAATCTTGAATTTACACAGTGTACTTTTTTAGTCCCACTTTCCAACTACATAATTACCGTAATAATCTATACGAGTGATTTTCCAAATTCTTTTCCTTATAACATGGAAAGACGTCATCATGTAAAGTCTAAATTGTTTTTACATTACAGTGCCTTTGTCATGGAGATATTAAGGCGGAAAATGTTTTAATTACCTCTTGGGGATGGGTGTTACTAGCTGATCCAGCACCATTTAAACCAGTTTGGTTACCATCAGATAATCCAAGTGAATTTACACATTTTTTTGATTCATCACGTCGACGCGTTTGTTATTTGGCACCGGAGCGTTTTGTTGAAGTACACCACTGTACATCAGTTGCCACTGCCACTACTACTGCAACTATTACCACTGGCTTTGAAGCAATGAATTTGGATAATCCTTTAGAAGAAGTAACTATATGCTCTGAAGAAACAAAAAACGTAAAATTGGAGTAATCCACAGTTTTAAAATATATGTATTCAATACTTCTCATTATTTTACACACGTCCAGAAACTTTCAGCTAGTGTGTATTATCTTTAGCAGTCACTTAACAATTGTGAACTAATATGCCGCGAAATAAGCATGTATTCACCAGTTCATTAGTTTACATTTCCAGTTAATGTAGTAATTATTTCCGTTTTTGTTTGGCATCTAGTTGTAATTGACTGTAGTTTTATGCTTCCTATTATCTAGGATAAGTATTTTTCCACCAAATCAATCTCTGTTAATAATTGCTAATTCATTTCTAATTAACACACATAGTTGATTTCGTAGTTGAAGGGTTTATTTGGTAACTGGTTTATGAGTCGTACACAATTTCCGAGTTGCAGCATAAGAATTACAGGATCACTTTTTGTCCTAATAGCTCGGACTAAAAAAACGGTAATTTGGGTTCGTATCCTATAGGGAGCAGCTGTTTCCTCGAAATTAGAGATACTCGTTGCTGATGAGTGCCAACTAGCACGAAATCCTGGTTGAGCAGTGTTCTCTGCCAACTACCTGCATCCACCTAATAGTTTACAGTGAAACCGACATTATCATCATACAGCTTAACCTATTTTCATTTTGTTCCTTTCTCTTTTCTTTTGCTATGTTTCCTGCTTCAGAATCTAAATGTACTTATAGATGAATCTGATAATCCAGTCGTAAAATCCATCACAGAGGAGGAATCTAATGCATTTAAATAAGGAAGAATGCATTATTGAGTCTAGCAAACAAGAACTCACTGTTGAGGTTTCCGATTTGAACGGTAGAAATCAAAATAATCAAAATTTCCCTAAAAGTGAATCATCTTATTTAGTTGAAAATCCCAGTGAAATTTTAACCCAACTTAGTGTCACTTCATCCCCTTCGATTATTTTAAACACTGAGGATTGTGATATACAAAATTCCAATGATGATGAAGTTGACTTGAAACAGTCAACAAGATTTATGCCATCAAATTCAGTTGACTTAGATTGTCAGTTAACACCTAGTATGGATTTATTTTCAATTGGGTAAGTACTTCTTTTGGAATTTTCATACTGTTTAATAAAACGAATCTTAGGAATTCGATTTGTGATTATCAATCCGGCAACTGCGCTTTATCTTATTTGGGATTCGGCTAGATATATCTGCCTCTCAATTTTGGTATTCACACAAATCTCGAATGCAGTACTTTATACCTTAAACGCCAATGCGTTATCCATTCAGTTCAAATCGTCACTAATTCGTCGTTCAACGGGAATGGAAGAACTAGTAACAGTAGGGAGCATTCTAAGTTTAGTAAAGTTTGCGACTTGGTGGTATATTAAGGCAGTTCGTTCAGAATGCACATATGATAACGCAAAGAAAAGAAAATTACTAATCATTACTAAAATTTCGTGAATAGTTTCTTCTATGGTTTCAGTTTTGTGTCGAGTGATTTGCAGTTGATTCACTAATAGATAAGAAGGAAGAAATTATGTATAAAAACTTCAGACCTTTAAGGAGGCAAAGCATAAATATTTATCTTTGTTATTGTAATGGACTTTGAGCTAATTGTCTCCTAAGCACTCCGATCATTTTTTGTAATTATTTTGCAGATAACAGCCTTGAAGTGTGTAAGCTAATTGTTTGGATCTAGTTTTTTGTTTGATCTTCATTAATTGTCATAAATATCACTTATGTACTGAACATTAAAGTAGGTGGTGTTAAAGTATTGGAAGCTATTGCTTCAATTATTTGAGGATCACATTATTCATATAATTGACCAATTTTAGTGCTCATATATTAAGAGGGGCGCATTTTTATTGATGGCTGTGAGTCTGATGTTAAATAGTATCTTTTTTACAAACTAATAACTAATTTTATTTAAACTCATGTCTATATCATTTTATAATAGAAATGTTATTTTCTAATTAAATCTCACTTCAGTAACATGATTATTCATTTTGTTACGACTTAGTCTTTATTTGAATTAACCTCATGACTATTATAAGAAACGGTGTCCATTTATTTGATCAGCAATTGTTCCATCTTGAAATTCGGGTTAAGTCAATGAAGATTCCCAACTTCACCAAATGATTTGCCATCTTCGCTTAGTACTTTGTGGCTAACATCATGATTGTTACTTGATAGTCTTCAGGATACCCAGAAGATGTTTCGAAGGCATTTGTGATCGGTGACCTGCAGCTTACACCTGTCTTCCGCTTTCGTAGCCCAGATTTTAACCATAGGTTTAGGTAGAGCGAACTGCTGCATAGTTCCACGGTGTGGGCAACCTTGAAGTGATGACCGCCCTCACACCTTTAACAGCACTCGAGATTACCTTATTAACAGTTAAGCCCCTACTTCTCCTGATTGTTCGGCCTCTCGTTGTGAGACAGATATTTGGCCAAAGCTATATCTCTTTACTCGAAAACCACTAGTCGTGATAAAGTGAATGACAAACTGCCATCAGAACATGTAACCCCAGGTGGTGTTCGTCAAGACTGTCCACAACCACCATTTTTGTTTAATTCCGTAATAAATTTACCATGGACGAGAACATTGACCATAAAAATGTTCGATATGCATAGGCTCCAGGTCTTTGATCATAGAAATATTCGTAGTATCGCCTTTATGTTATGGAATAACCGAAAAAGTAATATTGATGCCAAACACTGCTAGGAAAACATTGGGAAATCGATTGGTGAGATCGTAAACTTTCATTGTCTGAGATGGTTGGGACATGTGTTGCACATGCCTGACCACCGACTACCTTACCGCGCGATATTGGCTGGTGTAGGAATAGGATGGTAGATGAGTATGGGTGGCTAAAACATATCCTGGCATCAGTCCATGAAGTCCTTAGCTGTTGGTCTGAGCCATGTTGGTTGATGTTGACTACCTGATTGGTATTCATGTGATAATCACGATTAGTGGCTGGAGATACTGGGTAGCGTGGCTGAGAATCGGTCGCAGTGGCACAAGTGTATTTACTCTTTATGTTCTTGTAGACCCTAAGCTTCGTTATTATTTCGTACATGCGTTTGTTTCATTCCTTCCTGTTGAATTATACCGTTGTGTTAACCTTGTAAATTTGATCTCATCGTACTAATATGGTTATGGTAACTCAGACCTATGCTCATACGCGTCGGGTTCTACGTTTTTCATGACTGATTGTTTGAACTCTTAATTAATGTCAGTGAAAACTTAGTCACCTATTTTTTAGCTTCAACACATAACTTAATAGATTTAAATAGTTCTAGCAACTTAATTATAACGTTGTGCAGTAATCGTTTATTTATCAGTTTCATTTTACTGTTACGGTGAGCTTATTATTATTATTTATTGTTCTAGATGTGTTCTGTTGGAATTATTTACTGATGGATCAATCGCTTTTACATTGGCCGATTTACTTGGTTACAGACGAAATGATCAGAGTCGTTTACTGAAACTTTTAGATCAAATTCCATGTGAACATGCTAAAGTAAATTTCTGTTTAGTGATTTTGTACACATACTTTCCGAAATTCCCGCATTAAAGAAACAAACTGACCACACACATACACTGAAGTTACCTGCAACTTTTTTAGCATTCACTATGTATATATTCCGTTTATTATGTGAATTTGGAATATTAGAGTGTAATGTTCACTGAAGATTTCATTTCACGCAACTACAACTATTTGCTATAATGTGTCATCGTAGCTAAGCTACACATTGGATGAGAAATACAAAAATAATAAACACTACGACTTGAAATCTTTGATGAAAATCGTACCGTTTTAAACAGTTTTCACTCTCTAAATGAATCGAAAAATGACCGAAGTACAATGTACAACATATTTCTTGAACAATAAAGGCATTAGAGATAACCTCAGTATATATATATATATATATATATATATATATATATATATATATATATATATATATATATGACATCGATTCATTTGATAGTTATCATGGTTTTGTGTTGCTGTTTTTGTACGGAACTTAGAGCTATGTTGTAGCATTGACCCAATACTTTCATAATTTTTCTCCTACTCAGAAGTTTATTAATTTAAATATCCCTATTAACGAATTGATATCACCAGTTATTTATGTGATTTCGTCTGGGCTTTGAGATATTCTACCAGTGGATTATCTCTACCTCCGACTGTGGATACTAACTGTTCAATTGTTTCATTTTATATGATTAGATACTAGTTTGAGATTCAACATCTAATGGACGTTTTCGATTTAACTTTCAGGCTAGTTAGAAAAGTTTATAGTTTAGCAACAATGCCTGGATTTAAACATCTCAAAGCAATTATTTTGTAAGAAAGCTTTAAATCATTTAGTCAGTTATAATCAGAATGACAAAAATTAATGTCACTAGGGATTCTGAAAATTCGTCTGGCTTTACGTATTTTCTTAACGGAATCATATTCTCTTTCTAACATTTTATGACTATTAATATTATTACTACTTAGATTTCACTTTGTTGCTTATGGGGTGTTGCAACTTTTACTGATGCACATATGTGCCAGATTCTACAGTATTCGTGACTGGTCAACATAGAGTCCAGTGTAAATGTGCATTGATCCATGTTATAATGTATCACTCCTATCAGATATAATTAACAAGATATTTTTTGAAACCTTAATGTAATAATAAACTAAAAAGATTAATTTTTTCCAATGCATATCCTTCATTGAACTGGCTGACAATCACTTGATGAATGAGATTTTTTATATCAATGCAGTTTAAACTATACTTTTTCATCCTGTTGAAATACTACATAAATTTATTGTTTTGTTTATGATTGTAGTCACTAATCTCTAGCTTGCTATCATTAAACAAAGAAGAACGCCTTACAGCTGCAGATCATTTAGAACAACAACGAGGCAGAACTTTTCCAAGTGTCTTTTATACGCATTTAACACCATATCTTCAAAATTTTCTCAATCCAATACTTAATTGTCCTGATTCAAGAATAGCGTTTCTTAGATTGTGAGTCATATATGTAAATATATACATATAAACTGAAATACTTATTATTTTTTGTATCTAGTGGTTTGCAGAAAATTTAAATATGATTACGTTCATATCTGTAGTTCGGTTGAGCTAACTTTCACTATTGAAGGCTTTGGTTTCCTAATTAGATGAGATTGCCTGTAACAAAAATGGTACTTGATATTAAATAAATGACAAAATGGAAAAAAATATTTAGCAGTGTCACATATATGTGGTGATATATTCCTTAAGTACAGTAAAGTAAATTTCAGAAACTACCGATTCGTCTACAAGCTACAAACCAGTGTACTTGGTTACAAACCACGCTTTCGGCATGAAAGTTAATAAGACTAACTGGCTACCTAAACTGAAGTAGGTGGTATGGGACATAATTGTGGGACTTAATAGTTTGATGTTGAATGCTTTAGGCCGACACAGTTATTTGTAAGGATGTGCACTAATGCGAGAATATCTGTGCACTAGATAGCCTGTGTTTGTCGATAAAATTAAAATATGCATAAATCCATGCTTGTAAACAATAAAAAAGAAGCAGAAGCTGGAGGATACATATAATTCCACTACTTCAAGAATCATATTCTATAAAATGTTATGAAACTGTTAGTATAAAGAATATTTTTTGACGGTAAGTCAAATTTCATACATTGTTTCACACTTTGCCTACTTGTATTTTCATAAAGTGATGAACATTTACAACATGGTTGTTTGGTTTTGAGTTATTTGAACTGAATGGCTTATTACGGAGGCTTTAATTTTCGTCTCAAATGACTTAATCAGTGCCTTCTTGTATGAATGAGCTTTTCGGTGATTCCACAAGTATAAAATCAATTCACCCTATTGTTCTGGTATGCGATTGGCTATCTACGCAGGTTTTGTTGTATTCATTCACCTTATTTTTCTTCTAACTGTCCTGTTAGGTTGACCTCTGAACATATGGCTAGTCAGGTGCTTGTTGATGTGTCTTTATTATTCGTAATTGATCTGAATTTCATACTCTAGCATTCTGAAAATCTCTCCATACAGAATTTCAGGGTTTTCTCAAATCAATCAACACCCGTGGTTTTGTAAATTCACTTTGCAAATATTCTAGTTTTATGCTTTATATGACTGTTAGGATCCCTCGGAAATCTCATTGAAAGTCCTATAAGCTGGGGAAAGTGCTGAAACCTACCTCATTTAATCAGGACGAATTAGAAACATCGGGAATTTCGACGTACCATATGTTGGTTCAGTCAGTCAGTCAGTGACAACGTAGAACTTTGTACATGCGTACATCAGTTCAAGTTGCCATGCCTCAATTAGCAGATAAAGATTAAATTGTCGGACCAAATCCCAGAGTAGGGGAAGGTTGTAACAGGGTAAGTACTAATGGAAAGGTATAGAGATCAGAGATGAAATTTGAGATAAAAAGTGATTCAGTAAAGAGAAAATTATAATAAGCTCAGAAATTAGAATTTGGAGGAAGACAAGGAGTGGATGCACCTGCGTCATTGCAATCGATTTTGAGCCATATCACCTAAAGTCCCTAACCATTTGTTACGATCATCGTGTGGGCCCCAACCAGGTAATCTACATCTATTAACATGGCTCAGCCCAATTGTCAATGACTTCATGGATTGGTGCCATGTTATGGTTTTGAACGTGGATAATTTATATCTGAATGTACTTTAAGTACCGGCGATTTTTTGTAAATGAACATATTTTTTGAAGTAAGGCTTCTGTTCATATTTACTACTCTTTAGTATCTGTTCAGAGTTCGAGGTAGAATAACTCTTTAGCACTAAATAGCGCTGAAATCTGGGTTAGGTGTTCTAGTGTAGGAAGTTTCAAAGATTTATTGTTTATTATTTATAATCTCGCATTTTACGCCTGTAATCATATGGGTTATGAAGTCAGAATAATACATGGTACTTATTTGGTGTACCTAGTGTTCTAATTAGTAGGTCGTGACTTAGTGGTTATGGTGTTCAATCTCAACTAATAAATGATAAATTTGAGTACCATTTCATACATAAATTGTATCTCAAAGTCGAGTACACGAATTTGTATCTAGTAAATGAATTGCATTATTCATCTATTGGTAGATTGGTTGAGAATTTTTAGGGATTAGTCAGTTGCTAGATTATGTATTATTCATCTATTTTAACTTATACAATTTGGTAAAAAAGGGTCCCAAAAGTGTATGCGTCATACAAATAGAAAAGCTCACATTCTTCACTAATATGATTGATCACAATTGTGTGTGAACCGAGATGGTGTTTTGCCTCCCAAACTGAAACAGGTGGTTTTCTTAGGAGGTCACTATCTCAGGCATTGATTTAGAGGCCTACTTGACAAAGCAGTAGGACATCATCAAGCGATGAAGTTCAGTCATAGCCTGTGACCATAGCACTTATATATATTATTCGTCCCCTCAAGGTTCTTGAGGCCATGTACATTATTTCTTCTGAATTAGGGTTTTCTAACTTGTACGTTGGCAATCCACATCTACCAGTTCGATCTAGGCGCCGAGCCTTCTCTATCGTCCTCATTTTAATAAACAGCACCCCATCGTACGAAGCTATTTGATTTCATCCCTAGAGAGAGGTTAGTTTAAACCTACTCTCCGCCGTACCAGGTTATTTTGGTGGTCCTTAGACAGTGAAGTGTGACAGCAGTAATGTGTTCCCCTCGGTTAGCCAGCATCTGCAGTGATGCAGCCTTCTTAACGGAAGGAATGGGTTAGCAAAGGTCGACCTTAAAAATGTTAAACCTCACCTTACTCCACGGTTTTCCGTCTCCGGCAGTAAGGTCTTGCAAAGAACGAAGCTAACACTTCAAAAACTCCCTATAACAAGGTCGTGTGGGATCGACCTCAAGTAGTTGTCCCTCATGCTCTGGGATCTTGCTCTCAGGTTTCTATGACCAATACTAACCCAGTTTCCTTTTCAGGTACTTCAAGAAGTAATATCCTCCCATAGTGTGGGCGGCCGAGAATTGACAACCACCCTCATACCTCTATCGGCACACGGGATTATCTTGTTCGAGGTCAAATCCCACCATCAACTCCTAATAATTCTCTTATCCTCATGCTTAATCCTTCTAACATAATTTTATCACTTCACACTTCTGATGCTAATGGTTCGACTTCACGAAGCGTTATTCCTGGTCTCCTGAAGCCTCGCACTAAACTACATATCGGAACTTTTAACGTTCTAACCTTATGTCAAATAAGACAACAAGCCTCCTTATCTATGACTCTAGGTTCCCGCTCCATCGATGTCTGCTGTGTCTCTGAAACGCGTATACAGTATCCAAGTACAGTCATTCGCTTAACCTCACCTTTTGAAAATAAAGAATAAACCCGGTCCACCCTTCGTGTTTCTGGAGACCCCACCGCTGCCACTCAAGGCCTTGCTGGTATCGATATAGCATCAAGTTCGAAAGCTGAACAGGCTCTCTCTGACTGGATTCCAATAGACAGTCGCTTATACACTGTCCGTCTTAACGAGACAGTAAGAACTCTGAAGGATAGGGACACACGCCGTTGCCTGTTTGTTGTCTCTGTCTACCCTCCTACTGATTGCAGCTCACATGGAGTAGAAGATGTATTCTACAGAAAACTTTCTGACCTTCTTCGTAAAGCTAAGCTCACTGATGTAGTGAAAGTGGCTTGTGATTTTAATGCCCAAGTAGGTAGATTAAACGAAACCGAAATGCACCTAGTTCGATCCTATGGTGTTGAGGCTCAGCGAATAGATAATGGCAACCGTTTACTACAACCATGTTCAGATAGCCGTCTATTTCTCGCAAACATCAACTTTAAGCATAAGGAAAGACATCGGTTGACATGGCGGCCTCCAAAATCAACTCAACGCTGGACTCAAATAGTAGACCACATTACTATCAGTCACCGTTGGAGAGGCTCGATAGAAGACTGCCACTCATTTTGGAGTATATGTTTATACTCAGATCATGCCTTAGGTGCGAGTGCGTATTAGTGTGGGTCTCACTGGACGTAAAAGATCCTACGATAAGGATCCTCCTCAGAGTTCAATTTAATGATGAAAAAGTCAAGAATACATTTCAGGAACAATTAAAAAACCAATTAGTCAACTAGGTAAGCTGTACCCATCCTGAGTCGGCTTGGAATGATATTCAAAAAGCTTTTAAAACAGCAGTAATGTCTACTAGTAAACTAAGCCAAAAAGTTAGGAAAACTCAGTGGATTTTAACTGCATCTACTGAACTGATAGATGTTCGGCAACACATCCCATCTGGTTCTGAACACGATGACGAGCGAAGGCAACTTGAACACAAACTGATTAAAAGCTTACGTAATGATCGTGAGCAGTGGTGGGTGGCGAAAGCTAAATAGTTAGAAAAGGCAGCGAAAATAGGTAACAGTAGGTAACTGTTCAGACTTATCAAGGAAGTGGGTATCAGAAATCCGTCTGTAAGTGAAAATATCCCAGAAAAAGATGAAACCACTATTTACTGCCAGTCTAGTAAATTCGACCGGTGGACCGAATACTTTAGGGAACAGTTCAACTGACCCTAGGCCTCTTTACGGTTGCCCACCATCTCCAAGCAATCTGAATGGCGAATTAATATTGGTCCTCCAAGTCTTAATGAGGTTGAGAAGGCTATAGGGAATCTAAAGCGAGAGAGAGTAGCAGGATATGATTGATTGACCCCTGAGATATTTAAGGACGGTGGTCCAGTTTTAGAAGCGAGAATAACAGAAATTTCGGCTAGAATCTGGGAACTGGATGTAATCCTGTCTGACTGGTCTCGAACACTAATCGTCCCAATTCTATAAAAAGGGACCGAAGTCGTCTTTTGACAATTACCTAGGAATCAGCTTAACAAACATAGTGTCTAAAATATTGGCTTTAATAATACTTTGACTTCTAACTAAAGCTCGTGAAGAGCAAAGTCGAGAAAACCAAGGTGGTTTCAGACCTGGACGTGGTTGTGTAGACCAAATATTCTTCGTATTTGCTGGAATCACCAAGTAAGCAATACATAGGTTAGGAATAGAGTACTAGGTCAATACAATAGGTCTATTGATGAAGTAGTAAATCTTGATCAGCTGAGGTGGTTAGGACATGTGTTACGTATGTCCGACCATCGCCTACCTCAACGATCAATTCTGTTTGGTGTTCGGAGTAAGCTGGAAGAAAGCTAGGGGTGACCAATCGAAAACATGGCACCAGTCCGCGAAGTCATTGACAATTGGGCTGAGGCATGTTAATAAGTGTAGACTGCCTGGTTGGGGTCGGCGTGATGACCGTAACGAACGGTTAAAGACTTTTGGTGACATGACTCGAAATCGTTCGGAATGGCACCGATGCATCCATTCCTTGTCTTCCTCCAAATTCTAAGTTTCTGAATTCATCATATTTTTCTGTTTACTGAATTATATTTTCTTAAATCTTATCTTCGATCTCTAATTCTCTCCATTATTACTAACTCTGTTACTACCTTCCCCTACTTTTGGATTTGGTCTGACAATTAAATCTCTATCTGCTGATTTGGTTATTGCAACTTGAACTGATGTATGCATGTACCAAGTTCTACGTTGTTATTGACTGACTGAAATCAGACTACATAAGGCTTCTTCAAAGTGGGGTTTTTCTATCCTTATGTGTGTATACGTAGGGTTTCGTATCAATGTTTGTTTTTATGGAACTTAATTGAATATTATTCATAGGCAGTCACGATTTCTCCCTAATCCTTTTACTTATCTGGATACTTCTACACCTAGTTGTTTGATTAATGCATGCTTTCTTTAAGATTATTTCTTAATGTAAGTTCTACAATTCACATTGGCATTTATTAACTTTGTGAATATATCTCATCATTTAATCGTCATGCGTCTTCAGTTTCTCAGTGCTCTTATTTGTTTTATTATAGGACTATTACAAATTTCCTTCGACAAGTAACTGATACAGGATCAGAAAATTTAAGTACCGTTGCTGTTATTTTACACAATTTAATTATCAGTGTTTTACGACCTACATCACATAGTCAAAATACGCAAACTCCAATCACAGCTGCTGACTTACCAACTATAACTCAAATTAGTAAAATAAATTATGATCCATTTAATTTAATACGGAATACTTTACATTCTTCCAACAAGAAAGCATATTCATCACAATCTAACTTTTTAAGCGAAACCGGTAAAATTAATGCCTTAATATGTTTACTGGAGATTGCAGCACATATGCAGCCAAATTTACTGATGGATCGTGTAATACCCTATTGTATAGAATTGACCACCTTAGCACATTCTGGTGAAGTAAGAAGTTTAGCTGTTGAATCATTGACGCATATTTTTAAATTAGTTATACAGAAATGCGAGAGGTTAACTGAATTTGCATCATTTTTGGAGGAAACATTTTTAACAGAATATCTCTTCCCTAATCTAGCACCGCTTAGCTCAGATCCTAAACCAGAAGTACGACTTACTTTGGCACGATGTTTACCCACACTGGCAACATACTCTTTGACGTTAGTTTGCTATCATTTGTTTTTAATCAATATTATAAATGTGCTATTTGATTGATTTACACATTCAACGTTAAATTTCACCATGAAACTTTAAACCAAATGACATTTAACGCAACATAATGGACAATAATGCAAATGTTATCGTAAAAGTTGATAGATATAAACAACATTCGCGAATGTACACATAGGTCGAAGTTGCTATACCACATTAGCACGACGAGATCAAATGTCCAAGAATAACTCGACAATAGAATACAATTGGGAGGTTGGCTTAAGTAACATGTTTACTTTTCACCCCCTCCCTTTCACAAAAGATTTCCCTGACCACATAAAGTCAGTGAGTAAGACTTACTTGATAGAGGCTTTTAACACGTTACCTTATTAGGGCGATTCGAGTGAACAAGATAACTCTACTGACATTCGACCCTATCAGGACATTTCTGAAGATCAGATTGTATGTGGTTTTAATTTTGTCAACAAATATTAAAAATCATGTGTCTGTGGCTAGGCAGCAGTGTGCATCTTCATTATCCTAATTGCTCTTAAGTCACTTCACAAAATCTTCCAATTCATAATCTATCGTTAGACGGACTTAAAAAGCAGTCATATATATATATATATATATATATATATATCACTAGTCTAATTGATTTGACACATCATTCTCTAAGTTTCTTTATGAATGCCAATACTACTTGCCAACCGGCTTGAAATCTTGGGTCTAAATTTTTTTTTCGATTGAATCCAACCACCTAACAGTACACACAAAACCTAGTTATCAGCTTACCAGGCTCTGGTAAGGCTTTCAGGGATGAATTAATCAAACCAAAGATTATTTTACATGTCTATGTTTAGATGTAATTTTTTATCATGCACAGATTTATCTTCTTGGCATCACTTTTTGCGTGGAAAGGGTTAATTCTATCACTCGATTTTTCGAACCTAAGCTGGTAGGAGGCTGGAAGATTTAGTACCTTAACCACCTTACTAGTCGAAGTTCCGCTGTTTACTTTAGGCAACCACTCTTCAACTATTTTTAATGTATTCACTACTGACATCCTTTGATTTGAAGACCAGGAGATTGGCGGTGATACAAACAGGATATTAATTCAACAGAGGATAAACTTATAACATATCTGTATCACTTAGATTGGTTGAATTATACTATTTTAAAACAAGAAACTGCCAACTACTTCCAAGATCTTAATATTCAAACAGTATACATGATGTCAGATCACTTAGACTAGTTGCCACATTGCAACCTGGTCGACAAAATTTTGTAAACACTAAAGACTAGTTAAGGATAATATTATTCACTGTTTGGTGACCAATGTCTGAATGAAAATAATGACATACCTCTACTCACATCCAAAAAATTTCTCGATTAGATTATAATTATATTACCCATTAATATGTTTCACTTATCGTTGCTTTCATCACCTTCGTTTGTTTTCACAAATATTTAAGGTTCCTTAATATCATATCAAAATTGCGTTTAGAGTCGACTGATGTCAAGCTTAGGGTGAGTTTACGTTTCATTTGCTTGTCGCTGTTTTCCCACCTTATTGTTATTTACTTTTTTAAAGCTTTGTCTTAAATTTTTAACCACTGAGTTACTTATTTTTAACTTTCTTCATTTTTCAATGTAATAATTTGAATCTAAGGGATAATCATTGTCAAACCCTGGTGACGTTTCTCAAAACCAATCATACAAGGTCCTAGATCATCAGTTTCAGTAATATTTCATAAATTTTATTCCCCAAGTTTGTTTTTTCGAGCTACGCTCTTTATGTTTAATTTTCTCGTTATAATAAATACAACTAATAAATTATATCTCTGTTAATGTTAAGTGCAGAAGACTGGTCCTATCTAGCATGTGTGTTCTACACTTTTTGTAACAGACTAACTGAATTGTTATTTGTATTAGTGGAGCTGTATTAGACTTGCGTCTACCAAGTCGCTGGCACCGCGTTTCATTTATTACTATACGTTCGATTGCAACAAAAAATTCTCAATATAGATATGAAATATTGCATCGAAATTACAGTTTTATAAGTATTTCATCTACGAATTTTTAAAAAAATTATGAATACAAAGTTTTTAAAAGTGATTAGCTCCAATTCATACTTATCCGTACATGTTTACGAATAATCTTCTCGCTTGAGATATTCTTTTATCACCGAATATATTCGAGGTATACGTTCAATAGTAATCGATTCTCATTATTTTAGAAGACCGAAATAATAAAATATAAGAATCATAGTGGAGTTTGTCATACTTTTTGTGTTTCTCAGTAATTAAATTCTAGATAAGTTGTTAACATTTTACCAAAGTGTGTATGTCGGTTAGTCTTATATGATGTTGAACCTGATACGTATGTTGCCATACTCCATTAGCATGATGAGTATCAAATTAGTTGAATTCGTTATAAAATCAGTAATGGTAAAAGCGATCAATCATATAGAATATGATTCGACAAGAAAGAGTTAGTTTGTTGAAAGAAATGTTTATAAAAATTTTAGCGCTTAACGTTTAAGAGAAGCTAAAGAGTCAATATACCTTCGCCATTTCAACCGATTCTAAGCCATGTCACCCGGAGTCTCCAACTATTAGTCTCGATAATCATGAGGACCCTAACTAGGTAATCTGTGTCCACCAACAGTCATTGGCTTCATCGATTGATGTCGTGTTTTATCTTGATTGTCTCTAGTTTCTTTCTATTCTACTCTTACATCAGCCGTCATTGCACGTAGATTTAACCAGTGGTTTCTCATTTGTATTAAATATACCGACCACTCCAATTAGTGAAACTACATTCTGATCATCTAGTTGCTTATCTGTATCTTATTCCAGTGTTGAACACTTTAATTTCTTAACAGACATGAGGAATGTTTCCAGGACTCCTCTGACCAAATACTAGTAGCCCATTAATGCCTTTCATATCTACACTAGTCAAGTATTTAACTACTTACTGCTGACAGACATTATCAGTAAAGTAAAGCAAATCTAAATCAAGAATTTTTATAGAAGTGAATTCACCTTTGGTAAATCGGTGATCGAAAACTTAAACAGGTCTTCTTATTATAAATATATAATTATAAAATCGTAAGTTTTGTTAAGTAAAAATATCTAAATGGCTTATATCATGTAGTTGAATTAACATTGAATCACTTTAAATTACTTGATGTTTGCATTATATATTTTTTTACCATAAACAAGTCTGCTGAGTTTGTACATGACTATCATCAAAGTGATCGAAAACCATCAGATAATTATCTACCTATTTTAAGATCACATATACAAGAAAGATTAGTTGCACTGTTCTCAGATTCAGATCCACATGTTCGGCTCGGATTAATGAATACAAATGGTTTGTCATGTTTGGCATCATTCTTTGGTCGATCTGGTACAAATGGTACATTGTTATCGCATATGATCACATTTTTAAATGATAAAGTAAGTCCAAGTGAGATGGTTGTTTTTGTGAAGATTAGTTTTTTAATCGATTGATTATGTCACAGATTCCGACTTAGTGGTGCAGAGGGTTAGGTGTTCGCCAACCTAAGGCCCATGGTGTGCACTACTGATGAGTTCCACACTAGAACGAAACAACTGTCCAGTCCTTCCTGGTTTTCACTGGTATCCTACCAACATCAATCTGTGATATATTCAATCGGTAAAGTAAGTGTTACATAATGACTTTTATCTTATTTGCTTTTAATTTTCACATAATGAACATTACCGACTGTCTCTCAGGTAGGGCTTTAATCCTTTAGCGTTCATTGTGTTGTATCTCATATTTTTAGGCACGTCTTTCATTCATTTAGTGAATACTGAATATTAGAGTATACTTTTAGTAAATATTTCATTTCCTGCCCTGACCTTCACCATATTTTTCATCCGGCATATCGTGCTGCATTATACCGACATATTTCTTGAAATTATTTGCTCACGTGATTTATTAACTTACTCCTAGCCCAAGACTTTGTTTTATAATTCTACCTAGACAATAATCTAATTATCCGATTTGGTACAATTTTATTAGGACACAGTGCGTGCTTATTATTCATCACAAATAATTCGATAGATATATATATATGTATAGGATGCGTTCTCGTTGTCTTTGCCTCCTACGTTTGTCCATACTTCCGTTCAATTACGCGTCTTTTCTAAGACGCACCATCTCCCTATCCCGCCTTCAAGGTATGACAATTTGATGTCTATTTCTGAGTTCCGGGCCAATTAGAATCCATCAATCATCCAATTTTGTGCACCATACTTGAAAATGAACGACATTTAGTGTATATGACAAAGAATCGCAGTAGGAAAGCCTTTTATAAAGTAATCATATTGTTTAAAATTATTAGGAAAAAAATTCATTTTTACCATCGTGGAGTAGAAATGATACTGTTTAATGTCGATAGTGTAAAACTAGTTCGTTTATTACTTTTCACTAACTCCTGACCCAAACCAAAGACAACTGTGCATATGTAGAACAGATATGGTGTGGTGATACAAATGGATTTACGTGTGGTCTTTTTTGCTTTTCAGATTGTAAGACCTATAGAAAACTTCTATTAAATCATTAACCGTGTCCAAACTGTATACTCTTTGTTACTTTTTCCCATAGACTATTCATTTCAAATAAGCTTGAAACTGATTGAAATCCCGAAAGATCATTTTGTAAATCACTGAATCTTGGAATCATACTAAATGTTGACAGATTTTTGTTTAAAAATCATTGCGTTTAATATCTCAGTATATTGATTCGCTACCTGTTTTAGGTAACTTATTACTGTATTTTTTTCAAAGTTTGCTATGATTTTTAAATGTTTCTTCATCAAATGTTGTGTTAACTTTTATTTTCAAAGAGTACACCTGAATTAAGGGCAGCATTTTTTCGACAAGTTTCTCCTTTGGCCACACTAACTGGAGCACAATTTGTTACAATCCTCCGATCATTACTTGAGCAAGGTTTAATAGATCCTGACGACATGGTTATTGAAGAATGTCTACTTTGTGTAATTAATCTTTTACGTAGACGATTACTTAGTGCACCTATAGCAGTTTCATTTTTAACACGTGCCCTAGCACTGACCGCTCATCCATGTTTACGAATTCGTCAAGCATCTATAGCATATATTACAACTTTTGCTCGACTTGCTGCTAATTTTGCCGAAAAGTCACAATCACGAATCCTAACTGAAAACGAAGATTCAATACCTATGGTACATCATTTTTGGCCAGGTATTTGTAGTCCTGCTAGTATTTATGCTCGTTTAGTGAACAGTGAAGTGAAAAAGACAATATTTCGGTAAGTCAATAATTTACAATGTGTAAAAATATAATACTTACTCTAGTCTACTTTCTGTATCGATCCCTTATTGTTGTAACATTCATTAGTTAACTCTTTGAGAAATATTTTTGTTCTGCTTCGATGAAGTGAGTTTAAGTATGAAGTTTTCATCAAGAAGCATCATTTCTATCTTGGTTACAAATGCACCTTTTTGATGAATGGCAACTAGTAAGCAAGGTATGTCAAACAGGGTTTCCTGTTGATTACCTTCAACTACCTAGCATCAAAATAAATGTATAAAATTTCTTGTTTCTATCCATATACTACATTTGTATATTCATTTATTTTTTTGTTTTCGTTAACACCTAATTTAGACGACCCGTAAACTTTTGCTTCACAAATGATGCGGTCCTTTTGAGTAGTTTGCATCCACCTATTAATCGAACTATTTTAGAAGCTTTAACGTTTATGCCACATTTATTCAACTCTTCTATGAATCAATTATTGTCATCCAGTGATTCGCAATCTCGTCTGGATAGATTGAATCAATTATTAAAGTTATTTCAAGAGAGAAAATCTTCACGTGCTGTTACACGAAGTGGTGAAACACCATGTTATACATCACCTAATGTAAGTAGATATTAGTTTCCAGGAGTTTTGGTTTCTGAATCTTTTCTAATTTTACTTTTTTGAAAAACCCTTATTTTCGTTATAGCACAAATGTATGTAGACTAAAATCTTTTGAAATAAAACCTCATTAGCTTCTAATTTAAATTAATGATGGATGTGATTGATTGTCTCTGTAGGTTTTCGCTTATTTCATTTATTACCCTTGTATTTACATCGATGATTTTGTTCAGATAGTATATTGCCATATGCTACGTAACTATGAAACTTTTTTTGTTAATCCGAGCGACTGAATTTATGGGTAGTTTGTGGTAAAGCAAAGATATGATGACAAGCCTAATAGATTAATAAAGGCGTATTATTTGAATTATGTAAGAGGTACCGGGAAAGTCATTTCTATTAGAAATATTCATTAGAGATGTAGGCAAACTAACTTCACTGCAAAGAGTTTAGCATTTACCTTTTACTCACCTAGATCCTATAGATCACGTCGTAGTTATGTAGGCCTTAGTTGTTAGCAGGTTAGAATTTGGACTAACGCCTGCTCAGGTCACGACTAACTCGAAGCACTTTGATTTGTCTATATTTCAATCAAAATGCACTGATGGATAAACTGAGAAAATACTGGAATGTTCACATGTATATTCTTTAAAATCTCCATTGTTGTACTACTGTCTTCAGCTGTTTCAGGTTTTCAGAATATGTGCTACTTCCCACTCACGTCTTGTAATGATTTGTAATCAAGTCGTTTAAAGTGTCGTATGAATGAATACTATGATATAAGAAACATAACACTAACGTTGATAGAATCCTATCAGTCAATTTGGAATGTAGCTACCAATCCGAGGTACTTGAAATCGTGTGTACTTTATCTCTATACTACGCAGTTTGGTGGATGACATCGATACTGGGTGGCATTGGTTCAGTTTTTACACCCCACATAAGTTCCCTCATGTTTAGAAGCTCTAATTAGCGAGGTCCATAACCTCCCTTATCTGTTTGACTTTATCGTCGGTTGATCAGTAGCTCTATGGTTGGAAAATTCGACTTTCAGCTTATATGCCTTATGTTCAAACCCCACTCCACTTGTATCGGTTTGAGCGACCTGGCAATATCTTTAGCCGTAGAATCTAGTATGATTTGAAACCCAGTGTATGAATCCCTATCTAACTAACTAGTTATCCTATATAATAAGAGTGGCCCTCAGCCTAATAAACGAATAGGTGCTTATTGAGCTCTTGTTTTCAGTTTACCGTCTAGCATCATTTTTGTATTACACAATCATTGGGTAATTTGTTATAACTTAGTGATAGTAAGCGATCTCACACACTAGGTTGTAAATAGTCGCTACTACGGTAAATGAAACCTTCATTCATTGAATGAAACTTGGATAATTATTTTCCAACCGTTATTATTTACTTTTAGTGTTTTCTTACATCGATATTTTCTCTTCTTAGGATGAATTTACTGATGCGTTAATTTTAAAGCTCAAATCACTAGGTCTAACAGAATTAATGGAATCTCAATTGGTAAATCTATCCACTTATATTGTAAATCTATGCCAAAATGGTCGTCCGCAAAGCCATTTTAATTCCTCTAATCCGAAAGTTAATCGTATCATCCCTAGATACAATGTTTATTCCATTGAAAAATGGGATAAAATGGTTTTACGTAAGTTTCTTAAGACCATGAATATTATGGGTTAAAAAAGAATCTTATGTCGTCTTTTGGTAACTTTTTGGTTAATAGCAATGGTAGATTCTAAAAAGCGCATTTTATCCTGTCCGGAACTTGTCAGCCCGTTGTACATACCATTCCCTTTCACTTCAAATGACACTAAACTGTCCATGGAGTTCAAGTGGCCACTAACTTGTTTAGTGGATATAAAGGAAAAATTACTCATCACTATTAACAATGAGAAATTATAAACTCTCATTTGTTTCATCTCTTTTACGTGAGCATCTAGTTTGCACTGTTTGATATGCATGGAATGCTTTATGTAGTTATGTTAGTAGTATGAATTGCGTTGTATTTAAAACCCATCATTTGAACGTACATGAATCGCAATTTATCATTGTTCTTAGTGATTTAGGAATCAACTTACCATTACTTTAGAAATTAAGTCGTTACCTATTAGGCTTAAGATTTATGACCACCATTATTGATGTTAGATTGGCCTGTTTTCCTATTGAATTTTTGGTGTATCATTGTTGTTTTAAGTAGGATGTATGATTTTACTGTGTAATTCAAGTTCAGATTAACAGGAAATCATTTAACTTCTGGAATTTGTCTACAATCAACTTAGTTTTCTGATATTCTAGTGATTATGTTTGTAACTAGTTGTTGCTTACCGGTAGAATTGGATTAATACTGAAAGAGTATACAAATATCACCCACCACTCAGTGACAAAATTTTATAAAACATCTTAATCAATTGACATCTGAATAGTTCAATGGTAGTTTGATGTGACCCAGTGGATCTTAATACTTTATTCGTAAAGGATTGATAATACAGGAATCGACTAAAAATATAACTTAATGTCCTCATAAATTTATATTTTACCGAACCATTGACTATCAACAGTCTGACGTAGGACTAAAATAATTCTATAACACTCCTCGTATACATGTTGTAGCAATTCAAAACTTACAAAAACAAAGTGATCAAATGGTTTTTGTTGATTGTTTTAACAACAGAATGTATTACTTAATAAGATTGTTCAGATCACACAACAAAATGAATCGAACTCTATGTTGAAATATTTCTGCTTAGATGACTAATGGCATCAAATGTTGATGCTTACTTCAGCCGCTTCTTATCATAATGTACAAATTACCAATGATGAATATTTGTGCTTTATTTTTTCACTGGACATAGATATTTATAACAGTTGTGCTTTTCATTTTCTTTTTTTCTTTACAATTTAGGTCCTAAACCGATTAGTCCATGTAATAATCCTAAGGATTTCCTTGAAGATCCATCCCATTTACAATGGTAATTACGTTTTCCAAATATTTTGTTATCTTTACGCTTCCACGTTCTAGTTTTCCTTCTTATATTAGTATCAGATCACATTTTAAACAGTGACATATTCAGAATGAGATTTGAATGAACCTAATAAGTGCGTTATCTTCCTCTTTCGTTATTGATTCCTGATCACATCATTGATTTCTCTAAGACGTAAACTATACTTCACACTTCCATTGTAACACAAAGTTAACATCGGTTAGCAATATTTCTTTGGTATGTCATTATACTGCTAGTTCAGTTATATGCATAATTCAAGTCTCGTGTATATTTGGCTAGTTCATGATGCCTAAATAAACCATGCCAATTGAATGTTCTTTCGTTAGTTAGAACACTAGCTTCAATGTGAACATTATTTACTTGGTTGCTACATGTATTAAACTCGGTTGCATCATCTACTGTCTGATTAGCATGAATAAAGTATTCTCCCCTTAGTCGAACTTACAACGATAATCAATACTCAGGAAAACGGAAACAAAAATGACCAGATGAAAGAAAATAACTTATCTGCCAATAAGAATATAGTTAGTTGACGGTCAACCAATAGGACATGAAAAAGAGATTGTGCAGAAACACTTAGTTATTCATAAGTATTACATAAGAGGAAATACGAAATACAATGAACAGCTTAAATTCAGCTATATGATTTGGACTTCGCGTATGAACTAGCTCTCCTATCCCACATACAGTAACAAATGCAAGTAAGGACAGCCAGTGTACTAGCAGACTCCGTAGCAGTAGGCTTCAGTATGCACAATGAGAAAAGCAAAATCTTAGATATGGCACAGCGAGGAGGCTCTGGAAGATGTAGAAACGTTCGCATACCTTTGCAGTGTCATCGATAAACAAGGGGAATCGGATACAGATGTGAGGACACCTATTATTAAAGCAGGGACAGTATTTCCATAACTGAAGGACATCTGGAACAAAATAACTGTCAGCCAATATCACAGTCAGAATTTTTAGTACAAACTTCAAGAGAGTTCTAATGTATGGAACTGAAACTTGGAGAACTACGAAAAACACCATTTAAAAGATACAGATATTTATGAAGCAGTTGCTTACTCAATATACTCCTGATTCGTTGGCTAGACACCAGCAACAACCTTACTGTGGCAGAGAACAAACCAATTTCCAACTGATTAAGAAATTAGGATAAATACTGGAGGGGTTGGGTGTGTAGGACACACGCTGAAGAAATCACCGAAGTCGCATCACAGGGCAAGTACTAGCTTGGAATCTTGAAGTCTGAATAGAAAAGAGGATGACCAAAGAACACATTGAGCCGAGAATCGGAGACTGCTATGAGAGGACTGAATATCACTTGAGAAGAACTGTAAAAGAGATTTGTGGACAGCATTGATTGGAAAATCCTTTTCGGTGGCTTATGCTCCACGACAGTTAACAGACTGAATGAATGATATTTATTATATAAGTAATAAGCCATAATATATAAATTTCACCTCATAACCAAAATAAAGAATCCTGAAGTGCTTCAAGAGTTCTCCCACCTCATTTTTTAATTTATATATTCGTTTAATATCTTATCGTGTTCGTGGTTACGTTTCATACTAAGCCATCCAACTCATCTGCACTCATAACAACTGCCGTCAGTCACTACATTTTTGGACATTCGGATTCTATGATTGGCGCATCACCCTTTAGATTCGATTTCGATCATTGAGACATTTTCTAAAGTAAGGCTGATGGTTTGTGAAATTGCTCAGAATTTATCTTAATAAGAGAATTAAATTTACTCTTTATCCACTTTTAGATTCTGAGTTTCACTAATTATTCTGTGCTTTTTATTCCAGCAAGGTGATTCTTTCTTCTCTGATCGTGCTTTTTATGCCTAACATTTTTTGCCACTACTGTTATTACTACTACTTCAGTACTTACCTGTCTGTAGTGTCGTAGCAACTTGAACTGATCTCTTTCTTTCTGACTGAATACAAATAAATGTTAATATTTCTATAGCTAGGTTGACTTGTTTATAGTTTGAATTCATTTTTTATATCTCTTATCATTTACTTTCTCATTGTCTCGTCATATAGGTTATTGAGCTCACCATTGCAACGTTATGCAAATCTCGTATGGGAACGATTGCGTTCCGGTCGTCTTACATTTCGTCGTGATTCATTTGATTCTGGGAAAACTTTTATTTTCGGGCGTAGTTTAATCTTTTCTCCATCTTCAGTGTCACATATTAGTGGTGGTGACAATGTACATACATCGACATCAAATACAAATCTGACAAAAATGGGTACTATAGGTACATTAGTACATGGTGAGATGTTATCATCATCACCATCGTTTACTGAAATTATTAATCCATTATTTGGTATACGATCAACTCCAAAAAATATGTTTGAAATACAAGGTGAAATACCCATTTGGCCGGAATCACGTCCTCAAGGAATTATGTTAGCAAATTTACGAGAGCATCGTGCAGGAATGATCAGGTAATTACTATGAGATGGTTTTCAGTTTCACCTAATAAAAGTCAAAAGTACATAAGTCCCCTCAGGGTTAGAGATATACCTTGTTGACGCGTTTCCAGTTAGCAAGGTTCTTTTCTTCCTAGATCCAGCTACCTAATTTTATCATTGGTTGATGAAATCTTACTGCTACTGAAAACACGTATATCATATTTTGTCATATTTTATCAATAATAAGCTGCGTGCTTTTACGCTATTCTAATCTATCGAGTCAAAAACGTTGGAATTCCAGTCCAAGTGCATCTCATTTATGTTCAGATTGCTTAGCAACACACCAGATGAGACATTATGATTCTGTTGAATAAGTAAGTACTGTGGAATAGGGGAATCGCACATGATTTTAGACTTTTAATTCTTTTACTTAATACGCTATCTGATTTCGACAATTTAAGCTAATGAAGTTAGGTTCAGTAATTTAATGATTAATGTGCTGAAAGTTGTTAGCCCAGCTGAATGGTGTATTGATTTAGAAAAAATCACAGAATGAAACAAGAAAACTATCATGTACTACTCGAATCTTAGACGTTAGCGATCGGATACTTATTGTGAGACATACTCGCAAAACTTTCGTCATTCCAATCGCTGTTAACTTCTTGATGTAAGCGAATCTACATTTCCGTTTCACATCTTTTTTTATTCAATTCAGCCTGGCAACTCACAGTTCTGGTAGACTATTCGCATCCTGTTCTAGTGGTGATGGATCAGTGAAACTATGGAATTGTGGATTTTGGCCCACTGAGTCTGATGGATATGTAGAACAGTCGACTACTGGTAGTCATTCTGGCCGTCTTAACAGTGCGTTATCTGAACCAGTTCAAAAATCGTCTAATTTAAAAAATCCAGAACTTGGGTTAGCTTATTGCTTGCCCACGCGATCATCTTGGACATTTATCTGTAGTGGGCAGGATTCATTTGATTCATCCACTACAACATGTCGAGTAAGGATAATGTTTTTGTGTTAATTATGTTTTTCATTTTGACTGAGCAAACAAATTATGAAAGCAGTAACACTCGGTGGATAGATTATTCTATTATGATTATGAATCATCTTGAAATGGATCCATAATGCGTTCGTGAGTATACATTGCTGTAAGTATCCTATTCTAGGAAAATATTTGTCAACTGCTTCATTATTTTCAATTATTGTTAAGCCTTGTAAACTAAAAACTGCCTCCACAAACTTCCTGTGGTAGTTATAAACTGGCGCCTTTCCTGGTAGCTTCTAGGTCATATGTAGATCAATATTAGTAACCTCTAATATATTTCTGAAAAGTAAACTTGGAGTATAATTTTAGTTATATTACCAAACTTTAGGATGTTCGTCTGCTGATTAAAGGATGAATATACTGTGCAACATTTCCCTCTGTCTTACGCTACAGATGTGAATCGTGGTTATTGAGAGATAACATACGTGGGACACTTGTATTTAATTGTAGATGTCTTCGATGCGTTACTCGCGTTGATTGGGGCCCCCAAGTAAGTAATAATGTGGTTAGACGCCGTGTATCTGTGGAAAATGGTAAGTCGCTTATAAGCCTTCTCCGACTGTATTATCTGTGCCCAACTGTCTCTTATGTCAACTGGCGCCGGGGAAGGATGGCGGAAAGTTAGTTGTGGTTAAACGAAAATTTGGTTATCAGTCTATGAAGTTGTTGACAGTTAGTCTTAGTTGTACTAGTAGGTGTAGATTACTTGGCTAGGGTTTGTCCAACTGTCATAACCATTAGTTGGAGACCCTAGGTGACATGGCTCAATATCGGTCTCATTGGTGCAGCTACATTTATTCTTTGTTTATCATTAAATCGTGAGCTTAAAATTATTTTGTACTTTTCTTTGTACGAACTAATTATTTATCCCTGTATCATATTCTATGTATCTACACTCTTTTCTTACTACTACCGATATAACTTTACTAAGTTGGTATTTATCTTGCTATACAGTTGTGTTGTAGCTTGAACTGATGCACATGCATCAGGTTCTATGTTGTATATGGCTGGCTGATTGTACTGCACTAGTCACTAGTTCTGACTACAATTCCGAGAATTACCTCTTGAAGTTAGTTGATGGCAATTAAATGATGATTTTTTTTTAATATAGGGGAGACGAGGATATTGTTTTGTAATTTCACATCACAGATTAACTTCATTTAGAGAATTATTAGAAGCCAAGAAATATTAAAAAATGTTTTTTTTTAATATGGGACTCGAACAGTACTCATCCACAATCCGGATTATACATAAAAATCAACGTAATTTTAAGTAGTTAGTGTTCAAAACATAGAATCATGTTAAAATACACAACTCTAAGTTATGATGATTGAAAAGGCTATACATAATATATACATATACATAATACATAATATATACATAATATAATGTGTAGGCTAAAATTCGAGGACATCGAGTTAATAATGAAGTTTCATACAGCAAAAAATTTAATCTGTTGCGTAATAGATTAGCTGCGCGAATTACAAGTAATTAACAATAACGTGGGTCGACATCAGTCAATGGAGAAAAAAGAAAGTGTGAAGTTGTAAGAATTAATGTAATGTAATTAAAATAAGAGACTGAAAAAATGATGTAATAGTGAAGATATTACCAAAACTATAGGAAGATTGAAAACGTAGTCCAATAAGAAAGGTGAAAACATTGTCATGATAAGGAGAAATTTACCACTGTTTCTTTTTGAACTCAAATTTGATTTAAAACGTTTAATTGCGGTTGCTCCAGCAGTTTGACTGTTTACTGATCACCTTGAAAACTGTCAAGGTATCAGCTGCATTTCTTTTATCAACCAAATTTCCGCAATAGTATAGGGTTCTTAATCCGTTTGGTCGGAGACTTTGAGGATATACTGTTGAAAACAGATTGTAGAACTCTTTTTTTTTCTTTTTGACCAATCCAACTGTGTTGACAGATACGTGTAAATTTATATATCCATTTCGCGGTAATGTAAAAAGGGTATCTATTGATCTTTGATGGCATTAAAGGGTATATTGTTTTGTACAAAATGACAAATTTGGCATCAGGATATGTTTTTGTAAATAAAAATTTTCGACTTCTATCGATTGTTCTTGAAGTGTTACCACCTTTGAATTACAATTGAAGAAAATCAAGTTTTTTGTGTACGGTAGTTTTTTTCACCTTATATCTTCGCTTTTGCCGTATCTGTCGGTTTTGGATAGCTTTTAACATCGAATAGTTCTTCTTCAAGATTACCATTAATGAATATTCTTTCCATTCTATGAAATAGTGTCTTAAACAATGTTTTTTGTGAGATCGGACAAAAACTTAAAATCCTATTTTTCTTTTATTGTATTACAACATCAATAAAATGGAATTTATCAACTTTTTCATTTTAATTAGCAAACAGGATATTTTTATTCGCCATATTAAAAAGTTCCTGATGAATCAGTCAATTATTATTATATAGATACTTTATTATATATGCGTGGATGCACTGTTTAAGCAGTTTACCTGTCTGAATCGTTCGATCTTGTATATTGTTCATATTCTTTTATCAAGTAATATTTCAAATGTATTTCGTTCACCTGAATAGATTTATGATACAAAATACTGAAGCTTTATATATTTTTTCCAGGGCCTTGTATGGACATCAAATGGGGCTTGTTTGGTCACTATACTTGATGGAAAATGGTTACAACAAATTGATGTAGCTACTGGACTATCTAGTGGGACAAGTCAATTGAACATTGATAATGCTGGTCGAGCTGTATGCTTGAAAACATCTGCGTGTTGTCATTTTCCTACTCAGTATAATTTAGTACAACAAGTTATGGTCACTGGAAGTGATGCTAATTCAATCGCTTATGCTACAACTAGTAATCAAATTGTTGCTCGTGATTTACGTGTACCAAGTTCTAGTTCTCCTGTATGGATTTTAAAACAAGACAGAACTCATGGTATGCAATAGCCCTAATATCATTGAAATTATTTATGCGATTTCCAATGTTTGTTTAGAACTCAGAATTTAAAAACACTTCTACCTTAAACTAGTGAGTATCAAGGTTGTCTCAAATGCTGATGGAATTCTAAGAGTAGTTTTTCCTTCTAAGTCACCTATACTGCGGAAGGACCTGGGTGAGAAAATACTTTAGTTGCCTTGATAACCTAGGAACAGCATTGAAAGCTAAAGGAACATCTACTTGAGTCTGGCAACGTATGGTTTTCTATTGACAGTTCTTGATGTGTTAGCTCTGCTTTTTAGATTTTATCGCCGGTGTAAAGTGAAGTGTGATATTCTTGGAACTGTACTTTCTACCCTCATCCATTTTCAGATAACAGCATCCGTACAGATGCTGGTTATCTAAAGGAAGATACCCATGTCATCACACCCCTGTACAGTTTGGACTACAATATCATCATCAGACCTTAAATTTGTTAAATCTATACACCAAACTGTCGACGATTGGGTAATAAGTCTTGATTTTATTACCAACACTTTCACATTCAGTCGGCATATTTAGCTCACAGTATGATGTATGAGTGTGTATTTAAGTACTAAGTCGAGTATTTTTAAAAAGTATCATCGAAATTAATTAAACGTGGAACCGTCATCACCAACGCAGAACCGGGCAAATACGCCCATAGGTTCAAGTTGCCATACCACTTTATCTCTACAAGTTTACAGAGGTAACATAATAACAGAATACAAGAAAGGAGAGTGAAAGTAAAGGTGTGCAGAAACTAATAATAGGATTCAAGATTTAGATGAAGTTAAAGAGTGAATACACTTGCACCACTGTGACCGATTTTGAGCCATGTCTCCAGCCATTTATTGCGACTATCACGCCGACCCCAACCAGGTAATCTGCGTCTACCAACATGGCTTAGACCAACAGTCAAAAACTTCATGAACTGGTGCCATGTTATGGTTTGGCCACCCCTACCCTTCTTCCATCCTACCTCAACCCTAACCAACATCGTGCAATGAGGCAGGGGGTAGTCTGGTATGTGCAACACATGTCCCAGCCATCTCAGTCGATAAAGGCTAATTACATCTTTGACTGATTTACCATATTTCAATATGGTAAGAACATTTTGTCTAACCTCCATACTACTTATTTGACTGTTCCATGATATACGAGAGATGCTACCAAGATTTCTATAGTCAAACACTTTAAGTCGACGCATATCTTGTGTTTTCACGGCCCACGTTTCGCAGCCATATGTTAGGACTGCGCGGACTGCTGCGCAGTACACCCGGCCTTTCGTTGAGAGATGGATATCTCACCTGCGCCACAAGTGGCGTAAATTGGCGAATGCCGATCAAGCTTTCTGAATCCGTGCTGAAATTTCGTCCGACACCAACCCACCTAGGGGTGATGAGACTTCCGAGATAAGTGAAGTGGTCAACGCATTCAATTACTTTACTCCCTATTATTAATCTAAATGGAGAAGCAGGCCAGTCCTGGAGTAACTTGGAATCATTTGTCCCATAGAATCATCATCCTTAGTAACTTACAAGTGTACTTCCATCTAACATACAGTTTGTTTATTTGCAGTAAGCTTTTTTGTTAACAGTAATACAAATTTGCGACAGAGATAATGGTAAATTCTTCAATTTATTTTACTATACGAAGTTATTTTTACACATCACTTGTTTTGATCGGAATGGTGTTGTTCAGGAAAAATCTATGAATGCTAAGTAATTAAACCATTTAGCCCAAAAAATTGATATCAAAACATCCTCCAGAATTACGAATTTTCTGAGTTATCACATCTAATTCTTCTGAATTTCCCTTACGGGTTAGCTAGAAATCAAAGCTTGTCGTTGTATACTACATAAGGATTAGCTCCATGCTGAATCAGAAAATACATCGATATTGTTAATTTTTTACAGTATGGTTATACAAAATACAGTAAACGCTATTTTTTGTCAAACCTTATCATTTCCTTGCCGCTATGAATGTGGACGTTTTTATGATTAAACTTATCCACCTGTTTGCTCTTTCAGATAGAATTAGCCGGAATCATTTCTGGCATTCTGCTCCAATCCGACTAGCAGTTATTAACTCTACATGACTGAGTAATTTCAGCTTCGTAACTCTTCTATAGGCAAATTTTTCTAGCTTGTGTAGGCACTTACTTTGAATAGTGAAGGTACAGTTTGACCTTCAGTCACTGAGTCACTTATTCCTATCCTGCTTTATCTACTTTCTAGTCTCCTATATCAAAGACTCATCATCAACTTTCAAATCATAAGTAGCACTAAACACTTAGACCACCAAAACAGCGGAGTTTAATAATATCGAAGCAGAAAAAATCGGTTGGAATTAATGTTTTGAAGTTTGTGTGAGTTTATTACTATATTTTTATAAGTTGGGTTTTTCTTTAATTTTTCGTTGTATTATTAATTAGCCAATGTTGTTACCTTCTTATTCTACGTTTAGGGCTAATACTTTCAATGGAAATGCATAGTTTTCACACGTGGCTTGTTACAGGTACTAGTCGTGGACATATTGTTTGCTGGGATTTAAGATATAAACGTCAGATAGCATATACAGAACACCCATATCAACCAGGTATAGGTATTTTAGATTTAAAAATAGCTGAAATCCCTTCTCAGTCTGAAATAGATGTGAAGTCCGCAGGGCAAAATCGTCATCAGTCGTCCGAAAAACCATGTCAAATAGGACAAACTCTGGTAAGTTGTTAGTTACATTAAACAGCTTTCATTATGAATGTAATATGACATACTTACTTACTTACGCCCGTTACTCCTCCCGAAGGAGCATAGGTCGCTTACCACTATTCTCCATGGAACTCTGTCCTGAGTAATCCTTTCCAGCTGTTTCCAGTTGCTGTTCATCCTTTTAATGTATGCTTACGATTCTCGACGCAGTGTGTTCTTTGGCCTTCCTCTTTTCCGTTTTCCAACAGGATTCCAAGTTAGTGCTTGTCTCGTGATGCAGTCTGATGACATAACATAAACTAAAAAGTGCTAGTGTTTGCGAACTCTCTGTATAACTAATATAATCTTATGTTCCATCTACATATTGATAGCATTATATCATATTACTATTTCATTAAAAAAATCCATTGTACAAATGCTCTAGAGACCGATATACTAAAAATGAAAAAAACAAACTGTTAGACTTGAGACCAATTATAAATTCACCATAGTGTTCTTTTAATGATATATGACAGTGTTCTTCAGTAAAAAGGCCTTTAAACAGGAAATAGCAACCAGATATTTTGTGGGATAGGGACTCATCCTAAGTACTCGTGAGATTTTACTCAAAACATTCTGAAGGCTACATTTTTCCAGCATTACCAAACAGAACTATATCATCTACACATTCAAAGTTGATTACTGAACTTCTAGAAAGATGACCGATTACTGTGGAATACGTTATTTCTAGGAGCATACGTATGATGGAATTACGTAGAAATGGGAAAAGCGAAAAAATCCCTAAGAACACCACTCCTTGCTATCAATTCGAATGTCTATTTGATCTACAGTATTCGAGGAAAAAGCCTTTAGTGGGTTTGTACCTTTATAATACGCTTCTTTTTAAACAGTCTACGCAATGTATGAATGATACCTACAGCTACTGCTTTCTCTACCCAAATAAATAAACTAAAAAGAAGTGGTTTCTTATGAGATCTTTTTGTACACTTACTGTAGTCAACCGTATGATCTCTCATTCAAAATATAAGTGCCGTAAAGATACGGGGAATTTTACTGCATTCTATGAAGCTTTACGAAACGCTAAATGCAACAAATTTCGCGGTTCTGTTAAAGTTCTTTTTGTATAGGGGTAGTGGTTCAGTACCAAGTAATGTTTTCAAAGAAATATTATAGATGTATTTACAATAACTCATAAACATGCATTTCTTATATGTCTGATTCCCAAAATTTTACCTCATAGATTATTGCAGCTACTGACCATCACAATGAAGTGACAATCTGGGATTTGGAGTCCTCAGCCACAGCATCATCGTCCGCAGCTATTTCATCTTGCAATTATGGACTATCTAGTTCTTTCGCATCAGTTCGCAGCACAGGATGTTTAGCCTCAACCTGGGCCCAACCAGGAAATAAAGCACCTCTTATTCTTGATAGTTCTGTACCACATCGATCAGTTCGATCCATTCTGTGCCTTCCGAACAATAAAAGTGTTATGCCGTTTAATGATAATAAACTAAATGCTCGGGTTATTAATCACTTACCAGCTTTGGTGGCTGGTGGTAATGATGCACGCTTACGGTATTGGAATTTTCGAAAACCAGAGGATTCATGTGTTTTAGTTTGGGCTGGAAATGATGAAGAGGTTATGCCGCCTAGACTTACATATAGGTAAGTTGATTTTGATCAGTTGTACGTTTATAAAACAAACATGGTGACATTTCAAATGGGCTTACATCTAAGACGCCAATAATCCATCACTATAAAAACTTGCTACCGTACAGTAAAAATACAGATGTTTAGTCTTTTCCACAGAATGTGTTCTAAACTGTGACTTACGTTAAGCTGAAGATGTCCTATTTCTTAGATTCCAAAATCAATTCAAATCGTAGTATTTTGGTTAGATTAAACTTCAATTTAGGACTTCATGTCAAAGAAATAGCTGCACGTTTACCAGTTATATTCGTCTATAAACGCCGAAAACCGTAGACGTTGCTGCTATCTTGGTGTGGTGATCGGGTTTGCCTATCATGATGAACCAACCGGATTACACTGGTTGAACAATAGTTCCTTAGGGTCTTACTATGCTAAGCAGATCGTTTGAATATTAGTAAAAGTAAAGGCAGCGAACCTAAGGTCTGAGGGCGAAGTCGTACTGCCAACTGCTCAGAAGTGTAGTCGGTCGTCCCCTTACGAATTCAGCATGAGAACGATGCTGCCTTCCCATAATTGGAAGGGTGAGTTAAGAAAGCCCGGCTTCTCAAAGTGTTGCACGTTACTTCACGGGTTCCTTCATCAGCGGTAAACCCCTCTCAAGCACAGAGCTAATACACTTAAAACCACTTGTAAAGAGGTTGTGTGTGCCTCATACAGACACTGCGGTCTCTCACAGGTTCGTCAAGACTACCTTTAGTCCAACTCCCTCAGATACATCAAGAATCTTTTCACGGCTGTCGGCAACCGGGAAATGACAACCATCCCTCATACCTTTAACAGCACCTTATTAATGCTCAAATCCCTTCCTCTAGTGTCTTCTACTTTCACTCCCAACCCTTATCTTTCTCCCACCTCCTCATCATGTGCCACAAGTGCGGATGATTCGTGTTCACGAAACGATATCCCAGGTTTCCTGAAATCATGGTATAAACTCTGCGTTAGGCGCTCGTAGTTTGCGAACACTGAATGAAGCTTGAAATTAATACTCCACCGTTTAGAAAAGCTACTGTCTTTGTAATTTAGTAAAATAATACAGGACTTATTTATATCTTTCTTATTCCAGCAAGACTAGAGTGAAACAAATAAACACCAATCTGATGTTAATTGGCTTGAGACTAATAGTGTTTTTAAGAGTGGCTTTCATTACATCGACCGAATGACAAAGGTATTTACAACAGTCATAAATAAAACATGACAGGAATTCTTGAACTCGTATTAAACTACGTGAATAAGAGCTAATAAGACGTGTTTCTTAAAATTTGTGATTCATAACCAAATATATGAGTCTATGATTTGGATATCAGGCTTCCTTAAAAGAGAAAAATCTTACTGGTCAGAAATATTATCACTACATAACGGATACTAGTTCTATTTATTCATATTGTCTTTTGCGAACTTTTTTTCTTAATTATTGTATTAATCAGTTGAGAATGTGAACCAGTGATTCAATGTCAAGTTTTATGTCGGTTTAGTGTTCCGTATACCACCGTGAACACATTAAAATGATAGTTCATCAAGTACTAACAAATTACAAAATAGTTAAGGATGGTTCTAACAATGCCATTATAATCCGTACAGATCGGAAGAATATATTTGGCTACTTTCTCGAAATATATACCATGATTTTGTCAACAATATTAGGATATAAACTATTTGACTAAAGACATTTAAATAACGTGAAAACTGATTTTATTTTACTGTTATTATTTTAATAGGTCGATGGATGTAAATGATGTCTACGTTCTAATTGAACAAAGTGATACTCCCTCTTTCGGTGGTGATACTTCATCAAGTTTATTGACAAAAACAATAAACACAGAAACGCAAAAGTTACAACCACCTAATAATACAACAGAAACATCAAATAGTGCATTTCCAACAACAGGACGTTTAGAATTACGTGAATCAACCAAGGGTCACAAAAATATCATATCTGATTTAACAATACTTCAAGCAGGTCAAGCATTTTTAGTGTCTTCTTCAATGGATGGTGTCATTAAGATTTGGCGATAGTAGTAATGAAATATATTTTTTAACAAAAATGTATTTTATCAGTTGATCTAATTGACTTAATAATTATGGCACATATAAACTGTGATTATAACGTTTTATTTGATAATAAAATCCTAAATCTTGCTTTCATACATTTCATGCTACCGTTACCAATTATTTAAATCTAAGGTTGTGAGTCGAACCTTACTACAATCATGATTTCTTCTGAATTCAGTTTTTAAATTTGTTACATATTGCTCTTAAAATCAATTAAAGCATCATCTCTGACTCAACTTTACAAAAGTTAAACACACGAAACAATAAAAACACTATTTATTGGATTATTTGTTAATTGATGACAATATAAATAAATTACACAACATAGATTTGTACAAAACAAAGGAAAAGTGAGAAATCACAGTATCTTTCTTTCATACTGTCTTATTGTTTTTCTTTCATCGTTTTAATGCCAAAAGAACCATATAATCATTCGTTGTAGCTAAATCTGAACTCAAACAAGGTGCTGTTTGTTTTAGTAAACTTAGTGCGAAACTACTTGGTGCAAATAAATACACTATTAAGGATGAATGTTGTGTAGTGTGTGTCTTTCCAGGATTATCATTGTTTATTGATCCTTGTGGTGGTTCCTTTTCTCTGTTTAGGGAGATTATACCAGCGGATTGTTTTAATTTTAAATAAGCAACTAAAGCATGTAGTGAATAGCAGTGATTAGTTGTGGATATATTTGCATTTTCGGAATTCGACGGATTGTTTAATTTAGACTCCTTATTTATAGATTTGTTGGTTTGCTCTACATCTGGTAATATTAGCATGAGACACAAATTATGGTGAGCTGTAGATAGAACATTATGAATACGATGCGTAGCTTCAGCCATCCATGAAGCATCGAGAGTGCCCCGACGTGAAATACGTAGTGTTGGACACGATAATCGTTCGGAATTAATACTACTACCTCCATAATTTAGTAAATCTTCACCAATCTCCTTATTACCGATAAGCATTAAACAACGGAAATAGAAATGATCGTTTTTCAGTAGGAACTTTCCTTTCCATAATTCCGGCTGTAAAAATTGGTCTAATTCTTGGAGAGTGATGATTGATTTTGGGTCAGTCGGCATAACCTCTACAGAGCTAATTATACCTTGTTTATCCGAGCAACGAGGTGTATTGCGGTATAGATGATATCGATTAGACATATGAAAAGATGGCTTTATATGAGGTAAATGTCGTACACTAGTTGGATTCTTATCTCTGTCAGTGTCTTCTATACCATAATGGTTCATCGTATACGATCCCCCACTAAAATGCTCATTTGGTCGAATACGACAACTGTTTACATTTAGAGGAATTCCAATATCTGGTCTAACAATAGCATTTCGTGACTCTGATATTTGGTTGCCCTGACCATCACTTTCCATGTTAGAGTCTGTTTTGCTTAGGATTTGTATCTTTGGCTGAACGAATTCTGGGCTTATAAAGTCCACACGAAGTCTTAAGTTCGGACGACTGGTTGCTGAAAAAATCTTTAACTGCCTATTAGCTTCAAGCGCTGATTCACAACTGTCATACATAGCGATTGCATATTTACGTCTGGGAAACCAGTCAAGATAGGTGAGTTGTCCAAAACGAATCAGTATGCGCTGTAGTGAATCGACAGAAGTCCAAGATTCCAATCCACTAATATACAAACAATGAGATGGAATTGCTTTTCCATAGCCTATTTTGCAATTCAGGGACCTAACACAACGACCTGACATGGATAATTTTGCACGACTGGCCATATCAACGTTCTGAAAACGAACAAATGCATAAGAGTGTGCACCAGGTTTCGGTGAACGCTTAATATCAATTTGTTCAACATACCCATATCTCTCAAATGCAGATAGCACCTCTTTTTCCGTTATATCGGGTTCTAAACTTCCAACAAACAAAGTCCTTGTGGCTTTCGATTCTCTTTCTGAATCAGATGCAACAGCCGAGAATCCATTTCTGTTATGTTCGTAGTGCCGAAGGTTTGCAGATTCGAAGCGATTCTGAGGATTGCCTGTACTCAGCTGTGGAGGTGGCAATACCCCAGGGACAGCATTCAAGCCAAGAGCCTTTGCAGCAGCAGCCATCATAGCAGAAGATGTTACCCCAGGCATACCTAGTAAACTTGTAGTGCCAGATGGGCCAAGTGGAGTTGGTTTCGGTAAAAAGTCAGAAAAATTGGATTCTAGTTTGCTGGAAATGTTATGCATAAGATATCGGTGGTCATTAATATCTTCAACTTCTACTTCTTCTTGACGTTTTTTGCTGGTAATCACTTTACGTGTGTCACCTTCACTGGAAAGATCAGTTAATGAAGTAACATGAGCTGCACGATCATGTATGTAAATTGTTGGACTGTCACATAGCGCTTCCTGTGCGTCCCCAGAGTGTCTAAAGATAACAGTTTAATAATATATATCAGGAAATTAGTAACAACGATTATGGTAGTAGTTGGAGAACTAATTAAGACATCAAATTCATTTTAAAAAAATATAGAGACCATAGCTTTGTGACATTTGGGCTCATTGCATACTACAAGTTTCGGCGCAACAATAATATACTACACTCTTGAAATCTTTATTTGCTTCATTTGCCTTGTAGACTGTAAGGATTATAACACAAACTGAAACATTAAGATATTTGTGGAAACCCCTTTATTTTTCATTCTTATCTTCTGTATACATGACTAGCTAGCTAATAGTTTGCTAAATTTTAGACCGCTAGGCATTGACCAGGTACAGGTTTACCTGATTGGTCTTGAGCTATACTTGTGTGACAACTAGCAATACCACCCGGTTATCTAAATGAAAGTGGAGTGCAGTTCAAATAACAACTTGATGATTGATTCATAAAATATTCTGTGTAATGACAAGTCGTAGCCTGCCACAGCTGAAAATGGTTGGAGTAGAACCAGGCTACAATAACTTGAGTAGCCAGACCAAGACATGATAGCAGTCTGTGGAATCCCTGATTGAAACACGCTAACATGCAAAATAACCGGTTGTAATTTTTCTAACGACGTAAGCAAGTATAGACTTTAAGTGATTGATCTCAAACGGATCAGTGGTACAGATAATTCCACTCCGTTTTCTAAACACTAAACAATTTGGTCCACATTCTAAAGTAGTACCTGTTCAATTCCCTTTTGCTTTGCGCTTTCAACCACAACTGGGATAATATACATTTCAAAATGCACATTTTCCTTGTTTCACTCACAAACAGGAGTAAAAAAATTACTGATTAAGTCCCAGAAAACAGTTGGTTCACAACTGCTTCTTCCACTGATTTCACTGGGACGATAGTTACTTCGCCGTGTCAGATGTGCAACCCATCCAAAATGCATCCTTAGGACTCAAACTGAGTCATGAGTTACAGTGGTTGTACAATAAGTAGTTTCGCTACAAACTACTGCTATTCTAATTATGTATGTGTATACACATACAAGTTGATCAACATTTACGTAGGTGAGGTTTAAAAATGTTTTTAGGAGGAAGAGAATCTTTCGATTATTTACTAATGTATCCTAAGATGAACCTACGGATTGGTGACTAATTGTGGTCAAGGTGTTCGACGTTCAACCATTAGGTCACAACGTTCGAGTCGCGACTCACCTACATTGGTTCGAGGAGCTGTGTAGTATAACTAGTCTAGAAACGCCATAGCTCAAAGTCTTAGACGACGAACTTAATAAAATCTTAACAATGACTAATTTGATACGTCAAGTATGTCACAGCTTGTCAACATGTTTATTCCGATACAAATACACAGTAACAATTTTCTCACCAAGCTCAACGATACGCCTCTGTTTTAAAAGGCTCCCCAAAATCACTTAATAAGGCTGAAAATAGATATGAGAGAAATTCCACCAAAACGACTGATGTTCAGAATAATGATTAAAAGCATAAGATCTATTTATTTCAATTTATCAGCGTGAATCTATGAAACATACTTGAAAGTAACCAGAGCAACGCGTTCGCCTCCTAAGTGCCCAACATTAATAGAAAGGTCTCCATACTTTCCTAGTTCTCGATAAACGTATTGTTCAACAACATCGACACTCAACTTAGACGAAATGTTTTTTACACAGAGAGTTCGAGAATTACCTAACCCATGGACTCTTTCAGTTGAATTCTTCGATCTCGAAGAATGTCTGTTTGAGAGAGAATACTTGGATCTTGAACCAGGAGAGGTATGAGATACTGATCGATGTCTCTCTGTATATCCTGACCGATCTCTGTGTCGCTTTGATGGGGGAGAAAAATCTTGATCTGCATGTCTTCGCATAATATAAGGCCACAAACTAGAACAAAGAAATAGGAAAAAGTCACAAAGTAATGAAGCATGGTATCTGATTAAGTAAAGCATTTTACACAACCTCACGATATCCTTTGGATTTATCTAAACTTTTGAAATCACATTAACTAGTATTAGGTTTGCATAAAGCATCAACTACAGCCGTGGTTTATTTATTTGGGTAGTGATGTACAAGCTATCAAGACATGTTTAAGTCGAGTAAACTTTACCTATGAATGGAAAACAAAGCAATGATATAACTATTACAAATGTGTCAGTGAAGGCTAATAAGATGAGATTAATAATATAAGAAAAATAACTACGTAGCGCGCTAACTAATGTGTCCTATCAGCGAAGATTTTAAGAATTATTTTAAATATGACGGAAACTATACAACAGGGAAGACATGATTAATCATGGATGATTATATAGTCAAATATTTATTCTAACTGGAAATCAATTTACATCTCCAAGAAAGAGAACAGCAACGTGATAATGTGCACAACCAACTACAAGGTGAACAGCTCCAATAGTCAAATCTTTACACATTATCCTACCGTAGAATGATGAGTAACTTAGTCAAGATGCATAAGATACTAGACAATGAATTCGGACACGCTATTACTCTTTCTTCTTCGAGTTTCCACATAAACCCAGCAGATAGAAGACAAACTCACAAGAACAAATCCCATCGCAGAGTAATACAGCATTTGCTGAGTAACAATTATTTATTTCAAAAAAGATAGAAACCAAAATGGCATAACCACAGCTCCTTCATTATCATCAACGTAGAACCGGGCAAATACGCCCATAGGTTCAAGTTGCTATACCACATTATCTCTACAAGTTTACAGAGGTAACATAATAACAGAATACAAGAAAGGAGAGTGAAGTAAAGGCGTGCAGAAACTAATAATAGGATTCAAGATTTAGATGAAGTTAAAGAGTGAATACATTTGCACCACTGTGACCGATTCTGAGCCATGTCTCCAGCCATTTGTTGCGACTATCACGCCGACCCCAACCAGGTAATCTGCGTCTACCAACATGGCTTAGACCAACAGTCAAAAACTTCATGAACTGATGCCATGTTTAGGTTTGGCCACCCCTACCCTTCTTCTATCCTACCTCAACCCTAACCAACATCGTGCAATGAGGCAGGGGGTAGTCTGGCATGTGCAACACATGTCCCAGCCATCTCAGTCGATAAAGGCTAATTACATCTTCGACTGATTTACCATATTTCAATATGGTAAGAACCTTTTTTCTAACCTCCATACTACTTATTTGACTGTTCCATGATATACGAGAGATGCCATTTAATTCAACTTTTACACCGAAACACAAATCAACAGTTGAGTAAGTGCTTTCTTATTATGCTCGGTATTAAAGTTTCGCTAAGTTGGACAGCGATGTACAGAAAATCATTAATATTTTGACGGATTTGTCTGAAAACATTGTACAAATGATGAAGCTCGTGAAAGCGTCATCCAGAAATTCAGTAATGAACCAATTTCAAACTGGGTCCTCATATTTACAATTTCTTTTATCAACGAAAGGGAAAATTGGACTTGTAGAAACATCTCTTACTCAGGAAAGTAAAAAGGATAGTTTCGTAAGTTTATTCTGTGGTAATTCAATTTTATTCTAGATGCTGTTGGTTACCAGACTAGTGTGTGATGACTTTCTTATATGCATTTTATTCTTATGCATCTACAGATATTAATAGAAAATGATGATAACCCTCATATAAAATGAGGACTTTGTTCGATCGGCATTATTCACTTGTAAAAACTGTTTTTTAATAAATAATTTCCCTATAAAATGACATTTTCTTACTTAAGTTGAGCTGGCAATGGAATTACGTATGCATGAAGTAACATGCATTTGCGATGAAGCCTTTTACTTGATACTTCTCTAATGGTATTCACCATGTTTATTTTCCTTATAGGCTGTTGTGGGGGAGAATCTGGTTACGAATAAGGTTGACGGTATGCGGCCATTTCATTAAACTATATACACTGCAGTATAAGTATTTTCCGATAAATATTGCACAAATAAGCTTGAGCATTTTTATTTGTAAACGTATTTTGTTGAGTTAAACGCTTACAGTAGTTGACAGGGACGACTTGTGAATGCAAAAAGTAGACTAGACTGTATGCTAACGTTAAGTGGGACAAACTGCCCGAATTTAAGCTATAAATGCACAGCAGTGTGAGTGTTAGTTGAAAGTAGACTATGCTGCGTGAATTCAGGCGACAAGTAGACCGCACGTTGTAAATAAAGGCGAAAAGTTGACTGCTTACCGTTTACTTATTCTGCAATAAAATGTGGATTTGTAGACGCATCTTACCTAACCAGACAACTTGTGTGAGGGGCTTACTGTTGTATTATCGCCTTTATTTATATTTTGCTCACTATTAAAAATTCTCCTTTATTTACACTGTACAGGTTATTTGAGGCCTTTTATGAATGGTCGATGAGTTGTTTATACATACGCGCTAGAGGCATTAAGCAAATACTCTTAGGATTATGACACATGTATATTAAAGTACGCTGCAAAATGAATTCATGTAAGCGTATATAAGTCGATCAGTCGTAATTGAAGAAATTTTTATGACTGAAAATGTCCAATATGCCAAGCTATAACACCAGAGTGGTGGCAGTCAAAATTAACAACAAGGTTCGGACTAAAAACAGTGAACATAATAACAAAGTCATGAAGAACATAATCTAAAGGAATGAAAAATATGAATAAAGTGTATTTGTACCACACAATTCGAACTTTGCGCAATTAGTCAACTGTAACCTGAACTTCAAATTTGATATGCTGAATTAGCGAGACAAGTTGTTAGATATACTGTGGTTAGGGCGATTTCGCCACTTATTATGGTCCTTTTTAAATTAATCATGTTTTAGTGCCAAAATTCACTTATTTTGACGAATGTCAATTTTCGTACGAGCGCTGTTTTATTTTATCATCTAGGGTTATCCTAACCAGACTAATTTTGGAATAAATCCTACGACTTAGCTGCTACTGTGTACAGGATTATAGGCTATACATTGAATCACTGCCTCTCAATCACCTACAGATTTAAATTTTGAAAGCTTACTTTTATTGAGGATAAGCCTCATTTCAAGTGTTAGATTTCCTATGCACATCCATCTACATAGTTCACTTTTGAATTATAGACACCAATCTGATTATCATCTGCTTGCATTCCTTAGCTCGTCACATATAGTTTCGATGGATTTTACTGCGTCCTAGTTCTCATTCTTCAAGACTATTTCAAGTAGTTATCATATGGCTATGGGTTTCCTTCTGTGATACACAAGTGATATTAACTGCTGATATACTATGTATATACTTCATGGAGAGTAGGGACTCTAAGACACTGTCTTGAACAGCTCCTCTGGTGTTGACGGCACAGTACTTGCCTTTATTTCTAGATATCTTTTAGTAAAATATGCTTCAAGCAATCTTAGATGACAGTTAATGATTCCGATGAACTGCATCATATGGATTAATTGATCATTCTGTAGTGTGTCAGAGGCCTTCATATATTAAAATAGAATATTATCACTAACCTTCCAAGGTCGCAGTCTTGAGTAGCATTATTAAAGCAGTAGGCGAGACATACGACGCATGATATTATTTTAAGTCCGCCTTAATGAGTATCTCTGATCAAAACTTCATTTAGTAGATAGCCACATACGTGATTACCTTCTCAATTATGCCTGAGACTACTGGTCCGACATTAGTTGGTCGATATTTCCATGTCAGGGTAGTTGCTCCTGTTTTGCGTTCCGAAAGCAAAACCGCGGTTATTCATTGTAGATAAATCAGGTCCGTATCGCCTTAATGAGAATGATAAGATATCATTGGTCCATACGCTAGCATTAAGTTTAGGCACTGATTTTATGACACAGTGTTACGACCCACATTCTCTCTATGTCGTCCTTGTTTGTTCGATCTGCGCTTTCATTTTTCGACAACCGTTAATTAGGAAGCTTACAAGTAATCCGTGTATCATAATGTCATCTTATTTCGTAGTAGTGACTGAATATCGTAATCCCGAGTATCCTCTAGTCGTTCATCTAATAGTCGGCATAGGTCTTGAGTTTTAGGTATGCTAATGAGCACTGTACATTCTTCAGCTTGTGAGCCAGCCTCATGTTGACTTATTACCCAATTTTGTTAATCTCGGATTTAAAGCTTAGAAACCATTTAATATAAAACACCTTTTTATCACTTTAAGCAACTAAGTGTTATTATTAATGTTGACGTTAGGAAGGTAATAATTTTGTAGGCCGCTTTAGTGCGTACTCTAGCTTTAGTCGCAAACTTTATGGTGAAGTCAAGTAGTTCTAGTGTTTCCAGTAATGTTGCCACTTGTAAGAAAGTTTGTCTACTAAGGGCGTTTTAACTAAAGTTAGGAAAACCCACCAGTTAGTATGGGCATAGTCCATGTACAAAAACACTTACATGCTCTTCGCGCTCACTACCTTTTGCGAGGCTTTGTAGTAGGCATATGATTGCTGTGGTCACCGTCGTAAAAATTTATTAATTGATGGATATCACCATGATATCATATTAGTGTTTCATGAAGGTAGATGCGGTTTGGGTTATATTCTCTTGCGATTTAAATCCCACCTGATCACCTCGGCAACTAATCAGATGCATATAGTAATGTTGGACTCTACTGTTTCTTCCAACATGTAAGCTATTTTGAAGTGCATGTTTTGTTCAATGCATATTTTTCTTTGCTTCTCAGTGTTATCGTAATGCTAATGATATATTCATGCCAAAGTAAAATACTTTTTTAATAAAGCAAAGATTACTGTGAATATGCTGTTGGCGCCTGCTTTAAATTATATAGGCTATTCATTTTGTTTACAGTGAATTTCTCCGATTTTACAATTTAGTCTAGAGTTTTCACGGTTCGAAATGTCAACTTTGTGGATAATATTAATGTTATTGCAAGCTTGAAATTCTTAAATACATGTGGAGTTACTAAAAAAAGCTTATTGATGAGGGAGTTTGCAACTTAGATATTTTGTAAAAGACAAAAATATGTGTATACATTATTGTCTACAGAGTCATGGAGAGTTCGTCACCATTCACAAGTTCTTTAAAGGACCAATTACAGTTGACATTTGGGAATCGCGTTCAAAATGAAATAAATAAAATCAACATTTCACAGCATTAGATGAAGTTTGTAAGGTTATAAAACTATAACAATTAGCTAGCTGTATTCAATCATATTATGTCTATGTACTATGCATATTTGACGTATACTCATTACATAGTAAAGGAAAACAAGTTGAATTAAAAAGACTTCGAGCTGCATTACGATTATACTTTATATGTTTGTTGCATCGGCTATAAAGTGGTAGGCAAAAGAGCTGCTTACCGTTATCATTAGTTCGAATTTTGCAAGTCCAAGTCAATCGTTTGTAAACGATTGTTTCGGGTTTGATGTAAGTATAACCGATTTGTGATAATAGCATACGTAATTCTACATAGCCATTCATGTGACAAAAATATTTAAAAACTGTCCGTGGCACAGGGGGTCTGGTAGAGACCAATTAGAAATTGTAATCCCAATGATTCACATCTATTCAGTCCTACGTATCACCCTTGTGATGGCACGATACCACTGAGCATTATCTAAGTCATCCATCAAACTAAAAACTAACGAGCCCCTTAGGATATCCAAACTTCACAACTCCACCTTGTATAGACACAAACATTCAACAATATCTCTTGTAACTAAAGAAAACAGCAGTGACCTAGTAGATCTTGACATCAATACCAAGGGGAGTACAATTATCTCTCAAAATAAATAGATTAACAAGGTGCAGTCATAAAATTTCACTTCACCATCCTACTGGTGAAAATGGAAACTAATTTCATACCCCATCTTAACGACACGTGTAATATCCTCCTTTCAATAAAACCTACCATAGACTCATCTCTTACATTCAGAAAAATAATATGAAAGATCTGATGTTCAATGCCGAGAACAACAGCTAACGATTTTTCTCTTCTCTTCCTAAGTCTGTTCCTTCTCATAAATACTTTAAAAACAATAGAATGTCACATGCAGCTGCATAAGAGCACTATGTACCACCGATTCCGACGGCCGATTTCGAGCCGAAAAGCCTCCTTCCTTTACTGAGAGAAAGGAACGAAAACGGTGAGAAAGTTGCGAACCTATATGACTTCAAAAAAATAGTTATATGTGGCACCATATTATCTCACAAAGGTATACACAAAACTACATGGGTTTCATCGGACCACATTACGGAGAATCAAATTGATCACATCTGCATTAATAGGAAGTTTAGGAAAACCATGGAAAACGTAAGAGCGAGAAGAGGAGCTGACATAGCTTCAGATCATCATCTGGTGATGGCTAAAATGAAACTGAAGCTCAAGAACCACTGGACAACTCAAGCAGAAGTATTACAAAGTTTGACACAGCTCTTCTCGGGGATACTAACGATGCATCAAATTCGAAATGGCTTTCAACATTAAGTTCTAGGTATTTCACGATCTACTAGAAGAAGATGGAACTAATAATAGACACAGTTGAAAAGAAATTAAAAAAACAATAACTTCAACATGTCAGGAGGTTTTGGGTCGCAAGGAGTGCCATTATAAAGAATGGATTTTTGTTGGTACTCTGGAAAAGTTAGCAATTAATAACAGCCGCACAAGAACATAGAAAGTCAAAGCACAAGCCAAATACACAGAAGTCAACAAGCAAGTAAAGATAAGCATCAGGTCGAACAAACTGGAAAGTTGTGGATGGCCTAGCGACTAACGACTAACCTTACACTTGAAGTTGATATATGTCATGTACCGCAAATATCAGAATTCAGGAAAAGGTGGGGGATGCATGATATACGTTCGATCCAATTTTTCATCATCGTTTATCTTCCTGAGAGGTAGTGAACTTCAAGATGACCGATATATTTGTCAGTACTGACTAGTGTCCCCTCCTTTACAGCAACTTACTCCTAACTCTGGTTAACAACATAATGCATAAATAACTTTTCAAAATCAACCCTACTCGACTTCACCGCTGCAGAAGAATACCCTCCCCCTCCATATGTGTGCCCGGTGGGAGTCTTTATTCAAATATTGGTAGCCTTATCTCAGTATCTGGATATGATGTATGGTACATTTTATTTACTCCCAGCCGTCTGTTGGAATCGTAGCGCCAAGAACAAAGAGTGCGCGATTGTTTGACAGAAATGCACTATACTAAAACATGTAACTCTAGAACCTAGTTCTGTGAAGTTTGATGCCACTGGTCTTGCTTAAATTGATAACTTCATATAGTGTGGCTTTCTTGTCAATGACTCTATCAATATCCTTGTATGCAAATAGATCTACATTCATCCCGATTATGCCTGTAAACTGGTATGCTCTCATGTACAAAAAGCTACTTTAGAATAAATTTATTATCATTATTATTTACTATGCTCTTGAGCAGTTATTGATTCATAAAATATCGATATCGATGAATTTACTTGGCATTGAAAGATCATTTTAGCTTTCTGTTCCAGGTAGTGCTCAAACTTTGCTAAATGAAAACGTGAACATTTATGAACACTATTGTTTGCAATCCCTCTTTAAATATTAGTGAAACTTTCTGTCAGAAATAAAACTCTTCATAGGTAAAAACTTTAAATTTTGGTGAAATTCTAACTCGAGTAAAATCAATTACTATATACGTCATACAACAAGTGTACAAAAGTATAATCAGTATGTAAGTAATCTTTATAAGTTTTTGCTTAAATTACGATTCTATACAAACACAAGACGACCCCTTTAAAGATAATACTATGGTGTAACAAAGGTTACAATAGGAGATTTTTTAAATGCATGCATTCTGATAAACAAATTCGCCAGAATGCAGGAATGATATTGTATTTTTGTTGTCGATTTAACAAGGCTTAGATTATATACTAAATAATAAATATCAGAAGTAGACTTCAATCACAATGCTATCATCTTATTACTCGCAACAACGGATACAACCATCTAAATACTTTAGAGCGAATTCATTAACATTATGTCAAAAAAATTGAAAATGATTCAACATACTCATTCGCAGTTTAACGTTGTCGAAGTTAATACCCTTATCCTTGCTTACCATCATGGTTAAAAAAAATGTATCTAACAATCTTTTCAGAAACAAAATCCACCTAGCAGAAGTGTAGAATATTTGCGAATTGCATGAAGCTTATCTCCAGCAGTTAGTTATGTATACGCTTTGATCTACTTTATAATTATTTTATTTTAAAGACTTCGCCGAATTAAGAATGCATCTCGATACCCACTAGCGAACGTATAACCAGCGACACAACAACAGGTGAGCTAAGTTATTTCACAGCGCCCCAGCCCTGCCAATTAGAGGAAGAAGTTCAACGTCAGCAAGAAGCCTTAATTTTACAAGCATCCTGGTAGACGAACAACAAACATTCAACTCATGCGCATATACACAGAATATTCATAGGGATTATTCATAAAATTAAAAATATCAACATTAATAATAATGCAATCAATTATTGTTAAATGTCCTCGGAGTATGATTCAAATTAACTCACATAAGTGTGATGACAGTTTATAATCGAGCTTACAATAAATAGACACAACTTGATTAAGTGATTAATTGTATATTTTAGGGATTTTGAATTTCTAACACTTCCCATTTTTAGTAACAGATTTATCTGGGTTGACTTACAGCTTCACTCTTAGATGTCGTCGATTAAGGTGACCGTTTCCTTCGACGTATGTCAACTGCATTTTATTTTTATTTTATCCATTAGCAACGTGGGTAAACTGAAAGTATTTAGAAAGACTTCAAGAGGAGGATTTTGGCTTAATGTGGGTCAATCTGTGGGTACTCGCGTATGCAGATGATCCCTTAGACGAGTTTATCTCTGTTATGACGAAGGAAATTGGGTGGGATTGGATGGATGAGTGCCAATTGCTAGTGCCTAGTTGGTTATTGCGCGCCTGCCCTCTGCCCACTTAGTCCCAATCCGAAATAAGAAGAATGCGATCGAATAAGTCAGCCAGACAGAATCCTATTATATTCCAAGAATTCTTTTATATATACACAAATTCAAACCACACAACAAACCAATTGGGAAATTAACATGATTACAGAACGAGGGAAGTAGTGGTAGTGAATAGGAGCAACTTGTACACAACTAGTTAACTGTAGTCCATAACAATAGACAATATAATAATAGTAATTATGCTAAACGGGAGGATAGGGCAAGCGGAGCGTAACAATAATAGAAACAAAATGTTTACATTATAGAAAGTTCAAATAAATGAGATAATGTTCGCGAACACAATTCTGAAAGTTTGTTACGCTTCTTTCTATTCCGGCATAACAATCTCCTTTCCCATACGTCTACTTGGTACATGACATGGCTCCGCCTTTCTACAAAACGGGCCTTTATCCAGAGATTAGGTTAGGAACTGTAATCACAAGCTGGAGAATTCTTGGTCACTGTGTGCTCGGTCCTCATTGACAGCATCAGGTCATGTAATTTCACAGCTTCCTACCTATAAAGGCTTTCGCTAAAGAATTTCGCCCTGAAAGTGCATAATTTTGAGTCGTTCCATAAGCAAATAAGTTGTCTTGTATTAAGCAGATATCGTCTCATCTCCCTTTGACTTTATTAGTGTCCTCTTAAAGGTACCATCATATCTCTCTGCCCGGCCATTGAACTGAGGTTTATAAGGTGAAGAGTGATAAGTTGTGATGGCTGGCCATCTGGCTTCAGGTAAACTGCGACACGTTGTCTGAAAAAATCACATCAGGCAGGCCGTTCCTGCAGAAAATAATCGTCATGATTGTAGTATTTTTATGGTATACAGAGAAACCACGGTGAAAATCTCTGGCCAGTTTGAGAAAGCATTCACTACTGAGCTCACGAATTTATTCACTTCCTTATTCGGCATACGGATCATATTTTCTATTATCTTACATTGAATGTTGAGAAGCATTGTCTGTTAATTGTATACTTTCTTTTGTTGTTTAACCTAATATACAAACAATGGAAAATTTCTTTAGATGTGATGAAGTTTCACCTCTTTTTTCAAAGTGGATTCTTCTTTAATTTTGACTTGAGGCCGGCTCATTCCGCAGGTAAGTAAACACCTGATAGCCGAAGTGAGCATGGAAAATCGTACCCCACCAACATGGTGTTGGGTAGCCCGCTCACGGTACTTCCTTAGATATTCTTGCTTCATTTTCCCACCCTCTGTTATCTGTCAAGCTCTGGTAGCTGTTAGGAGGTTAAGTGCACCAAGTATTCAATCATTTGTGGGAGAATGTAAACGCCACAAGATTAGATTACAAGTTTCAAAAGTAAGCGTCATCCACGTAGTATCGTCGAATACTAACAGACTATTCACCATTGATCGAATGTCAGGTCCTGGACGACCCAGTAATTCTCCGTCGAGCTACAGGGGTAGAATTAAAATGTTTTTGTTTGATATGTTGATGGAACCGACGTTCTTATGGAAGTTTATTCTAAGAGGAAGCTAATGTGACAACTTAGTCTGACTAGTTTGTTTAACTGTTTGCATAAAAGATTAAAGTACAAAAATAAAATGTACAATAATAGTTGACTTCAAGCCTTAAGCATACGTTAAAACAATAAAGCCCAAGTATTCATTTACTTCCTTATCCTTTACAGATACAATATTTCCTATTATCTTTTATTGATTGTTGAAGAGCACGGTGTGTTTAAAAAACTAGGATCCCGCTCCACTGTCAGCTGCTCACGATAATATAATAAAAACCTATGTCCACTGTAAAAAAGGCGAGCTAAGCTCAATCTGACATTCTGGTTCGAAAAGTTTAAACACTGTAAGCATGGACGTCGTAGTAGAAAAAATAACAAAAAGAGATGATTCTAGCTTAGAATTAATTGTTTTGCATCTACTCGCTAACTTAATTTTTTCCCATCTCATATATTCTATATCATCTCCCCAATCTTATGGACTGCTCACATAAATAATGGGTCTCCTTAGAAGGAACTTACTCATAACGCCTGTTAGCATTAATAACTCCATGCCCGAAATCGACCCACATAGATTCCACCACTACGGAAGAATACCCCCCCCCATATATATGCTCGGTTGGAACCCTTATCCAAGTTCCAAATACTGTTGGGTTTATCCAGTATCTGAACATGCTGCATGGTCCGTCCTGTTTACTCCCTGTCGTCTCTTGGAATCGTAGTGCCAGCGACGAAAAGCTAACTGTTGTTTTTCAGAAGTGTACTATACTACAACACCTACCTCTAGCACCCTAGTTCAGTGAACTTTGATGTCGTTGGTCTTTTATTTAATTAATACCTTCATATAGTGTGAATTTCCTATCAATGACTCGCTTTAAAAATCCTTGTATGTAGATAAACCTATATGATTCTGATTATTCCTGTAAAGTGGTAAGCTATCATGTACAAAAAATTACTTGAGGATAAATCTATTATTACTATTATCTAACTATAGGCCAATCAGTTTAAGTAACATAATAGTCACAATTTTGGAGAAGATAATCCGCGATAAAATATTAATTCATGTAGAGTAACAGAACTCGCTGGCTCCAAAGCAACATGGTTTTCGTAGGCGGCGTCCCCTAAGATGTCATATTGGGCCCTCACTTATCTTTGCTCTATGTTAATGAATTGCCTCGTCAGCTAAAATCATCGACACTTTTATTTACTAATGACATGAAGATTTGTAAAACAGTAAGCAGCGAAACTAATCAACTTGATTGTTAATCTAACTTAAACGAATTGGCTCAATTGTCTTAAAGTTGGGGGTCAGAATTTAACTGCCGTAAGAGTGTACTGAAACACATTGGCCGCAGTAACGGCTGCCAATACATTTTGAAAAATTCACTACCTCTACAAGGGATTTAGATGTAATTGTAAGTCGCAACTTGAAAACTATTGAATACTGCATCGTTGCATCAGCTAAAGAGCTTAGAATGTTGTGATCACTCTTCAAAACATTCGAATGTTTGATGAAGATATGTTCGGGACTTAGTGTCCCATATACGTAAAACCCCATCTTAAATACTATACCCAAGTAGCAAGTCTCTATCTTATTAAGGATGTAAAGATACCTAAACGGGTACAGCAAGTAGATACTAGGCTAGTAGCGCATTTTAAACCTTCCTTACATAAGCGTCTGAAACGCCTAAATCTTTTCCCTATATCCTATTGTAGAACACAAGGTGGTCTTATATTGACAGTCCATATCTTAAATAATGACATACGTGTTAATGCTTATTTTTGCTTCCTCAAGAACTATTCATCTCAGATGTCGTTTTAGAAAGGTTCGAAAATCGAGATTAAATAAGCTTAGAGTGGGAATCCGTTTCATATATTAAGTGGCCAACGACTGAAACGCGCCATCTGAATAGGTGGTGTCAGTTTCTTTAGCAAACTCTTTCAAAGAGAATCTGGATCTACACTGGAAATCAATTGCAAGGATTAATTTAGATCTACAGGCCCACCATCCTTATCACTGAAGACTGAAGACCTGTACAGTGTTCAATATTCAGTTTCAAGATGACAATCTAGTATAAATCTGACAATCTTTTTGGAGGCTAAACCACAAGCGATTAGAATTTTCAGCGGCCTTTATGTAGCTGCCCGACTTCACCAGATTCAGTTACGTTGGCAGTCAGATTTCTATTGTGATCGTGAATCTCTTTTACCGATGCTGAGTTATGTATGCCTACTTTTATTTACCTTTTTATTTAGTATATTATCCGTGCACGCATTTCTCTATTTTTATCAGCATATACACCTTATTGATTATCATTATTGTCATTATTATTTTTACTTACTTGATAGTCTGTAAGTGGGCACCTGAAAACACGGTTCGGTTTAGCTTCAGATAGTTATGCGAAGTTGGATAACACTGAATATCGTCTTGTTGAATTATTATTTGTAGTTAGTAGAATTGGTTGTCATGCTTTGGGACAAAAGGACAGCCAATATACGTACAGGAGTAAAGAATATTTCCTGTTAACTTATTGTTTCAGACTTATTTATGTTTCATTAAGGTCAGTGAGCTTGTACTGCCATCTAAAGCAGTACAGTTAATTATATACAAGATAGAACTAGACACTCTATGGAGGCACCGACTCAAATTAAATCTAAATCTCTTTTACAAAACTCTGAATAAAGTAACTTTATCATCATCTGTTGCATTTCAGTACAGGAAAAGGCCTTGCTATATCCTACGAAATTTAACCTCGAAAGAAATGTCACATTCTAAATCTACTCTTTACGTGACTTATTTTACAAATAAATTTTTAAGAATCTGGAAGAGTTTGACATAAACCATTCGTGAAACAGATTCGCTTTCTTTATTTGTACGACATATTGGTAATTTCATTTTTTCTGATGCCACACTGAAAATGTTCACACTAACTGTACATTACTAACTGTTGTACATTTGGTATGACTAACAGAAAGAGCAAGAAATTACTGATTACTACTAAACTGTATATCTGGCGGTACGTTTAACTTTTGTGGTAACTAGTTGAGTGTTTCCAAACAAGCTAATAATTATTACACTTTCCTTTTTTGATTGACGCTAATACCCCTGCTAGCTTACATTGACTACAATTATTTACTTATGGGTCGCCTCTCTAAAACAAGAGCTCGTCAAAGCCCACAGTGCTCAGTTACTAACAACTCTACTGCTAAACAAACTTCTAATCTAGTGACCACGAGTTTGACAGACTCAGTAATGCTCGATTTCACGCAAGTAATTCGACTGCCGAAAATATCAGATAGAGATTACACATCTATGCCACAGAACAGTATCATCGAAGTTTAATGTGGATTACATCACTTAACTCAGAAGCTAGCAGAAATGCGTTCTCAAATAAAGTCATTCTCAGTCACAGTATGTGGCTTTAAACAAGAACTTAACCCGCTGTCACCCCTTAAATTGCTACCGACAAAGAATATGGGTTGACCTGTACTGGAAAACTTTACAACGTAGAAACTGTAATCGATTTCATTGCTACAGAAGTAACTAAGCGTATGATATTCCGTCAGAACATAATTGTCTACAATATATCGAATAAGGCACTACTAAGAACCGTCTGGTATCCTATACTAAAGGCAGCTAATCTTTCAGACTGTTCTTGTCAATACCTCCGCTTACCAAGAAACATCAGAAGTACTCATGCCCTATTCTCTTCCGATTTGATTCTCAATCAGCAGCAGTTCAGCTAAAACAAGCTGAACAATTAATAATTGCATATAAGGTCCTCCTAAGGTACCTATAGTTCAGGATAAGATGGCAATCCAAAGACGTAGGAGGCTAGAAGCTTCACACTTATGTTAAGTAGAGCAGAACATCACTAATGTAAAATGCCTAACTACACCTCCTAGTACTGCTACAAAATCCTATGATGATACTATTAGTCAACAAGCAGGCATTTTGCAACAAGGCGTACCAGTAACAGTACAAACCTCTGGCGACCTCCTAAGTGACGTAAATTTAGACCACACAACCTCCAATACTGAGCCCTCTAGTTCTTCGTTAGGTGAAAAAACGAGAAATCCAAAAGCCCAGGTATAAGCTATGGTTAGCTCATTAAACAACTTAAGTATATTGAAAAGGGAGACAAAAAGGTCGTTGAAACTAAAGGTAAGCTCCAAACAAGGTTTTATGGCCACGTCTACACAAAGAGGGCAGAATACCACTGTGCCTGCCACATAATTATATAGCAGGGCTGGTTACAAGGCCTTATTTTCTGAACGTGATCAACTCAGTAGTAATCAAGGTCGTAAGCACTCACAGGCTGAACGTAACCAATCAAAACATAGCTCATTTAACTACCAGCGTAAGCCACGTGGAGAACAAGTACACGACACTGTTTACTACTCTGACGAATATAAATTTATAACAAATCCCAGGCTGCCGAATACATACCAGTAGGCTCTAAGCCCTGGTAATCCTACACCATACACGACCTACTCAGATCGTATAAATGGTTTTTCTCTCCCTTTTCACTTTTATAATTATATTCTTGATGAACTACAAGGACATCCTCTATCTTTTTCGAATCGCCAACGAGCTGCCATGTCGCCTAACTTAAGCTACTCAGAACATCCTAATATCTCTGACAACTATAATAATTTCTTGGGGATCAGGCAATCACTTGCCCCCTAAGCAATACAGCTTGCTTAGACATTAGCTCAAACAGTCAGACTGCAGTTTTAAAATAGCATCTTGTTATACCGAAAATGGATGATTCGATTCTTCGAAATTCACTCTTCATTTATGAACTTTTTGGTAATTATCACTCGCTCACTTCTTAGTAAAATATCCACCGTAAGCACTATAGCCGTATAAGCTAAGACTTCATTAATATTTGTCTCAGAAACATGATGTTCCTCCTCAGTAACTGACTCAGAATTAGCCATTCGGGACTATATGTTATATCGCGGAAATAGGGAATATAGACGGGGTGGCAGCTGTCTTATATACGTAAGTGTTTATTTTTCGTCTAATAAAATCGATGACCAAATACTCGATAAGGTACTAGAGTCGGTCTGGATATCAGCTAATAATCCGAACTACAGTTTACTTTTTGAATGCATATATAGAACCCCTAACACATCGACTACTGTAGATAACACCATTATTAATGCTTTTGTACATACCTCTGTCCTAAATTATAATTCGTAAGGCATCGCAGGTGGCTTTAATCTTCGTAGGATAGACTGGAATGTTGGCAGAGGACCGTCAAACGATGAAGAAAATCTCCTTAATACGTTATACATGCACTCTTAGACACAGTGTGTATACACTCCTATGAGACATAATAACATCCTTGACCTAGTTTTCTGTCATGATGTCACTCTTCTGTCACTTCAAGTTAATAAAGAACTCGAAAGCAGTGACAACAAAATGATTCTATGTGCTCTTCCTTTTAATTTTAGTCACTCCAATAATCGTAAATTACAAAAAGCTAGACAATACTTAGATGATAAAAATGTAGACTGGCATCTTCTACACACCCTTTTTAGTTGCTCTAACTGGGACAATTTTTTCTTATCTAATAGTTTTACAGAATCATTAAATATTTTTTATAAAATTAATGACTCGTGTTTAGATTCGATTGCACCTATTAAATGAGCATTATAATTAAGTCAAATGATTTGTACATACCAGTTTATTACCGGAAGAGGCTAAAACGACTACAGAAGTGCTATTTTAAGTCAAATGACTTTTCAACATTCGTGGGAATTACTATGACCTTTAATCAAATAAAAGAAGTCTACAGGTTAAAGGTGATTAATGAAAAGTTATCATCACCGCACAGTAGCTCCAAGATACAAAACTTGATATGGCTGTTCAGTAAACGCCTCAAACCTTCCCGGAATAGTGATATTCCTTGAATTTTAAGAGGTGGATTAATGATTAACGACCATGATATTATAGTTAATTTGTTCAGCGATTTCTTTGCTAACAGAGGTAAGCCACTGGATAACATTGAGGTAGACATGATCAACTGGGCTACTAATCATATGGAATCCGTTATCTTGACATATGACAACATTTGTAAATCCATCAACTCACTTAGGACGTCAAGTAGTTATGGGGTAGATGCGATGGCATCCATTTACTTCGAACTCGGTTGACCTAATTTATCATTAGTCCTATTAAAACTGTTTAACCTTTCATTGACAACAGGTACTTACCCTAGTAGATGAAAAACCTCTTACATCTGCCCTCGCTTTAAATCAGGTGATAGGACAAACCTGCATAACTATAGGCCCATAAATATTACCTCAGTTTTCTCTAGAATAATGGAAAAAATGGTATGTGGCGAAATGTCTGATTAATTGCTTTCTGTAAAACTTATCTTTGATTACCAACATAGGTTTACTTAAAACTAGGTCCTGTGTGACTTATCATTTTGAATTCTTTAATTTAAGTCTTTACTAAACAAATCCTAGGGCACTAGGTGTTAGAATTGTACTTAGATATATCTAAAGCTTTTGACATGGTTAACCACAGGCTTATTATAGGCAAACTCTCCACTTATGGGATTAAAAATCCATTACTTGTATGGTTAAACTCTTCACCCAGTCACAGACACCAAATTGTTAAATTTAACTCCACTCTGTCAAAGACCGAATCCAGTTGCAAGTGGCGTTATAAAAGGTAGTGAATTTAGGCCCACTGCTCTTTATAGCTCATATAAATGATATATGCAAATGCCTCAGCATTGGAAGACCTTTTCTATACGCAGTAATCTTAAAATAGTGCACTCATTCCCTCCTCACGAATTTGGAAATACATTTTGTGACGTCATTGCTAAAGTCAACAAGGTCGGAGTGCTCAAAATAGAAATTAGATCTTGATGCTACTAAGTGTGGTTGGATATGTTTCGGAGATAAGCGCCTCAATTTCGATCTCTCCATAAACGGTAGTATGTTATCTAGGCTTCAGTCAGTAGTCGACTTAGGACTAATATACTCTTATAATCTGTCTTTTACAGAACAGGTTAGTATGCAGACATCTAAGTCACATTGACTTCTAGGGTCGCATACTACGTAACATTCATAGCAATGATTCTCGTATTCTGCTATATAAAATTTGTGTCCGACCTTCACTGGAATGCCGAACTTTTATTTTCATTGATGTTACCACTAAGAATAAACTCAGACTGGAGTCTGTACAACGTCACTCTACTCTTCGTATTCTTGTAGCTGATTGTACTCTAGACTACAAAACTAGATGCACTAAGTTAGAACTAGAAACTTTATGGAGGCGCCGACTCAAGTTAAACCTAATTTTCATTTATAAGATACTGAACAAATTATCGTTTTTATCATTTAACACAATTAAGTTCAAGAAACCTTCTAGCTGTAACCTACGCTATTCAGCCTCAAAAATAAGAATGTAGCATTCTAAATCTGCTCTTTATATGAATTATTTTACAGATAAATTCTCCAGATATCGGAACAATTTGCCTTGAGCCATTTGAGGAACAGATTCACCTCCTTTATTTGTGCGACAAGTTGGTAATTTCATCTCTTCTGCCTATCTCACTAAAAATGTTCACATCAACTATTGTTTCTTACTCCACCAGCGAAATAATAGGGACTCTAAACGTGTCAGCACCAGTTACCTGTCTTAGTCATATGCTAGTGTTCTTCATATCTATTCCATTTATAAACGGAAGTATAAATATTAATTCTGCCCATTTGTTCAGTTAATGTAAGTGGCATTTCGTGTCTTTCAATGCCCGTATAGACACTAATTTCCGCCTACTTATTTCAAGATACCAGTGCTGTTGTTTTGTGTTCTCTCTGTTTTCGTCTTTCCTATAGTTGTAGATGATTGTTTATGAGGCAATTATGGAACCTGCTAGCACAATACTATTGACTTTTCTTCCCCACCCAAGTTCCAAGTAACTCTTGATCTTATCCTGCATCTGAACATGCTCAGTGATCCATTCAGCAAACTTTTAGCCGGCTTTTTGAAATCGTAACGCATTGATCAAGGAGCTCGCCGTTCTTATTTATGTAAGTACCATGATGCAACACAAATATTTGGTGTCCTAACACTGTAAACTTTGTTGCAGTTAGTTAGGTTCTCAACTTCTATCTTTATATGTTATTAATGTCCTGACAATGATACTTCATCATAATATTTGTGTGTATGTACACCTATATCATTGTGATCATGCCTGTAAACTGGCATGGTCTCATGTACAAAATAATACTTGAGAATTAGACTATTATTATTATATACAGAGCCCCAAATACTCTTAAATAAATAGATATCTCATTAATTGCATAAATTTCGCACTCGGCATTTCTTGACCTAGGCTGCAGAATAATTTGTAATGACTTTAATCTCCCTGGAGCTAAGGGACTTAGATGACACGGTATCAACCTTTGCAGCCTGCAACTAGGAAGAGGACGCTTAAGAGTGAAATTCGGAATTTATTCTTATCTATTTTTCGTAAGCGTTATATTTCATGTTCAAAGAAATCGGATAATGAAAAACGTTCCGTTTGTTGAACCTAGACGAATGGCACTCCGCCGGAAAAAGTGGGCTGGAAATTATGAAGTATCACTACACCACTTCGGCAGTTCGTTTTTAATCACTAATAACGGTTGATTATAAAGTTTCACAATATACTGGCACGAAGTGTTATGAAAGCATATTTAAGTCGGTCAGTAAATGTGTTTGACAACAACATGTGCATCTGTTGGCTTGGATTGTATCCAGCGTTTCCATGTAGACTAAAAGTAGTATTCAAGCCTTCTTCCCATTTTTCGTTCATTTGATGAACAAGTATTGCACACTGAAAAAAAGTGTTTAAAAAAATTTTGTTTTTATACTCTTAACTTACGTTTTTTTCGTCAGGCTTGTCTATCCGTGCTACAATTGACGTATTATTCCGACACCTTAGTCGTTAGCTATTATATATAACCTTAGGATTAGCCTTAGTTGGTTACAATGAATCATTCAGTAAGTTAGTGTCATTTTATAAGCCTATTGAAGTATATTTAACAATATGTCGTATAATGAATAATATGCTTATGGAACGTCATCGTAGGTTATCATGAGATTTACGGTATTTTGAGGTAAATTATTTTCTTTCAGTTGGATGCTTCTAAATGCATTATTATTTGTTGATTGGTCCGTAGGAACATTCTGTACTCAATAGGAGACAATTTTTATGTACAGCTTACTGGAAGTGTTGCAAAACTCTTAAAAATCTTATAAACAATTGTTCTTAATATTTTTGACAGAAATTACAAACTTCTGCTACCATAGAGAAACTGTTTCACGAATTGAATTACTTCAGATATGTAATATATTAGATAACTCGCTAAGCTACTTTCACTTTCATACGACATAGAAATAGGTATACGATTGCGAGTAATTCATCACATTTCTTCATCCCATTAACTAGTACGATAGTTTTTAACAGTTAAAGGCAGAAGAGAAAAAGCTTCCGCCCTTAAGGGTTTCCGTGTTCAGTAGTGAAGACCACCGATTCCGTCAGGTGCAGACCTTTTATAAAATGAAGGGAGGTAACATTAATATGATGGAAGTGGACAGTATATTGTACATGTGTGATCAAGCAACGATTATTACAAGTGTACCGAAATCGGGCACTTCAGTTCCAGATCCCGCCTGTTTATCGATGATACTGCCCAAGTATGTAGGCCTAGTTCTGGCTGCATAGGCAACTTGCTTCACTTGTCTATCTTCACTTAGCATCCTCTATTGTGTGTGGGATGGAAGAGCTAGATCATCTCCAAAGTCCAAGTCATCTAGTTCCATCTATGTTGTCACTGTATTCCGAGCTTGGCTTGGGATGTTAACGTTCTTATGATCCCAGTCAACCACCAGCAGGTACAGGAAGGAGGAGATTATGCAGCTTTATTTAACACTGGTCTTCACTTCGAATGAATCTGAGCTGACCTCCATGCACAATTATACAATGTAGTCCGTCGTAGAATTCCAGTATGGTGCTGATTATCTATTCTAGTACGCCATAATGTCGTAGAAGGTATCATAATGTTCTCCTATCCACGCTGTTGAATGCTTTTCTGTAGTCGAGGCAGTTAATGTAAAGTTGTGAATTCAATTCGATTGACTGTTCAACAATGAATCGTACAGTAACGATTTCGTCGACACACTACCGGTCCTTACGAAATCCGGCCCGTTAATCTCAAAGTTGGATGTCGACTGGGTCTTTCTTTCGGTTCAATTACACTCTGTTAAAGAGTTCCTTCGTATCAGAAGAAGAGTGGTGCCTCTGTATTTCTTTCAACTGCTAAGATCTTTCTTAGGTATCTTGATGAGGTACCTTTCTGTAGGATCTAAACTTAAGCTGTTTTAATAGAAGAATAACTGTCAAGGTTGATTTAGATACGCTTATTCCTGCCCAGTTGAAATTCAAAACGAACGATTGGGTAAGAAACGGTCCTATGTAAAATGTACATTATTACCTAAATAAATGTTAGCTCCAGTTATTCAACCAAAATTTGCCCCAAAAATCTGAATAATCGATTCAGTTTCAAGGAACAGACAAAAATGTTATTCTATCCTTGCGGATAGATCGCATATTGCTCGTCTAAAATGTAAGGTATAAATCTATAGAAATATCATTAACAAAGTATCAAAGGTTACTTGTTATAACACAATATTTTAATCTCTGGAAAAGTGCATCAACCCACAATCAGAAAACCCACAAACCCAATCAAATCAAGCAATATGATCAAGAAGGAAAACATACCAACATGGCAGCCGCTAAAGCCAAAATGTCCAGTAAAACAAAGTATACGAAGCCTATAAGAATAATGGAAATCTAACAGGAACGCACGAAAAAACAAATATTACAGTGGAAATAAATAGATACTATCTCATTTGGCAGACAAAAGGCCATTAAAATGTACAGCTTAACGAATCAAGGGGAATGAATGTACTTTATACGCAAAACAACGAATTACAATTGAAGAAAAATTGTTACTGTGAGGGATTTTCACTAAGAACCATCTAAAAAGACCTTACACCGTTCCGATTTGCTGGCACTTATTTTTTTATCCGTAATCTTTTCGAAGAGAATGTAGAGTATTTTCGCAGTTACTTCTATATCTGTCTTTAGTGCATCGCTCAGCTGGTATGTTGTCTTGCCCTGCTGACTTGCCACTCTTGATTTGTCGAATGGCCATTTTGGTTTATTCGACTGTTAGTGGGTCGGTGTTAATAGAAAAATCCGTGGCTGTTGGTTCGACGACTGGTGGATCCATTAAGGGCTGGTCTATGCAACAGTTCTTCGAAGTATTTTACCCACCTCTTTCGTTGTCAATGCATCAGTGATTGATTTGCAAGCCCTGCTATTCATTAGGCATTCTGGATTACTGAATTTACCAGCTAGCTTCTTTGTTGTATCGTATTGGTACCTAATATTTCCTCCTCGTGGAGCCTTCGCAGCCGTCTTTGCTAGGTCATCCACAAATTTCCGTTTGTTCGACCTGATGCTTATCTTTACTTGCTTGTTGACTTCTGTGTATTTGGCTTGTGCTTTGACTTTCTATGTTCTTGTGCGGCTGTTATTAGTTGCTAACTTTTCCAGAGTACCAACAAAAATCCATTCTTTATAATGGCACTCCTTGCGACCCAAAACCTCCTGACATGTTGAAGTTATTGTTTTTTTAATTTCGTTTCAACTGCGTCTATTATTAGTTCCATCTTCTTCTAGTAGATCGTGAAATACCTAGAACTTAATGTTGAAAGCCATTTCGAATTTGATGCATCGTTAGTATCCCCGAGAAGGGCTGTGTTAAACTTTGTAATACTTCTCCTTGAGTTGTCCAGTGGTTCTTGAGCCTCAGTTTCATTTTAGCCATCACCAGATGATGATCTGAAGCTATGTCAGCTCCTCTTCTCGCTCTTACGTTTTCCATGGTTTTCCTAAACTTCCTATTAATGCAGATGTGATCAATTTGATTCTCCGTAATGTGGTCCGATGAAACCCATGTAGTTTTGTGAATACGTTTGTGAGATAATATGGAGCCACCTATAACTATTTTTTTGAAGTCATATAGGTTCTCAACTTTCTCACCGTTTTCGTTGCTTTCTCTCAGTCCATGTCGTCCCATGATGTCTTCATATCCGGTGTTGTCCACTCCAAGCTTGGCCTAGAAGTCTCCCATCAGAATGGTCAGGTCCTTGGTTGAGCATTTATAAATGGTTGATTGTAGCCTCGCATAGAACTGGTGTTTTAATATTCATGGCTCACGTTTTTGGGTGCATAACATTGAATGACTTTTATTGTGATTTCTTACTTCTTTGTCTTGATAGATGTTTTGATGATCTCAGGTTTATCAGGTTATCATACTGTGAGGGCTTTACATGCTTCTTGGGACAACATTTGTTCTACTTCTTGTGTGTTTGAGGCGTTTTCTTCTTTGTGACCAGAGTATAAAAGCACTACTCCTAAGGATAATGTTTGCGCTTCCAGTCTGCAGGGCGACGGTTCCACTCATTCCAAGTGTCTTCATGGTTGTATCTTATCATTTCTTCAGCTATGTACAATCATCTCCCCGTATCCCACATCGTGCGAACATTACATGTACGTATATTAATGGTCGCTCTAGTTGTCCGAAGGGGCATTTGCTTCGTGGCTTTCGAAGAAACTCGGCTTCCACCATGAAGTATCATAACAGCCCATTTAACTCTCAGGGCAGATTTAAGGTGGTTGTAAAGGATTTTACTGGTTAGCGTATTTTTAGTAAGGTTGTTGTTTTAAGAAATGGGGTTGCTCACCCCTATACCCAACCCTTTTCACTTATTCCGGGCTTAGGAACCGGCAATAACCCTAGAGGGGCTCCAGACGGAGTTATATTGATGAGCATAATCTTAAAATGGTTCTGTGTTTATGTAGGTACAAGTGTCATTGTTGTAGTGGTTGAGATTTTGAATTATGAATATAACTTAGACTGGACGTCAGGGAGTCTATGGCATTTACTAATCTGAGATGTTAGTGGTTGTATACTCGATGTGCTAGTTATCCATTTCCTATCCCCAAGAACACGGCTGATTATTGTATCTTTTTAATCTCTTGGAAGTTAGCTCTTGCAAAAGAGACATTATGAACAACTCTGAGAGTAGTTCTGAAACGATGTCCGCGAGTGAAGATAACAGCCTAGAGTACATCTTATAAGATTAACGGTAAATTACTCAGTTTCAGGTGGCTATGCTCACAGAAAACCATTCCTGTAGTAATAATATTATATCTTTTTCATCCTTGTTGCCCAAGACGATTTTCACAATTCATCTATTTTGTAATTCCCCCTCAATCCACTTACTGGATTTAGTCACTTTCCGAACGTAGACTTCCGTACTGTATCAGTTAATATAAGTCAGGTAATTAATTCAACCAAATGAAGATCAATAGCATGACCTTTGGAAGGCTTTGAATCCTTCGTTTCATCTAGATTACACATAATTAGACTATGATGAGAGTATATGTCTTTGAAGTTTGTATTGACACCCTTTGATTTCGCTTCAACCTCGCTACCGAAGCTGTTTCTTTGTGCATATCCAGTCTGTTGTTTTTGTGTGAATCTAGTCTAGCATAGTATCATGCCCTTTCCGTAAAGGACATTTTATGACTTCACATTCCAGATTTTCGTCTGTATTCCCAGTCATAACTATACTACTTAAGGGTGGTATTACATTATTTGTTTCCCGTCTGGATTTGAGCATTTAACCTAGGGTGAGTTTAGTATTGTTTATTTTACCTGCTTTGTCATCTTTAGGGGTAATCACTAAAGATTTAGTCGAAGTTAAATCGTTAGCATTATTGTTGGTTTAAGTGTACAACAGAGCCTGTAAGGCAGTTTTCAGAGCATTTTTTCCAGGGCATTAATGCCTTTTAACTTTGCACTGGGTTTCCAAGCTCGTTTATAAGTGGCATGGAGTCAGATGACAGGTGGTTTAAATCTAGACAGCAGAGTGGGCAAATCGATGTTTCTAGGTTTACTAAATCGTTTGCATGCTGCCAGGTGTCAAGTTAGGTGCATGGATTATGATACCAACCTGTCGAGTCACCACATCGCTTGACTAGTTTCCATCGGGTAACAATGACGCAGGCGATAGCAAGCACACGTTTTTATAACTATCGGTAATTGATAAACTATGACAACAACAACACTTTATCGATATAAGCGCTACAGGAATGGTTAACAGTGCCTAAAAAGATATGATCGATACATAAGGGAAATAAGAACATGTGACGCGTAAAGTAAAAAGGTCACCGAAATCTGAGTAAATAACATGATGCTCTAAGTAAACTGAGTTTATACAAAGCAAACATCCGTTATTTGAATGTACTAGACACTTAAAACCTGCACAGTTTGCCCAACGATTTGAATAATTAATCGTAATCGAAGTTCGATTAACCACAATATGACATTTTTGTGACCTTGAGCGGTTAAGTGCGTGGCCACTATTTAGGCATTTACAGCGTAGCAGACGAGTAGTTTTCTATTGAATCTTAGAAAGTACCAATAACACTCACATTTGAGGAGGAATGTGACCATAATTGGATAAGTCTTCAGATCCTAGCAATTTTCTCATTGAATAGTAGTCGCTAGGCCTGTTTATCGCAAGAAGTAACTGTTGATCTGAAGGCGACCTTTAAAAATACAGTGCTTAGTCTACAGTCAGGAGGATATAGAGCAAGCGATTGAAGAGTTTTAGTCTGCAAGAAAACTAAATTTAATGCAATCGTAGGTTATCTGCATTCACTATGTTCATTCGCAAAAGTCAGCGAGCCTCGTTTTCGTCTTTTAAATGTGCATTTGGTATTAAAAGAAAATTCTCATGGAATTTGTCGGTAAAACAAACCGTAGGGTAAACGTTAACTCTTGCATGTTTGGGTCGAAATTTATGGTTTGTAATTGTAGGTTTCGTGTCGTGTTGAAGTGTCAATGAATTTATTATTTGTTCCTGCATCATGGCGCACAACCATGCCTGCATGAAGTCCTTAATGAGGTGTGATCCCTAGTTTAGACATTTATCAGAGGAGGTAAGGAAAATTATTAATCTTGTTTTTCTATAATGAATATCATATACTGAATTTATAAAATATGTGAGGGATACATTTCACAAGAAGCTAATAGCTAGTGACACGAGGTATGAAATCAAAAGTTACCATAAGTAGGTCAAATGAATTTTAGCTATGTTCAAGGGCATCCTAGTCGCCGTATGTTGATAGCACAATTAAGGAGCAGTATTTTCAATGATGAGCATTGTATTTGTTACGATTTATTAAGTCAGCAGCTAAACTAAGAAGTTGGATGCACAGTTCCACCGCAAGTGTGCCAAGTAAACTGCGTTTCTCTATTTCCGAAGCTGTCCAAACAATTACTGCGAAAATGATCAATGCATACAGGAATAGATTTTCCAAAGGTTTAGTTAAAGTTTGGCAAAGCGTGGTGTTTGCGAAGATTGGAAATTATGCTAATAGAATTATGAATGGATAAGTAAGAAATAAGTTTTCCTATTTTCTTATAACCTAGTATATTTTTCTGTTGTCTATAGGTTCGCTAATCACCTCGTTCACTGTAGATCTCTGATTTTATCCTCCAATATTAATGAATGGTCTATAACAAATAGTTACCCTTTATATTTTTATATTTGCAATAGTACGGAGTGGTGTATTTCAGGGTTCGAAGTGTACGCGGTAATACATATGTTTTATCCCAGGAGCTTAAGTGTGACTATTTGATACGACACTATGAAATGTCCTCATTGTTTGCTAGCATTCATTCGCAGTTTAATGTCTAATGAAATGGATAGCACCTATGTAACAATGCGCGTGAAAACAAGTTTCTGTGCGGCAAACAGTATTCAAAATAACAAGATATTCGCCTACTTTAGTTTATGCACATTAGTATATTTCTAGTAATATGCTTGATGGCCTATATCAACGGTTTACTTGCCTTGATCCTCGAGCCTGATTCTTATTGAATTAATAGGTAAGTGGTGTTGTCTTAGGTGCAAGTTACACTAACTGTTCATAATCAGCGTCATTGTTATTCACTGTTGTAATGTTATTGATACAGTGGAGTGTGTACACACTTCTTATCTAACTAGTCATATGAGTTAGTTGACCAGTTAGCCCTGTGAAGCATAGGGATCCTTCATTACATAGATGCATAAATTATTACATGACAGATAAGTTGATACTAAGAGAATCTAGTATAAAAGCGAAAATATGCTAGAAAAAAATAGTCCTTCCTAGTTAATAGCCTAATAAGTAACAACTCTGGATGACGTTCTAAAACGTATTCTTCCTCAAGGAAATTGCTAATATACACGGTTTTTAGAAGAAGGCTACATCGTAGCGTATTAATGGCAAACATTAGCTTGCGTTCACTGTACGACTAACATTTACTTCTCCGTTTATATTCGCTGTAACAAGCTACAATGAAAAAGCTGTATTAAAATATGTTTAAATGAATATTCATCAATATATGGAATGATTCATAGAATAATGATAAGCTTAAAGTGGTAAAAAGTAACATGACTGCTCTAACTGCTAATCAGTAAAGCTATCTGTCTCTAACTACTTCAACTTTGTATAATTGCACCCGTTGCTTCATAAGGATATGCCACCAAAGTTTAGTTGCAAGTGAACTCCAATAAACTTTGAATATATTGGCCGGAAGTCGACATGTATAAGTAAACAGCTTCTGGATCTCAGTTAATAATACAGCGTTCGTTATATAAATTTTAGTTTTGAACTGTTGAACTTCCTTTGTACATTTTCCTCACTCGTTGGTTACTCGTCAGGAACCCCGTAAGTCGTTCCAAGAATGATTTAGTATTATGAGTGATAAATTGACGATTCATCAGCATTCTTACTACAGTCTCACGCACTCTATTCTTATAAGTTTCGTGCTTCGCAAGTTCAAACAACTTATTTTAAACCAAATCAGGCCACTACAGCATTATCTGCGAATGTAGATTAAAAACGTAAATTGCAGTTATACAAATATGGCCTGCAAAATACGAACATTCTACGTCAGGAATTCATAGTTTGTTCACTACAAAGTAAAACATATAGACCATCAACAAAAATTAATCATGTAAAACTGACTCAGATTACTTAAATGGTCTTCGATGACGTAATTACACCGCAGTTTGTTCCTAACGATAACAAATTTTAGTCATTATCCTGTATAAAACTTAAAGTGACTTATTTCAGAACTAGAGAACCATATATAAAATGTAGTTCCGAAAGAAATAAGCCCTATGATTCTAAGGCAGCAACGTGATCTAGTGCAATCAGTAATCATGTAGAATAGTTTAAATGGTACGCATAGTCAAAATATCAAAGTTAGATAATGTGAATTATAACAACAACTGATTTCTGATGATTTCAGTAATAACACAATAATTGATTACAATATCACGGAAGCACTTAAGATGACGGTTAATCAGTCTCCTTTGAATGGCATTGCCCTTTTCGAAATTGCGTTGTCCCAACTGAAGGCGGTAATACAACTCAAGGTTACCCGAAGGTTATGTGAGATATGCTCAGTTGTCGTCCAACTTGAGTTTCTTACATGAATGTTCTTGTACTACCCCACTAGCCTTTTGCCTGTTGTTCCTTCTTTCTGTCTCGTAGGCCCTCCACTCTTTTTTGGTCTAGAAGTCACTTCACAGTTACTGATTAAAAACATGGGACCTGCTACCCTGTAGTTGAGCATACTATAGCACAAATGTTTATTAATTCGCTTTGAAAATGTCTTCTCATTAGCGATAAAATGCAGAAAGCCGCTTTTATTTCTTGTTTCCTTGTTAAAGTGAATATTTCGACCAGAACCGCTAGTATTAACGCTAAAAAAGCTGTATAAAGTTATTTAGTTTACAGGAACTAGTTATTAAGTTGTTGGATATATTAGACTTATAAGAGCTGCTGTAATTAGTTGAAGCTTAGAGACATTTGAGCGAACAAGGTTGTTCTGTATAACTTCGTCATCACCCTCTTACTGTTATATATCCATACAAATTGTATTACAATTACCAAAATAAAGCGTATATAAATATGTTGAACAAATTACATAGACAACGATTCATGTTCACGATGGTGGACTTTTACATCGGATAATGCCTGAATGTATCTACAGTTTATTTTGCGTATACAACCGACAATTGTCGTTTTCATATTCGGAAGTAAATTCATAGTGCTTGAACTCTTAAAACTAATTAGTCTCTGATATTTATTGTCGTTGTCTAACGTTGATGAAATCTTTCTAAACCTAGAAATAATCATATCTGTGGCCACAAATTTCCGATAACAACTGACCTAATAAATTGAATCTTTAGTAGAGCATATTGTGTAATAGTCATTGTCTTGAACGCCTTACTTCGAGCAAATAACTTTAGCTTTATTAGTTCAAGCTTTGTTGGGTAAGGTAGATTTTCATAATAGTACGTACTAATTAGTGTAACATTTGTCTAAGTTCCCCTGATTTTCCATCCTTATTGCGAAATACTAGGTTACTTAAAATCGTCTTCTTATATGATCACGGACTAATTCCGTTTCTGACCATTCCTGTCTCTGAACTAGTCGCATACTTCATTAAATGTAACAAAAAACGAATTGAGCAGCAGTTATTACCACTCAGCTATCTGTTCTCGATTATTTAATAATAGTGTAACGTCCAAGATTTATAACTTGGCGAATCATTATAACGTGTTACTTTTAAGTAAGTCCAACTTCAGGACTGCACATATTACCTTCAATTTTATTACTATTGTGACTTCCGGAGTTGATGGCATCTCACTACATGGGTTTTTCAGTGATGATAACCTTGAGTCTTCATAAGTTTTGCAGGTCATAATACATTGATCACACGTTATTTTTATCCTGATAATCCATTCCTAAGTCGTTCCTATTAAATCCTTTTCGCTTTCTTATTTTTGTTGACTTTTAGATCAATGGTTTTCTTGTTGCCACTGTGTGCTGTTAGATATTTATTTGTAACTGTATTTAGTACCTATTGAATATGAATAGTTGATGTATTAGTAAATACACATTAGTAAATAAAATTATCCTGGATATACATTTCCCCATTTAGAGACTTGAAGGACCAAGTTATGTCTGATAGCTCCATAAGTAGCCGAAATATGACATCGGGGGCAAAAACACAACCAGTAATCCCTTGTGTATATTACACTTGCATTTAGTATGTTAATCCAAGAATCAAGGGAATATCAGGCGATGATAAAGAAGAAGTATTAAGGAAGCTACAATTGTTATGTCGATACGACAGTGAAGTAAGCGACAATTACTTACTCATTTTAGAGCGAAATGGTCAATTTAGAATCAGTTACGAGCAAATGGAAACAAGCGGCTTGGAACGCACTGCATGAACTGGCTTCTTTTTCTGGAGATGAAATGACCGAACAAGAAATATTGTGCAAAGTGGGAATAGATCCTGTCACTATAACATTAGCTCCAGAAAAATTATAATACTGGGACACAAATTTTACTTCCATTTATTCCCCACATTTATATGGGTATTAAATTGCTAAGGCTCCCCGTTTTAGTGGCATCCATCTAATTTAAATGTAATCAGAGCAGGCTCGTCTAGATCTGCACCACACCTGATAGTTAATCGTATAACAGACAGTAAACAAATATTTTTTTGCAGTTAGCTCCTAATCAGTGCTCAATGATCTTTCAGAGTTTTACGTTCAATTATACATACCCAGGACCATTTAAATGGTAAGTACTTTATCATAGTAATAGAAGTAAGTAGACTGAATGCATAAGTTAGTCAATAATAAAGATTTATTACATACTGGCGGAGTTGTAAAAACGCAGAAATGAGTTTCAGAATCAGGCAACTGTCTTCAGTAATTTTGTAATAAGCGAGAGTGAGAAATATAAATTTACAAACCAGTTAGTTACTCGAACTGACTGTTCAGGAATAGAAATAAAGTGTATGTTTGAACTTAGTTCCTTTATTTATTGAAAATGATTGCATAACAATAGAAATGAACCGAGAAATAAGTATAAAAGCGGAGTGTATATTTGGGGTTGCTGTAGCTAGAGTAGATACACGGGCCATATAAACATTTTTGCAAATGAGCTAAAATCCTACTGTCGCTGTATGGGTTACGTATAGATAATTCTTAAAAGTAAAGGTGAATTAAAGAACTTATTGTATAAGTTCAGCAGCATTTATAGAACAACTCTACAGTGGGGTCGGTAAACAATTATAGCATTCTATCCCTAGGCGTCTTATCGTATAGAAGATTAGATGAAATAATAAAAATGTGTCTATTGAAATCCTACCTCAAGTTTTATTTTCCTGATAACATAAAAAAAATTGGCTCACAGAAGCTAGTTGTTTTCTCTGAAGATACTGTCGAGGAGGGACTTCAGGTCATCCGTCGACTGTTATATAGCCATTGAACCACGTCGGAGTTTTGAAATGTAAACCTGAGATTAAATTACCAAGCCTATGGTCTTTAAACAGTCCAAATGTAATGTGCCTAGTGAGCCCTTTAGGAAACGCGCTTGAAAGGAAGATTAGTTCTGCCAGTGTAGTATCTTCGTTTTTCAGCCAACTTATAATATACTCCAAACTCGAGTAACTAACCGACCTAGGAACTTAACACTTTTCACTCATGATTACCACAAATCGTTAAAGACAATTAGCTGGTTCTTAAATTCACTTCTGGGTTTTTTTCATTATGTAATCAATCATTTTAAACTGACTTATGCATTCTATCTTATATTTGTTAATATGGTAATCTACTGACCACTTAGCTAGTGCTCATTTTGTATAGCCGAGCGTAAAACTCCATAAGAGCACTGTATACGGATTGAAAGTTAATTGCAAGGAAATATAATAAGAGTATTTATTAAATTAAATTGTTATAATTTAATAACAATAAACTTGAAATGATCCGTCAACCGATATGACTAAACAGTAAACCACTTTTCATTTATGCTATCTCAAATCAACGTTCCACAAGTATTTATGTCATAGTTAGTCATAGCGAGTTTCTATCAATTTAAGCTGCCACGTCTCACGCTGAATCAAGTAATTAGTCGGGTAGGGAGCAGAGAAGCTGAAATGTATTATTCATAGTTGAAAACTAAGTGTAAGAAATAGATTTTAAATGAAGCAAGTAGGATCATGAAATAGAGATTACGGGGTAAGAGCACTACTACTGCCGATCTCAGTTTCTGTTGCCTAATGTTTCTAACCATAGATCCAAGAAGTATTAACTTACGACACGACTAAAACCAACAATTAGTAATTACAGGAATCGCTGCAGATATAAGCTTGATTCTAATATAATCCTGCTAGTTACTGTTTTGCATTAAGTTAGTTAATGGCTACGCATGCGTTGTAGTAGGTTCAGTTTGATAATTATAAAGTTAGATTTCGATGCAATCCACATAATTGTACTTTAACAACTTTTAAATGGTTGTTGCATACCATAAAAGCAGTAGATAGTTCATTTAAGCGACAGTGCTTCACAATAGTGTCTTTTTATTCTAGACAATGGTGATATAAGGAATTTTATCAACAAATCAAGTTCGTTTCTTATGATGTTGCAACTTTTTTACAATCATTGTTTACTCAGAGCTCAAGTTCGTCGTGAATAAAAATGTCATCAATTTTAGTGGTATATAAAGTGACGAAAAGCAGCCACTATTAAATATTTACTGTCAGGTGGATCCCACTTCAGCGAACCAAACAAAATAAGTGCTCCTATAAGTCTTGTCTCTGTAAATCATGACCAATTTGGAGGCTCTTTAACTTTATCTTGCGGGGTAAATGTAGGTTTTTCTCGCTTTAGAAAAAACATTAGCCTTTGTATGAAGAATTACCGTCCCATCAAATGATTTGTACTTTGTTCTATCAGGAAGTGAAATGTCTTTTCAAGTTTGCAATGTTTTTCATGAAAATATTTCATCCTAAATAAGACGCAATACTCTTTTGAATTATAATTGCCAATAGGAAAGTGACTAACGCGTTCATTCTTGCTTAGGGAGGTAAAAGAGACTTGCCACCCTAAGATAACTCGAGCACCATGGAGATGTCCATTTATATGCAACGCGCTTTCAACCCTACTGGAGTTCATTCTATTTCTAATTAATCACTATCTGTATCTAATTTTTTTCGTGATTTGTAATTAGCCCATTTCTACTAGCTCTGTTACACCCCTCTGCAATTATACGGAGCTTACAAATCGTTATCCTTCATCACTGTGAACTGCATGTATCAATTCATCAAGAAAACTAATAGACTGCGACGCTAGCTCTGACAGAAAGGCTTGGCTGACATTAGATAAGTAAACTATATAGTCTGTTTTAAGTTCATTTAATCTTATTTACAATATCATCCACTAGGTCATTTAATACACAATAAGTTATCAAATTGTAAGATTATTTTATGCAGGAAATACGTTTCGAAAAGCATAGTTATATATATACATATATATAGTTAAATCAATTGGTTATTCTGGAAATAGTGATCTCTTAGTAAGTTGTAAAATACAGAAAACTGATTGCACATGCTTCATAGCTAGTAAAGAAAAACAGATAAAGTGTAAGTATCACAGATCGGTTATATCTTCTTTAATCAAGTCTTTTATATAATCTGGATTGAATAATTCAGGTAATCCACTCTCTGAAAGCATACTACTAAAGCTAATATTCAGAGGGAGTTGGCGCCAATCTTGCCCATCAGTAGTAGTGTTGCTATACTCCAAATCGTCTACTGTACAAAAAATTATAGTTAAATTAATCAAATTGTCAATAGTAACATAATTGATAAATAAGTCCATCACACATGCAATGTATAGCAACAAACAGTAATAAAATCGTAAGCTTTCACCACGAAGTGACATTAGGTAGAGAATCAATGATAAGGAACCAATTTTTTCGTAGTTGTTTGGGACTTGTTAGCGGTGTGTTCACAAATTACCCCCAACAGAAGAACTTTAAGTCTAATAGTGACTGATGCCATGACTTGACCAATATACTATGAATTGCATTACTGCGATAACCATTATTTAAATTAATTAATGTAACCACCTAATATGGGTAGAATGCCAGTGAATTTGAAATATATCTTATAAATACCATTTTTGTAGTGTTAGCACAATACAGTCAATTAAAGCATGCTCAGAACATGCTTGTGAAGCTGCACAATGATTAGTCCATTTCCAGCCAATTAAGTAGCTCTAACTAATAGTCGAGAGTGCTAGGACGTTTTCATCCGAACTCTATGTAAACTTACTTTTGCACTCTACTGTTCTTATTTCTGAATATATTCCGCTACTTGCTCAAGTCTCGTTCTGATTTGGCATTGAGTTGGTAAGATTAGTCGTATCACAGAATACTGGACAGATGTAGAACGCAATACATAGGCAGAAGTAAATAATCACTATCTTATTTGTAGTCTTCTTATCCTTAGTTAGTCATTAGTTATATAATAAGTATTTGTATATAAATGAGAATTTTTACTATTAATTATAATTGATCAGTCAATTGACCAGTGATTCTATCTTCTAATGTCGAATTCTTGTGGGTAATTTATCAGTTCGACAAATTAAGCAATTCTAATAATTTGTCAGATTCATTATCATTATGAAATTAGCAAACATATCTTAATTTTGCGATTATGAAGTTTGTATTTCTCCAGTGTTTTAACAAGCTACTTTAAGTGACAAATGAACTGTGTGATCTCAAAATGATATGAAGATAAATAATTCTTATCTATGTGGTTTCTTAAAATGACGAGTATTTTATCACCTTTGTTATCAGACTCGTTAAGTTTATGTAATTTAATAATTATTCTTACACATTATCGCTAACTGGAGAACTACATAGGTGTTGGGATAAGCAGCTTAGTATTTAAACTTCTGTATTTCATTCTTATAAATGCTAATGGGATTATACTTTGGAGGGAAGGTTCTAAGGAAGAAAAATTAATAGTACTAAATAATAGTTTCATTTTTTTTTCTTAATATATAACTTTATGCCTATTCGCATCTCAGTTAAGCATTTTGTGTGGTTCAGAAAATGTTGAGTTTACAAACTTTTAGATAATATGTAAATCCGAATAGTGCTGATTTAATACATAAAACATTTAAACATACTATTATTCGGTAAGAATTTGGAGTTACTTGTTTCATTCATTTCAACAGGAATCATGTTATCTGAATCAAGAGTGAAAACAGAATGTTGATGTGTTTCAGTGAAATTAGATTGTGGAGGAATATGTGTTGTTTCGTTGTTAGTTGAGTTACTCGCTAATGAGTGCTGTCCATTTTTCTCCTGATAAATAAATAAAACAAATTATTAAAATATAAATAATTGCAATAGTAACTTTGAAGACTAATACCTACATAGATGATTTGTGATTATCAAATTACAATTTATTCCAAACCACATATACATTTTAGAATTCTCGGAGTTTATTAAAGTTCAGTATAGGATTAAATGAAATCTCATTACCTGTACAGGTCTATATGGAGTCCCTAGACCGTGAAATTCTCCGTCTGCATGTGATTTAGGTATAGTAACATAATGTTCATCCACATTGCTTAATATACCAGGTTTGCAGATTGGCGTATTGTTGTTAGATTTGAGATGTGATCCTGTGGAAAATTCACTTGGTTTTATCTTTGCTGTGGTGTTGTAGTTAAATGAATCATTCCAGTCAAAAGGAGGGATCGTTTCGTCACTAGATACCTGCAATTCTGAATAGTCCGACGATTTATAAACCGGTAACTGTGATTCTGGTTTGCATTGAGGCAACGTAGCAGATCTAATAAAAAAAGATGGATTTTATTCAAATATATGTTTTGTGCAACATATTAACCGAACACATGTTTATGTATTTAGCTTTCAGTTGTACATTTTGTATGAATACAAGTGGTATTACTCATCCGATCTTAATAAGTTGAGTGTAGTAGATTTTAAACTTACGACACAGTGATTGAACATCGAGTGTTTTAACCACTAAACCACGTTTTTATTTGAACAATCATTTTTAATTTCTCAAAGATTTCGGGCAACGTAGGGTTATGTTGCAAAAAAATTTCACAAGTAGAACAGTGTTAAAATCAGGACAGCACCTTCCTGTTGAACATATGAATAATAAACACGGAATTACTTGAGAACAAAATTTTGTAACATCGTATGTCTGAAAACAAAACACTTGTTGGTTCACTTCTTATGAAATTCAATGTTACATGATACATAAGTGGTGATTAATAACAAGTTTAAGTGAGCTTATAAACTGATATTATCCAGAACATTTTGAATGTCCGCTAGATGCATCGTGTTCAGTAGTCTTGGTCATTTTTATTTGATGGGTAAGTGCTGCATACTAGAATGCAGTTTTCATTAAATATGCCATTTCTACCATCTAGCATATTGGGCTGCGCTACACTGAACATGTTCACAGTAGTTAGTTGTGGATAATTTCACCCACTTGCAATGAAATATATCTGATAAAAATTACACTTAGATATGTACTCACTTATCAAGTGGCCAAAACTACTGGGCATGATATGCTTGTTGAACACTATGAATGTTGCAGATAACTTTAACTATCCTATAATTACTTAATATTCAAATAAATAAATTTTAGAGTGTTTATACTTTAAATATACCTATAAAAGTAAGTTGATATGAAGTAACAATTCAAATAAGTAGACTGCATTTTTGATACACTTCAATCAGGATGAAGTGAAAAAAGGTGCACTTTAGGTTATCAATTCAAAGTCTACTGCTTACACGACTACGATGACGGCTCACGTTTTAGACTGATTGCTGAATTAGTAATTGTTACTCATAAGAAAGAATCTGATACTTACTCGAAATAGTAATAACTACTTACTCAGTTGAGTGCAACTTGCAAACTATACAATAGAGAAAACTATTCAACTGAATAGCTGCGAATACGGCTTTTAAATACACTGAATTCGTTTTTCCATAGTTTAGCCAATTAATGTAAATTGTAGATGAACCATTCTCAATAGCTTGGGGAAAAAATAAGTTCAATACAAATAGATGTAAGAAATATGAATCGGCTCTGTGTAATTTTTCCATCAGAAAACGAAAACTATTCGACTAAAATGATTTTAATGAGACAAAGAAAACGTAGAAATTAATCAAGAGAAGTAGGACAGGAAATGATTACATAGTCAGAACTAACAAACACGACAACAGTTTGGTAACAATAAATTTCGTACTGTTAGTGGTAGAGGTATTCAAGCTCACATTTTTACTTAACGGTAGCCTTGATGTTTACAATGGTCAAACCATTTATCCTGAAAGTTTCATCACCTGCTGGCGGGTTGGTATTTGACGAAATCTCAGCTCGGATTCAGAAAGCTCTCATGACTTTTGCCGGCTTACGCCATTTATGGAGTAGGCGTAATATCTTTCTCAACGAAAGGACGAATTTACTGCACAACAGTTCGCTCTGTTTCGATCTATGGATGCGAGACACGTGGCACAAAAATATATGATATGTGTAGGCACTAGGTCTTTGATTATAGAAATCCTCGTAGTATCTCCCGTGTATCATGGGATGGCGGGATAAGTAATGTTGATGTCAGACACAGAGTACTAAGAAAACAAGGTAAATCAGTCAGTGAAGTCGTAAACCTTCATCGACTGAGATGGTTGGGACATGTGCTGTGTATGCCTGATTACCGCCTATCTCACCGCGCGATGTTGGGTGGGGTAGGAATAGCGTAGGAGAAGGGTAGGGTCTGCCAAACCAAAACATGACATTAGTCCATGACTGTCGATGTAATCCGTGCTAGTAGATGCAGACTATCTGGTTGAGGTTCGGGCGATAATCATTATCAATGTCTGGGTAACATGGTTGAGAATCGGTTTCAGTGGCTCAGATGTATTCACTCTACGTTCTAGATCCTAAGTTCCGTTATTCGTTCGTACATACCTCAGGTTCTGCGTTATTCATAATTAAGTGGTTAACTAGATCAAAGAACAATACAACAGTATGACACTAATTGTATTATGATTGCATAATTTTGATGAGTTCCGAAATTATCTGGATTGGCTCAGAATGATAACTAATCACGAGATAAGGTCATGAGTCTCAACCATTCGAATGAATTACGGTAAAAAGCATGATCACAAGCTGGAAGAATAGGAATTTTTATCTCATAAAGTAGCATAAAGATCAATTAATCACATCATCTGTCCTTCACAAAATGATGTGGTAGTATCAGTATGCATGCGATACCATTGAGTTGTTTCAAGTTTCATGGAAATCATGTTTCCCTCATATATCATATATTACAATTGTATCAGTGGAATAACATGATACACTTCTTCGATTGTGTGATTGCCAAGTTGGTAAAATATTATTAATTTCACCTCATTCCTTTTCTTTAAGAGGATTATTTTTCATCTGACTTGAATTGTAACGACGAAGTTATAATGGTGTGAGAATGCTAGTTACTCTAGTAAGCACGTTTGATATGTAGCATATAGACGCTGATCTAGCGACAGGTTGTAGACTCAACTGAATATGGTGAAATCACAAGTGAAGATTTTAGTATGAAGTCTAAGAATCTTAAAGACATATTCACTGTGATAGTGTGGCTGAATTTGGATTGGCAGTAGTTTCGAAATTCCGCATCGAGTTTGTTATATCATCGCTTGTAGTCAGTGCATTCTTGCATGAATTTAGATTTTCAGTTATGATATATTTAATTTTCAGTTAATTAACTGTAACCGTTGTTTAGATTTTGATTCATAGAGGTCAGTAAATCATGAGCAACATAGGACCTGATACTTGTATAAGTTATAATACTACATTGGCACGACGGGGACAAAATTTAAAATGTAATTCAACAGGAAGAAATGAAAGAGTACTTGAAGAAGATTCCATACATAATTGTATTTATTGAGTGCAGAAAAATTTCTACTTATCGAATTAGCATTTTAAAAAGCAATTTTGAACCTCATCGTCGTTGCTGTGTATACGATTTAATAATCTGAATAGTTTTTGGATTGTTAAATGAAGGATGGAATGATCGACAGTTATTTACATAAAGAAATGGAAACTATCTCTATGATGCTCACAGTTAATCACATACCAGGTTACCTTCTTTATTTATAAAAGCTTAACTTTTCAAATAAAGAAGCTTATTAGAAGACGCTGACAACATGCAGTCTATTGAACACTTTGAGAAACAATGCAATCATGTTTAGAATGCGTCTCTCACCTTCAATACACAAAAATGTCACTTCACTATTGGTTCGTATTATTGTCTACGTTTATCATAGAGAATGAAACAGTTGAGTGTGCTGATTATTTTATTTTGGAAGATTCATCAGCGTCAGCTGGTCTTGCACCATAAACGCCTTCAAATTATCATTCGCGTACCGCGGAACGACGAGTAAGGAATACTGAGATTGAGCGTGGGGTACACAGCAAATAATCAGTTGATGAGGCTTTGAATACTCATCGGCTGCGGTGGTTGAGATATGTACTACATATACCTAGTCACCGTTTATCTCGATCCATAATGTTGCCTGGAGTAGGAGTATGATAAAAGAAAACTAGAGAGTGGTCGAACTAAAACGCGGTACCAATTCATGAAGTCGCATATTGGCCTGGATCATTTCAGTGGACACAGATTACCTGATTGCAGTCCGTGTGACAATCGCAATCAGTGATTGGACTATATCCTGGTATTAATTATGTCAATTTGATCTCGTCGAGTTAACGTAGTATATCAACTTAACCTACCATAAATGTATGAGGCAGGTTTTATTCTGTCTGACTATGACTGACATTTTCATTCATGATTCGTAATCTAGTAAATTTGTTGGCCGCTACTCAGGAAACAGCCAGGATTGTGGTTCTACACACAGCACCAATTTCTTAAAACATGCATATACACCTTACTGACGAGTATCAACTAGCCAAAAACCTAATTCCAAGGTTTTCTGTCGACTACCTCCAAGTACCTAACAATGAGTCGTACTATTTTAACTAAGTGACTTTTTATACAGATAGCAGACTTTTTAAATATATATACTAAAATACTTGACTGGTTTTCGTGCTATCAAGCTACCATTCAGTATTCGTTGAAATTACGGAATTCTCTTCGTTAATAAGCTGCCAGACTTCAGCCGCTTCTGATTGTAGTATTTTATCGCAATTGTTTTGTCATAGTACAACTACAAATTACTTCTTACTATGTTATATGCAATATTATTTTTCATTAGTTCGGTGTTTTAATGTCAGGATAACAAAAAGATTGACACTGACTATCTCATAACCACATATGATTAACGTTAACTGAATTTCAGAAAGGTTTTTCATTCTTCCTGAATAAAAAAGTATAGCAACTTACTTTCTTGTATTGATTGTGTGACGATATTCTGTTCAGGTATGGTAACAAATTCTTCAACGTGTTTATCTAATAAATCTTTAGCATTCCAGCCAAGTATTGATGATGAACTGAAGATAATTTTTAACAACGATAGTTTAATATCATAGAGAGTAACAAGGATAATACCATTAAAAACGAGTGGATATATGCGAAAAATTGCTTGAAGTAGTTGTAAGATATATTACCAGGAAAAAGTGAATACTTTATTGGATATTTATAGTTACAAATTACGTGTTAGGACCAGTTAGAAGTGTTACATCATCTAAGCCAAATTGTTATTGAGAGACCCGTAGGCCTAAATAGGAGTAAATGAGGAGGGATTTCGTATCTGAAACATACTGATTGAAAGTGAACTACATTAAACATTAAGCTGCAGCTCTACACCAATAACACTAAAGCTAGCCATCACTCGAGTTCGAGCAATAAGGTCAGCCGCCCCCCTCCAATACAATAACAATGTGGCTTAGTCAGTTATATAATCTTCAATTACAGTGTGTGGAATAAACACTAGTGTTATATCGGGCAGTCCAAGAAGAGTAAGTAACTTCCGAACTGTTTTCAGAAGACTTTCATTTATGTTGAGCATATGTAAATCGATTATTTTATTCTGTTATTGTCATGTTCTTACCGCCCTAACCTCCTACTAGACTCATAAACCGTTATCTTATCATTTGTCATTCAGGAGCTATAATCAATTAATTATGTATCTCTACTCTCGGTCCATAGTCATTATTGTCTCCGTTTTGTATAAATGTTGTTCTCCCTATTGGTATGATGCGTGGTCAGGACTGACTGACTGACTATTCAGTGGTTGGCTTAGTTATATTGTGTTCTTCATTTCTGGATTGCGGATAGGTAGTCGCGGAACAGACGTGTTCGGGCACCGATTGGTATTATCGAGGTCATACTACTTTCCTATACATTTTGATAATCCCGATATAACAAGATATAACAGTTGACTTGTCTTGTCTTGCTTCATTCCGGCTTCGGGAACTAATAGTCAAAGGGTAGACGTGTGCGCGCACTGCTTCCCTTATACTATGATTGATATTTTTGTCAAGATATAACAACTGACATAAAAATATAATTAGACACTAAATGAAAACGATCAGAAAGAACTTATCCATCAGTAACATCAAGAATAACTACCTACTTTCCAACAACTTCTGTAATTAATAAATTATTGGCTCCAATCCGCAAAGTAACATGATCAGCAGAACTGATAGTTTTATTGGGTGAAGTGGGTTTCTCAAATGAATTTCCTTGACTATTGGGTTTCGTATTATCGGTAACTGTTGGATTAGCCATTTCTAATGGACGACATACACCGCGAAATAAATGACAGCCTTCAGGATAATTATTATCACCTAATTGAATAAAAATAATATTTCAACAATCCATACAGAATGTATTAATGACATTTGACATTATTGTTACGTGACTTTTTTTCAGATGATATTGAAAATGTGTATTTTCATACATGTACAGCATTCAATTACATATAACTAACTCCAATTAATGAGTAATCTGATTTTTAAGAATAATAATAAACCTATAATGGTACCTCGATTAAATCTGACACCAAAGAGTATGAATAATTGAAGAATAATGAATGATATTTCATATATACCATAGAATTAAGCCAAACAAGCATTAGTATAGTATTCGAAAACATAACGAGAAGCAAGCTATTATTCAGTAGTCAGTAGCAAAGACAAGCAAAGGAAAAAAAGTGCATTCATTGAGTACTTAATTAGTTATCCAGAGGCATACAAAATAAGGTTACTATTACAGTACAGACAAAGTGAGAATGGCTTATAAGTGTAAACAATAATGACGTGTAAAATATTATCTAAAAGTTAGTAATGTTTATGCTGCATACTACAAAATATTGGGACATGGAAATGTGGCGCAAGAATAATAATTTAGTAAAACAAACACTACTTTTATCATGTAATTATAAGTGTGTGTTCTGATTATAAGTAGATGTAACGTTAACTTTCATCGATTTTTAGCATATAAACATGTACCGAAGGATTTAAACCATTATTCGACGTTAGGCACTGTGTCCGGGTGCAGTGATTACAATTCAATTGATGTAACTATCTTGAGCCATTAGCTTCGGTAGCTTGGTCATGTTTTCGAATGTCATCTCAGGGGTATCATCTGTTGACGCTAAGTGATCAACTTATGATAAGATGTCGCAGAGTGAAGACTGCATAGGACTGGCCCCGGTCAGTTCATCCCGAATCCCTTGTTAGGGTCCTGGAGATGGTGCAAATCATTAGCTTAAGACCTTATGAGATATGATGCAGAATGAAAGCCAGTGGCGATCCTGCTACGGTTTCCTGTTAAAACCTTCATAAAAGCATGGTAATTTTTCTCAATGAGACAAAGTATTTTTCGATTGTATTTGTATCCGAACTGTATCTCCTAACACGATCTTATTGTTGTTTCATAAATTTCCCTGTTGTGATCATGATCATCGCCCCTCTTTCATTTTTTCTAAATACTGTATTTTTAAAAATGCGATGTTTTTAGAACCTATTTGTATAACATTTCGTGTTTAAATAATGTTATTTGACATTCCATATCATGAAATAACTTCAATTGGACAATCATCAAAAACGATGAATTACTGAACAGCTGTTTCGTACTAATGTGAGACTTCTTAGTAAAAACTCACTTGTACCTCCGCCGGGGAGTTGAACTTAGAACCACTAGGCTATAAAGTGGATGCCTGGTTTTCAAGTCATTGAGCTTGCATTTCTAACTTCAGTTGATGGGTTCACGCACAAAAGTCTAACGGTTTTTTATTTGATCCTCGGTGTGGATGTAGGCGTGTAACTTCGAGGAGTTACATGATAGGACAAAACAGGTATCCAGTATTTCCTAGTTTTCAACGGTTGTTAATGTGAAGTCAATCTATGATATACAACTACAAATCCAAGAATTCTGAGCAACGTTTAATAACAATACTTTAATGTGTCTGATATGTAGTATGTTGTGTCTTCTCTTTTTGTTTCAAGTATCCATACCAATCCATATCAATGTGAATAATCCTATTATTTTTTGTAATTTTCGGCTGCGAATAGCACTTGATGAAATAAAATGCATTCATATTTATCCTACAAATCTAAGTAGAATTTAGTCTTCTTAAAAAAGGCTACAAAATGAACAAATTAAGTGTAAAAGAAACAAAACGTAGGAAAGAATATTACGGACAGTTTAAGGCACTTAGGTTGTAATCATCACTTTGTTTTTAAGTGACTTTTAGGAAATATATACATACAAAGTCTACCAGTAAATGTATACCCAAGTTGGGTATTTTAAAGGTTTGTAGCAGCTGAGGTATCCGAAACGCTATCAAAGCTTACTGTGTTTTATCTAAAATACTGCGATTTTCTTGTTCGTTTGATGAATGGGTGCTGCAAATTAGGTTATAATTTTCACTAAAAGTTTCATTCCAAACACTAATGTATACTGTGTTTACGTTTAGATTTGGCATGTCAGGATGTTTTACGTTGGTATGCGCATACGAGTCAGTTAAGCTCAAAATGAATATTTTTTATTAAGAATTAAACTTTAGTAAGCAATACTTAATCATAAAATGAACACAAAATTTAAAAAACTGCTGAAACGTTGCAAATAATTTCGGCTAGTCATAAAACATTCAAACCAGCGACAACTTACTTTGATAAACAATATCTCCACAGAATTCTATAAATCGATACAACTGACCATCAGAACCACGTACACAATTTTTCACTGGAACACCCGATCCACAGCGCATGGCAATGACGAAATTTCGCGAAATGAGTTCTATATATCCATAATCATCAAAAATCATAATGTTTGAAATAAGATAATATGTAAATATTTGAACTTGTTGCTTATATTAGGAAATTAAATGCCTATATTACTGGGCTTTAATGTATAAAAAGACTAATTATTACTGAATCTTACTAAAAACAATACAAATGCAATGTAGTTAAGGAAATCGGGATTTAAACACTTCAAACATCAAGAAAACATATAGAGTAAAACAAAACTAACTATCAATGAGTAGTGGTATCACATCCGTCGAATACATTTGTAAAGTAAAACGTTTGTATCTTCGTATGTTAGGGTAAATTGATAAAATGATCAACCGCACAGTCATAATTTACTGTAATTACTTTTGGTAAACACTGAATATTGAGATTCCTATAAACAACCCCCCAAAATATACTTTTACAAGCAAACTACCAATAAATATAAGGTAGGTTGTTAACCAGCATGCTAACATATTCGGGTTGTTAACCAACATGCTAACATTGATGCTTAACGTAGTCAGAAGATTCTGCATTTTATCAGCATCTTCACCCAATAGAACTATATCATCTGCATATTTTAAGTCAACAAGATTATCTCTTGGAAGGAGGTCAATCTCAGAGAAATCAGACGATGACAATGTTAACTCTAAAAGTATGTCAATGATAAAATTAAATAAAAATGGGGAAAGCGGACAACCTTGACGAACACCACTGGAGGTAATCAGTTTCGACGACAATCTGTCATAAGCTCTAACTCGACATGTGGTGTTTTCGAGTAGAGAGTTTGTATAAGGTTAATGTGCTTCTTTGGTACGCCTTTCAATGACAGACATTGACACATAACCTTACGATCAATAGAGTCAAACGCCGACTTATGGTTAAGGAATACAGCTATGGCTGGGCGTCTGGAAGTGTGCCTATGCTCCAAAACCTGCCGAAGTGTGAATATTTGGTTTATAAGCAACGGCCAGGTCTGAAACCACCTTGGTTTTCTCGACTTTGCTCTTCACAAGCTTTAGTTAGAAGTCAAAGTATTATTGAAGCCAATATTTTAGATACTATGTTTCTTAAACTGATTCCTAGGTAATTGTCAAAAGACGACTTCTGTCCCTTTTTATAGAACTGGGATGATTAGTGTTTGAAACCAGTTAGATAGGATTACATCCAGTTCCCAGATTCTAGCCAAAATCCCGGTTATTCTCGCTTCTAAAACTGGACCACCGTCCTTAAATATCTCAGGGGTCAATCAATCATATCCTGCTACTCTCTCTCGCTTTAGATTCCCTATAGCCTTCTCAACCTCATTAAGACTTGGGGGACCAATATTAATTCGCCATTCAGATTGCTTGGAGATGGTGGGCAACCGTAAAGAGGCCTAGGGTCAGTTGAACTGTTCCCTAAAGTATTCGGTCCACCGGTCGAATTTACTAGACTGGCAGTAAATAGTGGTTTCATCTTTTTCTGGGATATTTTCACTTACAGTCGGATTTCTGATACCCACTTCCTTGATAAGTCTGAACAGTTACCTACTGTTACCTATTTTCGCTGCCTTTTCTAACTATTTAGCTTTCGCCACCCACCACTGCTCACGATCATTACGTAAGCTTTTAATCAGTTTGTGTTCAAGTTGCCTTCGCTCGTCATCGTGTTCAGAACCAGATGGGATGTGTTGCCGAACATCTATCAGTTCAGTAGATGCAGTTAAAATCTACTGAGTTTTCCTAACTTTTTGGCTTAGTTTACTAGTAGACATTACTGCTGTTTCAAAATCTTTTTGAATATCATTCCAAGCCGACTCAGGATGGGTACAGCTCACCTAGTTGACTAATCGGTTTTTTAGTTGTTCCTGAAATGTATTCTTGACTTTTTCATCATTAAATTAAACTCTGAGGAGGATCCTTATCGTGGACCTTTTACGTCCAGTGAGACCCAGACTAATACGCACTCACACTAGGGCATGATCTGAGTATAAACATATACTCCAAAATGAGTGGTAGTCTTCTATCGAGCCTCTCCAACGGTGACTGATGGCAATGTGGTCTACTATTTGAGTCCAGCGTTGAGTTGATTTTGGAGGCCGCCATGTGAACCGATGTCTTTCCTTATGCTTAGAGTTGATGTTTGCGAGAAATAGACGGCTATCTGAACATGGTTGTAGTAAACGGTCGCCATTATCTGTTCGCTGAGCCTCAACACCGTAGGATCCAACTAGGTGCATTTCGGTTTCGTTTAATTTACCTACTTGGGCATTAAAATCACAAGCCACTATCACTACATCAGTGAGCTTAGCTTTACGAAGAAGGTCAGAAAGTTTTCTGTAGAATACATCTTCTACTCCATGTGAGCTGCAATCAGTAGGAGGGTAGACAGAGACAACAAACAGGCAACGGCGTGTGTCCCTATCCTTCAGAGTTCTTACTGTCTCGTTTAGACGGACAGTGCATAAGCGACTGTCTATTGGAATCCAGTCAGAGAGAGCCTGTTCAGCTTTCGAACTTAATGCTATACCGATACCAGCAAGGCCTTGAGTGGCAGCGATGGGGTCTCCAGAAACACGAAGGGTGGACCGGGTTTATTCTTTATTTTCACAAGGTGAGGTTAAGCGAATGACTGTACTTGGATACTGTATACGCGTTTCAAAGACACAGCAGACATCGATGGAGCGGGAATCTAGAGTCATAGATAAGGAGGCTTGTTGTCTTATTTGACATAAGGTTCGAACGTTGAAAGTTCCGATATGTAGTTTAGTGCGAGGTTTCAGAAGACCAGGAATAACGCTTCGTGAAGTCGAACCATTAGCATCAGAAGTGTGAAGTGATAAAATTATGTTAGAAGGATTAAGCATAGTGATAAGAGAAGTTATTAGGAGTTGATGGTGGGATTTGACCTCGAACAAGATGATCTTGTGTGCCATTAGAAGTATGAGGGCAGTTGTCACATACTGGCTGCCCACACTATCGGGAGGATATTACTTCTTGAGGTACTTGCAAAGGAAGCTGCTTGAGGTCGATTACACACGACCTTGTTATGGGAAAGTTTTTGAAGTGTTAGCTCCGTTCTTTGAAAGGCCTTACTGCCGAAACGGAAATCCATGAAGTAAGGTCAGGCTTGGCATTTTTAGGATCAACCTTTTCTAACCCATTTCTTCCGTTAAGAAGGCAGGATCGCTGTACGGTGCTGGTTATCCGAGGGAAATACCTTACTGCTGTCACATCATACAGCAGTCAGAAGTACGACTTTGCCCTCAGAGCTAAGGTTGCTTCCTTTAGTCTTATCGCTCTCCAACACACCTGCTTGGACATGGTAGGACCTAGAGAAACATTTGTTACAGTCCAATACAGCTCGGTTGGGTCATCAATACAAGCAAGCCCGACCACCACGTCAAGGTTAGTAGCTACGGTCAGGATCGTTGTTGTCACCTTGACGTGGAGGTCGGGCCTGACTATTGCAATGAGTTAGTCGAGCTATACTGTCTGGAACGATCGTCCTCTTAAGTCCTACCATGTCAGGCAGATTGACAGAAGAGTGGTAAAACTAAAAGCTGCAAACCTAAAGTTCGAAGGTGAAGTTGTAATGCTGACTGCATAAAAATGTGGCGGTAGTAATATGTCCCTTCCCTGGAAAACTATCAAAACAGTGACGCTACCTTCCCACAAAGGAACGGTAGGATTAGAAAAGGTCGGTCCTAAAAATGAACACCTTACCTTACTCCACAGATTTTCGTCTCCGGGTTAAGGCTTTTCCAGGTACGGAGCTAACTTAGTGAAAACCACTTGTGAAAATTGTGTGTAACTGGATTCAAGCAGTTATTCCTTGGGCAATCTAGTCGCACTCTCAGATTATCTAGACCTCTTCTAATCCACTACTATTTTCAGGTGTCTCAAAAAGAAGAACCCTTCCACAGCGTAGGCAACCGGGTAGTGATAACTTCTCTCATACCTCTAAAAGCACTCTGGATAACCTTATTCACAGTCAAACCCCTTATTCTCCTAATGTTTTTACTGTTTTCACTTTTACCCCCCCACACACACACACATACACTTACTTTTCCCACCACTTTTCCTATGCGTACCACTAGTGCTGGTTATTTGCGTTTCCGAAATGCTACCCAAAGTTTCTGGAAAATGTGCTCTAAACTTCAAGCTGGAGCTTTTAATGTGCAAACATTATGTCGAATCGGTCAACAAGCCTCTTTGCTAAAGCCCTAGCCTCTTGGGTATTGATGTATGCTGTGTCTCCAAAGCACGCATACAGGACCCCAGTGTGGTCATTAGCTTGACTTCGCCTAGTCAAAACGGAGAAACAACGCAATTTACTCTTCATTTATCTGGGGATACGACTGAAAATTTTCGTGGCCTTGCTGGTGTAGGCGTAGCACTAAGTTTTCGGGTAGAACAGGCACTTGTGGAGTCGATTCCTGTAGACAGTCGTTTATGTGCTGTTCACCTAAATGGTACAGTAAGAACTCAGAAGGACAGGAATACACGCCGATGTCTTTTTGTCGTTTCTGTTTATGCTCCTCTCTCCACTGACTATAGAATAGATGGATTAAAGACGAGCTCTACACTAAGTTCCCAAGCCTCTTTCAGGAAATCAGGCACTCAGGCATAATAATTATAGCATGGAATTCCGATGCCCGAGGTGGTGGGCTAAATCTGGTTTAAAAACACTTAGATAAGTTTTTTAGCATACCAGGCCAACGAATGAATAATGGAGATCGTCTGATGCAACTATGTTCAAACTACCGCTTGTATTTAGCCAGTACAAACTTTAAGTAAAGGGAGATAGTGTTTAACCTGACGACCTCCAACACCAACACGACGACGGACACAAATACACTACATCAACATCAGCTATTGTTGAAGAGGCTCCGTAGAGGACTGCCGCTCATTTCGGGGAATATATTTGAACTCTGACCATGCCTTAGTAAGAGCACATATTTCCATTTGCTTTACTATATGCTGAAAAGTCACAACAAGAAAACCCCTTAGATGTCAATTAGAGACTGTAAAGGTCAAGAATGAATTCAGAGAATTGGCTAGGAACTTAGCTGTTCCTAAACAGCAGAAGCTTGGAACGACTTTAAAGTAGCTGCAAATGTAGCAGCGATATCTGCACTCCGCCTAAATCAAAGGTTATGAAAAACCAATGGATCCCCTGCGACTCCTAGTGAACTGAAAGAGGTTTAAAAAATCATCCGAGGAGGTCTTTATGATTCAGTTAGATAAACAGTGAGTCACTGCACAACAGTGGAATCTGATACATATATCCATTAGTCCAAGTTTCCACACTTCATTAGACAGCAAGATGAACACTAAACTAATAGAAGCAGTAGTTAAATCATTGGAAGAAAAAAAAGTGTGGACACATAGAATATGATACAGGGAGAAACAATTAGTTTATAGAAAGAAAAGCATAAGGTAATCTTAAGCTCACGATTTAAGGGAAGACAAAGAGTGAATCCACTTGTGGCATTGACACCGACTCTGAGCCATGACACCCGGTCTCCAAATATTGTTTACGACAATTGGGCGAATACCAACTAAGTAGTCTGAACTTACCACCATGGCTTAGACCAGCAGTCAATCACTTCATTGAATGATGCCATGTTTTATTTTGGCTGCTCTTAGCTTTATTACATCCTCCTCTAATATCAATCAGCATCACGTGTTGAAGTAGGTGGTGGTCGGGTATACTTAATACATGTCCAAATCACCTCGGTCGATGAAAAGTAACATCTGCAACTGGCTTACCATCTTTTCCTAATACCCTGTATCTAACCTTATTATTACTTACCTAGTGGTCCTAACAAACGAGAGAGGTGTTTCGAAGACATAGGTGATCAAGTACTAATAACGCACGAATATCAGCTACTCTTAATCGCCACATTTCGCATTCATACAGTAAAATAAAACGAACTTCTGCGCAGTATACGCGTCCTTTAATTAATGGACAAATATCTCACCGAAGTCATAGGTGACATAAGTTACGGGAAAGCCATACGACCTTCTGAATACGTACCGAATTTCGTCAGACACTAACTCATCCAGGGATGATCAGACTTCCGAAATAAGTGAAGTGATGAACGTGTTTAAATACTTATCTTTAGTTAAGGAGTTAATGCAAACCAGTCCGTGAAACGACAATTTACATTTAGAGGGGGGAAACACATCCCGAACATGCTTGCATTGTTGCTTAATGTTATTAAAAGACTGTGTTTTATCAGCGTCTTTACCAAATAGGGCTATGTCATCCGCGTATTCTAAGTCAATAAGTGACTAATTTCTGATAATTCTAACGATGAAAGCGTTATTCTCAGCCCTTCATCGCTTCAGATCAACCAAAGATTTTTTCAAATGACTATTACTTGTTTACGTGCGAGATATGTTGCCATAAAAGTTAAGAAAACCCACTGAAACAGTTTGAAACATGAGCACATTAGACAGAATATATACAGTATATGATGTAGCATAGAAACATTACTTACGTCCATCTTTTGCTTGTTGCATCTCTGAACCGTAAAACATCAGATTATCAGAGATAATTTGTTTTGTATTAGAACTTGGTTCAGCTAGATCATAAATCGTTTTGCCTACAAAATTGGCCTAGAAGAAATAACGAATATAGAAAAAAATAAACAAGTATAACTGAAGGAATGGTAATTAAATAACTCTATTAATGATGCTAAACCCAAATGAAGAATAATTACTGATAGAAATACGAAACTTAAAGACGATTTTCAATCCAGATCCTAATATAGATATGCATATCTCTGATAGTGGTAATCTGCTAAAATTTATAGGTTGACTATTTACCGATCGTGCAAATATTGCTCTACATATATTTTCATTTGAAATTTACTTGAACGAGGTAATGACGTATGTTAGACGTAAAATCTATTAGCGCACAAGTATCAAAAGCCTACAAATTATAGAAATGTTAAATACTGCGATTTGTAAGAAGGAAAATTTACAGTGGTTGATAGGTGTTTCCTTCCGCATTAACTTTTTGTAATTTCTGTAATCCATTTATGAAGTATAGGGTTTTGTATTCTATTAATGCGAAAATAGTCTGAGAGAGCCTGTAACACTACTCAGAGGTCAAAATACAAATATATGGAGTAAGATTCGAACCTGTAAATTGCTGATTGAGAGCTAAGTAGTTTAATCACTAAGTTGCTGATTATTACAGAAGCTGAGTACAAAGACATTAGATTTCATAAATGAAAAACACAATAGGAACTCTTCATAATTCTTAATCCAGCGTTTATATTATGCAACCAAGGCGTATTCAAGGGAAAACTATGTTGTTTTGCAGATGAAGATAATTATTAAATAATCCCTACTCTGAAATCTTAATTTCATAGATGTTTTAAGTCATCACAACTTAAATGTATATCAAAAAGCGCTAAGCTACAATATTTTCTGTTTACTTTAAGAATGTCACACAATAAAAATACATATAATATAGGATTGCTCTAGCAGTAGCACTTGACTGATAGTCTTTTTATCTGTAAATGACAGTTTGATAGTGAATAATTATGTGTAGGACATTTCGTCGTACGCCCGCCCAGTCATTGTGCCAGGTGTTAGTAATTAAGTACAATGTCGATGAACTCTTAGAAAGCCACTGAAATTGTTACAAGAGGACTGTTAGTTCTCACAGAAATTTCCACCAGTTACTGTGTACGAGCAATGTTAACTTGAAAATTTTGGATTTTGGACCAACAACATTTATCCATGATAAACAGAATTGTTTCAGAAAGAAGTGCTTTTTCTCAATGTTGTCTTGTTATAACAAGTGAGTCAAAAGAATAAATAGACTTGAAGAACTGTTTTTTTCAGAAGATTATAAAATATATTTGTATTGTCTATGTATTTTTATTGCCACGTTCTCCTTGTCCTAACCACTCATTTAACCAAAGTCATTTTCCATTCATGATCTGGACCTAATTAATTGTGTGCGTGTTACCTCAGTTTTTCACCATAAGTGTTCTCGTTTTGAATTGGTTGTATTATTCCAATCGGTCTAGTATGTGGTCTGATATATATATATATATATATATATATATATATATATATATATATATATATATAAACGAATGCACTAAATAAATTATCATTAATCCTCGTTACTGGAATGTTGGTTCATTCAAGTTTTCCTGGCTAGCGAGGAGCTACGGGTATCGGGGAGGCTGACGATAGGCTAATAATAACCGGTTGTTGCTAAAGAATCTATATTACCCGATTACCTATCAGTGTCTGTTAGCTACTCGGGGTTTTATTATTTAGAAATAGATAAAACCCAAGGACACATCACTTTCCAACAACATAGATGTCATTTACATACCCTGACGGTGCTCTATATCGATTCTACAGTTAATTTTTACTGGATATTTGGAAAGAAAAACTGAGTTTAGCTAGATCGTTTCAAAGGAATTATATCAGACGTTGTACTCGTATAATTGGAAGTTAGGCTACTAATTTGTATAGTGCAACTGAGTAAGTCATGGGATCTAAACATAAACCCCGAAACTGTATTCAAGGATCAATATACAATTTATTATAAGCATTAGTGTGCATACATTCACTTATTGTCTACTACGTAAAGATATAAGAAATTAAACATCGATCATATGAATTATAATAGTTCAACAATTTGAAAAATAACCCATCAAAGTATGTTAATCTAAATTCATGTGATGATTATTAAGTAATATGTAAAATAAATTGAATCGAATAAAAACTACAACAAACATAACAACATAGTTCATCTCTAAAAACTAAATCATTAAAAAGACAGATAACGAACCTGAGGAATATCCAGCACTTTTTCAGAATTTTCTTCATATAATATTTCACCACTGGAACATTTTATATGTATACCAAATCCATTAATAGTCTAATATTTTATAGTAATATATAGACAGATAGATAAATAAATAGTTCTAAATATAAAGTTGAATAAATCTTACATTCATAACAATACGTGAATATTCTTCATCATTGATGATATATTCTCTTTTTCCTAATTTATCTAAAAAAAGGCAAATATACATAATTAGATATAAGAATAATAATAATTATTATTATCATTATTATTATAACCAAAGTAACTAAAAATACATAAACATACTGTTATAGTGAATAAGTCGTTCAGCTCCAGCAAGAAAAATCGATAATTTATCTTTACATTGTGAATGTTGTACTTGACGGTGTAAAAATTCTGTCTCTAATTTCATTCGTTCACGTCGTTTCCTTTCAATTTCACTATGACTTTCTCTAGAAAAAAACGAAAAAATACAAACATTTGAATATTACCGCTATTAATATTACCACTACTATCAATGATGATGATGTTAATAATAGCAATAACAACAATAACGAATAATCATGATTAATTTTAATGTTTGTATTAATTATAGATTGATCCCGGCTGAGTATTAAGGTGCACTAGACAGCTGTTCTGTACTAGTTTGAGACTCTAAAGCAATTTGCACATATAAAGTACCAGGGATAGAACCCAGAACTTTCAGACCTCGCAGCGTATGCTTAACCATCAGCACCACCATAGCTTAGGAGAATTGAAAAATTTTTGATTCCAAACCTACGGTGTACATGGGCTTTAGAACCCTGAAGGAGCAAATGGTTTACAGACCTGGTAATTCCTTGCATCATTTTGGAATCTACTCAAGTAAGGAATTTTAGGACGAACAGATATTTATTATGTACGAAATCATACAATAATTAATAATTCGCGATATATTTTAATATCTTTACAACTTATATCACTTTCAATTGTACTGGATACCAAATTAAATCATTTTAAAACGAGCTGATATTTTATTTTCAAAAATGAGGTAAAGTTTATTGTATTACGCCTAGTCACTAAAATCTTAAATAAAATGTGAAAGATTTACCCGCAAATGAGGACACATGGTTCTGTTTGGGACTTATGACGGGATGATTATTGAAGGGACATATAGCTCAGATATAGCAAAGTGTGTTGCTTAGCTATTTTATACCTATAGCAGAATTAGTTCACTGTAGTTTGCTATGTCATGAGAGTCCAAAATTAAGATAGACATTTTGAATGACCCTTATCAACGTTCATTTATCGATACACACGCACTAGTTACATCAGATCTACAGTTCAGGAATTCAGCTCAGATTTTCGAACACCAATATTACTTTGTTAATTAATGAACGAATAGGGTTAATTGACAGTCTAATATCAGTTCACCTAACTGATATAGGACATCAAATGGAATATTCACTAAACTCCACTAAATTTTAACATCATTTTGTATGTGTTGTTTTTAAAAATTAGCTGAATGAAAGTTGGAAATCTATGGAATTATCCCTAAATAGACAAATAAATTAACCAGCTTACCGCCTACTGAATGACATCTAGTTAAATTGACTTGGAAATAGAATCTAACCCGAAAATGTATAACCGTAATTAAAGTCCTTAAACTATACGGTTTTTATTTTATAAATGAAATGATTCATAATATAAAAATTTTATTCATGTCAGATCTGTGAATTTTTCAAATAACTTCAAATTAATTAATGTTTACAAAATGAGACGAAAGGGTCTTACTTTTGAAATTTTCCTTTGTTCTGTTTGCGAGACGTCTGACCTTTTTCCATGTTATAAGAACACGGACTTTATCTATATAGGTAACACAACTTGCTTATCTAAAAGAGTTTAAGCAAAAAAAAAAATTTAATATAAACTTTTCGACAAGAATTAATATGTAGTTACTTTAAAATAGCGTGAGCGATAAGCCAGATAGCGAATGAAGCCATTAAAAATCTAGCAATCGTCACTCTAATTTTCAATATGCTGCTCTTGAGCTAGTCAATCAGGAATTTGATCGTTTGCAGCAAGCTGGTACAATCCAACCAGTCAACTACTCTGCATGGGGCCCGCCGATCGTAGTGATTAGGAAAGCCAAATGAAACTATACGCCTTTACGCTGATATCTTAACCAGTTTAAACGATGCATTGGATGTATATCAATATTCGTTACCAGTTCCTAAAGACCTGTTTGCTAAGCTAAATGGTGGAACATGTTTCGCGAAAATAGACTTCTCCGATGCCTATCTGCAAGTGGAAGTAAATGATGATAATAGAGAGAGCTTTTGACTATCAACACTCATCGAGGGTCATTTCAATACACCCACCTACCGTTTGGCATCAAGACTGCACCTGCCATCTTTCAGCAAGTAATAGATACTATGCTAATAGGTATACCTGGTACAGCAGCTTATCTAGATGATATCATAGTTATGGGTTCCACTAACAGTAAACTTTCTGATAGATTACACCAAGTCCTTAACCGAGTATTGGAGTATGGTTTTTAGCTACGTGTAGAAAAGTGTATCTTTTTCATGCATTCGATCAAATACCTTGGTTTTATCCCAGATAAGAACGGTCGCCGACCAGACCCTGCCAATACAGAAGCCATTCAGAGAGTGCCTATACCAACTGATATTCTTTCATTAAGATCTTTTTTGGGATTAGTTAGTCATTACAGCACATTTTTGCCTGAAATGCATCGAATGAGAGGTCCTTTAAATGAATTACTATCGAAAGATAAACCTTGGCAGTGGTCAGCAGAATGTCAAGCATCGTTCGACAAAGTCAAATCAATGCTCAGATTGAAGGCTTCTTTTAACACACTTCAATCCCAGCTTGGGAACTGCTGTTGCATCTGATGCCTCTAGTCATGGATTTAGAGCAGTGATATCTCACATATTTCCAGACAAATCAGAAAAGACAATTACTTATTCTGCTAGATCACTCACCCCAGCCGAGTGAAACTACAGTCAAATTGAAAAGAAAACCCTTGCAATCATTTTCGCTGTTAAAAGACTTCATAAAATGCTCTATAGCCGTAAATTTACCCTACTGACAGACCACAAACAATTGATTGCAATTTTAGGTTCTGTTTATACGGATAATAGACTATAACGCTGGGAAACAATGCCTCTGAGCTATGATTTCAACATCAAATATCAGTCAACAAATACTAACGGTCAAGCCGATGCCCTCTGACGACTAATTGAGGTTCAACACCCTGGACCAGGAAGACATTATGATTGCTTCCATATCAGTTGATCCAGAAATACGGAGTGTAGTAGCAGATACCATTCGAAACACTCCAGTGTCATCATATGAAGTCAGAGAAGAGACTCTTCGAGACTCGGTTCTACAAAAAGTTAGGAAGTTCCACTAATAAGGGTGGCCCTCGAAGATCAGCTCTACAGTGTCTCGGCAGTTTTACTAGCGCAGATTGTCTATCTCAATCATATATGAGTGCCTTCTATTCGCCGAACGTGTTATAATCCCAAAGAAGCTGCACTCAGGACATCCAGGAATAAATCGCATGAAGGTGCTAGCGCGAAGGTATGTATACTGGCTGCAATTAGACAACCAACTTGAGCAGCTATCCCGCTCGTGTACTAAATGCGCATTAGCAACAAAAGCATTGCGGAAAGCAGAGCTACAATCATGGCCAATACCACAGTCACAGCGGCAGCGTATACACTTGAACTTCGCTGGTCCATTTCTTGGACAAACTTACCTTCTGGTAGTTGATGCATACAGCGAGTGACCAGAAATTTTCCTCATGGAACATCTAGCTGCAAGCTGGACAGTCAAAAAACTACGTCAATTATTCAGTCGTATCAAGGTTTCAGAACAAATAGTCAGCGACAACGGAACACAGTTTACGTCCTCTGTATTCTCAGATATTTTTCGGCAGAACGGAATCAAGCATATCCGAACACCTCCATTCCATCCTCAATCAAATGGCCAAGTATAACGCTTTGTTGGTACATTTGAAGATGCTCTAAAAAAATTCAAGACGGGAGGGGATATCCGAAGAGGTCTTAGAGAGGTTCTTGCTTATCTACCGTTCCACATCGAACTTTTGGACAACTAACGGGGTCTCTCTAAAGGAAGCGTTGCTTGGCAGAAAAACAAACACACTTTGATAGCATTCGTCCGAAGCCAGCTCTTGAGCCACAACGAAACGTAACGATGGAGAAACAGTTTAACTTTCGTCATGGGGCGCAAAGACGATTGTTCACTGAGGGTCAAAAGGTACTTGCTATGGACTATCGAGGAAAATATCCTACATGGATAACTGGTCGGATCGTGCACATTACTTTGTCACCTACACATGCAGCATTAAATGGTATAAACAAAAACCTCAGGCTTCGGATATGGCGTATTGATATAATGCGAATCTCGTGTTCTACCATAACTGTAAAAGGTTTGAGTTCCCTGATCGTTTATTGCAAGAAAGACTTGAAAAACCTATTGTCAGCCTAGTACATACCTACCGAACGCACCCAAATGTAGGGGCATTCTTAATAAGGAACGGACTTGTTGCTTTGATACGATGTTCGAAATAAGGTCTCACATACGTAGGATATATATTTATTAAAACATTTAAATTTTATTGCAAAGTGACCATAACACTCAAAACCCATTAGCTGCTGCTAGGCTGCAATAAGTTGTGGTTTTCAAGTCACGACATAGTTACTCCTAAGTCTTTATACTCTTTCACTTGTAGGAGTGGCTCACTATTTATAGTGTACCGGCCGTAAACACCGCAGCCGATGTGCGCTAGTGCACTCTTACTGCAATAAATCAGGAATAAAAGGAAACTTATGATGGCACATTAAGGAAGGCCAGTTAATAATCCACATAATGTTCTGTAAACTCGTACTCTTCGTCTTTATTCATACAAAAGTTCCTCAACCAACTGTGATTAATCCTGCTAACCCAAAAGTTGAAAGCTTTTGTATAGGACCAATGTGAGATTTTATCGGATGCCATGGTAAAATCAGTAAATATAGTATTTACAGCCAGTCCGCTGTCTGACATTCAACCTTTCCTCCAGTCAATAAGCTAGTAAAAGTCGCATCAAAATCCATGTTGATCTAGAGTCCATGGATTCTGCAACTCTACGTGATTAGGTATTTTATCCCGGATTATTTCCAATAGTTCAACTGTTACGCTAGAAAAAACGGTCGTACGTATAGTTAGATGATAACTACTTCTACACATATCTGTTTATAAAACACCAATTATTCACAAAAACCCATGAACAACGAAAATATGTGTTTTCAAATATATGTGGAACTAATAAACAACAGGAAAAATGGCTAAACATTGAAATATCAATATTTGTTATCAGTGGCAAACTAAAATACATGTGTCAAAAAATACATCGATCGTAAATATTTTTATCTCGAAGTACTATAACAATGGTAACGGCACATTATGATACCTGACAAACTTAAGAAGGCATAAACAATAGATTTATGACAATGTGGAACCTAATTTATGTCTAAACTCCATACAGATGTCGAAGGACCATAAATAATAATTCACGATAATAATAAAAAATATAAAAGCTTAACAAAAATCGTAAGTTAAATGTAGGTCTCAAGTATCAACATACTTATTTCGCCTGAAAAAAAGAGGCGATGGCCTAGTCAACCCAATTCAGCGCCAACAAACGACCTTGAAAATCCTTCAACTTTGGTAGTCATAAATAGTAAACCCTTGCTTCTTGAGATCTGAGTCTTGGAGAAAAGAACACTCTTGGTTTAAACAAAAGGGTTATTGGCTACATGACACAGCAAGATCATAATGTTTAAATCCTTCGGCATTAAACAGCATGCAAATTTAATACTTTAAGATGAGTTCGAATCGCAGTGTGAACATCAACATTTGGATGCAGGCACATCCAGACGATGTGTCCCAAATAGGACGAAACGCGCGTCCTGGATTCCACTTGTCAGTCACAATAGCAACTTAAGGTTAAGATGTATAGTTTACAACTTATGAAAAAAACAAAAATTTTGGTATTAATTTAATGGATAGAGAACGTTTTATGTAATTTTACTGTAAAGTACTGCGGATACTGCCTCTTTAGGAGTGTAGAAGTAAATAAATTGTTGCATAGGCTTTCATCATTAATGCTGACCATTTTTACTTTATCGGACATGATTAGCTGTGGGCGCTTGGTCAGGCATCATCACCAGATGACGATACGACGCAATGTAGAAAGCAGCTCGTCCTCTAGTCAACCAGCTTAGATGTTACTACCCTGTTAACCCTCTACTCACAATAAAATATATTTTCTTCCACACCCATCAATACCTTCCAATTTGTTTTTATTTGTACATATGGGTTCAATTTTTAGAGGTTACTCTGCTTATATTACAAACGTAACTTGATCATATACAGGGTGCACGTCATGAGTATACACAAGACAATCAATGTAAATTACTTCGCGGTAGCTATCTCAATTACACTAATGCCATCGGAACATAAATGTTTTAGTGGAACCGATCGGTTACAGCTAATGTTATGATTACTGATAAAAACAAGATGATTTATTTCGGACTACGTGTTTAAATTTGCCGCTTGGCGTGTGTTTAGTTATGTGAACTATCAGACAGACATAAACCAGTAAGGTTTAACCGTGGAGGCGTGTTCTTTAATTCAGCTCACTACTTTGTTATGATCTGAGTATGGTTGTACGACTGGATTCGTAAATTTTAAAAACTTTGCATACATATGAATAAATATATATACTGTTAGTAATTTAATCTTTATTAACAATAATGACTAATGCACAGCATGACAATCGAAGGGTATGTGTATCATTAACAAGTCGAAGATTGAAGATGCAATACACATATATTTGAACAGAAAGAATCCAACTCAACAAACTACACAGGGCACCATAACTCGATAGTACACTACAATCTAACATCTAAAGCACATGCTAACAAAGAAATATGCAGCACAAACATCATGTTAGAGAGTAACCACGGCCTCTACAATGCAGAACCAATTTTGAAGTAGCGCGAAATAACGTTACTATTCTTTTATATTAAAATTTCGTACAAAATTCACTTCAGTTCAGAGACATAGTCATATATTATGCGCTGTCGCTATGTACAGATAGCGTTTCTTAATACTGTATTTCGGTAGCTTTTATAATAATAAACGGATGTCATTATGCCTGTAATAGAAAAGATCCTAAGTATTTACTATGCAGAAGATTCATGCTTCTGCTGTCTTCAGAAAACAATCTAGTTGTAGTGAAACGTTTGTGTTGCTTTTTTAATGACGACTATACTTAGGTAGTACTAGGTATCTACTTGTTCGCAAAAATGAATTAGTATTATACAACTAAGTGACTCTTTGAGCCAAAGTTTAAGTACTCTGGAAGGTTCCACGTATTGTATCGGCGGCAAAAGACTAATTGATAAGAGGTAATTTACCTCAGGGAGTCAAAACCGAGCTAACCAAAACCATAAAGTACTGGTAAGATAAGGTTTATCGTTCAGTCATATAGTAATATGTATGCCAAGATAAGAACGTTGAATAAAGGAAATATTATGCTTAGGGTTATCAGTGGATGCTACGACACCTCTGCAGAAGCCCGAAGAATGCCAATATCTGTGTGATTGACAGGTACTAATTCAAAAACCATATTGCATATTGCAACTAGTGATTGTCAGCATGATAAAACAACAAAGCACAATAAACAAAAACCCAAAAAATACAGAGGCAACTTTAGCTAAAGGAACGTTCGCCTCAGGATGACGGAATACAGTAATAGATTTATGAGCTGAAGAAATCGAAGTTTAAGTTAGTTCATTCACTGACCAGTATGATATGTACATTACAGATTGTTTCATGTGAAACTAGTCTGTGAGTGAGGTTTTTGTCAGTGGAAAAAGAATTCGATGGTAAGAAAAATTGGCCTTGGTTCATCGTTACAAATTTCTCAAAGGATTCATCAGAATTTCGGGCCTCTGGCCTTTTATAAAATAATCGATAACATTATTGAAACTAAAATACACTGCACATTTGTTAAACACTGTAGACGTTGCAGACAACCTTTCCTACAAACCTGATTCTACAATTGTTGGGGGTTAATAAATTCCCAAAACTGCGGTTATGTAGAAAGTCAGACGAAAGACTTTGTATCGGTTTCTGTCAAGTTAGTTTTATTAAACTCTCATTAAAGTAATTTAGTATACTGTTATTTATACTGTAGATTAAATGTTATAACATTTAATTGCAATAATTACTTTAGTGTAATTTTGCCCTCGTTTGGCATGATAAACACTAATTTGACCTTGTGTGAGAGAATTTTACCACTAGTGATATCACTTAACAAATAATCGCTGTAAACTAACTAATATACAAATAAATGCACTTAAAATAATTAACAATCCTTTTCTCCCTCATCATCATAAAATCACCTAACAAATTTTATTTTTTGTTGTAGCTTAGATTCTCAGAAGGATTGAAGCTGTGTATCCGTCTCAAGAGCAAGTATCAGTGACAGTATAAGTTTTAATAGTATAGAGTATTACGGAAGTCAAATTCAGCTATTTCTACACTACCCATTGGTAGTAAGCATGGGCTTACTCTTGACTAGCTGCAATAAATTATTTAAAATCCCTGATAAGATGAGTAAAGCTCCAGATTATTCTCTGAACATGTGAACTCTATACTGCATTTTTTTATGAATGCATTTACAATGTATGACTGAATTACCATTCTGTATGCCGATTTACTTGAATATGTTCAGCTTCTTGAATTCAACTAGCTATAAATACAGAATCAAATATCTTTCATATTTCCTTCTTATTTTCTATGCGTCTGGTCACTGGTATACGCGAGTGAAATCAGTGTTGATATACACGAGATTAAGTGCTCTACAGATGTTTAAGAATCGGAACGTCAGTAATTACAAGCTAACATAGCCATTTCTTGTAGCAGACACCATGTTTAGTTTTATGTAGTTATAAAATAGCAAATTCTACAAATTTGACTACTAGGGTTTAATTATGCCTAATGTGTGGTGTCTATCCACTGATGGTAGTGGATGAAGTCACACAATATCGTGAATCGATTGAAGCTAGAAATATGCATTATCGTCTTCTGAATCGGTGTTCTAAGAATTGAGTGTTTCTCATGAGGCCCCAAGGCCTTTGATTCGGTTATAAATGAAGACGAAGATAACTTCATGTAAGTAGTCCCACACCAGGATGGAACACCTTTTTGTGGCAAATTTATATTGCTGGATTTGTAACCTCGTTCGATCCCATAACTATATATCTTGTCAGTAATTTCACCATTGCTAATAATAAGATTTTTACACGTACAACAATCACCAATCACGCGTAGGTTAAGCAACAGTTTATAAATATTTTGATGACATATAAACAAAACGACAAAAGAGAAATAATAATTACTAGTGTTCTGATATTTCACTGTTAGGAAACTAGCTATTGCAACTCTTTAACTTAATATAAATGATTCCAAGGAGGTAATAAATATTTGAGATATGAAGTGTCAAAGAACATGTTCTACACGTAGCAAATATAAAATGGAATAATACTGTGCTGTAACTGACGACTTGCTCAAGTGAACTGAAGAGAAAAATACTTAACTATGAGAAACGTTTCTGTGTATCTGCGCAGCCAGTGTACTGTCCTCCCGTAACGTGTCGTACGGTTGATTGATGACTTCTGTATTTTAGCTGAAGTTGCTGGCTTTTCACTGTCATTCAACTGATGTTCCGACTTTAGTCGTATCTGTTCGGCTAGTTGACGGTTACCACTTTCGATGAATGCCGGCTTAACTCTATCCATACTCACAATCTCACTTTTTACAGCACTTTCGATGGTGATTGTTTTGTCGTCTCCATGTAAGACTTTAAATGGGCCTTCATACGAATTCTGTAAGGGATTACGAACATGATCCCCTCTGACAAATACGTGGGAATAATCTTTGAGGTTTTGAGGTATGTAAGAAGTTCGCTTTGAAAAACGAGGAGATTGCGATCTTATCTCTTTGAGGTGTCGTTTCAATCAGTGGATATTATCAGATATCATTAAAAACCTCTACCGCTAGAGTTTAGTACTCCTCAGGGTACTTTAAGTGTGTTCCATAAACTAACTCGGCAAAACAATAACCTAGATCTTGTTTAATCGTCTGGCGAATTCCAAGGAGAATGAATCGTAGTTTTTCAGCTCCGTTCGTCATCGATGTGTACAACCATTAGAGCTGTCTTTAATTTTCTGAGAATTCGTTTCACGAGGCCATTCACCTGCAGATAGTAAGCGGTATTACTGAAGTCGGCTAATGCCCTAATACTACGGTTAGCTGTCGAAACACCTGCTTTCGAAATGTGCTCCGCTGTCTGTTGTTAATACAGAAGGGACTTCGAAGTTTGCGACCCAATGTTTACAAGCCTTTTGGCCATCGTTGACGCTACTGTATCTTTCAGAGGTACGGCTATTGGCTCACGCTTAAACTAATCAATACATGTCAATACACACGAACAGTCGTTTTATGAAGATAGGGGACCCACTAAATCCACATAAACCTGATCAAATCTGGTGTCTGTTACTGAAAAAACTCCTGAAGGTAAAACAGTGTTGCGATGTATCTTCGATTTCCAAAAAGGCAGGGATGTTTTTGCCCACTGACGAATATCACTTTTCATGTTTGCCTAAACAAATTTGTCTGATATCAACTTAACAGTCACTTTAATGCCTGGGTGTCAGAGACTATGAAATCTCTCGAAAACTAGACATCTCATGGATTACGGTACTACGGGCCGTGTCTTTCTCGCAAACATGTCGCACTTAAGTGTTTCCGACTATCTAATGGTAACTGCTAAAGTTTCAGTGACGTGTGAGACTCTAAAAGCTTATGTATATCGATATCGTCTTTCTGTCTTTTCGGCATTTCTATGTAATCTATTTCAATATCGCTTAAAGCGGCCACCATCAACTGTGATAAGGCGTTTGCCACCTCATTGGCACTTCCTTTAACTAAGCGTGTTTTTGTTGAAAATTGTGAGATAAAGTTTAATTTTTGAATTTCTCTGGGACTATAGTTGTCGTGCTTCGTGAATGGCTTGTGGTTAGTAAAAATAGCGAACGCTAAACCTTCAAACATATGTCGAAAATGGTTAATCAGCAAATAAATTGCTGAGAGCTCTCTGTCGAACGTACCGTATCTAGTGTAGTATGTGTTAAGGCGTTTGGAGAAAAACGAAAATGGTTCCCACTGACCATTGATGAACTGTTGGAGAACTGCTCCAACCACCGTATTTGATGCATCAATCATTAAGGCTCGAGAGGTGTTGTTGTCACGGCGGGAATAAAGGTTGCTGAACTTAAGATTTCCTTTAATTGTTCAAAAGCTCTAATTGCTGTCTCAGTCATGTTTAAAGACTGGGAGCGTCTTTTGAAAAATCTGTCACAGCCTAAGCTATATGCGCACAGTGTGGAATAAATCTTCTATAGAAGTTCATCAAGCAGAGGAATCGGCAGACTATCTTAAGCGGGTTGGGTAAAGGATAGTTTTTGATAGCTTCGATAGCTACTGGAATGGGCTCAATTTCCTTGGAGTTCACAACATAGCCCAAAAATCTAAGGGGTTGCCTGCCGAACTCTCATTTGTCAGGGTTGATCGCTACACGGTTTTCCTTCAATCGTTTGAAGGGTTGTCGTAGGTGTTCCATATGTCCTTCTGGTGTTGTACTCGTTATCATCAAGTCATTAATATATGCATTCACAAAATGTAGTCCGCGAATTCTATATTAACGAGCCATTGGAAGGTTTATACCGCGTTAGTAAGCTACAACAGCATGCAAAGGAACTCGTATAATCCAAAGGGTGTTGTGATCGTCGTCTTGCCGATGTCAGCAGGTGCTACTAGAATCTGGTAGTAGGCTCCGACTAGATCAATCTTAAAAATATCGTACTTCTGGAGATATTACTAACGAAATCCTAAATGTGGGGATCGGATATCTACCGGTAAGAGGTTGCTTGTTCAAAGCACGATAACTGCCACAAGATCGCATCTTCCCATTTTTTTGAACCATGTGTATTGCAGGGGCTCACGAACTGTTTGAAGGATGGATGGTACCTATCCGAAGCAGCTAATCAAACTCAGCCCTCATAATCAATTGGCGCTTAGGATCTAATCGTCGTGGTCGAAGGTGGACGGGTGATCCGGTTGCATTTATGCAATGCACGACATCATATTTCACTAGCGTATCCTCATATGTAACTTTTGGCAGCTCCGGAAATTTCTGAAGGAGAGAAAAGTACGGGCGAATTGGAGTTTTTTGAACCACCAACATGGACATAGAAGGCTAATAGATAACTATTTCACTGATAAAGACGTAACGCCCTGCACTAAGCAATCTATGACGCTTTGCGTCCATTGACAGATTATAATGCCGGAGGAAGTCAATCCCGATTATTAGGAACATTACTTCTGCTGCAATAAATTTCCACTCAAACTAGTATCAAGACCCGAATCGAGCATTAACAAGCGACTGCCATAGGTTCGTGCCTCTGACGTGTTTGCTGCACGTAAGAAGAATGCAGGATCAACGCTTTTCTTTTCTACGAGTGTGGGTGGGACTACGCTGATCTCTGCTCCTGTTTCCCCTAAGAACAGTGTATCGATATTCAGATCCATAACACAAAATAAACAACTGTGTAAAATCCTTTTGCCAGAGGTCGCAGTCGTCATCAACCACCGGCCTCGCCGATTTTTGGTAAGCGATTTTTAAGTTACACAGTAAAGAACATTTTCCAGCCCGGTCACCAAAATTCCGATGATACCAACAAATAGCAGTAGTGTGTGTTCTGGTAAATCAATACCTTTTTCTGTTAAGGGATCGCCGGCTAGATCAAGTGCGTCGTGCGTTGTGCAACGGCAGTGATATGATCTCTCCCCACAACATTTCCATCTGTTCTTGCAAGAAGTCTATTTCCCCTGTCAATGGTGGCTGACTGAGTTGAGCAACAGTCTGACATTTCATTCTTTCATAAATGCGATCAAAAATATCGACTAATCTATAAGCATTAACATCACCATCACCGTAAACCAGTATTTGTTGAATATTTTGGGGTAATAGTCGCAACCACAATTGACAAAATAGCTGGTTAACGACCTTTCTATTACCCAGCAATGTTTTCATGTGATTCTTTAACTGGGAAGGCGTTCAGTCACCTAATTGTACGACACTTAGTAACTGGTCGATAGTCTGATGATTTGATAAGAATGTTGCTTCATAACAGCTTGTTTTAGGACATCATGAGGCGCTTTAGAGTTCTTGTTAACCAGCGTGTCTCTAACTTGACTGGCGATGTCGTCATGGAGCATTGTACTAACGTTCCCATACTTAATATTCTGTGATACGATATGGTGTGCAAGGAAAAACTTCTTAATACGAAAAAAAGAAACAATAAAACTGGATCAAGAGAACTAGAAGGTACGTTAAGGCTTATGGCGCCTACAGTCTCCGTATTGAAGTATGAAGAAAGATCATGGCTAATGAACATGATAAAACAATGACAAAACCTAAGAAAAAATGCAATAGTATATAACGTATGATATAAAATGAACATAAACAAAAAATAGTTGCAGATTAATAAATAAACTCACTAACAATCGCAGACACAAAACCAGATATGAGCTAAACATGTGAATAAAATATAATCCTGGCTAGCAAATTACATGAAATTTTAAAATATGTCGTTAGTATATGGAAAGTTTAATAATCCGTTGAGACAGAAAACAGGGTGAAGTGAATCTTCGTAAATAATGGAATGACAGTCTAAGTAACCACTATGTATGTACTTGTATAAAGTATGATGCAAAACGTCAGATAGTAGGTGAATAAGATGAATATAAATAATTCCACAGGTAACATTGCGATCAAACAAATAAAATGGCTTAACGTACAGATGGGTAATATCGACTAAACAGTACAGACAATCCAGAAAAGTTTCAACCAGAATAGCGTGTTCTCTAAGTCAGTTCACTACTTTGTTGGTACCATTTTATACTGCTGGATTTGTAACCTTGTTAGATCCAATAACTATATATCTTGTCAGTAATTTTACCTTCGTTAATACTATGACTGACACACGTACAACAATCACCAATTTCGCGTATGATTAAGAAGTCTGGAACGAAGATGCTATAGATATATATTTAAACGGAAAGAATCCAGCGTTACAAATTGTACAACGCACAAACGTTAAGCTAAACAGTACAGTCTAACTTTTTTGATACAAATATCAATAAAGAAATATGCAGTACAAACATAATAGTGTTAGGGGTAACAGTTGCCTCTACAACTTATTCAGTACTTCCGTACGTAAAAAAAACTCGTCACTTTCGAGGAAAGAACTTTAAAATGTTTGAATACCTAGAACATAATGTTGAAATATTTTAAAAGGAGTGATTTCGAATGTAATACGTTGAATTGATCGCAGAGATATGAATGTTAGAAAAAGAAGGTATTCATTCAAAGCTCTCTTTTAATATGAAACGTTTGGGAAGGAGATTCAGTCCCGTGTGAATCATCATATTGTGGTGGATACTACTTATAAGTCATCAATAAGTAGTAGGTTGCAGAGCGTCAAAGTAAATTGGGAAGAATCAGTAAACAGCAGACAAGACTAGTTGCGAGAGGACAAGAAGTGAAACATGATTGAAACACAGAGGACAATCGAGAACAACTAAGAGAAGCAGGCTGAGAAACGATACAGTGCAGACAACGCAGAGGATGTGCAAATTAATGCTTGAAAGTATTGTATGTATTATTTTATGACCTACTCTGTTTTCGCCAAATAAATATTGCTTACACAATTGTTGTTCTTCACAATTGGTGTCACTGCCTCGGTACGAGATGAAGATTCCGTGGCCACAGGAGTTCGAGGACGGAGACGTCGGGGCATTCCTTCGACAATTCGAAGCCGTCGCAGAGCCGGTTGGCGTCCGAGGACAGAAGGCGAAGGTGACGGTCCTCGGTACCCTGCTGCGGGGTCGTGCGAAGGCGGTGCTCGACGACGTGGTGCTGGCTGACGGCGGGGCTACGTGGGAGGAGGTGGTGGCCAGATTGGTGTCTGAATTCGACAGTCCAGCGGATAGGGAGTTGGCGTTGCAGAAGTTCAGGGCCGTGCGTCTGGCCCCGGATGGTGATCCGTCGGTGTTGGCCACCACTCTGACGAGTTTGCTGCGTCGCGGGTTACCATCGTTGGACGACGAATCGAGACAGCAGCTCCTGACATCTCAGTTCTTGGAGTGTGTCCCTGGTGACGTAGCGAGACAGCTTCGACTGGCGCATGCCGTGCAGCCATTGAACGTGATGGAGATGGCTCGAATGTGCAGGCAGCTAGTGAGCACTTCGGTATCTTCGTTAACCGAAGACAGCAGAACGGCGCCTATGGAGAAACGGATCGCCGAGCTGGAGGAGAAAGTCGCGGCGGTGCGAATCCGTGCGGAAAGGGGAAGTAGGTGCTTTCAGTGTGGAGAGTTTGGACATTACAGAAGAAACTGCCCGGGGAAACGACGATTTAGACATGTTAAACGTTATACACAGCCTTCTCTTTTTGAAACGTCTTTCCGGGTTGTGGGGTTGGTTAACAAGGGTGCGTTGTATACAAGAGTTCGTATAAATGGAAGAGTACTGGTTTGTCTAGTTGATACAGGCGCGGCTATATCCTTAATAGATGTAGGATTGTGTCGGGAGATCAGGGCGTGTTCACTTGCAGTACAAACAGTGAGCGGGCATGCACTGAAAATTTTAGGAGTGTCAGACTGTTGTGTCGAAGTCGGAGATCGCGTCGTACGATATCCATTTGTAGTAACTAAAGACATACAGCAAACAATACTGGGGGCAGACTTCCTTAGAGAGGTGGAGGCGGTCATCGACACAAAGAACAAGACAGTAAATACTAAGTACGGGCATTTTAGCATACATGAGAACAGCCAGATAGCTAAGACTCAAGCCGCGATCCTACCGCAAGTGAACATAGAAAATATCAATAAGGTAATAGCAAAGTACGGAAGTCAGTTCACCGACGACGGAGAGGCCTATGGTTATTGTGATAAGGTGACGCATGAAATCCCCGTAAACAGTCGTAAGAACACAACGTTCCACACACGCCGAATACCAGTTCATCTAGAGACGGAAGTAAATCGTCAAGTGGAAGAGATGTTACGGGACGGAATAATTGAAGAGACCGATAGCCGTTACAACTCACCTGTGCTGCTAGTAAAGAAATCCAATGGAAAATACAGATTCTGCGTCGATTTCAGAGAGCTAAACAGCATAACTGAGTTGAAGCCATGCCCAATGCCAACTGTAGCCGAAACCCTGGATCGTTTACAACAAGCAAAGCTGTTTACTGTACTGGACCTCAGGTCAGGGTATTGGCAGCTACCGATAAAAGCGGATGACAGGTACAAGACAGCCTTCACTGTGGGTCACAAACAGTACCAGTTTAGAAGAATGCCATTTGGGCTGGCGGGAGCGCCATTCACATTTAGAAGATTAATGAACTTATTGTTACGAAATCTTGAGAATGTGGAGGTGTACGGGGACGATTTGGTGGTTTACAGTAAAACAGAGAGAGACCACGCAAGACATCTAGAAGCAGTACTCAAACGAATCGAGGAATTTGGGTTGCGCATCAATAAGAAGAAGTCACAGATAGCCAAATGTAATGTCACACTGCTGGGGTATAAAGTAGGAGAAGGTGAAATGAAGCCATTAACCGAGGAAATTTTGACGATCCAGAACATAACGGCACCCACTTCGAAAAGGAAACTCAGGCAGTTTATAGGAAGAGCAGCATTCTACAGCCGCTTTATAAAGAACTTTAATGAGATCGCCGCACCACTATATAAACTACTAAGCAGTGGAAAATTTATATGGACAGAGGAGGCTCAGAAAACCTTTGATCGGATCAAGCAGCTATTAAACGCAAAGCAGATGACATTGTGACTTCCGGTCCGTGGAAAACAGTTCACAGTGGCCACAGATGCCAGTGATTTCGGCATTGGTGCAGTACTTCGGCAGGATGACGGCGTAGTGGAATATGCCAGCCGCGTCTTAACACCAACGGAACAGAAGTACTCGACCATCGAGAAAGAGTGTCTAGCGATCGTTTGGGCAGTAGATAAGTGGAGACCGTATCTGCTAGGCCAGCCATTTCACATCGAGACCGACCACAAGCCACTACAGTGGTTGAAGACGGCAAGAGACCCCCGAGGAAAATTGTCACGATGGACACTACGCCTGCAAGAATATGATTTCACGATTGGTCACATACCAGGAAGCCGAAACGTGATAGCTGACTACCTGTCAAGACCGTGTGAGGACGCTAGCTTACCGGAAGTAGCCTGTGGAGTCAACAGAGTGCAAACAGACCTACAAAGACTACTTCGTTGCCAGAAAGCAGACCCAACGCTTAGGACGGTGAGACGAGCGTTAACTGATGCAGTGGATGACGAATCAGTGCACTTTAGCAGAGAGGTAAAGACGTTGATAAGCCAAAAGGACAGATTAAGATTAAATGCAGCTGGAGTGTTAACATGGAAAGACAATGATGGAAGCTGGATACCTGTAATTCCAAAGCCATTACGACATGAACTAATCAGCGAATGCCACCAATTAGCACACACAGGTGTCGCAAGAGCCACTGACCTCCTGAGACAGAGTGCTTACTGGCCAGGAATGCAAGAAGACGTGATGAGATACGTCTTCGCCTGCCCCCAATGTCAGTTAATGAAAGGGGATAAATGCATACGCACTTCGTTACAGCTCATTCCCGTAACGACAGTAGGCGATCTGTGGTCAGTGGACGTAATGGGTCCATTTTCCCAGACATCGAGCGGTAACCAGTACGTGTTGGTGATGACCGAGCATGCTACGCGTTGGGTAGAGGCTGTGGCGATTCGTGATCAACGAGGAAAGACGGTGACCGAAGCAGTGATGCGGCACATCGTGGCCGACCACGGCGTCCCGAGAATGATATTGACCGACCAGGGTCCATGTTTCGAGAGTGAGGAGTTCACATCTCGCCTTGGGCAGTTAGGTATCAAAAGAGTCAGAACAACACCGTATCATCCTCAGACCAACGGACTAACTGGACGAAATAATCACACTTTAAAAGAGTGGTTGGCAGCAAAGGGGGGTAACTGGGAGACGGAATTACCGATGATATTATTAGCACATCGAGCCTCGAATCAAGGAACAACAAAGAAGTCGTCACTCCAGCTGATATACGGAAGGAGACCACGACTACCAGGCAACAACATCGCCTGGCCTCAGCCACAAAAGTGGAATGATAGGAAATGGAAGGAAGAGCGGAAACAAGCGGTGGAAAACATACGACGGAAACAGGATATGGACGTTAAACGATCAGAACAGCATCATGGGAATCAGCTGAGACACTTTTCAGTAGGAGATCTGGTGAAGTGTAGAGGACGGAGGAGCATAACGGGTAGTTGGCTAGGCTCGAAGAAAGTACTCCCCAAATGGGAGGGCCCGTATACAGTCATCGCTAGTCGTGGACCGGTATACACCATCAAGAAGGACAACAAAGAGAAGCGTGTAAACATAAGTCAATTGCAAAGATGGATGTGTTGGAATGATGGAGCGAATACGCAGAAACAACCAGCGACGGCAGAGGCAAGAAGGTCAGCGCGCATACGAGCACAGCAATTTAATGGAGGGGCGAGTGTGGTGGATACTACTTATAAGTCATCAATAAGTAGTAGGTAGCAGAGCGTCAAAGTAAATTGGGAAGAATCAGTAAACAGCAGACAAGACTAGTTGCGAGAGGACAAGAAGTGAAACATGATTGAAACACAGAGGACAATCGAGAACAACTAAGAGAAGCAGGCTGAGAAACGATACAGTGCAGACAACGCAGAGGATGTGCAAATTAATGCTTGAAAGTATTGTATGTATTATTTTATGACCTACTCTGTTTTCGCCAAATAAATATTGCTTACACAATTGTTGTTCTTCACAATTGGTGTCACTGCCTCGGTACGAGATGAAGATTCCGTGGCCACAGGAGTTCGAGGACGGAGACGTCGGGGCATTCCTTCGACAATTCGAAGCCGTCGCAGAGCCGGTTGGCGTCCGAGGACAGAAGGCGAAGGTGACGGTCCTCGGTACCCTGCTGCGGGGTCGTGCGAAGGCGGTGCTCGACGACGTGGTGCTGGCTGACGGCGGGGCTACGTGGGAGGAGGTGGTGGCCAGATTGGTGTCTGAATTCGACAGTCCAGCGGATAGGGAGTTGGCGTTGCAGAAGTTCAGGGCCGTGCGTCTGGCCCCGGATGGTGATCCGTCGGTGTTGGCCACCACTCTGACGAGTTTGCTGCGTCGCGGGTTACCATCGTTGGACGACGAATCGAGACAGCAGCTCCTGACATCTCAGTTCTTGGAGTGTGTCCCTGGTGACGTAGCGAGACAGCTTCGACTGGCGCATGCCGTGCAGCCATTGAACGTGATGGAGATGGCTCGAATGTGCAGGCAGCTAGTGAGCACTTCGGTATCTTCGTTAACCGAAGACAGCAGAACGGCGCCTATGGAGAAACGGATCGCCGAGCTGGAGGAGAAAGTCGCGGCGGTGCGAATCCGTGCGGAAAGGGGAAGTAGGTGCTTTCAGTGTGGAGAGTTTGGACATTACAGAAGAAACTGCCCGGGGAAACGACGATTTAGACATGTTAAACGTTATACACAGCCTTCTCTTTTTGAAACGTCTTTCCGGGTTGTGGGGTTGGTTAACAAGGGTGCGTTGTATACAAGAGTTCGTATAAATGGAAGAGTACTGGTTTGTCTAGTTGATACAGGCGCGGCTATATCCTTAATAGATGTAGGATTGTGTCGGGAGATCAGGGCGTGTTTACTTGCAGTACAAACAGTGAGCGGGCATGCACTGAAAATTTTAGGAGTGTCAGACTGTTGTGTCGAAGTCGGAGATCGCGTCGTACGATATCCATTTGTAGTAACTAAAGACATACAGCAAACAATACTGGGGGCAGACTTCCTTAGAGAGGTGGAGGCGGTCATCGACACAAAGAACAAGACAGTAAATACTAAGTACGGGCATTTTAGCATACATGAGAACAGCCAGATAGCTAAGACTCAAGCCGCGATCCTACCGCAAGTGAACATAGAAAATATCAATAAGGTAATAGCAAAGTACGGAAGTCAGTTCACCGACGACGGAGAGGCCTATGGTTATTGTGATAAGGTGACGCATGAAATCCCCGTAAACAGTCGTAAGAACACAACGTTCCACACACGCCGAATACCAGTTCATCTAGAGACGGAAGTAAATCGTCAAGTGGAAGAGATGTTACGGGACGGAATAATTGAAGAGACCGATAGCCGTTACAACTCACCTGTGCTGCTAGTAAAGAAATCCAATGGAAAATACAGATTCTGCGTCGATTTCAGAGAGCTAAACAGCATAACTGAGTTGAAGCCATGCCCAATGCCAACTGTAGCCGAAACCCTGGATCGTTTACAACAAGCAAAGCTGTTTACTGTACTGGACCTCAGGTCAGGGTATTGGCAGCTACCGATAAAAGCGGATGACAGGTACAAGACAGCCTTCACTGTGGGTCACAAACAGTACCAGTTTAGAAGAATGCCATTTGGGCTGGCGGGAGCGCCATTCACATTTAGAAGATTAATGAACTTATTGTTACGAAATCTTGAGAATGTGGAGGTGTACGGGGACGATTTGGTGGTTTACAGTAAAACAGAGAGAGACCACGCAAGACATCTAGAAGCAGTACTCAAACGAATCGAGGAATTTGGGTTGCGCATCAATAAGAAGAAGTCACAGATAGCCAAATGTAATGTCACACTGCTGGGGTATAAAGTAGGAGAAGGTGAAATGAAGCCATTAACCGAGGAAATTTTGACGATCCAGAACATAACGGCACCCACTTCGAAAAGGAAACTCAGGCAGTTTATAGGAAGAGCAGCATTCTACAGCCGCTTTATAAAGAACTTTAATGAGATCGCCGCACCACTATATAAACTACTAAGCAGTGGAAAATTTATATGGACAGAGGAGGCTCAGAAAACCTTTGATCGGATCAAGCAGCTATTAAACGCAAAGCAGATGACATTGTGACTTCCGGTCCGTGGAAAACAGTTCACAGTGGCCACAGATGCCAGTGATTTCGGCATTGGTGCAGTACTTCGGCAGGATGACGGCGTAGTGGAATATGCCAGCCGCGTCTTAACACCAACGGAACAGAAGTACTCGACCATCGAGAAAGAGTGTCTAGCGATCGTTTGGGCAGTAGATAAGTGGAGACCGTATCTGCTAGGCCAGCCATTTCACATCGAGACCGACCACAAGCCACTACAGTGGTTGAAGACGGCAAGAGACCCCCGAGGAAAATTGTCACGATGGACACTACGCCTGCAAGAATATGATTTCACGATTGGTCACATACCAGGAAGCCGAAACGTGATAGCTGACTACCTGTCAAGACCGTGTGAGGACGCTAGCTTACCGGAAGTAGCCTGTGGAGTCAACAGAGTGCAAACAGACCTACAAAGACTACTTCGTTGCCAGAAAGCAGACCCAACGCTTAGGACGGTGAGACGAGCGTTAACTGATGCAGTGGATGACGAATCAGTGCACTTTAGCAGAGAGGTAAAGACGTTGATAAGCCAAAAGGACAGATTAAGATTAAATGCAGCTGGAGTGTTAACATGGAAAGACAATGATGGAAGCTGGATACCTGTAATTCCAAAGCCATTACGACATGAACTAATCAGCGAATGCCACCAATTAGCACACACAGGTGTCGCAAGAGCCACTGACCTCCTGAGACAGAGTGCTTACTGGCCAGGAATGCAAGAAGACGTGATGAGATACGTCTTCGCCTGCCCCCAATGTCAGTTAATGAAAGGGGATAAATGCATACGCACTTCGTTACAGCTCATTCCCGTAACGACAGTAGGCGATCTGTGGTCAGTGGACGTAATGGGTCCATTTTCCCAGACATCGAGCGGTAACCAGTACGTGTTGGTGATGACCGAGCATGCTACGCGTTGGGTAGAGGCTGTGGCGATTCGTGATCAACGAGGAAAGACGGTGACCGAAGCAGTGATGCGGCACATCGTGGCCGACCACGGCGTCCCGAGAATGATATTGACCGACCAGGGTCCATGTTTCGAGAGTGAGGAGTTCACATCTCGCCTTGGGCAGTTAGGTATCAAAAGAGTCAGAACAACACCGTATCATCCTCAGACCAACGGACTAACTGGACGAAATAATCACACTTTAAAAGAGTGGTTGGCAGCAAAGGGGGGTAACTGGGAGACGGAATTACCGATGATATTATTAGCACATCGAGCCTCGAATCAAGGAACAACAAAGAAGTCGTCACTCCAGCTGATATACGGAAGGAGACCACGACTACCAGGCAACAACATCGCCTGGCCTCAGCCACAAAAGTGGAATGATAGGAAATGGAAGGAAGAGCGGAAACAAGCGGTGGAAAACATACGACGGAAACAGGATATGGACGTTAAACGATCAGAACAGCATCATGGGAATCAGCTGAGACACTTTTCAGTAGGAGATCTGGTGAAGTGTAGAGGACGGAGGAGCATAACGGGTAGTTGGCTAGGCTCGAAGAAAGTACTCCCCAAATGGGAGGGCCCGTATACAGTCATCGCTAGTCGTGGACCGGTATACACCATCAAGAAGGACAACAAAGAGAAGCGTGTAAACATAAGTCAATTGCAAAGATGGATGTGTTGGAATGATGGAGCGAATACGCAGAAACAACCAGCGACGGCAGAGGCAAGAAGGTCAGCGCGCATACGAGCACAGCAATTTAATGGAGGGGCGAGTGTGGTGGATACTACTTATAAGTCATCAATAAGTAGTAGGTAGCAGAGCGTCAAAGTAAATTGGGAAGAATCAGTAAACAGCAGACAAGACTAGTTGCGAGAGGACAAGAAGTGAAACATGATTGAAACACAGAGGACAATCGAGAACAACTAAGAGAAGCAGGCTGAGAAACGATACAGTGCAGACAACGCAGAGGATGTGCAAATTAATGCTTGAAAGTATTGTATGTATTATTTTATGACCTACTCTGTTTTCGCCAAATAAATATTGCTTACACAATTGTTGTTCTTCACAATATAAAATGATCTGGGATCTTGGGAACTAGATTACCTTATTTGTGTAGCTAGCCGTATGTATCTCTTTGGTTTATGATTTCAGTGATTGAATCTCAGTCCCACGAACCTACTTGATGGGTAGAGAAATAGGTATAATGGATTCACTCAGAGAAAGCCGTGTACTTATTCAGCATTAAAAACTCCAGTCGATAGTGTGCAGATATTTTTATATAAAACCTAGAACAAACAGTAATGCAACCGATAATTAACACAGTATCAATGCACATCAGGTATATTGAACATGGCAATAATTAACAACATGAAAGTCAAATACTGAATATTCTCAAAAAAAGGCATATCCTAATATTAAGTTTAAGATAAATCTTAAATATTATGACATTTCACTATAAGGTCATAGTATTCAGAGTAATACAAATTGATTTGGAATATTTGTTTGTCGTTGAGAAACACACAGTAGCCTCACCTTGAATATCAGTCATTTTTGTTCAGTAACCTCGAAAGTAATTAAAGTTACAACACTGTTCCATCCTGAACAAAAGTTGTATCCACCAGAAAAACTGAGGTGGAATTAATGACAGCTGAAAGTTATCTGCATGATAATGGTTATCCAAAAGTGTTCATTATCAGGGCGAAATACTTGTCTTCATAATTAAAAGTAACCTGAAATCTTTTTGAATCCTTGAAAGTACTCAGAGGTAGTACCTTGTTTGTTGATTCTGATGAACCCGATTTTAATTTAATGTTTGGTATTGATCTGACTTCTTTAATGAAATATTCTAGGAAAACTCACCAAGTATCTCCAACCAAAGCTTGAATACGCATCTACTTCCTACACTTAATATAAACGTGGAAGTTAGTCGAATCGAGATGAGTTATTTCAGTTAACTGAAACCAGGTAAGCAGAAAAAAAACAACGCGGATAAAATAAATTCAACAGATCAGTTATGCTGTAACATGTATACCGAGAATGCATAATAAATACAATATTAGGTTCAGCACTATCAGTCACTGCTACAAGCACCTAATTCAATTTTCCAAATACATGGATTTCATCAAATTTTGTTAGCTTTCCTAAACAGAATATACATTAATATGATATTCATTTAATGACTTATATCGATCAGACAATATTCAACTGAATATTACGAAAGTTTTACTCAAACCGTCCTAATTAGACAAATGTTGGGGTCTTACTTTATCAATCAAGGAAAGAAACTGTATTAATGATATTGGATTATATACCAGTATACACAACAACTGCATAGAGGACTGAACTCACGGCCTTCATGCCAAGCAATTAACCTTCAAATTATGCAACCAACATCTGCTAATTTACATTTCTAACTTCAGTCAATTTGTGATATAATACACTACCTCATTCATTGTCATAACTGTCTAATACCCAATATAACTAAACTTCACTGGTGATTATCTTCTAACAAGTGCACGTGAATTCAATTAGTGGTCAGCATTTGATTACCATTATTTGGTTTTCACTAGTTATCTGATCAACGTAATTCCGTTATTTGTAACTAATAGAGAAACACATTTATAACAGAAAAGCAGGTTCCATAAGGGGGACGTATTCCATGTAATATATGTAAAATGCCTTGATTTACAAAAGTTGTTGGTTGTTTTACTACCTAGGAACATAATATTGAGTCATACTATAATAACCATGGTAAATTAATAAGTACTAATTTTTCTACTTTTTTTTTTAATTCATCATTATCAATAGTACTTGTAACATGATGATTAATGTGCTATATGTTTGGATTACTTAATCTATGCATTATGTAATACTCCTAAACATCAATTACTAAACATTAATCTTACATATTATTACTAAGCACTTACCTAGATAATGTTCTCTAGAACATCTATTGTCAACATATATTTATCTTCTAATAATAATAATTGAAATACAATAACCTAAGAAACATTTAATGCTTTAATGGTATTTCAATTGTCGAAGCCTATAAATTATTACAGACCATGTAGTAATAGACATTCTAGGTGGTAATCATTTCTCAAGGTACGATAAGAAAAAAAAAACGAAATTCATGTAGATACTATATTCAACAGACATAGTGGTAGGGGTAAGGAAGCGATATACATACATTTACATGCATTAAGTCATATGTTTTTGTTATTATTCATTTCACTGATTAATTTAGTTCCCGTTTATTTTCTTTTATGATTTATTCCCTACCTAGTTTATTCCCATCTACATTGAACCTATTTATTATTGTTATCACTTTTAAAATGATTTCATAACTTTCTTTCTTCCATAATATTGTTGTTAACTAAATTTAGATATTTAAAATAAATCCATATCAATGTGAGCGAGTACACACATACACACACACAGTCATGCTTACCAAAATTGTCTATTTCGTGAAAAAGGCATTAGTTATTTCTTAAACTTTACAATACCTCCCCCCTGTCAACCATAACCACCCACACACACACACATACACCCCCCTTTTACTTATTTTCTAATCTATGCTAGTATGTGTTTAATAGTTGAATATATACTGAACATACATGGAACATTTATATGTCTTTTCAACAGGTTGTTATTGTTGTCAGTTCCTTCGTTATTTTTTTGTTTCTTTCTACCTATTAATAAATATGTACTACTGTTGTTTAGTTGCTTCCTCTTCTTTCTTTTTTCTTTTTTTTTAACTCTATGAGAATAATTATTAAAGAATAATGTCATAAGTTAATAGATCATAATAGACATACACAACTAATAAATCTTTTCTTTTATTCATTTTCTTTTTTTGTTTTAAGTTATTCAGATTATTGAAATATTTCATAGAAAATGTATTTTGAAAAAACAAAACATTTTTTTTTTTCGTCTTGTTTATCTTTAAGATGAGCTAACCACATGTACGTAGGTAAGTAGGTAGGTAGGTAGGTAGGCAGACAGGGAGGTAAATAGGTTAGATGGGATAAGATAGAATGATATACTTTAGTCAGTTATGTAGGTCTAATTGATAAATTGTCAATAGAGAAGAAAAACACTTTCGATTGATAAATAGGCATTCTTATTTTATACAATATTACACTGAATTCATGCAAAAAAAATAAGTTTGATAATATTTTACATTCGTAGAATAGGCTTGTATCTTCCCGTTGATTTGTAATGGACTGAAACTAGTCAGTCTCTGTTTCCATATGTGCATCCTGAACGGATTACCTCGATATAGCGAGTCTGACTAGTTTCAGTCTATTTCAGATCAACGGGAACATACAAGCTTATTCTAATTATATATATACCTGTTGCACAAGTGTGTCTGCCTGGTCACAGTAGCCTAGTGACAAACGCGGTGGCGTTTGGCACGAAGTGGACTGAGTTCGAATCCTAGTGTGAACATCAAAATTGGGATGCAAGTATATCCAGCCGATGAGTCCCGAATAGGATAAAACGCGCGTTCTGGATTCCACTTGTCAGACACAATCAAACTTAAATTTACATTCTGTTTCGTAGTCTTTTTTTCCGAAGAATTACTTGATAATGAAAGTAACTTATTGGTTTAATTAAGATGTTACATTCTAACAAGTAGATGGACGATTCTATCGATTTTAATTTACACGCAACAAGATATCACACAGCTAACACCTCCGCCCCTCCCTACAGCCTAGCCTTAATCTGTTACTCAGAAGCGATAATCCAATAGAACGAATAAGTACCAAATAGCATAGGCACAATGTATGTGTTAAAGCAATACTGAGTGAAGAATCAGATATACCAAATCAAACGGTAAATATAAAAGTCATAGTTATCAATCCATTCAACTGTGATTAGTCACCTATCTACCTACTGTTACACTAACTAATCACTACAAACGTAGACCAGATATGTCAAGAGAAAATAGGAAATTTCATCATGTTATTTTCAATGAATTCATTTTTACAGTAGCTGTATATCCGTCTTTTCATTAATAGATTATTCTGAGACGGCTGAGATTTGTGCCTCAGAAGGATGGTTTTGGTTATGTTACCTTCTCTGAGCTAGACAGCTTAATTGCAGAGGCTTCGTTATCATTTTGGACGGCTTCACCGGTCCAAACTTCCTATATATCATTGTATCGAACAATTGGAAGCGATTTGCATTGCGAAATGTTTAGAAAGTGCGTTAAAAGGAATTACATGATAGTCTATATGCTAAATAATCATAATAAACTTATTATCCATATGACAAATGTAATGAAAGTCTGAGGGAAATAGATTAAGAACGGACGGGTTGTGAAAGTAATTAACAGTTAATTAAAGTTATAAACGTATGACTAATTCAAAAAAATTTAGAGAGACAATCAGGTCTTACAAGTATTACTTTTACATACAGATTTCAGATTTGAAACTGTGAATTGCTGATACATCCGTAGTGTGTAAGTTACTAATTTGTACTCCATTTGACTGTGTAGGCGATTCTCAAGGTATTCTGATGAGGAGGAGTCACTGGTGACTTACTAGATATTCTATAATCGAGCTGTTTATTGTTTAAGTTGGATTGTGACTGGCGAAGCGGAATCCAGAACGTGAGTTTTTCCCTATTCGGGACTCCTCGGCTGGTTATTGTTATACATTCTCCATTTAAAATAGAAGTTGGAAATCGTTTGAAGATGAGTTTTGTAAACGCTTACTTTGTGGGACTGGTGCATACAGTTCTAAATCTAGTGTGAAGTTAATGGAATGATATTAGTTATTGAATTTACTCATGAGAACACCTTAATCATATTTTATTGTAAATAAAGTATCCCCTATATATCTTTCACACAAATGAAAGCAATCAGTTAGTGGTCTAAGTATTATGTTCCCTAATTTATTCAAAAAACAGTCAGCATAAAGAGAGTGTAAGAGCTAACCCATCGGTTAGCAATCGGTTTGTTTATGTAAATCTGCCGTCTATAGAACACACTATCCATTTTAAGCTGTACACTGATGGTATATAATAGAATATATTAGGTTTTACCTGTTAATACTACTTTATTAATTTATTAAGAAGGTTATATTCCTAAAAAATTATCAACTAAGTGGGCATTTAGTTACTTTTTTTTAAATTAAAAGTTTAAATATTTGCTTTGTTGCTTAAATTTTTCCCATAGTAACCATTGGTTATTAGTTCTATGATACAGAATGCTGTTTCGTAATTAACCTGTTTTATTTGTCAAATTTTTACCTTATTACCAAGTTTGTTTTAAATGTACTAAATACATGAGTATTACATACTTGGTCTCTACTAACAAAATTTCATTATAAGATTGTATTTTGAAGTAGTTTAGGTCAAAAAGAGAAAATTTTCGTGGTATCCTGACATAGAAGCATAGTTAGAAACTATTGCTGTTATTCCAGTACATGTCACAACCGTGAGAGTTAGTGTAGTGACCATCAATAACCACTTCATGCGAACCTAGATAATTATTTATCTTCAGCGTACTTTAAACCATGATATGTTTATGAATACGTTACTATGTTTTGTAATTCATGTATTCCTCTTATGTGTAAGTGGTTATGTGACCGCTTACTCATTACCATTATTATATTGCTTTAGTACAGCATGCTAATCTGACCTTCATATCCGATACATGCCAGTGGTTGTTTAATTCTCACTCCTGTTTCTTTTGTTTGTCCATATTCAAGACATTTATATTTCGATATACAATTAAATGTAGGATGTAATACGTATCTTAAAGTAAATCATTCATTGAACATTAAAATTAGTTACTAAACTAAAGCTATATCATAAATTGATGGAAGTGGAAATTCAATCATCGAACTCTGTCCCAATGGTGTAGAGGGTTAGGAGTTCGCCAACATGAAAGCTGTATGTTCGGTTCCCTCTGGCCGAATCTAGAGTACGCACTGCTGAAGAGCCTCGTACTGGGATGAAACATCTGCACAATGCTCTACAGTTTTTAATGGTACTTCACCAACATTACTCTGTGGTGAATTCAATCAACTAAATCACTTTGTGTTAATCGGTTCTGTTGACCACAGTTTTGGCTTCAGAAATTTTTTTTATCATGTTATCTCTCTCTTATGTCACCGATGAATAACTGTCGCATATTAAATATATTTACAAGTCATAATTTCACACTAGAACCTTAAGAAATACTCATCTTAATGATCTAAAAGTACAATACTATATGACATAAAAATATCAACCACTAATAATGGATTCACGAAATGAAATGCATTAAACTACACTCATTTTTTTCAGGAATTATCACGAAAACAACCGATTCCTACTTTCATTGCAGTAAGGTTTATAAAGGTATTAAATGACCTCGACAGGTTCTGGATTTTGTTACCAATCTAAGCATTAGTTGTAAAAGATTCTTGAAACCTAACGTCATACATAATGATACTACTACTGCTGTCATAATACTCCAGATAGAACTGGTTTGCATGAATAAATTAACCTTGAAAGTAAAGTTCCGCCTATACTTTCTGCTTTTTATTTTCTACTCTGTGTTCAAAAGTAGATTTATGAGGAGTGGGGAGTAGAGAGGTAGGAAACAGTTAGGAATTCAGTAGCTAAGTGTTCAGTTACTGGAAGTATGTGGAAGATAGTTCACATAACATAACACTTGTTTAGAAATGTAAAAAATATGAACTTGCGAACAAGATATAATACAATACAAATGACTATTGAAAAAATGAGCAACACATAGTAAAGGTTTTAGTTATTCACTATATAGTCGAGTTATCGTTAATACTCAGGTGAATTGGAATTTAGACACTGTGGACACAGTAAATATGAACTACTTATCAGTAGGTCAAATAATCAAAGTTGAAGGTGACTTATCAATTCGATTGAAAACAATAGTTTATGTCATTTCAAAAAAGCCTTTAAAGATTACACATTTATCATCTATAGATACTCATGAAACACATTCATTTAAAACGAAACAAAGTAAACTTATTAGAAGTACATATGCATGCATATATTCAATATTTTACAGTATGTTTCCGTTATTATGTTAGTACGGATCAGAAACTGACCACTTTCTGTTAACGTATTGTATCTGAGGTAAGATTCCCTCTATATCGTGGTAATTCATCAAGTATAATTACAAGTTGACTTATGATTACCAAGTGGAATCCAGAGTACGAGGTTCATCTAATATTGGACTCTTTTAGCTGGATACAGTTTATATTCCAAGTGCTGATGATCACATACGGATGAAAAGCTCGTTCTGGCTTGTACTTCTCAATTACAATTCAACCTTATTCATACTTGTGAACAACCTCTGTATTGAGTCAATCCGATCAGGATAAGATATGACGACATAGGCTGACCATTTTCCGTTCATAACAATATCAATAAAAAGATATTAATACTTTAAATTGTATATGTATAGTTGTTGGACAAGTGTCACTCATGGCACTCCGTACCTCGATGGTGAATGCAGCGGGTTTTATTGTGAGCAGACTGGATGCGAGTCCCGATGTGAACGGTGACACTTAAGTGCAGGTATACCAGTTGAAGAGTTCTAAATGGGATGAAACGCGAGTTCCACTCACCAACCACAATCAAACTTGATTGTATTCACCTTCTTTTAGATACAAATGCCAAGTGACACAGAGTACTGGGGAAAAATGACAAATCTATTGATGTGGTTGGAAATTTTCATCGACTGAGATGGTTAGGATATGCATTACGTATGTCCACTAACCACCTGTTTTGCCAGGCGACGTTGACTGGGATAGGAGTAAGATGGGAGAAGGGTTGGAATGGCCAAATCAAAATGTGGTATCAGTACACAAAGACTGTCGGTTTAAACCATGTTGATTAGTGCGGACTACTTAGTCGAAGCCCATGTGATAAACGTGATCAGTAGATAGAAAAACTGGGGAATGCTGCTTAAAATTGGTCATATTTAACAAATTTATTCACTCTATATTCTCACCTACATCTTGAGTTGCATGATATTTTTGCACATATTATTGCATTATTGTTTTGTGTTGAATTATATTGTAGCTTTAATATTATAAATTTGGCCTCATTGTGTTTATGTGGTGAGGATATGTGCTAATTTATTTACAACTGGCTAACTGACTGACTGTGAATACTCCACTGCTTAAAACGTTTCAAAACCAAACTACCAATGAGTCAAATAACTTAGTTAACTGATAAACTAATTTACTTTACTCAGTTCAGTTGATTACCAGTTTTCGAAAGTCGCCATTAAATGTGTGCATGTTTCTAAGAGACAAATGAAACATTGAACAGTGTGATTTTCCATCAATATTTTAACTAGTTCTAACATACATACATGAAATTAAAATATTTGTAGATCTATTTAACTCAGTTACTTCATATCATCCTTTTTGCATTATTTATGATTCTATATGCGTGGGATATCACTTTAGGTTTTATTGAAAGTTATTCATTCAGTAGATGAATTGAGAGATGTTGAAGTCATTAATAATTAATCAATGAAACCTATAGGTCAGTATGTTTCGTGTTATTTATAGGTATTCATTCAATCAGTAAATGAAGGAGGTGATCTTACAACCACAGGTGAGAGCTATACGAGACAGAAAACAGAATATGAAGACCACAAGAAATGACCCAGTAAGATCATCAAGAATCACTCAAGTTTTGACCTAAAGTGGCGTTCAAATATACTCTGAAAGTCTGACAGACCCATATATAAGATTATTGTACTTCCATCTAAGTTTTTCACAACTTTATCATTAAAAATAGAGATATTAGTTGCAAATGAATCAATCTATTATTATTTATTATTATTGAATAAGTTTAAAGAAATAAGGCAAAGGATTAAACACGCGAAATGAGATGGTTTAATAGGGATAGGTATTACATTTAGCTGTTTTTTTTTCTATTCGTTACAAATCGATGTGAGTTGGATACTGGAGAAAACTTTCTTTGTCTGTTTGTGTGTGTGTATATATGTTCGAGTGGGTATTTATTCTTACATATACACTGAACATTGTGCATATCTATAGGCATTTATATGTGCATATTGAAGTCATTTAATATACCACACTGTTGAGTGAATGACATGCTAGATTAGTTCAAATAGTATGAAATTCTTAAAATTCACTTGTCATATTGTAGTAGTTGATAATAGATAATAAGGCGTATATAGAAGTCTTGAATAGAAAATAAGACAAATGAAAAAAAGTTTACTCAGAGTACGAACAAACGAGAGGATGAGGAAGAAACGCTGTAATCTCAGTCTTATAAATATTTTCACATGTACAAGTAGAAGAAGTCAATTTTCAGTAGAAAGATATAAGTAATACAAAGAACTTCATAAATTTTTTTCTCTAGTTTTTTCTGTTTCTCGTAATAAAATATTCATATATTAGTTCAAAAAGGTCAACTTATTCACTTGTCATGTTAATATTGTCAGGCACGCAATCACATTCTTTGTAGATACATATTCAGTGTGGAGGTAGTTAGAAATGAGTTGAGAAGGGAGAACTAGTAAGCCGAGTGAGTGAGTGAGTGAATGGAAGAGAGAAACAAGATTTTAAAAATTGTAATTTCCATAGAGTGAGGTTAGTGCATGACACTAATGTAAAGAAGAAAACATAAGAACTATAACACAGTGACAATCAAGATACAAAATTATATATGAATAATTGTATGTTTGTTTTGTGTAAGTAAACATTATTTTACAGGTATATGTAGCTAAGTTAAAGTTGTCTGCCAAAGAATCATGCACATCTATTGGGAGAGATAACAAGTAGGTAGAATAGAAAGTAACAATTCAGTAGTATTGTTGTTTTGTTGCGTTACATTTAAGATATCACTAATCACATCAAAATATTGTAGGATATACATAAAATCTATTCCGATTGAAATAGAATGACAATGTTGTTAACTATTCATGCAATATTTAATTGAAATCTATTAGATTAGTAATATACATTCGTTATAAAACTGACTGTATATGGTCTGTTTAAGTAATTTGATTTTTAAAACGAAGTGAAATAGTTTGTAGAGATTGGTATTAAGTTTAATTGATTGGATTTGCTACAGATTCATGTTGATAGAGTACCATTGAAAACTATGGAGTATTGGACTGTTGTTTTGTTCAAGTATGAGACTTCTCAGTAGTGTGCACCCTAGATTCCGCCCCAGGGGCTTCAGGTTGGCGAATACCTAACCTTATACAAAGCTGAGTCGGCTTGCAACAGTCGAATTTCCACTACTATCAGTTTGTTACATGGCGTCCCAGTGGTGCGGAGGGTTAGGTGTTCGCCAACCTGAAGTCCCTGTGGTGGAATCTAGGGTGCACACTACTGAGAAGTCTCATACTTGAACGAAACAACAGTCCAATACTCCATAGTTTTCAATGGTACTCTATCAACATGAATCTGTGGACGAATTCAATCAATTAAACTTAATACCAATCTCCACATACTATTTCACTTCGTTTTAAAAATCGAATTACTTAAACAGATCATATACAGTCAGTTTTATAACGAATGTCTATTACTAATCTATTAGATTTCAATTAAATATTGCATGAATAGTTAACAATATTGTCATTCTATTTTAATCTGAAATTTCATAGATATGTTCAAAATCAAAACAAAATTTCTATAGACTATAGTAAATATCTAATGTATACTACTATTTATAAACGATTGTATCACTATGTGAACATATACTTATGTGCGTGTTCTTATACATACTAAAGTAGCTTGTCATTATGCTTAAATTAAATAGAGAATAAGATACGATATTTTTATAGTTTGACTGAAAGATTTTCTATTGACAGATTCCTTACTACCACACTATTACTACACTATTACTAATACTCTTAATGATAATAATAAGTCAATGAAAGAAAAACAATTTTAGTAAACTTATTCAAGAAATCAGTTTTGTTTCATTTCAATTTTTTATCAGTAAACTGATTTTTATTGTTGATTATCTTATGATCATGTAGGCATGTATTCTAAATGGGTGCCTTTCACAGAGTTCTTATGATTCCTTCCTAGTTTTTGTGTTATATTAAATGTTAGTCAAATTCAGAGCTACTTATCTCATTGATTTTACTTTGAAGGGATGTAGCTGGAGAAAGGGGAGAAGTAAGTTTAATTGAGGACAAACAAATAGGTGAATATTTTTATTTATCTGACAATGACTAGTTTATTAAATTTGAAATCTAACAACACACCTTGGCCTTCATTAGATAACCGTTTAAACTTGGAAGTAGTGGATAAATGTTTCATCCTAATGTGAAATTCCTTGGTAGTGAACATCCATGTTTCTACCTTGGACTAAGCCGAAGACCTTAATGGTTTCGGGGAGACAGCTCGAAGAATAATAAGTCAACATCTGTTGGTTTACACTTTAAACTTCAATCGATTAACGATAATCTCCACAGCACCGCTTAATCAAAGTAATTATATACTCGCGAATTGACTGACTTCTGACGGTGATTTCTGAACTTCTATTAGAAGACGTGACAAATGGAATTTAGCCATATCTTGTGTGAAGTTATTACTAATCGGTAGCGATGTATGAGATAGTGCAATAGCTCTGACTTAAGTCAGGAATATAAATCGCAGGATATGAATTTAGTAGTCTGAACGTTAGGCACTCTCTAAAAGGTCTACAATTCTTGATTTTGGTTTACGCTGGATACACACTTGTGAGGAATCTTAAATTAGGATCAAAGAGTTGTCTAGTATTTTTTGCCTTTCATTAGCTATCAGTTTGTGATAAGAAACCTGACACATAATTTTCAGTTAAGCCTACAATTGTATAAAAGTATTGAGATCCTCAAGGGTTTATGTTAGTCATTCATAATAGTGGTGTATACAGCTGTGTAGTGAAAGAAACACAAAATCTGAGACTTTGGTAGTTTCAATACAGTGTGTAATATACATATTGCATTATCTTAAATTTTCAATAAAACAGTGAACTCACGGTTTCCTCGATAAAGATGGCTATGTTACTACTGTGAATAGTTTATTAAATAATATTCGAATATCAGGTAGTATTTCAAGAAACCGATTAGTCTTGAATTAATACCTTAAATATCTTCATGATTGAACTTGTATTGATGCACAGCATCACTTAGTTTTAAAATGTATAATGCCTTATATCTAAATTAATATTATTATTTATCTGGTAACATTGAATGATTGATTTACGGGGTGTCAGAACATTCAAGTATCATAATATTCATTAACAACTGAATAAAACTGAAAATAATGTCGTCCATTTTCTGTACCTACATTAGTTAAGTAACTAACATTAAATAAATGTGGATTGTAGAATAACAGATATGTGAACACGTTAGTTTTATCATTACTTATATAGTTCAGTCAGTCGTACCTGGTCAATTTGAATGCTTTATTGACTTGTTTATTTCAAGGACTAAGATATCAGGTGGAAAATTTTTACCTGTAGGTGGAACTCGATTACATATACATCATCGTCAAGAAGCTATTATTATTGTTATTATCGCTATTGTACATTAGTGAATTAGTTTGATTTAGAAGCTCATAACAGGAACTTGTTGAAATCATAAGAGAACAAAAGATAAAAATATGACTTTCATATTATATTGAGAGTAATAAATTGGTCGACACGGTTTTAATTTCAAATCAAAACGGAATACGAGATAATGAATTCATAATAACCGAATAAGTAAATGCAGCAATATACTTCACTTCAATTCGATATGAATTGGTCCGAATTAGATAACCATTGATCAGTAGGAAGCATTGGACACCTGTTTTACTCTAGTATGAGACTCTTCAGCAGTGTGCATCCACAACCACATCAAGGATCGAACTTATGACCCTTTGGCTCCACGGTAAATGGTTTACCACCAATCCCCTGAGTCGGCTCCCAACGGCTGATATTTCTAATTCAGTCAATTCGTGATACGTTTGTGCGACCTCTTCTATTGATACCAGTGAGTAAGTGCCTCATACCATATACGGCTGAACTCCACTGGTCATGTCTCACTATAACTTCAGGAATTACTTTGAGAAGTTAGCCACCAGGGAGCTGATGGTAAAGCGTTCGCCAAGTAATCAGAAGGTCCTGGATTCCAAAATGTCCCATACCAAGTCAGAATAGCTGCCCAGTGCTTCCTGATAATTAATGGTTGTCTAATTCAGATTAATTCGTGATATCAAATTAACTTTTAACAAACTCCACAACATCACGTTAGATTCATTCTAAGTTTCACTGGCTAGATTATGAGATCATATTATGTAATATGGTTGGAATTGATGTCATTTAGTAAATCCGCATTCATACATGATGCACAAAGAGGGGGAGGTAATATCAATAAAAGTTATAATTATTAAATAGTAACAACACTTTATTGAATATCATTGGTGAATTATCAAGTGCCAAAGCAAATTAAACACTTATTTTGAATACTTAGCCTCGCTTTGTCATGAATAGAATCATTTATATCTCTTGTGATAAGTACATTGCTTTCTATTTAGTGACTTAAGTTGTCATACTTTTTTTTTGAACCTTGTTAGCGTTTGTCTGAATGATGTGCCTACAATCTTGAGAGATCTAACGCCTTTGTGAATATTATCAACATTTAGAATGAAAAATTAAGATTGCAATATGTAATCTTGATTATTCAGCTTTTCATTAAATATCATTCTCTTCTTTCATTTCTTCTGTTCAAATAAAAGAAATCAGGACATAGGATGAAGAACATTACTTCCAAATAATAATATATCAATAGACAAAGTGAAGTATACATAAATTGCCATGACAACACAGTTAAAAAGGGTTGAAACGATTATTTATGTTTGAATTATTGAAACAAGTATATACAAGTGTCAAAGACAGTTTAGATCACTCTACATGAAGAATAGACTATTATTTACTATTATCTTTTCTAACTACAGTATATTCATATTGCGTGTTACAGATTAGAATGAATTGTTGAATTTTAAATACTTTCTATTCACCTTAACTTTACTTGCTGAAAGTAACTAGGGAAATTAATCAAAACAAAATGTCGGTCATATTTTATTAACTTCTTATTGCTATTATAATTTACTGAAATAAATACTCTTTACATGTAGGCAAACAATAAACTAATGATGATGATGATGATGATGATGATGATGATGATGATGATGATGATGATGATGATGATGATGATGATATCAATAATTGCTTTAATGAATATGTGAAGCATTACATAACTGTCACTGGTTACAAATATCAAGTGTTTTCATATTGTAATCTAGATTACCGACGTAAACTTGTTGATTCAGTAAAGTAATACTACGTTTAATTGCTTTGGTTATCCTGTATGTTTGTAGATAATTCAAATGTATTGAATCATGAGTGTAGAAATATCGGTTTTCGTTAATTCTGATTGCTTAAATTGCTAAATAACATACTGGGTAACGAAACTCACTGTAAGCTGCGCCTAACACACTTATCCAAATAGTTGCTCAAGGATATATGTTGGTTGTCCTGACGTATGTTATGTTATGCGACATGAGCTGATACATTGTTGATTTATCTTAGTAGTGAAGATAAAAATAATTTCTAATTGACTAGAAATAATTAAATTCATAATTAGGATATATTTGGATCTTCCTACTGATTTGTCACAGACTGCAACTTATCAGTCTCCGTTGCTTTATGTACATACTAACCGGATTTCCTTGATGTAGCGATAGATTACAAGTATTGTTTAAGTTGGATTGTGACTAGCAAACCTAGTTGTGAGTGCGGTGGTGTTAGGCACAAAACAAACCGAGTTCAAGTCCCTTTATGAATATTAACACTGGGACGCAGGTATATCCCACTAATGAGTTCGAAATAGGATGAAACTTGAGTCCGTGATTTCGCTTACCAGTTACAATCCAACTTAGGTAATTAAATCTATGTTTCTGCATAGCTGTGTCGAAGGGCCAGAGTTAAGCATATCACATAAAACAAATATTAAATCAATGATAATTGTTAGTTAGTTTACTATTCATGCGATTGTACTGACTAGGTAAATAATATCGCCGAAAGAAATTCTTTACTGAATATCCATTATATATGCACCATTCAAAAGGAACTGGCTGATAAACATCGGACAGCGATTTTGTCCATGAACGAGACTTCGCATCAATGAGGATCCTAACTCTACCAGAAAATGTAACCATGGAACTTCCACTCTTCCAGTGAGTGCTTATCTATCAGCATAACTGAACTGGAAGCAAGGATCCTTATTTCAAGTAATTTGTGATAAATCGTGATAATTTACTTTAAGGTTTGTGTTCATCATAAAAGTAATTTTCATTTGCGAACTGATATCAATCGAAGAAATATTAGAAACCAGACATATATTAAATAGTTATTTCTATGTAGTTGTCGAGTAACTAACAGTGTCCGTCACCCTCCCTCTCCTATATATCTGATAGTAATTGTAAGCCTACTTATGACAAATTTTAGTTCTCAACAGAAGTCAATGACCTAAGAAGTTAATTGAAATTATCAACTAATATTATGGAGTAGAGTACAGTGAGAGTTGTTTACATTTGAAAATATTGACAACTGAATTTCAGCTTAATCAATCAGTATTATCAAGCAAGTGAGATGCTTAACGACCTCCAAGTTACTAGCCAGTTACCCATCTCACTGGATATCCAATAAGTAAACCTCAGCTGGATATTGTCTGTATCTTATTTAACATTATGTACACGAATTTCGTATTATTTTTACCACGCTATGTATCTAACCCATACTAATCGCCCATACTCATCTTGATGATTTAAATTCAAGTGGTAACTGTTAATATTTTAATTTTTTACTACCAAATATATTTAGTATCTTCAACAGACATTAGGTGTTAGTAGATAACTTGCTGAAGTTTGAAGTGATAGGCGCTTAGTTCGAGGTTTAATGAAAACACCAACACTAGTATGTATGTATACTCTGATGACGATTTTCAAATTCCTCTATTAGTCACAATGCAAATCAAGTGTTGTTGAGGTATTCACCAAAATATAATCATACTATTACACATCAGTGAATGAAATGAAATGGATACTAATTAGTCATTTTGTTTTAGTTCAAAGTGCCAAGTACTTATTTTGATAAGACTGAACAAAGAGTTTGTCTATTCAGCCACTGATGTAGAGTTTATTGTTTTACTTCAGTAAGTAATGACTTGTTTATGACAGACCACAAAAACTGCATAATTTCGTTTATATGCACGCAAATACACATTTTTTTCTCTTTGGAAATCGTCTTCTCTGTATTTCATTATTATGAACCGTAATGTTATATGATTAGTTTGAATCCAACTGAATAAGTTGAACAGCTAATCAAACACAAATGTAACATTCGATATAGGTCAAGTGTCTAAGCTGTAGCATACTTAATTTGTAGAGTAGCAGTAATGAATTTCTGCTCTACACAGAGTATGTATTTCGATAAGTTAGACAATAACAAAAACAGTTTACAATAGGACAAATGTCTTAGTGTAAAATTATTATTCGTACAGTTTCTTCTGTTACGATAGTAACTTCAATGATGGTCTTTTATACAAGGAAGGGAGGGGGGGGGTAAACCTATCAGCTGAGGAGAAAAACTAAAATTCTTAAAGCAAGAATAAGTATAAACACTTACACACACACACAATCAGAATTTACACTAGTTCATTATCTTCAATTTTCTTATTCTGTTTATTGCAAAATTAACATTAATAAATACATAATGCAATTTTCTATTCTTTTGTTTTCATCTTGATAAACAAAATGCATAATGTTCAACTACTAGATCATAGTGAATAGGCTGAACAAATAGAATAGAATGTTAAATAAACAAACTGAATAGAGTGAAGTGTTATGTAGAGATTGGTATTAAGTTTAGTTGATTGGATTCAGTATTGATTAATGTTAGCAGAATATCAATCTGTAGTCAATTCAATCAAATTAACTGTTACACTTTTCAGAACTTTGATAGAAGTAGAATGAAGTTGGTTTCATTTTCTTGCATTCGCGATTATTTTAATCTTGACAATTTAAAATAAGTAACTTATGCAAATATTTAGTTATTAGTGAAAGAATATTGTTTGCCGTTATTGATACTAAGGATTGCAATGAATCAGTCTCTGTTGCTATATAGTCTTTAGTCATTAGTTTTATTACTTTTAGTAAGTAGCTAACAATAGAGCCCACAGTGTATATTTTATTCTATTTCAAACTAATAAAGTGAAGGTACCTATATCTTACTGTCTACGATCCGATTGAAACTCAAAGTAATAGACACTTGGTTTGTGTTTCAGTATGGACCTGAAGATTGGGATGTAAGTAATCCAAGCTGATTAGTCCCGATCGAGAGGAAACCTATGTTATGGATTTCGCTGATAATTACATATTAGGATTTGCCTTCAGAATATGGGCTTTATTCTTGTTGTAAATTATCAACATTGATATATTTTGAAACCTCTGAGAAGCCGGTACTGTTTCCGCGACATAGATAAAACAAATAAAAAGACTACTTTTACCAAAGCTTATTTTACGTGGTGTTGAATCACTTAAACTAGTAGTTTTGTGGAAATCTGTTCGTCAGAACGTAAGGGACTACCACCGAGTTGTCGATCAATCAAATAGGTCTGGTTTTATTCCTATTAGCTGAGCGGTGACAATCTCAGACGTGGGATGAAATCTGCTTTGATGACTAGCTACATTTAGAATGAAATCTATATCAGACAGAATCTCCGGTCAACTACCCTCCACCTCTAACCACCTAAAATTGAAAATAATCATATCATGACAGAATAAGAAACAAACAAAGGTAAAATATTGTCCTAGTGATTAATTTAATTTATCTTCTTTACTATTTAAACTACTTATTATGAAATCTTATTTATTCGCTTTCTTTAGAACATCTCAAAGCGAATAGATGGAATCAGAAGTGTTTTCTTAAGTTAAAAAGAACAACAAGAATATAATATGAAGTTTTTTTAAAACAGTGTTTTGTAACTAGTGGCAAGTTATGAAATGTCCTATTCTCTCTCACACACACACACATTATAACTGATTAATCTATTCATATAATGAACAAAGAGGAATAAACTGTCATTGATAACTTCTTGTCTATTTTTAAGTTGTCACCTACTATTATTATTATTGTGATCATTGGTTTTTTATCCTCAATAAATGAAATAAACAGAATAAAAGGAGATCTTTATTGATGAACCGTAAATTTAACTTGTATGATTAGGTTGCTGTGGTAATGAATCAGTGACATAGTGACTAGTTAATTCCTTTATACTGATGATGATGATGATGATGATGATGATCAAATAGACAATGGTAACAAAAACCATAGTTTACAGGTGAACAATTGTCTCGAACTTATTTATATGTTCATTTCACTAGTTACTAATGTTTTTATGGTGTGTAAACATCCATTATTCATGTAAAATAAATCAACTATATTCATGAATGAACCAATTTTTTTGGATTTCCAACTGTGATCGAACATTATTACAGTTTAATTATCTATAGGACTAATCAAAGATAAGAGATGCAGAAAATTAAATGATGTGTAAACTACTGTAAATTGTTCAGTAACATGAAGGATGGGAGCTTTGATGCATAGAAGCCTTAACTACTGAAACTTCGTCAAAATTTATGTGTTTACGATTAACAAGATCAAAGTTTTAATGGCATATATATATATATATATATATATATATATATATATATATATATATAGTTTTAATGCACACCGTAAAAGACGAATACAGTCAAACTGTATTTTGGGTGATCAGTTCACAAGATAAGTAGGCCACTTACATCTGATAATAAATATTAAAACAGTTTTCAAGGCGGTTTGACGTAAATATTAGTGGATAATTATATAATTATGTGACTTGAGGCAAATGATTGGAAACATTATATGACCTAGACTTCGTACTTTTTGGTACTTGTTAGTTGTATATATGTGATGCTTCTCAAGAAGTGATGCCATCTGTAGGGATTGAAACCCATTTAATCTATCTTTACAATCTAAGGCGCTGCTATCATGAAATCTTGCTTCGGAGTTTCATGTTTACTACCTCCTAATACAGCACCAAATCACAATACATATGATATAGATTACTTAGAATAATAGCCGTTTGGTTGGTAGAATCCTATCAGTACTAAAGACATTGATCACAACAAAATGATAAATTAGGGTAAGTGAACCCAAATGAACCCTAGTATAAGATTTTTAAGCTTCACAATAAGCAATTCAGTTTTTCGACCACTTAGTAGTAGCAATTTTATAGATCACCACTCTTATTTATGTTCACCTGTTAAGCGATTTGAAATCATTTGTAATTGACTGAATCTAGACTATAAAGTTAACTCAGTTTATAACAATGTTTATCAATTAGAATGAATTTGTATATTCCAATTGTTTTGTTATAGACTGAAACTGGTCAGTCTCTGTTGCATTATGTGCATCCTGAGAGGATTGCCTCAATATAGCGATTATTAACAAGTATTATTTAAGTTGGATTGTGACTGACAAGTGGACTTAATAATCTAGTGGTGAATGTGGTGGCGTTTGACAAGAAACGGATTGAATTTTAGTCCCGCTGTGAACATTAACATTGGGATGCAGGTACATCCAGCCGACAAGTCCCAAATAGGATGAAATGCCCATCCTGGATTCCACTTGAGAGTCACAATCCAACTTAATTTATCTCAATATCTAAATGAATCAAAAGATGTCAGCTGCATATTTTCTAGTTTGAGACTTCTCAGAAGTATCAGCCCTCTATTGTAGATTAGATTAAACTTAGAAACTTCATATTGAACATAACATTCACAGACAACAAAGCGGAATCAAGATGATCTCAGATGCATTTGTTTAATGATTCTATTCCAGTAATATTAGTGATATACTGTCTTACACACTATAGACTACTTCCTAATTTTAAATAATTTCGCAACTTTTATATTTTAATTTTTCATTTTGAACTGGTTTGTTTAGCTTAATGAGTAGTTTGAACTTTTATCTCCTATTCATAATCAAGAATAGAATGATGCAGTAATTAGCATTTGTTTCACCGATTGAAGAAGAATGAGTATAAAGCATAATAGATACTATGGATGATTATATATTTCTGACTAGATTCTCTTCTTCAAGTCATGAGTGATTACATAAATTTCGTATTGTTTCAGATTAATACAATCTGAGAAACAACGGCTAGTATCTGTTTTCATTTTTCAAAGAAATCGAAAGTAAATGAAATAGCTATCCTAATGACATGAAATACTACAACATACGTAATTATTATGGTAACTTCAGTCTGGCTATAGTTAGAGACAAAAGATTCACTGTAGAATACTATCATCATTAAGATTCCAGGTAGTAAACCAATGAAACAAAATATACCCTTATATATATATATATATATATATATATATATATATATATATATATATATCCTTCAGGTCTAATTTTGTTCAGTACTTCACAGACACTAATAATCCTAACAGGAAGAGAGAAACGAAAAGTCAATTCCGTAATATATAGTATTTTATGAAATTATGTAAGTAATGTCTGTGGTCTATGTTTCGTGTAGAATTTAATTTACCTACTATCAATCATTCAGAAATGAGGTCATGGTTCAACATTTTCAACAAGTCAATTACTTTTAGTGTGAAGTTTGAAAGAGATAGGTGAATTTCATAGTTTTACACTAGACAACAAAAAATCACTGGGCAGATAGCTATTTTATCTTAGCATGGAACTCTTCATCATTTTACTATCATGGGCACAACAGAAATTAGGTCAAGAAAGTTCAAGCTTTGTGAAGAGCAATTAACCTTTAAGATCACTTCACTACTGTGAATTTACTGAAATCATGATAATAAACAACTAGATGCCAACTCAAGTGGTTGTCACTGGGCTAGAACCTCTAAGGTATAACCATTAATGAAAAGGGTGCGGGGGTAGGGTGAATATAGTCTGTTGAGTAGTCTCATGCTAGGACAAGATAGAAGTCAACTGCTTCCTAATTCTTAATAATCATCTGCTTAAAACAAGTCTATGATGTAGAATTACACAATATTTTTACCTTGTAAGTGGCTGATCTCCACTACTGAATATGAGCAACCGTGATGCTGAGCATTTTCCACATTTTGGCTTATCTTAATGTTATCGTCAAAAAAGAATTAATCATAGAAAAGAAGTTACTCAACAAAATATACAACGAATAAATGAAGTGGATTTATTCTCTTTCGCTTTTTTTTCTCTTCATTCTCTTATTAAATCAACAAACTAAATTAACAGGTAAGTAAAGAAAAAAAAAAACTTTGAAAGTTTATAAACAAATGAATGAAATTTAGGTTAAAAAGGAAATAAAACCACATATCATCGCCTATGGCTTCTTTATCACCTCGTTTCTCAATTTCTTTCTTTCTTTGGTTTACTTGTTTACTTACTTACTTACGCCTGTTACCCCTCTCGGAGGAGCATAGGCCGCTCACCAGTCTTCTCCATTCAACTCTGTCCTGAGCAATTTTACTTGTTTAAATTGATGATATAATCAAAGTATACATTTCATTTTAAAGAAAACTTTGTAGATTTATTATTTCTTCATTTGCATTTTGTCAATTGTTACGTAATCTACAATGAAGAGTGATCAATAATGCATTAGTTTTCCGCTCACCTAGTGATGTTACTACTTATATTTTTGTTTTTTCGGATAAATAGATCAATAATATTTGAAAATGTTTTTTTTCTAATGAAATAGATGAAACCAAAATGGTGAAGTATGAAAAAGTAGAAAATGTGAAAAACATTGTTTTGTTTTCTTCTGGGATTCATCTGTGAGTTTCTGAGATTCCTAAACATTTTAGTAGATTTATTTTGGGTAGAAAACTGTAATGATTAACACGGAACCTAGACTAAGAATTACTTCACGGATCTCTCCAACTACTTAGCAACAAAGTACAATGTATGCGATATGGAATTAATTTGATTAGAATTCGATCAGCATTTAAAACTAGAAAAACATGATGTTAATTAATACTCGCTGACTAGTTTCATTGTATTTCTTCTGTAGTTTAAGAAAGCTTATCGACCGATGATAATAGATGAGGTCGCACAAGTGTATCACAATTGAATGAATTAAAACTATCAACTGTTAGGAGCTGACTAAGTGGTGTGATAAAAAAAACATTCACTGAATAGTCAGGGGATCCTGAGTTTGATCCTTCATGGGATTATGGATGAGTACTACTGAAGTGTCCCATACTATAACGAAACGGCTGTCTAATGCTCCCTATCAATCAGGGCTTGTAGAATTCAGATCAATTTTCTGATATCAAATTGAATTTTCCAAGGATATTTTGCAAAATTACGTTGATTAACAGTGATTTTCTATAAAAAAATGACTAGCAACTGTTTGTGATGTGGTTGTCATATAGATTTAAGCTCCGTTTCATTTGCTATATGCTGTACTTTTTTATAGTACTAAAAAAACTATATTTGGCCTAAACTTAATTATTAAAACAAAAGCAGCATGAGGTTGGATTCCGTTGTTTCATGTGCAAAGTGGCGTTAAACCAGAAGTGTTTAGTTTTACCAATTAATAATAATTATAGATTATATGGGAATAGGGAACAGATTTAACCGTTACATGTCATGAAAACTACCCAGTTGTCTTAAGATACTGTTTTCATTAAGCGACTTGAAATACTTAATTTGATCTCGTGTAGGATAAAAGTTTAGAATCCAAGACTGGGCGCAAAAGACTTCTCACTGAATTGTTTGTGGCAGATGTGTGTTCATTACTAATGCTGTCAATCTCCATAAACCAATTAAGTGAATATTAATAGTTTATTGAAATAAAAAGCTAATGCGATGATTATTCACAGAAGGGCGAATGTGTTCAAAGCATATACACAATTTCAACGAAACCAATTGTCTGAGTGGAATTTTCTAGGTATCACATGTGTACCAATTTTTCGCATTCAGGTGACAGCATGAAATACTCATTACTGGTACTATTTTTGTTTAAAAACAACGGTGAAAATTACTAAAAAATTTCTAAAATCATATTTTTAGAGAAAAATTAACTGCTGATTCTTGTATTAGGATGAATTTGTATATTCCAGTTGATTTGTTATAGACTGAAACCGGTCAGTCTCTGATGTTATATGTGCATCCTGAGAGGATCGCCTCAATATAGCGATTATTAAAAAGTATTATTTAAGTTGGATTGTGACTCACAAGTGGAATCCAGGATGCGCATTTCGTCCTATCTGGGACTCGTCGGCTGGATGTACCTGCATCCCAATGTTGATTCTAACAATTATTTCTGTGGGCTACATTTAATTATTGTTTTATCAAATAGTGGTTACCAGTAAAAATTCCGAAATCTTATGCTTACTATTCTATAACTCATCAATTAGATGTGAATGTACAAATGAATGTTGATATTTCTATTGTAACACAAAATTAATAAAAATCGTTATGAACATTTCCCATCAGGTTATTGGCTTCAGTTAGTTATTGTTTGCTCAATATGGATTTCAATTATAATGTTTTAACATATACATTGATGCAACTGGATGGCTTAGACTTCGCAGATGATCTGGCTAGCTTTTCTATCCCACACACAGCAACAAATGCAGATGAAGGCGGACAAGGTAGCTGCAGCCTCGGCAGCAGTAGGCCTCAACATACATCAAAGGAAAAGCAAGATCCTACGATACAAAACAACAAACACTAACACAATTTCACTTAAACGAGAAATTATGGATAATGTAGAATCCTCTACATACTTGATCAACATCATCGACAAACAAGGAGAGTTTGATTTGTGGCAGGTGTGGAGGTGTGATTTGGAAAGGCAAGAGCAGCATTTCGACAACTGAAAAATATCTGGAACTCAAACCAAATGTCGGTCAACATCAAAGTCAAAAATTTCAATATAAATTTGAAGAAAGTTCTGTGGTATGGAGCTGAAACTTAGAGAACTACGAAAAGCATCATTCAAAAGATACAAGCATTTATAAACAATTGTCTGCGTAGGATACTTTGGATCCGTTGGCCGGATACCACCAACAACAACCTTCAATGGCAGAGAACAAATCAACCTGCTTCCAATTGAGGAAGAAATTAGGAAAAGATGCTGGAGGTAGATTGGACACGTATTGAGGAAATCACCAAACTGTGTCACATGACAAGCTCTAACATGGAATCCTGAAGGTCAAATGAAAAAAGAAAGGTCCAAGAACATATTGCTTTTGGAATTGGAGACAAACAAGAAGAGAATGAATAGCACTTGGGAAGAGCTGGAAAGGAAAGCTCAGGTCAGAGTTGGTTGGAGAATACTGATCGGCGGCCTATGCTCCTTATTGGGTAACAGGAATCGATTGTTTGAACATATATAAGATTTTCCATATATCAAGCACTGATAATGTTGTTCAGGACGACATAGAAAACTTCACAATTAGATCACCTAGCTTACAGAATATACCACTGTCAATACACACAAGTTCTAAGAATAAAAGGGAGATGACATCACTTAGTATTCGGCAATTTTAAGTAACAGGAAGTTAAACAATTATCAAAATGTTAATGAAAAATTCAAAATGAGTTGAAATGGCTTTGCACATAAAAGAATTAAGTTTCCGCTGTTTGCATTTGTTGAAAATCGATGTCGGCTGGCTATCTGTGAGAACCAGGGAATAGGTGGTTTAGCATTTACTGTATGATCTAACGACCTTAAGTTCTATCGAAGATTTGTTCCGCTAAGGAGCTCCATTCTACGATCGAACAGCAAACCAATGCTTCCTAGTTCCCACTGGCACCAAATCAACATAAATCTGTTAACAAATACAAACAACTAAACTAAAAAATTCCAAAATGAAAATAACTTACAGATCGAAAGAGAAAATTTCAATCGTCAACTTAATAGATGGGAAACATATTAAGATCATAGTAATTATAATGAACGGGAAGAAGTTTACAGCAGCTGATTACTAGATAAACAATTATCTTTTACTCTTCTAATCCGAAAACACATTGTTGTTCTAGAATATTTATGTCTTATTTTGACCTTATTGTGTAACCTTCCTCTGGTGATTGAAATTTCCTATACACTCTTATTATGATGTAATCACTTTTAGTAGACTGATATTTTCTGATAATCACTGGATGTACATTTGTACTACTTCATCAACCGGTATCATCGTAATGAAAGTTTTATTTTTTTCTTATATACAAACATAAATTTTGTTTAATATAAGAATATTTCATTAGACAAGTTAATCTTTCTTACTGTGATGTTGATTTATGCTTATCATGTCTAGTCTTAAACATTGATTTCTCATTTAATAACATTTGATAATAACACTATTATTTATTGAAATAATGAAAAGAAAGAAAGAAATTCATTAATAATGCCATATAGTTTTCTCCAACTTTCTATCCAACTTCCTTATTTAGTAGTATACATATATTACTTAATTTACTTACAATAGATGTTTATCATGTTAACAGTGTTGATTCTTCATTGATATGGAAATGACTAGCTACATTGACTATTTAAAGTTCTTGTGTAGATATTCTCAATAATAATGTAGATTTAAATGCTACTTGAAGTGATAATCACCAGTGTTTAGAGTGCTGATCTATTAGTGTACATAACATTGAAATTAATTTATGTTGAAAAAGTATAAAATATAATATGAACAAACTACAGTAAGTTCACAAATGATCTAACCGATCGGGGCTCAATATGTATGGCTTCAATGTTAGCAAATGCTTTTGTGTATATAAATGTATTTAAGTGGTTAGTTTCTACATTTAATAGGAAGAAAACAGGCATCAGTAAATTATAAGATGACAGTGTAAAAATTAACCACTATGTCAGTAATTTCATATTTTAAGTTTATGAGGTATTTAAAGCTATAATGAATGGTGACTTGGTGGTTAAGACATATGATTTTAAGGATCTATGTCTCTTGTTCAGACATTCCTGCACCAATTAAGCTATTATCACCAACCGTCGTAGATTGAGTGTGACCGGAAGTTAAATACTCGAATTGATACCTGGAAAATAAGTTATATATATATATTCGCTATTTAAGTAAATCTTTCAGTATGATGTAAATGAAATAATATAACAAGAGATAATAGTCAGCTGCATATTAATTCTTATCAATTAAGTATATTTAAGAATCTGAAAATGATACTGTTGCTTAATATGTATATTAAAATATTAACAGTTGTTAAGTTAAATCGTACATCCTAGTTACAACTGTCTGAATGAATAAATATGTATACGCATACTTGTTAGTTATATAACACTAACGTACAAATGGTTTAATGTATTCGCTTTCTCATATGTTAAATTCTCTTTTTTTTTTTTTGAAATCTGTAAAAATCATTTGTACTAAAATTAGTTTTCACTTAGAAATAAAGAGTAATCATATTTTTATGCGGTACAAAGAATCTTCGGCTTTTTGATTTATGCTTAGTTCCAAGTTGGGTGGTGATAACAGTAGATGTATCAGTTTTATTATCAGTATTAATATTAGTAGTTGTGTGAGTAGTAATAGTAGTAACAATAATAACAATAATAGTGATATTAATAATAGCCACCACTATGTTACTAACAAAGATGGTTCTTCTTAAAAATAACTATTAGGATGAAACAAAAGAGATTTGTCCACATAATTTTGAAATGAAGTATGTGGAAATCTGAAATGTTAGTTAACAGCTTAGGCTAAAATGGTTAATAGATATAAACAAGAATTTAACTTTGGTAAACCGATCAGAGGAGATTAGTATTTATTCAGTAGGCAGTAAATTATTGGTTCAAACGAAAAATCCACCATTATATGGCATTAGGTTTATCTATATGAGTAAACATTAGATAATTTTAATTATGTGAATTATATGCTAGTTTTGTAGATTTTTACTATTGAAATTACAATCCTTCTTTACCTTTTAGAAAGCATTACAATACACTAATATGTATTACTAACGAAGCCATCTCCTTGTCTTATAACAGTTGATTGGAGTGGATTTAGACTAATAGATTAGTGGTATAGATATAATTCGTCTTTTGATTGTTTGATTGTAAATGGAATACTGATAAGAATACTTGAAAACAGAGTAGATACATTTCATGTCACATAGAGTAAATTTAAGGGCATACAGATTACAAATAGACAACTGATTGATAAAAAACACTTAACATGATTCTAGCTAACTCAGGTTACGAAAATTTAACAGAAATATAAATTACATAATTTTCATACAATTAGAAAGAATCTATTCAGAGTACAAAGCTGCAATTAAATGACATCCAGTTATTCAATACACACATCTACAAGTAAACAGATCTACATTAGAATGTTATTTTTCATCAATAATCATTTGTCTGTTCGACATGTAAGTTCATCGATTCCGTGAAATTCAATCAATTTTTTAAAAACTGACGGTTCGTGGTGAAAACTCTATTACGTAGTTCCAATCATTCTTGTTTAAATATACATCAACTGTGAAATAATGGTCAATAGTTGATTGGAATACGTTTCAATTCACGAAATGACATTGTCTATTAGTGTAACATCCTACAGTTATAAAATATGCCTCAGTAACTCCATTCACATCACCATTTTTATTCTGCTAAAAGTTATGTAACAGTAGTGTTAATGAACAGAAATAATTAAAGTAATGCTACATTTTTATTACATATAATTTATAATCAATTAAAATCTGAAAGGGGGGGCAGGATTGAGATACTACCGCAATCTATTTCGTATGTTATGATGACATACAAACACAACATGTACAGAACATTATGACCCATTTTTGTTTCATCGCGCAGTTCTTCACTCCCACTAAAAAGAAGCTTTGTTTCTAGGCTTACTAGTTTGCTGTATTTATTCTGCGCAAATTAACAATAAGTCATATGATTTTCTCATGACTAAACATTAATCGTTTTCAAAGATATACATATACCATGAAAGAAGAGAGGTGATTAGATCGCAACATACATCCACATTTTGTTACTAAGTAAAATGCCAACCGTTAAATGATAAATTATCCATTGTTCAATCCTCATTCTCTTGCATCTACATTCTCTCCTTCCTATCAATCTCATTTTACCTAATATTAAAGAAATGAATGGATGAATAAATTACTCTCTATGGAGATAGAGAGGGAAAAGCGAATAGTAAATCATCCTGTAAAACAATTTACCTATATATATATATATATATATATATATATATATATATATATATATATATATATATATAAGCTAGGCTGAAATGGTGTTATTCACACGCATTCCTGTCAACAAATGAAGAAAGCAATCTTAAGATCAGAGGTGTAAGTCTATGAAGTAAAAGTAGAGAACGAAACAACCATGAGCTAGTTCCCAGTAAGATAATGTAGAATCACTCACTTTACTCAAACTTCTACTAGAACTACTACTAAGAAGGATAGTAAACATACAGAATTTAGTTATGTCATGTGGAAGAGAAAAAATAAACAAAGAATGTTTACCATATTCAATTTTCTGCCAAAAAAATATTAAGAATTGATCTATATCTAACTCAAACAATCCTAATTAATGTTGTTTTCATCATGTTTCCCTTCCTCCTCCTCCTCCTCCCCTCTCCCGAGTTCCACAGTTAAATACAGTAACTGTATTCAAGCATCAAGTGACCGATAATATTTCTCTTCTATGTTATATAGGATACAAAATAACCAAAACATGTTTTTTTTTCTTTTCTGTAAACTTCAAAACAAGAAGCGAAATCAGTAGGAAAACAATAATAAACAGACAATATTGAAAACACAACTATGAGGGAGTAGGCAAGTAGGTATAGAGAATTCACTGATGAATCAGTGGTGTATATAGTAGAGTTTAAAATGTTCATAAATTTCTTTCTTTACTTTTTAGTTTCAACATAATCTAAGTGTACCGCTACTTGATTTAATGCATGTTTTACTTTAGAATTTTGTTTCATTATTGAAATTATCTAAAATAACCTGTATAAAATTTACAAATATACTGTAGAAATGAATTTATACACTAAAGTATTGTTCTAACTAATTGACTACGTATGTATAAAGCGGTTACTGATAGTCGTAGTATGATGAAAATATTTTAGTTATAAAATAAAAAGGAACCAATTAACACACTTTCGGTAACTATGTTATTGATGTTTTTTTCTTCGTTTTTCACTTCTTTTCTTTCTTTAAATCACCTCCCACTGTCCCACTATCACCATCATCATCATTCAGTTTAGTTTAAGTTGCTTCACATGATACTTATGTAGGTGCGTATTACATAAATATACAATAAACTAATGTAGCTATTATTACATTAATTGATTTCATATTCACACACTAAAACTTAAAATGTATTTACACAAATTAAAATTAAACAAATGGAAATTTAAAAGTTAATATCGGATAGTTATGTAGATTTTTGTGTAAATTTAGTGTTAAGTACGTCTACATGATGTAATTATCTACCAATGGCCGTAGGTGAAACTACGTAGTATATCATAAATTGAGTAAAGTTAGAAGTTTCAATTAATGGATACCCGCCCCTCCCCTGCCTTAGTGCAATCTACAAGTCAGATGTCTTTAGGTTTGTCTCCAGTAAATGGGAATAAGTGCCCACCAAGGTGGGGAGCCCCTTACTAGGACGATTGTCTAACCTAGGTTAATTCATGACATTATATTAAAAGTGGTTTATATTTGTTAGTGGTAAACTCTCAAGGTTCAGACAACACATAGAGCTTCCCAGTAGTCTAAAAAGTTCAATATGAATGATCTAGATTGCATAAAGATCATACAACTTAAGCTAAACCGAAGTGTCTGTCACTAAATCCTTAATCACTGTATCAAGTCATAACATACTAAGCATGACATATACAATTCACTAGTCCTACTCCATATAAGTTCATCGAGTGGGACAGGGTAAATAATTGATAAACTAGGATGAAATAACTATGTTAATAAATCCTAGGATCGATTGGTTCATTAACTGGTCTTAACTTTCCTACTCTGTTTTCAAATGAATTTCATGTTATAACCACGAGACATTGAACACTTCCTTAATTCCTCCGATTTTGAGCTACTCTGTATAAAATCGATCGCAATAAAAAAGGAATTAAAGTTATCACTATTTGATTTACAATGTTTTTTCTATTGCTGTGCATTCTACTAAGTCCTGCATTAATCTCAGACTCTATATTTACTTACATAAGGGGTTCACTCCGACGTAATTATGAGGATTGATAAGTTGTCCTGTATGAATTTGAATTAGAACTCTATGTTTACCATGCAAACTGACCATATTGTTTCATATTTTGTAAACGATGTATACAAATTTACTCTTTCTCCCTAACCTTAATACAGAAATAAATCATCCCACATGATGATGTAAATGTACATAATTAATTATCAAAAAACATAAAACACAATTGTTAAACTTTGTGTAGATTTGTAAAACAAAATCATCTTGTAAAACATGATAAAACCGGCTGATTATATCACTTGTATTTGTGAAAAACTAAAATTAGAACCGTAGTCAAATTGTCCGCTTAGATTCATCTGCTGAGTTTCTTTTTTCGTTGAAATATCGGTAAAATGGATTTTATCCTTACTAAATAGTATATAATATGCTTCCTTTTGCATGAATATGAATTTTTGTACTACAAATCTAAAAATTCTACTAACATGTAAACAGAATCCTGACTATTTCATTTTGTTTCTCTCATTTCTAAATGAAATATATACGTAAAAGCACTAGTATTTAATTAGTAAGGAAGCTGTCATGATGCCTACATAATGAAACGATTAAATCGTATGGTCCGCAGGTATTGTTATAGAATATGTGATTAGAGACAGTCAACGAGAAGTTCTAAGCCTATGATTCATACTAACAAGAAATAGTAAACATATCAAAACTGTAATCTTGACAAAAATAACGATGCTTCTAGGAAACAATTTTCTGTCACTTTGTTCGATAATATATTGTTGATGCGCAACAAGTAGTAAAAAAATCTAAGTCGATGACTATCTGCCTATTGATTTCAATTGACTAACATATAAACACAGTGTATACAAAGTAGAATTACTTAAACTAGTCACCATGTTATATCTTTAGTGATATAATACGAACAACACTAAAGACAAGAATGATATGAAATCAGTTTGTTGCTCAGTGATGAACCATTACAAGTTTCTTATTCTTTTTTTGGTTGGATTCATGTTACCCGTGCAAATTGTAAAATAGTAGGGAAAAATGTGTAGCAAAAACGCTGAAGGAATCAATTTTAATCTTCATACTTTATGGGAGTCATTAGCATAGCGACTTATGTCCAATCTTGAAGTTAATTAAACCTAATTAGACCTTGAATATACATTAGACTACCCTGAGGTTGTAACAGGTACACTTTAATTTAATTTGTTGCTTTGTTGATTCATTCTCTCTTGATCTTTTTTCATCACTTAAATAATAAAATGTAATCAAGAATTTCTGCTTTATTTTTTTCTGAACTACACAAAATGATAAGTTGATTATGTATGGTACATAGTCGTTCTCATCAGTTTCTTATATGAACTTACTTTTATGAGGTGCCACAGTACCCACTCATTCTACTTTACTGACTGAATAGACATAGTATGAAATTCTTATTTTATAATACTTTCATTTAAAAATGATACGTCACCATATTAACTGATGGCAAGTTAATTAAGTTAAATATTTAAGTCCCTTGAGAAATAGCTATAAATTATTTTATTACGATGTATTTATCAATAGAATATTAATTCGTAGTGCCAATGCAACTTTTGTAGTAAGATAGGTCACTTTACTTGGCAATGCATAATTCATGTAAAACTATGGGGAATCTAAGAAATACGTTACAATGAGTCCGAATGTGTAAGTTGGATGGTAACTGATAACCGGAATTCAAGATGCACCTTTCGTCCTGTTTGTGATTCGTCAGCTGGGTGTACCTGTATCACGATGTGAATATTAACACTGGAATGCTGACGTGTCCCAAACAGGACGAGACGTGCGTTCTGATCTCCGCTTGCCAGTCACAATCCAATTCAAACAATACATGTAATCTATCTCTATATCGAGGTAATCCGTTCAGGATGTACATATAGCAACAGGGACTGATCAGTTTTAGTTCATGACAAATTAACGTTCACGTTAGTCCAAATATATACTAATTTAAGATTTTAAGATTTTATTAGGAAGTCCGCATTATTACAGAAATAATGATTTATTATTCCCGTTATGATATTCAGTACATTCATTGAATAGAAATGAAAGCATCATTCACTGGACTAGAGTACCTTGCAAAACTAAGAGGGATATTTAAAGAAAGTTATACAACACAAGGAAAGTAATAAATTGGCTGTATACTATGTTTATGTACTCTGAGTATTATGAATTACAAATAACGAATTAAAGCAAGATTTTATCTATCAATAGAGCAGCTTTGGAGTGCTCTATTCTTTGAAGTACATAATTTAGTTATGAAGCTTTAATAATCTCTAAAGATAATAAAATCATCAAAACCTACTTCATGTAGATATTAATGAAACAGATACCAATAATTCTCCTATCCAGTATTATCAATGAACATTTCATTATGAAATCACCTAATTCAGGGAACATAACAAAAGTATTCATCTTTTTCATCATTTTAATAATGAAGTGTAAATCTTTCTTATTTATAAAGTGTTATAGATATATAACTCCGCATGGATTACCAACCCCCCCCCCCTAGGGTTACTTCTGGTCCCAATACCTGACAAAGCACAAGGGTCAAGCATGGGGTTGGCAACACTAATCTCATGAAAAACAACCACTGAATGATTGTAGATATATACTCTTTAATTCAACAATATAATGCTTTCTACTGATTCATTACAATCATTATGCATAAACTACATATATTGAATGTGTATACCTGTGTATTAATTGCAAGAATGATTTTGAACAAAGATAATTTCTTTCGAATTTAATTTGTAGAAATTCTATCGTTATTTTCTTTGTCGTAATCATTTCTGGATAAATATTACATAATAAATGTTCAATTATATTTATTTACTTTTATATTCAATTGAGATGGTTATTTTTGTAGATATTGATATTTTTACTTGATTGAATATGTTACTAATTAATGGAAGTGAGAATTCTACAATTGAATGTTAACCCAGTGTTACAGAAAGTTAGGCAGTTCACTCTTAACCTGAAGCTCCTGGTACGGAATCTGGGGTGCACACTACTGCTGAGGAGTTCCATACTAGAATGAAATAGCTGTCCAGTCCACCTTAGTTTTCAGTGTTACCCTGCCAACATCAATCTGTGACAAATTAATTTTCCCTATTTATTTCAATTTTGTTTAGTTAATTTTCAATTTTTCTTTTTTTTGTGAAAAAAAAATAATAAATTTATGTAAATAGATCATTCGAAGAAAGTGAATCTAAGAAAATTAAGACAATCAACTGATAAACTGTTTCATTTCTTAAGAAAAAATAAATTCCCCTGAAGGTCAAGTAGCAAATTAAAACAAAGTAGATTCGTAAATTTGATTGAAATCGATAAAAGTATTAGTTTCTATGTAACTTTTGTTCAAAGAGTACACAGAGGAGGGAGTGGGATGAGGGGGGGCTGAGTAATAGAAAAAGAATTCAGTATATTTATACTTATTTTAAGTATTCATATTGAGTCAATGTTCCAGTTTAGGTGTGATATTGTCAATAGAAACTGCACAGCAATATTGAATTCTTGAGTAATATCCGTATTAAGAAAAAGGTTCGGTTTGTTCCCACTGTAATCAGTGAACGATTTATTGATCTGCATTAAATTTATCTCGTCTTCGAATTATATTTTACACTTTCCACCTTAACTTACGTATATCAGCTTCATAAATCTTGATCTTAAGATTGATTTTCACATCAGTAATTTGAAGTTAAGACTATGCTAACCGACAAACGATGATATCAAATGTTACTGTGCTATGCTATTACTTGGCTGTTCTAAGCTTATAAATTAGATAGACTATTAGAGAGACTGCACTGACTAAACATTTACATTCGAAAAAGAACACAAATTGACTGATAACTTATATCTTCTGTAACTCTGACTGCATTAATTACATAATAAATATCTATTTGATCAAATTTTCCATCTGCTAAATAGTTTTAATGAACGTGTTTTAGACGAAAATTAAAATGTAGTGTTGTAAGACTTGCGCAATTCACTCGAGCTCCAATTTAGATTTTGCACGCGAGTGATTCTAGATGATCTTATTTGACATTTGCTTATGGTTGTTTTGTTCCCTACTTTTACCTTCTAGACTGTTCACATCTGGTCCTAAGATTGTTTTCCTCAGTTGCTAACCGAATACTTACGACTAACACAGAATCCACCTGACTGGAAGTGTTTAAACATATGTATTGAAGGTTAAGAAGAAACAGATATTATGTTTAAGCTACATCTGTTGTCGTTGTTATACGTAACTTTAAATTTTATCGTCATTTACCTACTTATGATAATCGTTAAAAGTTACAGGGAACTTTAAAGGTACTGTAATCTCTACAAACTAATTAGGTTCTAGGCTTAGTTCCATATGAAGTAATTAGTCATGCACATTTCTGCAAAGTCACAAACTATTAAAAAATAGTTTCATTCTAACTTTTATTCGATTATCTTGTCAATATTACTCCAAAATAAAAATTAAGCTGAGGTTATCCGCAACGCTTTCATACATACTATCAGTCAATTTTTTCATTATAGGCCTTAATTGTTATGATATAAGTAAGTTATCCGGCATGTTGAATTGAACTACATTGGACAACTTTGTAACAGATAGTTTGAAAAAGTGTTCAGACGTTTTGATTGATAATTTTGTTGTATACTACACTGTAACATACAGCACTCACTTATTAACCGAATCGGAAAATGATTGAACCTGGTGAACATTGAAAATGAAGCGAATCACTTTAGTCTAAGAACCTGCCATTACATTATCCAAAACTATCTACAAAAGACAATTCAGTTGAAGAGAATGACGCATAGAAAAATTCAATCAAATTGTAATAGTAGTTATGCATTTTGTATGTCAAATAAATGTTATTAAATACAATTTGAGAACTAAATTTTCTTTTAAATAATATTTCGTTTGTTCATATTGTCTGACTGTACTTTATGTTAAGCCAATAATGACATATTCCAAATTGTGTAGATTTTGTCGGTTCGTCATTGACTTCAACTTTAACGATTTTATAAACTAACGGATATCACTCTTATTCTTACTCACAGATATACACTAGATGAATAGATTAGTTATAAGAACAAATCTATTCTCACAATAAAAATAGAAAATGAATAGGAATACATAAAGAAATAACCACAGGTGAATATGAATTACTATAGATACTTACTGATGTGTATGTGAATTAATGAATTGATAAGACTGAATAGAATTAAAGTAACAGAAAAAAAATGAACAAGGTATTATGATGTAACTAAGCAAAAAATTAATAAAGACAAGTATGTATTCAATTCCATACTGACTTTATATACCATATTGATCAGAAAGAAGAAGAATAATCGAATAAGATAAAGTGAAAAGCGGTAGGGACTGGGGAAAAAAAAAAGGAAATCAAAGTAACAATGGGCTGATAGTGTGTAAAATTGAAGGGAGTAGTGGGGTGTGTGCGTGGGGGACGGATAACATTGCATTTATTACAATTCACCTGAATGATTGTACTGTACTGTAAAAATGATAGATTTCATAGATTGAAAGATGTACGTTATTAAGTAATCCTTTTACATTGAGGTAGTCAAAGAGTCTCATATTATTAATATTTTCTGTTGATGAAATTGATATTATTTACAGTGTGTTAATGTTTAACTGTTTAAAATGAGTAAGTTACTATTTTTCTTCAACAGAAAAAAGATTGATTGATTGATTTTCACCATGTTGACTTGGGTTAGTTGATAGGATAAAATACAAAAAGAAGAGATAATTCATTCGTTTAGTTCTATTTACTCCATAAAAGTGAGCTTTTTTCTTTAGATTAATTGCTGTCTATTTTCTTCAGGTGATTGAAACGTGAACATTGACAGTGTAAATGAAGACTTAAATATATTCGCTATCGTAAATATCTTTTTTTCATATTAGCCTAAGATTTCTCAATAAGAACTTCTCATGAATGCCAATTTTTGTCACATTCATTACGGAACACTAAATTCTCTGTATTAATACCAGTCTGTTGAGCTTTTAAATAAAGATTATCTGGTATATGAAAATTGACCATTTTCTCCGGTTGACTTAAAGGCCATGAATGTTTATTTGATATATTGGATGATGAATTCATTAAATTTCTGTGTTGTTCTTTTCTTCGTGTTCTGTGTACTGCTTCATCAATATCTTCATCAGGATCTTCATCACCTTCAATCTCCTCCTCTTCTTCCTCTTCGTCGTCGTCATCTTCATCTTCAACACCATCATGTTTATTACGATGAATATGTCGTGATCTATTACGATGTGATAACATGTAGGCATTTTTTGAATTTCTTCCTTTATCCGAAATATTGTGATCTGTAGAAAATGCATTACGATCTATCATAAGCCCACTAGTTGAAATCGTATCTAATGGACCAAATTCTTCAATAGATAATCGTTTACGCTTGATACATTCTTCATCACTATCATCACAGATTGATGAATCTTTATGATTTTTTCGACCAATTGTTGAAATAGTTGATCCTTGTTCAGCCAATTCAAGTTGTTCCAATGTACCAGGACCATTTAATTTAGCTATATTGTGATCTTTCTTCCATTTCATTCTTCGATTCTATAAACATATCATTTACAAAAAAAGATAACAGTAAATAGCACTGTTAGAATGATACAAATTTTTATATCGCTTGATGAGTAATAAATAATCACATTTAGTTTCATTAATGCCCAGTCATACATAAAACTACCAGTTTAAATTTGGCCTATTTACTATAAATATAATAAATTATTGTAACTTAAGGGTTTTTCCTTGATTAAATTACACAAGAAAATCACCATAGTCAGTAATTCGAATTAGAATCAAGGATAACTCATAAGTCTAAATGATTTATTCAACATTAATTGGGACTTTCTAAGAGTTGTCTGTTCGATCCATGGTATTAGCTGAATGGATATTCCGTAAACTTGGTTCAAGAGCGGTTTATTATCTTTGCTTAATTCTTTGATCAGTGAAAATCACCAATTAAAATTTCATAATTAGTTATTGACATACTTGTCTTAATGTCACTAAAAGAAGTCAGAACTGTCACAGCTAATGTGTATACCGATTCAAATGAGTAGGTCTTTGGTTTACCCAAAATCTTCTTATTCAGATGTCTAGCCGTATGACAATACATTCCCCCTCCCCACCTATTTATAAATAAACCACTAGATCACTTAATAACTTGTTAGAATTGTTTATCATTTTATTTGAAAATGAATGGATTATTATAACTATGGGACTATAATTACTGGGTGGTATTAAGTACTCAACAGGAAACCTTGTATAATCCGGGGTCTGTGCTAATGGACACTTTTCAATAATGTTTGCTTGCAATCTTGTGAGGAGCTACTGTTTCATATGAGGTTAAATCCTCTGTTATCAACCTTCATAGTTCGAGATATTTACAGTGGTTAATTGTTATGTAGTAATTAATGACAATAATATCTAGTCCTTAGTACTGATCTAACCCTAATGATTAAAATACATTGTGGTCACTGCTCTAAATAACTAGACTGTCTTCAACTACCGAACAGTGCTAGTGATGTTCAGTTATTTAGACTTGTGGTAGCATTGCAACTTGATGGACAGAATTCAGTTAGCACTGTGGAATAAATAAAAATGAACTTGCTAATAACTAAGTGATTAATTAGTGTAAGTTGCAGTTAATATATAAAAATAACTCATAGTTTAGCGATAAAAATTACTCCAGTTAGACTCAAATGGACATTTCTAGTTTCATTGAACTTGACAGGAAATTTAGATACACTTGTATTTCCCCTCATTCGACCAATTTGTAAAAGTTAATTTCATGTTACATTCATCAATTTACTAAAAAGGATGATGAGATTATAAAGTAAACATATAGTATTGTAACATCTCCATGACTCCTTTGAGCTCCAATCTATGTGATTCTAGATGCCTTTACTCTAATTTTTAATCTGTAGACCGTTCACCTTCCTTCAATTTCTAACCACGATCAACATAGAACTTGTTATCTTACAGTGTGATTCCGAGCCTAAATTTAACAAGTCGATACACCTGTATTCAAGTTAGTCTTCATCGTATCATCACCATTTCGCTTCTTTTATGTATCATTATACATTGAATGATCTAGTAATGCACAAAAGAAACACGGAACACTTAATTCATAACAATATATAGTTTCAATTGAAGCGAATCGGTTATTATCTACCTTTATCACAATACAAATATCTACTACCTATGTATGTAAGTGTTCATTGTCTACTACTAAATTTTTTTTAAGCTGAATATGTTAAACTGTATGGGTAATAAATAATGCTGTAGGGTAGATAAAAATTGAAAAATAAAGTATGTTGGAAGAAAATAGAAGGAGTTATCCCATATATACATTTAGATCTTTTGTAATTTCCATTATTCCCTGGCATTTAATTTGCATCCTATTGTTCTAATAAGAAATACGTTATATACATATAAAAGTGAAAGGGTGGACTATATGAAACTGTTTACCAAATTTTTTTGTAGTAATGATCAAGACTGGCGAGTAAACTAACTAACTGGAAGAAATATTTCATGCCTTTATATAATGTACAAAATAAAATATTAAGTTGACAGGGGGTGGGGTTGTGTGGGGGGTGGGGTACAAGAAAACTACAAAATGTTTGAAGGTGGGAGATGAATGTAGGACCTATAAGATAATATTGGATGACATGAAGGATATACGGATGTTTTTTTCTTTCTAATTAAAGGGGTGAAATGTGTATGTTTGGTACATAGATAGTTTACAAGTTACCACCAAAACATAACATTTACATTTTTTTTTGCATATGTTAATAGCAAATTTATGGGGTTGTCAATTATATGTGAATACAGTGTGTTTTTTAAAACTACCTTAAATTATGATATATACGATTATATTATGTTGTTATACACTATAGAATGTTAAGGTGTTTGTTTGGTTCCCTTACTGCTAAATATTCTTCACAAACAGTGTACATTACCAGGTGGTTAATATCCAATCTTAGGAGATTTAGAAAATACCAGATAAAAAGAAAATAGGTTATTTATGTTTAGTCAATGAAGAGTTGCCTTATATACTTCGGATTAATTCATGCTAGTGTTTTGCTACAGCTGAGTTGAATCCTAAATTGTTAATGTATTAAAGAAAACAATTTTTAAAAAAAATACAACGGATCTTCTGTAGGATGAAATATTTACACTGACTAATCACAGAGTAGTAACCGGTGTAATGTTTCTGTAGTTCCTTGTATTAGCCAAGCTATATCGATTGAATTGGCAATATGAGCACTAATCGAAACACATTGACATGGCATACATTACGCTACAGTGTTAGTTATTTAGGGGGCAATGGGACCTAAGTTACTTGTTAATTAACTACTGTCATCAACGTACTTTTCTTACGGACTACCACCTTTAACTAACTGACAAACAAAAAGTCTATTAAATGTTGAGTTACTTAAACTGGAGACAACATCACAACTTATTTGAGTGAGTTCAATCAGCCTAGAAGTTTGAACAAATATGACATTTGTTACTACTCAGATTTTAAAAAAATTTTATTACAAGTCTAGTAGTGGTTGATTAGTTGCTTTCCATGTATATGACTTAATAATGTTTACTTGTAAGTTTATACCTAATCATAATTCATTTGATGAAAAGTTGTACAGTTAAAGTTTGTAGGAAGAATGTTAACAATTTGGAAAATAAGTGAATTCTACTTTTATCTTCAGAAATATTGATTGTTGAAATTGAAATCGGTCTGATTTTGAGGTCCTTAATGATAAAGTATGAAGAAAAACTGTTGAAATACTACTCTACTGTAGATTTTCCATTTCAGATTTCTAAAGTGTTTCATACTATTTGAAATCATTAATTTCAAGTTTAAAAGATATAAATGTATATTTTGGAAATATTCGGCGGATTCAAATGAATAATTTAAAATAAGAATAAAATTTCCAAGACATGACAATACATTACTGAAAGCGATTACGTCACGTCATCTTTGATTAACATGTAATCTCATGAATTGAAATATTAAGATATTCAGTATAAAATAGCTTCAGATGTAAATGTTTGGTATTTTTCCATTATAGATATTGCACTAAAACTAAAGAATAGAATGTTTCTTATGAAACCTAGTATTATGTAGTTTAAAGTCGCCTATTCAAACATTATTGTTCGGTATGCAATGAACTCTGATCCTATTTTACAATTTGATAATTTAACTCCCAAAATTATTTTAGTTTCTAGGGGTTGTTGAAACTCAATTTAATATTATATTAATGTAGTCTATTAGATTACTACTACGTAATGAAATTAACTGACTCTACATTTGTGCATTTATAGTAGTTAATTATTACGCAATAACCATAGCAGATGCCGGCTGATCCTTAATCGAATTCTGTTATTTAGATTACAACGTATACCTATTAGTGTAAGCGATTTCTTAACATAGCTATACAATGTTTTAAAGCTTATATATTTGAATACAGTCGATTGAAAAGACAGAACGAATGATTTTTACTATTTGGCACTGATATTTGAGTAAATTGGTGTTCCTGTTAGTTTAAACCTAAATAGAAAAATCAACACAAAATGAAACTGCTGATATCACAGCATTGATCTGAACTGTGGATGCGCACTGCTGAAGAGTCTCATACTAGGACGAAACAGCTCTCCAGTGCTTCCAGGTGATTTGTGGTTGTCTGATTGAGATCAATCCGTGATATTAGCATTAATAAATTAACCATCTCCACAACGACCCCCTTAATTGTTAAAAAAATATGTTAAATCACAAATAGAGATGGGAGTACATATGTATCAGCCTGTTGCAAAATTATACGACTAAATAAGCAAACAACATACAGTACTAATGAATAATTAAGTGAACATGTCGTAAAGTACTTTACATTCAACTAACCTGAAACCAAATTTTAATTTGTCTTTCTGTCAATGTAAGCGTATGAGCTATTTCAATTCTTCGTCTACGTGTTAAATATCTAGTAAGTAAAAAAAAATTTTGTGAATAGATAACCCATTAAAAATAATGTTGATCATTAAGTTACATGAATTAACAGAAAACCAGTAATGACATCTTCAGAAAGCATTATTGTACTTGAAAAGTGCTCTCACACTACACTTCATGTGTTTTGCTTACATCTTATACCTACTATTTCTAGTAGCTTTTTGACATATTCACTTGAAATAACTTTAAAATAACGTCGTTTCAATGCAATCAACTCTTATTTTTATTTAAACTTTACAGCTTATTTTGTATCAACCTGATTACAACTGTAAACTAGTAGATATTCCTGTGATAACATTCAGTATATGCGTATATACATAAATTTGAGCAGAGCAAAAGTAAACAATTGTATCATCATCATCATCATCAATGTAGAACAGGGCAAATATGCCCATAGGTTCAAGTTATCGTACCGTATTAGCACTAAGAGATAACAGAAGGTAACATAATAACAGAATACAAGAGAAGAGAGTGAAATAAAGTTGTGCAGAAACTAATAATAGGATTCAAGATTTAGATGAATACACTTGTACCACTGTAACCGGTTCTAAACCATATCTTCAAGTGTCTCCAGTTATTTATTGCGACTATCACGCTGACCCCAACCAGGTAATCTGCATCTACAATAATATGGATTTATTTTATTTTATTAGGTTCCCATCAGCTTCTTACAATCTGTAATATTTTACAATCAAATTGACATCCTTATGTAATGAAACTAGTTGGAAGTAATAGTTATCATCATGATAGATTTAAAGGTATAAGCAGAGATGTAAATGGAGTTAAGTGATGAAATGAAATATTGCAGTTATATATGTACCATATGTTGAATAACATTCGGTAATAGTTATCATAAGAGAAGGTTGAAGAAGTAGAAATAAATGGTTGCATAGTGACAAACTGCTGACGTCGATTAGGATAAAATAAAACAAATGAGTAGGGCTCAATTAGTTATGAGTGAAATTACTAAAACGGAAGGGAGTCAAGGAAGTAACATGACGATATAACGAAATAAGGAAGAGTTTTTAAAATGTTTATTATAGAGATTATGTTACCAAAACAGGAAGAGATTAACAAATATTTCTTTTGTTTCGTACATAGTCGGCTTTTTGGTGTTTGGTGTCAGTAGGTTCAACACATTCCAATAGACCGGAGTTCGGTTGTTGATTGATCAATCTAAAGAATCTCATTATAATTAATCTGATATCCTGAATCCAATAGAATGTCTGACTCAAGGTTCTTCTATATAAACAAAGGTCTTTTAGAACATATTCAAAGAAACTCAGATAGGCCCTTTATGTTAATGTTATTCTGTTGAAATTATTACAACGAACCAAGTGTACAAATTACTTATGTTCATTATTGACATGAATGTTCATTAAGTAAAATATCGAGGAAGCCCAGTTTAATCCTATGATTTTTATTAATTTAACATTACGAATTGGTCTGAATTAGACAACCACTGATCATTAGGAAGTACCGGATAGCTATTTCGGCCTAGTGTACACTTCTCCTTCATATAAGATTACTTATAATTTCTACCACTGTAATAGTGTTTATTATCTGTTATACATTTTGGTGACTGTTACTTATCGTTTACTAAAGCAAGAAACAAGTTAAGTAGATAATATATTATTCTGTTCTCTTAACTAATAAGTGATCATGAAGATACAAGAATGTACTTCTTCAAAGTGTTCTCTTTTCAACGAATTCATTTTCAAATGTATACAATTTGCTTAATAGTAAAAAGGTGTTTACTAATGACAGTATCTAAGCATCAACATAAGAAACATTATTTTTAAGAATCTGAAAATGTAATTCAGTAACCAACAAATTCTCATAGAAATTAGATAGAAACTAATCAATCGATCGATTTATTATAACTATAATATTAATAATAAAGTTTTACCATTTGACATTTTTTTATTGCTCATCACGTTATATTGTGAGTTATTTTTGTACTATTCAATATCAGTCTAAGAAATTCTAAGCACTCAGAGAGAGAGAGAGAGAGAGTGAGAGACCTAAGTATCCTGAATTCGATAAAAAAATTAATGTTACAATTATGAGGATTTCAATAGTGGGACAATACAGATATCTATTATACTCTCAATCTTATTGGTGATTACAAATGATAAAAATGACTTACTTGTTAAAATGAAATTCTTTTTCTAATTCTAAAGTTTGATAACGTGTATACGTTTGTCGAGTTCGTTTTTGATCAACATTAATATCTAAAATAACGAAGAGATAAAGAAAAATTATCATGAAATAAAACAATGTACAAATGAAGTAAGCACTCATTTCTTTTTTATTACAGTGTATCATAGTTATAAGAGTTTTGTATTTCAACAGAAGTAGTAAAAACATAGTGAACTTGTGAGGGAAGTTAATTCTAGAATAACATTCAGATGGTGAAGTGATGATTTCAATTTCCAATATTGATAAGCTACTGAATCAATGATTATTAGTAAACTGAAAATCCCTGTTTGTAGTCGAAGCCTTTAATACATTGATTGATTACTGTGTAGTGATTAATTTGATGTTCATCAAGTTCTTTATAGTAGTGATCGAATTTTAATAATCAAGTTTAGATATCGCTACTAGTTTAAGTGAGTCGACATCATTGGCACTATGTAGAGATGGTTTGCAATCAGTTGCTGTTCAAATATCACAATGGTAAAAACTGAGTGACCAGAGATTAAATTTGCAGGTAAGTATAAATTCTCTCACAGATTTCATGTGTGTCATACTGAAAAGTGTTTAGGGTTCACTCTAGAATACACCCCCCTTGCCCTAAACTACTTCCATTTGAAAGCTTTAATTACAGAAGTATGAATTGAATTTGCCCGAAAAACTTTTTCTGTTTTCTTCATATAAGTTTGATATTGTCTTCAATTCAATGAAACTGGAAGAGTTTTACTACGGTAAAAATGTCAATCAATAAATTACCTGATTACAAAAATAAATGTTGTTTTCATCACGTATTTATAACGATTTAAGAATATATGAGTCTTAAATGTTGAGTTGAGGTGGTTTTGACTTTTATTCATCCCTGTTTGACCTTAGTTCAGGGCCAAAGAATACCAGGGAACAGTAGGCAGCTGTTTCATCTGGTTGTGGGACTCTCAAGTACTGGATGTCCACGATTTCGGCTGGGATTTAAGTCCAGGACCTTCAGCTCTCATGGAAAACGCGTAACCATTGGCACTCCTAAGTCAAGAACAACAGTGGAGTTCTAACTTAAACCAATTTGTGATATAATGCGACAACCAGCCAATGGTATTTATGTCTCACTCCAGACATGCTTGAAGAGTCCTATATCAAAATGAAACATTCTCCTAGTGTTTCCTGATTTTCTCCTGTACACAACCAATCTGTGGTGAATAAAATCAACTAATAATCTTGTAGTGAAAACAATTAAAACGTGATGAATTATCATCAAACGACAATTGCGATAGCGTAGCTAAAACATTATTACGGTATTTGTAGGTGATTCCGAATAAGAAATGATTTATAATAAAAAAATTGATATATGTTTATCATAGACGTTATCTATGAAGTTTCCATGAAATTTGTTAAAGTATGAAACATATTAATATAGAATAGGATTTCAATGACGAAAGTATATTAGTTTATATGGGACTGTGTGCCATCATGAAACATGTTTTATCAAAATGATAATATCTAGAATATTAGAGTCACTGGTTTACCAGGACTTGCAAAATCAGTCATCATGAAATAGTCTATGGTTACGTAATATTAAGAATTGACTAGAGCTAGAAATGTCAATTGCTACTTTTCGACCCAGCCGATTTACTAATATAGTTCCCGCTATTCGTAGTTTATTGTTTGGATTCCTATATGTTATTGTATTCATTGACTGTCAAAGGGTCATAAATATAAATATAAGAGTTGTCCTGTATTTTGTAATTTCAATGATTCACTGAATTATAGCGATTTGCACTGACTCACTAATGAACCATTTTAGTAGGCATAATCTTAATATTGTTACTTAGCTTTTGTATTCCTCATCAATGATAAGAACAGTTTGTTAACATAACAGTCTAATTGTTTAACACTTAGAATTGTATTCCCATTAACAGTTAAAATCATTGTAAAACAAACTAGATCATTATGAGAGATATTGTTATAATACTATTGAAACATAATTCCACTTACTAGCAATTACATTACACTTGATCAAATTCTAACAAACTTAAGAAGTACTATGAAGGTGGTTTATATATTTTCCACCTCCTCCTTTGTCTCGTTGTGAAACGAGAGATAATTACCATAGAATTTACAATCTAGGATAGATAACAAAAGATGTCACTGAAACAAAATTGATTGCAAATGATTACGAAAGAACATGATTGACAACTAATCCACGGTTGGATGTCTTACACACACGTATTAAATATTTACTACAAAAATACTTGTAAAACGGGAACTTTGTTGAATATATACATATTCTATGATGTAATCAAATATATAGTACTGATTACCACTAGTATTATGATTATTACTGCAATCAATTTAATTTTAACAACGGTGCAATATCTCTGTATTTCATAAATGAAGTGTTACTCAAAGACAATCAACTGCATGACCACCTACTTAATCTTTGATTTACATTAAATTTTCATTAATAATACTATTGTAATCTACTAAACATCATATTAACCAATAAACAAACAAGTGTTAGATCACCTTTCTTTACCTCGGTCATTTCACTTCATTACCATACTGTTTTGCATACATAAACAAAAAAAAACACTGGATAAACGATTAGGAAACCACAAGTCAAATGTAATTGAAATAATAATAATAATAATAATAATAACAGTAATCATAAAGTTAGTCCTGCAATTTTTTGTTCGGTAAATATGACAGAAATGTACCTGGAAAAATAATAAACTAACAAAGCTTCTCATCAGTAACCAAGGTTAATTTTCTATAACTCCTTCGGCACAAGTTAAGAGTTTCGTTAGCATATATATATATATATATATATATATATATATATATATATATATAGTTGGCAAGAAAGAAATATGGGTATTTACCAAAAACAAAAACGAAGTAAGGTTAAATTAAAGAAGGCAAATATTACAATATGACCAAGAAGAAATTAGTATAATATGACCTAGACGGTCTACATAGATTCCGATAAATTCTATCTATAAATCATTGTTAACTAGCTGGTAGCTTTTTCTCTTTATATATATATATATAGTGTCAGATAAAGATTTATTACCAACTTTATGTATAGATGTATTAATTAGTAATTGTGTTAACTCCATTATTGTTACTGATGGTAGTAATAAGCTTGTTTTTTTAATGTACCATTAACTTGTTTTGAATCGATTCTATTGGAATTTCTTATTAATTCAACACATTTTTCTACGATTTATATGTGTAAATGAATAAATTTTTTTGGATGGTATCCAATAAAAAAAGGACATTTTAACAACTCATTATTGTGAATTGTATTCATTAGAGATTGATCATGGTTGGGTACCAATGGACTCCATAGGAACTATTAAATAGCTGTTTCGCTATAGTGGGGTTTTTTTTATTGTATGATTATAAATATCATAAAATTAAAGTCAATTATTATGTAACTACCCTTTGGTAGGTTACTGTGTTTAAAATGGTCACGTTATTTAACCATTTCTAGTTAACATGCAAAAAGATGTCACTTTTTAATTATTATTTTGTTTGCATGTAAAGAAATAAGTGTTTTTGACCATGTTTACAACATCAATCCTCGATTTATCACATAGTCGGTAAGTAGAGTTATCTTAATGAGCAGTTCACAACTCACCTTAAAATTTACTATAATAAATAAGCTAGTTTATGACTGGCAAACGGAACATATGTTTTGTCCTATTTATGACTCCTGAACTAGATATGTCTGCATCCCAATGTTGGCATCCACACTGAGGTTCGAACCTCGTTCGTTTTATATCAAATTCCACCAAGTTCACTACTAGACTACTAAGTCCAGAGAGCTACAGTCGTACAATTAGTATATATATATAATTTAAATGTAATTGAATCATCCCGTTGGTCCGATATCAATTAAAACTGATCAGTTTCAGTTGCCATATATGCATCCTGAGATGATTATCTCGACCAAGCGATAGTTCATAAGTATGATTTAAGGTAAATTATGGCTTTAAATTTACTGTGATGCTTAGTATTCTGCTGCACAAAAATTTCAAGTATTGTGTGCATTTAAAAAAAAAATACTCATTTTGATATCAGTTTGGATCAAAATATCTTAGTAGAAACCATCCCTGTTATCACTGACATTGATCTATGTTCTGATAAGTTAATCAGTTATGCGATAACTGAGTTCTTATGATATCCAATGTTCATAAGGTGTAAACATAATAGAAACAATGGTTTAAAGCGAGAGTTTATTTACAAGAAACTTACTCTGCAAGATAAAAAATAATTGAACATAAACCAATCAGACAATACTATTGAAGTTTATTTTTAAAACTGAAATATTCAGAATCAAAATATGTTTTTTATTTGTAGGAAAGACTTCTATCTGAAATGTGAACCACAATTGCCAGCTTGCAACAATGCATAACTTGGTATGCATTTACAATAGCCTAATTATCCATACCTTTTGTCAGTAAACAGCTACAACATTTGTATGCTGATATAATAGTAGTATAAATGATAGTGAAAGAATCAGATGCTGGAAATGGAGTTTGGAAAGCATAAATGAATTGAATAGCAAGTCTGAGATAATATCATAAATCAAGATTGTGATCAGCATAAAGAATAAATACACTTGTGATGGTTTTACTGATCATTAGCTACACTGCTATCTTGTCAGTGTTCATAACGAAGCAATTTCTATGAAGTATAAAGAATTAAACTACAAAATTTCGGAAATATTAGTCAGTTACCGAATGCAAATATGAATTGACTTTGAGTGTAGATTTTTAAATATACGGTGATTTGTGTAAGTTACTGATAAAGACAGACAACCAGGAATTTAACCCAGAAACTTCGGGTCTCGAGGAGAACCATTAAGTTGTAATCCAAAAGTCGACACTTTCAACTTAGATGAATTTTGATACTTTTGAGATTATCCAAAGTCAATAATGACAACAATCTCACTTTGATATATATGAACCTCCTAGAATTATTATACTAAAATGAGGCAAATGTCCGGTTCTCCATGCTGAAAATGATATCAATCCAGAACGAATGTCAACCACATAAGTAATTTTTTTTTAAACCAGTCATCGTGTTAACAGTGATCAATATGTACAAGCCGAAATAGTTAACTAATAATATGATCAACAGTTAACGACTTAATTCATTGCAAAGATAACTTTTTAGATCATAGCTTTCTACCAGGAGCTGTAAGTAATTCACTTCGCAGTAAGTACTGATCACATCATTACCGTTTTCAATGTGAGTGGTCAAAAAAAGTTTTAACAAAACAGTCTTCGTAACTACCATAACTACCATGTATTCACAATCGTAGACTTTTAACTAAAAAGACCGAATGTCAGCAGTTTCAAGGAATGGACAATACTACATTTACATCTATCACTGTAGAAGTAACTGCCAAAAACAGGCCAATAAATGCCATTCATTGATTTAAGTAGAAAATCAAAGATTTTAAATTCCTCTAAACTTAACTATATGACATGTAGAACTTAGTTGTAATACTTCCTTGTAATATGAATTCATACTGCTAAGAAGTAAGAAATTATTACTGATCATCAGTTGTTCTTCATTTGTTATCACCCTCTAACCAAGACTACTTTCAATGGGTGTTTGTTAACAAGTAAGTAATTTTTTTCGATTGTTGATAAGAGAACAGAACCAGAAAAAATGAAGCACACTTACAGAACCATCACCATTTTAATTCAGACATCTCAGAACTCGATGCAACATGAATATGAGCAGGGTAGAGATTGTTTTTTCAAGTAAATAAACTATTTCATGTCATAATTTACTGAAGCTTCGCCGGCAGATTATAATGTGTAATAATGCCTAGAAACGGTTTGTTAAGTGAAGTTTATTTTTTTAAGTGTGAGTTTGTAATTTCTATAACTTACTAACACTTGTTAGATAGCCATCGGAAACTATAGAGAACGGAGAGATGCTTTGTCCTAGTATAGGACCCTCTAGGAATACGTATTCATGACCCAACCAGGAAATCCACCTTAGAACCTTCACGTTTTGTAGCGAACGATCAACCATGTGACCATTGAATCTGTCAGGATCCAGTGTCTAATATTTCTAACTTCAGTTATTTGGCTATATATTTCCACCACCTAACTATTGTCACTGGTAGGTAACTGTATCACATTCAGTGTGACTGAAACTTCTTCGTGGTGTAGTAGGTGCTTACCGAAAAGGAGTCACATACTAAGAAGTAGCAGCTTTCTAGTGTTTCCTGGTTTACAGTGGTTATTTAGCTCATATCAATTAGTAGTGCCAAGTTCATATGCAATTTATTTGTTTATTTTCCTAGAATTTAATCATAACACACATAGTACTATTTATCGTATTTCCTGGTATTAGTAATAGTAATGATACAATAATAATGGTGGTTATAGTCAAACATTGTTCACTGAACCTACAATATATGTGTATTTCATGACTAGATAAACAATCCAGAATAGATCTAAGTAGCATTCGTTTCTTATCTCACTTTCACGAATCATGAATTTTGTGCTTATCTCCAATTATTATTTTCATTTTAGTATCTTCATTAATCAAAGTTTAGTAAAAGAAAATTAGTTTTGTGATTGAAACACCAACCATCAGTCATTATTGTTACTAGGCATACATGATAATTATTGAATTAATAGACGAGATAATTAATTAGCACTCAATTTCTTCTTCATAAACTAGTATGCTCGCATGAATTGTATCAGCTGGTTCTTTATGCTAATGTGAACAATATTTACTAGTCACTTTGTAATTTATTCATACTCTGTATGTAAGTAATTTGATGTGGCAATTAACCAACGTCCTCTTAACAATCACCATTAACAATTTGCCAGTACAAAAATATTCTATTTCTGTTGGTTTATTACTCTGATGAAAGGTATCTTTCTCCAGAAAGTGAAATACTATTTCAAAATAAGTTTTCATCCGTAATTGAGGTTAGTGAAAACCAAAGGACACTGGATTAGTGTTAAGAGCTCTTCAGACGGCAATTGAAAATGCAGCATATTGTCTTGTAATTATAATACACTTAGAGCCCATTTTAAATAGATTCTGGAGACTCTCGACAAAACACATTTGAACAGTTAAATAATATTCACGGTATTTATAGTCTCGGGAGTAAGTTTCCGCGATCCCTAAATAAAAATTAAATAAGTGTTCGTTCTGTCAATATATAACACGTTTCTATTACGTTTTGTCGAAATCCAGCTGCTTAAGTTTCCTAAATTTAGTTTTATGGTATGAAACAACTTTCATCTAATATTGTAAATAAAGTAATAGATATATTATCCAAGTATGGCCCAGTCGAAATGTTCCCAGATTATCCATAAAGCTTTCAATCCATACGGTATAAATTATATTCAGTAGTTTCAGTCATTTTTTCAGTGGATAAGGACTGTACATTACAGTAATATTTTCAGTAAAGTAATTCATCTCAGATGTCTGCAGATGTTGACAGCTATCTGCTATAAATAGGTTCAAGTTACTGTGGGCCTATAGACCGGGTGAAAAATACTTGTACATTAAATTCTAGGACTTAGAATATTATCTTTAATAAAAAAAATTTTATTCTAACAGACAAATTACCTTCTAAATGAATAAAAAAATTACCAAAAACACTCCGTATAACACATTTACTGAACAATGAAAAAAATTACAGATAATGTCAGCTTTGAAAATCGGTTGTTAACGCTGAAATAGTCAAGTCTCAGTCACCGCTGAGACACCATACATATGTATAAAGTGTATTTAGGCACATTCTAATGATTAAAATCTATTTTTTTTTCAAGATTTTTCAATCAGCTTACTACTTACTAACTTCAGGATGCCCCTAAAGCACTAATGAGAAATCGTGACTAGTAGAATCAGTAATTTTGTCAAAGATGTCTCTCAGATTATTAAGTATTGGAACGACAATAATAACTGACCAGTTTTAGTCCTGAATACCAACAGCAAGAAGTTATAAATCATTATCATTACATTCGCTCTTGTTGAAAAAATTAATTACTTAAAGAGTGATGCGTTAGGTTTTGAAGCGATAGACACTTGGTACGAATCACTGCGTGAACATCAGCACTAGCTTAGATAAACTCTAGTGACGAGTCCAGGTCTCCATCACTTACTAAGACCAACGATGTCTCTTACACTGTTTTAAACAAAAGGGTCAATTAATGTTCTAAATGTACGATATCTCATATCATGTAGGAAGTAGGGTTAATACATCGTAGATTTGCAACCAACATTTATATTATAATAGTAGCTAAATATTTATTTACTTGTAGGTTCAGTAGATTTTATGGTAAACAGTTTTTAATCTTCTGTCCTAATTCGGTTTACTAAAGTAATGTATCCGAATCTTGCTGATGTTTACCATTTTTAGAAAATACTAATTGACTAACTATTAAATAATCAAGGAATGCTAAAGATCCATAGGTATTCTGTGTTATTTGTTTCCAATCGTTATAGCTTACCACTACAATACCATAAAAACGTACTTAGAGAACCACTGAAATCCAAGAAGTAATAAGTAATGAAGTAATTAAGACTGGAAGTATAAATCACTGAATATCAGCTAGTTATATCTGACGTTAGTCGTTATTATCATAAGTCTTGAAGGTCTAACATTTGATCACATGTTGGTGTTTAAATATATAACAGTAGATCTCAAAACTTTCAAAACTAATCCGATACAACTATTTGTTACTTACTGTGTTTATTTATTCTTTACAACTAACTACCTGATATCAGTTAATTGTTAAAACTAACTAACTAAAAGAAGCCTATTTTTAGCAATAGCATCAGAATAGTTTCTCAGATTAGTCTATAAATTCTATCCTAACAGAATATACAAATCGATAAAAGAAATATATTTTACATTGAAACTATAAAAAAAAATAGATATTCATATTATTTTTCTATAAGGAGAAACACACGATTGACTTGTAAAACTTCTAAAAAAAAAAGAGGATAAGAAATATGTGATTTCACTTTCTACTTTTTCATTGAAATTTTTTTTTTTTTGATAACGAAAAACACAATTAAAAGAACATCAACTCTGAATAGTACTAGTCACGAAGAATTGTCTTCTTCTTCTTCTTCTTCTTATGTTTTTTTCATATAAATTTTTGCATACATTTTCACTTTGACATACAGACAAATAAATAATTAAACATATGCTTATGCCTTTATAGATATATATTTTAAGATTAATCGAATGAAATGAAAATCTTCAATAAAGAGTAGGTAAGTAAGTAAGTAAGTAAGTAAGCAAGTAAGTTGGTACAATCAACCATTGATCACAATTTAAACAAATAAATGATGGAAGCTTTCATTGCCATCTATTGATTCATTTCTACATTTGTTTATTAGATGAACATAATTTTCTATGTGGAACGATAACAAATGTCGTTTTCTTTTGTAAAAAAAGTCTTTATCTCTACATTGAAAAATGAGATTTGAAAACAGTCAATGTTCAATTTTCAATTTACATATATTCAAAAGTCAATAATATTTATTCAGTATAATTGAAATTTTGCAAATTTAATCATTATAATTTCAATAATGTTTATCTAATTAGTTTATCGTGAAATTCATATAAACATAAGTGATGTTGAAATGTTGCAAACACTATGATGTTCACTTCAGTTAAACGAACTAGCATATTCATTAACACTTTAAGAGTATACAGTAATGGAAGACGTTATATTTTGTAGCCAGGCCAAAATATGATCTAATCGTTTTAAATGTGTTGGTGTTAACTTTATTTTGAATAATACTTATTACTATTATTATTACCTGTAAAAGTTTATGAAAAAAAGATCGATCGTAATATTTAGTTAAGATCATCATGATACATTTCATAATCATAATGGACTAGCGCAAAGATCAAAAGGATGTTATGAATAACATCAAATACTTGCAAATGTAACGATTTGTTTATATAAAAGTTTGACGAATAATTGATGCGTAATTTGTTTATTTAAGTAGCCTGGATAACATTTTCACGGTAATGAACAATCAGATATATTTAATATAGAAGTAACTTATGAAATTAAATGATCAATAACTTTATTATTTAATCAATGTAATCGGTAACTAATTCTAATGAAAGGAATTCTGTTTTAATAATATTTTAGAGATTGTGAATATGACGTCATCAAAATTGATTTCATGGTTGGTGTCAACTTCATGTGTATGCACGTAGAGTAGAAACTATGAATGAAACAGAAACAATGTAATCTAGTACTAACCACCTTTAACAATACATCGTTTGATGAATTTCATTGACTGACATTAAAATGAAGTATAAAATTTCATACAAAAATGTAAATTTGTTTACTTTCATTTCTAGAACTTTTGTTAAGAATTTGTTGAAATAACTTCTTTCAAAGTTTGGTTTATAGATAACCAATGGACAGTATGCTTGACTATCAGAGTTGGATACTGTTAAACAAGAAGAGAAGTTAATTTACTCACTATTCTTAGAGTCTAGGCAGATATTTACAAGAGGATACAATTAATAATAAACTGGATGAAATTAGAATGACTGCCCTTTCACCCTCCCCCCCCCACATTGATCAACCGTAACTTGAAACAATAGAAAACTGTATTCATAAACGTTGGTTTCAAACAAGATATAATAGTAGAAATCCTAAAAGTTGGATTATCAAAATATCTGAAGTAAACGTTTTAGGTCAAGGGTAATATAGCACTTTGCACCAACTTAGTGCGTGTTTACCAGCTCATGAGAAGCAAGTTATATTGGCCGTATGATGTTCAAGAAGTTCTAAACAAATATCCAAGAACTAGTGTACACGATTATCTAGAACAAATAGCAAGTCAATTAACTGCTCACTTCCTGAATATATGATCGATCCAGTTGATACACTACTACACAAACCAGCTTTTAAAATCATTTGCAAGTTTAGAGGAGCTGGTTCGGACTTTTATACACAGTTGAGATCTTAGCACTTCAAAACTCTGGCTTGATTTCTGTATTCAGAAAAAAGTATCAGTGGTTATTCCTTGATTTCACTATGCTTTTACTACCCATTACATTTTATATTTTGTAAGTTGTCTTAATATTTATCAACTTAATAACTGTCTTAAACATTTCGACTACTACATCTTAGTAACCATTACTTTAACTTATTACATTTGACACATGAGAATGTCTACTTACTTTCGATAACCTTGTTATGTGATACAATGTCTACTTTATTTGATATTCGAAAAAAGATTCATTTAACTAATTTTTGATTATTTGCTTTAACTGATTATAATAACTCAGCATTCTACCATAAATACAGTTATATAACTCAACTAAGTGATTGCATCGAAAAGAAAGTGATCTTAAATGAAGTATCTACAATTCGATATGATGAAATAATGAACATCTTTGGTTACTTAAACATTTGTAACTTTATCTACCTTTAAGTAATAATAATTGAATGAAAAATTTAACTTGACATACATCAAATGTCTTTTTCAGAGAAGGTGATATTAATGCTATGGAATGATTTCAAATGAAAAATCACTAAAAATCAAAGAAATAGTGAGTAATTAGTTAATTGAAAAGAGAAACTCAACATTGGCACACATAAATCGACATCTTTACTTGGTGTCTAGTGGATAAAGCAACTGTAATTGTAATCATCTAACAGATTTTTTCTTCAATAAACTGTTACTTGTACACGCATATATGACATGGTAAGGGAAAAAAACTGCATCCTCACACTTATGTAGACTAATACTTGGGAATATTTAATGATGATGATGACGACTGACTAAGGAAGAACTAATTATATGTGTCGAAATAATTTGTTAATTAGAAAATAAATAACATAAACGTACCAGTTCCTTTAGGATTCATCCAAGGATAGACCACTACACTGGAGTCATTTGAATTACCACTTTGACGCAATGATTGTCCAGTACAATTATTGCTATTATCATTCAATAAAGAATTATTATTGTTATCTAATGATGAATTCATTAATATATTCTGTTGTGTAGATTGATTTATCAGATCATTAGGACTAGTTAGATAAGATTGGTTCTCTGAATTAACTAATGAACGAAATACTGTACTACCAAATGACGATGGACTATTTAGTAAGGCCTGATAATTTGTATCACGTAGTGTTAAGTTCCCATTTAATTTCATAGAATCATTCATATTTGATTGATGCACCATTGAACGTGAATTGAAATTAAATGTATTTGTTAAAGAATATGGATTCTGTGTATTGAAAGATGAGATGTCATATAGATTATTATGAGAACGTGAATCATTCATATTATTATTACCAGCATTATTACTATTATTACTGTTGTTACTATCGCTGGTAGCATTCGACGGAAATGAGTTATTTGAATGACGAGCCATTAATGAATTCGACTGTACTGCTGAGTGCATAAAATTAGTCCCATTAAAAGGATTCAATAGTCCATTTGGATATGATTTTAACTGACTTGAATTGGAATATTTTTGTTCTGTACCAGAATACATAAGTCGCTGCTGTTCATCGTATGGTATATTACTGCTACTACTAATATTTCCATTAGTATTGTTATTAGTAGTGCCATTGTATCTTAATTCATTGGACATAAAAAAGTTCTTTCCTGCAAATGATTCAAGTGAGTTTATATCACGATGAATTAGTTTGGAGCTATTATTTAACTGTTCCACACTTAAATTCGGATTTAAATTGCTAACAGATGAGCCGCTACCACCTCCTCCACTATTAACACCACCACCTCCAAGTTGGCTGACGAGGGCGGCTGCAGCGTTTGCTGCTAACAAATAATCTAACTCCTTTGGTGCGTTACGTCCATATACATTTGAAGCAGTAGATGAAATCAAATCATTTGACTGTCGAATCAAATTGATATCAGAGTAGAATTGTTGATTAATCATTCCTGTATTCATACCAACACTATTAGTATTGTTATTATTATTGGTTAGGCTTGTTGCAATCGTTGGTGAGGGTGATGAATCCACTGGTGAATGTCCATTAGACGCACCAGTATTAAGACGTGAATGTGTTGATGCAGTTGGCGTTTCATCATTGGTTGTTGGTGACGACTGCACAGTTGTAGCATAACCAACTCTCATATTACATTCAAGACTAGTTTGTCCCCAATCTTGACTACCAATTTTATTTCGTCTTAATCCTAACTGTCTTGATAAAGGAAAGTTACGATGTTCTCCAGGTGAATTTGGATTAATTGTGATATCTGAACAATTCGTTGATTCATTATTATTTAATGTTGGTGGAGATATTATTGAAGACAAACGTAATTCATGTGATTGTGATGGTTGAGTTTGTTGTTGAGGATGATGAGAATAATGATGTTGTGACTGTTGTTGTTGTTGTTGGTGAGCTGTTTGTTGATTTTGTGAATAATTTGTTAATTGTGATGTTAGAACTGGACCACCAAGACGTGTATCAACACGTGTTCCATAGTAATTTGGTTGCATTGTTAACATAGCTCACATAAATAGAACAGATGAAACTGTGATAGTAATACTAGTAATCTTCTGTAATAATTTTAGTAATTATTTATATATGATGATTTGATATATTGATATCTGATACCTTTTAGATTCCACGATTGACAACAAGTCCAGGCAATATTTGATAAATACACCACTGGATTATCACGTGTATAGATTGTTATGATATTCAATGTTATTTTAAACTTTGAATTTGAATAATAGTCTAATAAAATAACGATAATGATAGCTATAAAAATTTTATAATGATAATTACTTAGTAGTGTATGTTTATGGTATTATTGGTTGGTAACTCTACAAATCAGATTTTTAATGTGACTAAATAAACTCACATTAGCGCTAGATATGTATGTATGTTTACACGTACGTCAATATATGCATTTATGTCTGTTGCTGTGTTTGTATATTTATCTATCTGTATCTATCTATACGCCTTTTCAAGTGTTATTATCACCTTTTTTCTATAAAGAAGAAATAAAGTGACTGAAATAACCTAGCTTCTTCCCTTATAGAATATTTCATTACGCAAAATTAACCAATCAAATTACAGTTTACTGTGAACCGTCTTTTACTCACATCTGATTGGTTGAATTACAAGTCACGTTTTGTTATTTTTTTTAAATTTAAAATAAACGGGTGAGGAAACATCATTTACATATTTACTTATTTTCAGAAGATCTAAGTTACATACATGTCGATAAAAGCTAACCAAATATACTACATCATTATCATGATGGAGAGATGAAAAAAGACTACCGATTGAAGGGGTTAACACTTGTGTTATTGATTTTAAGCCGCCAAATACTTTTGATAACGCGGTAAACATCAAAGTTTCTAAACTTAAAGGTCATCGAATCAAGAAATCATTTATTTTTAGTGAATAAGAAATAATTGTGCTTGCTTGTACATACAAATATAAATGTACGGACATACATGTATTACATACACCTTGGATGATAGCATCAATATATGGGTCGGTAATATACAAACTGTCAGATATTTGAAATACAAAATTTATGGGTTAGATTTTTTTTTCTTTTTAAGAGATTTTTTTCTCATTTATTTTGAATTATTGAGTAAATACCATGGGAAATGAATTTCATTCATTTATTTTCCTATTGATAATTTGAATAACCATCGTACCTTATGGTTGTGGTCGTCTTCAAATTTGAGTGTATATTTATTCAACTGAAAATCACGTATTAATTTTGTACAGGGTATTTCATGAAATGTTTACTTCATAATATTATGATATTAACAACTGAACTTAATTCCATATTACTGATATGATGATAATCCTAAATCGGAATCTTATTGCCTTGTAATCTACATTTTATGGAGTAAACAAAATATTAATTACTGATTGAAATGAAAATTTTCAATTGATAATATCAGTCAGTGTTTACTATACCACTGAAAGTAAATTCTTCAATTTTATCGCTAACTTTGTACAAATGAAATTTTCCATTATCTAACATCATTAATCGAAACATCTGGTACTGGAAAAACAATTTTTAAGAATTTTATTTAAATTTTAGTGCAAAGATCATACAGTTATACATGTCAATTACAATGATGAAAGTCTATAACTTGCCAATATTCATGATAAAGACTGTGACTGATCAGACGTTGTTGCTACATGTGTGTAATGGAGGAAACACACATCATGGATTCCACTTGTCATGTACAATCAAACTTTATTCACTCTTGTGACTTATCACTATAGTGACATGATTAGCCCATGATGCATATATGGAAATGTTCACTGATTAATTGCTGTCAATAACGTCTATAATGCGAAGATACAAACATTTACATATCATGCACATATACGCGTTGAACAAGTATGGTTGACTGGATTCAGTAGTTCACGTAATTTTCTGATGGCGTTTGTACTGAATAGAGTAGGTATGAGTCTTGGTGTGAACATTATCACCGGGATGTGGTAGTTGCATTCACCTGACAAAACTGAAATCAGACAAAACATCATACCGGATTTCATTTCTCGATTACATTCCAACCTTAATAAAAGTTCATACTTTTATACCCACTTCAAAAAATTAATTGACATTATATGTATTGACTGTTGAATTTCAGCAGTCTACAGTGATCGTGTTTTCCGCAAAAATACATAAACTCCGAATCCACTCCACGTTGGCATTGTTGATAGGTGAACTGCTAACTTATTTTAAACTGAAATGACTTCGAGTTCCAACGTTTCCTGGTTTTCTCTGATTCATTTATCAATTTGTGATCAGAAAATAACTGCATTTAACAATTCTTATTATCAAACTGATAAACTTGGAGGGTCTTAAAACAAAAAGAAATTAGTGTGCTCATTTAAAGATTATCTATCTCTTCTGCATTAGATGCCACATGATAGAAGATACTACTACTAAATGATACTATTTTCTTTTGTTTCTACTTAAAGCAAGATTGTTTTAGGAGTTTATTCAAGTATATATTTTCAATGTCTACAGAAGTTAGTTAATGAATGCATAACCAATAAACTTGTGTATTTGAAAAATTTGGTCTCCTTTGTAAATTATTCGAGAAAATCTTACAAGCTGACAAAAACACTGAAATCTATTTCATTCAAGAAGGTTTCATCAAAAACATCTAAAATGTTAACATGCCTTATTGTGATAGGGTAATTCAATAGGAGCATATTCGAAGACATAAAATATCACTACTGATAATTTCTTTAATCTAACCATAATTTCCAATGAAAAGCTACTGTTCATATCTACAACATGTTCGAAGTTTGAAAGAAGTGAATTAGTAAGAGTTTTTGAACCAAAGTTAGGCATTCTAATGGAAAAGTTCACTACACAATTTTGTCAATGGTTTCAACAAAATTTCTCATATGGATAATTACGTATATAATCAGCTAAACATTTTAGCCGTAGAATTTCATGTCAGTCGAAATACCGATCATTCCATATTGCAATGTTACAGGTCAGGTCTCAAATTCATGTCTGGTGAATGAACATGCTGTGATTAATCTGAACTTTCGAAATTAAACAACGTTATTTAAGTAGGAAACTTGAATTAGAAGACAGTACTGGTGGCAAGATATTTCAAGCGACTATGCAGCTGTGATGTACTAAGACTAGTCGAGAATGCGAAATACACACATAATTGGTGTAAATGTGAATCTTTAAGGGAAGAATAAATGATCAGTGAATTATTATTAAAGTTGAAAGTCACTGCACTCTTTGTTGATATTTTGTGTCATTCAACTACTAATCAATAGTTATAAGTAATATGTATTGCCTGTTAGGCACTAATGCTTTCTTAACAGTTCATCTTCATTGTTAAACCAATTAGGCCGGTCATTTTTGTTGGAGCACTCGTTAGTAGCTGAATTCCAGTGCAAAATCATATGAAATTTTATGGTGAAAAATACCTGCAAGTCAATTACTAGTTACGCTTCGTGAACTGTTAACCATAATTTATTTCCTAAATGTTTCCATTCAATGTTTTTAACTTTATGCAAGGAATTTTACCACAAGATGATATCGCCTGAAGAATCTATACAATGTTGAAAATATTTAAAGAAGTCTTGGCACATTATACGTATCGGTACCTTGCGTTGATTAGTGACGAAGTCTAGTTTTACTCTTTAACGTTCTAGTGAACCTTTGTGACATTTTCAGTGACTTTATGCTACCTATACTAAACATTAACTTAAAGACTGTATTCTCTTTCTCTCACTTAAAGTCATGTACATACTGCTGGGACATATTAGAATTGGTCATTTGAAAATCAACTATCCAAATGGACAAAAAATTCACTGAATAACTTATTACCGTTTTAAAAATACATCTTAATTGAAATTATAAAGTAGTCAATTCATGAACTTGATGGGTATTGGTTTGAATTCTATCTTAACTAAAGTGTCTTATCACTGTTCAATCAATAGTATTATTAGCTTTTGTCATGTTTACAATACAGAATGTTTTCAACTGTATGTATTTATGTGTGTATGTACAACGTATAACGCATGTGTGCATCAGCTCAAGTTGGCACACCTCAGCAGTAAGATAAGAATAACACCAAATTAGTAAAAGTGGGAGTTACTTCAGTGATAATAGTAAGAATAGAAATGTGTAAATACATAATATGGTCCATGAAGAATCAGTTACTTAGTGGAAAAAATGATATAAAATGATTTTGAGCTCTTGATTTAAGGGAGGCTAAAGAGTTAATGCATTTGTGCCACTGTGATCAACTTTTTCCCGTATCCCCCAAGGTCGCCGCCCATTAGGTTACAGTATTCACACGGACCTCAACTATAGTGATTCGGCTCAGCTCAGTAGTTATTAACTTAATGGACTGATGTCATATTTTGGTTTGCCCACTCCTTGAGTTTTTGCCATCCTTCTCTTATATCAGTCGACACTTGCGTGTCGATGTAATCGGTAATCGGACATACATAATAACTGTCTCAACTATCCTTTGTCGATGAAGATTCATGACCTCATCAACTGATTTATCATATTTCTTTAATACCTTGCGTCTAACCTCATTATTACTTACCCAATGATTCCAGGAAACACGAGTGATGTTTCACAGATGGAATATCAATAACCTTAAATTTAACTTTAATAAAACAACAAAATATAAAGGACAACTGTTTCATTCTAGTTAACATGTGTTATGAAACTACAAAATTCATCAACCTTTACAATCTCTTTATACTTAGATACAATTTGTTCATAAACAGCATTATTTTTTATTACTTTGAACTTTTGTTTCTTATTCACGTGTCAGATAAATATTACTATGTGATGGGTTTAATTGTTCTTTAAAAAAAAAAAAATAAAAAATAAACAAGTCTTTTATAAATGAAGAAAACCAATTTTCTTTCTGTTATAAAACAATTCAATGCATCAAATCATTCCTTGAAGAATTAGTAGTTTAAGTCAATAAATGTCATTTTATTAAGTTGTTACTGTGTATCGAAGATATAAATGCCAATTATAAATCAAGGTTAATCAAATATACTATTGAATGAATAAATTAGTTCATGACCTTAATTTCATTGTTACATAATCTAGTTTTATTTGAATTATTGTTTATACTATTGATAAATATCGATTTTTGTATTGAATAGTAACCATTTTTGAATATGGAGGCAAAATTTGATGAAGGTAGTAGTTCTCAACGTTTTACACATTTAGTATTTTCAATGATTTTTCTGTTGATTTTGTGGATGAGTTCTGTATAAAGTGCCATTTTTATTCAATGTTTCATTTCAAGCATTTGAAGACACAATTATTCATTATGAATACGTTTAATGTGGTTCAATCTGAAATGCCAGATGAAAAACAAGAATGTAGCGAAAGATTGGAATAAAATTACACAGGAATATTCAGGATTCACTAGCTTAGTGAATAGAAAAATGATTGAAAATGCTGAACATAAAATACTTCATGAAAGTGATAAGAGAAAGAGTAACCTTAGCCGACTTTAATAATTGTCAGGTAACATTGTGCTTAATAAAAATCATCCTTATTTTCGGTCATGTCAATCAGCTAGTGAAATGTCATAATTTGATATGCAATAGGATAATTACTTAACTGATATACTTCTTCACATTGGTCTTACCTCAAACTGATGTTATTCTCAGAACCATTAGATACTATTAAGTATTGGTAACTGCTTTATTTCCAAGTTATGAATCATCAGTAATGGATATCAGTGACCATACATACGATGGGATTCACATACGTTAAGTTTCAAAGTAAATTGGAATATTGTAGTTTATATTTCAAGTCAGTTTCAGTCAAAATATTTACATAGTAATGAAGATCTGACTGGAGAGTTAATGCAATAGTGCTCAGTTACTGGTGTAGCTTTAATTCATTTGGTTGTTGAATATGATACTTAGTTGTAGCATTTAAAGTTGAGTTGTAGTTATTAACTAGTTCAGTAAACTAATTGGTAGTGTAGTTTGATTTCTACTGTATTTATTCGCAATTACTGTTCTTCACAAATGTCAGTTGTTGTGTAGTTAGTTATATTAGACGTACAGGTTAGGCGATATCGTTACTGCCCTTTATAATCGTAAAATGAATAAATAGGAACATTAAGAAGCGATATCATGACACGTCATATTAGTACAAAACACCAAACTAGTTTGAAAGGTATTCATTTAAGCCATTTAGTTGAATGCTAGTTAGTTTTTCAGGACTTTAAGAATTCTCGACTGACGTATGCCCGAAGCTATACAGATTGACATAACTCCACATATTTCGCAAAAGTTAGTTTGTAGGCTGGTGAGTGTAATTCAAGATGAGTGATTATTTCGACTTAAGTCTTGTCAAATAGATGGATCTACTATATACCAATGTTGAAGTTTACACTGAGGTCCGAACTCACTCTACCCGCTCTAAATGTCATCGGGTTATCAATAAGCAACTGGGTTCAGATAACTACACTTGTTCAACTGGTATGTGTACTATTTGTCAGCGTTTACAACTTTCATGTTGTTGATGTTAATGAATGCTATTTATCAGTGAATATTTCCATAAATACCTTGATATCAGAAGTCAGGTCGTAAGTTTAAATTAAGTCCACTCATTACGCTCATATGTTAACATCGGCTGATTACCTGCACCGCTTGATATCGTCAACAAGAACGCATAAGTTCGTAATAAGATTTCCTTTACTTTAGTCATGTTTTATCATATAACTAATTGGTAATTACACTCAAAGTGGAAAAAAATAGCTCTACTTATCCTAATTTAGAAGTCGTTCTCCTTAGTTTGTGTTTTAAATAACACAATTAATATTAGTTGCTGATGTTCAGAACTACATTTACTAAGTCACTGTTGTTAATATGCACACATAACTAATCACTAGGCTACGTGCAATTACGTCGACGAACTTTTTGCGATTATGTTTATTACCTAATTTTCATGTTATCAACCTGTTTCATTATTCCTTTCCTGCTTGTCAGTAGATTATGTATTAGTAGTCAGGAGGTAAATCACTGTGTAGCATTTGTTTGGACACCATGCTAGATTTTAATAATCATCAGTAATTTCCAGGTGGATATTAGCTAGTGCAGAAAAGCTATAACTGTACTAAAATAACTCAAAACCCCAATTCATTTCATCTGTTATCATTACCCTCTACTCAACCTCATTTCTAAACTGTTTGAAGAAAAGTCACATTTCTCAAACGAAACAGCCTAAAGTATACAGATTTTGGGAAAAATAAACAAGTGTTAATTATCTGGATACAACGGAGAAAAGAGCCATTCATAAAGTGCACATATACATTCATGCACATGCGAATATACATAATTAGAAAAGTTGAGTTCCGTTTGATTTCCTATTCTTCTCAAGTAACCTTTTGGCTGATGAACGTTTCTCTCTCTTTCTCTTACCAGTGAATACAGCTGTGAACTAAACCGGTCTTATCTCTTATTCTCATCATTTATTAATTCAATCCTAATTATTCGTGATCTTTTCGCATTAATCAAAATTTAAAGAAGGAAAGAGGAAGTCAACATTGAATAACTCTGTTGATCATGTGACATCGATAACGATAGGGTGGAATTTTTCACGTTGAGGTTTTACCTCGTGTTGTTATTTTCACTTAATCTTTAGCTAGTCGTTTATTGTTTATTCTATAGATGAAAAGAATATTAAAAAAAGTCAATCGAAAAAACAGAAAGGTGACTTTTAATTTATGCATTATTTGAATTTTATGTAACTAATTGATATAAGTTAGACAACCATTGGAAGCTGAAGAGCGTGGAGCAACCATATTGTACCAGTATGAAACTCCTCGGTGGTGTGCACCCATGATCCTGAAGCTATGAAGTGAGCATATAATCTATAAACCACTGAATAGACATCCAGTGACTTACTTTTGTAACTTCGGCCAAGTGGTTGTACTGAGCGATCATTATTTATAATCATGATCATCTCAGATTTGAAGCAACTGAACTAGGATTGATTGTAGTTAAACATTATGACTTTTGGAACTGTATCTCGAAGTTAGTTTCACGTAAGCACATAATGATATTTTACTATAAGATACTGTATATATTGTTGAATTTTGTAGCTAAGCATCATACTGTAACCTATTAAAATCACGTAACTGCTTATTTATTAATTGCAATATAGTCGATATAGGAATTTTGTGTTTACTTAGACTATGGTTTGTTCTATAGAGCTTTATGGAGGTTTTAAATAGTTTCAAAATAAAATTCATCTTTTACAAACATAAGCATTCACTATCACCAAATAGCAGAGTGGAATAGATGTTTGTTGTTTCTTGGTTTTGACACTTTTCAAAGGGGACATTAAACCATGATCAGTTAGACTCGAAACAACTACAGTGCCATCTAACCATGAGGTTGTAATCAAGTGACCATATATTATAAATAAATTATTGCCTTCAGTCTCTACCTGTTTCATTATATTAACCTTAGCTTCTCAGAGATTCTAATGCAATAAGCATAAGGTTATTTACAAGCACTGCTAAGAAGCTACCTGAACTAGAATAAAACAGCCTATTTACTACTCCCTCACTCAAATAATTCCCCAGTAGCTTTCATGTTATGTTAATTAATAAACTGCTTAAAAGTGAGCATGGACGATCTCCTAATTAATCAAAATTCAAGAAATATTTGGTGCTAAGTTATGAAGAAATAAGATAAAATATTTGTCCAGTCTACTCTAGTTTACTAGGTTTGTAAGGTAACTTGTATTGGAATGCATTCAGCATTACATTTAACATTTATAAGTGTTTTCATTTGCCTTAGTAAATCACTTGTGAATTACATTACATAATTAACTTATATCGCGAGTACATTAAGCACCTGTTTATTAAACTATTATGTTACTTTGTTACAGATAATGCTTCATTTCATATACTTAACTATTTTATTGAAAAGAGAAAAGATTAGAAACAGGAAGTTTACATACTACATAGTGACATTATTGGTATGATAACTCCGAAAGTAAACTTTATCAACCGGTCAACGCTTGTTACCTCATGTGGAGCATAGACCAACGACAAACATTCTTCAACCAAATCTGTCCTAAGCTCCTATTTTTAGTTCGTTCCTAGGTCGGTTCTTTCCTTTCATATCTGCCCCCAACTACCCACAGAATGTGCTCTTTGGTTTTCCACTTTTCATTCGGCCGGCAGGATTCCAAGTTTGAACTTGTCGTGTGACGTAGTTTGGTGATTTTCTCAATATGTGTCGAATCTACCTCAAGCATCTTTTTTTAATTTCTTCCCCGGCGGGAAGTTGGTTTGTTCTCTGTTACAATAGATTGTTACTGATGATTTCTTGTCAAGGAATACAAAACATCCTACACAAACAGCTGTTTATAAATACTTGTATCCTCTGATTGATACTTATCATAGTTACCCATACAACTTACACAAATATACAATAGAACTGTCGTCACGTTTGTAACGAACATTCTCACTTTGATATTCACTGACTGTTGTTTTAACTTCCAGATGTTCCTCAATTGTTAAAAACACTGTGATTGTCTTACCTCGATAATCATCGCCTTCACATTAGCATCACATCCTCCTTCTTTATTGATGATGTCGTTGCATCGGTATGTGAAATTACCCACATCATCCACAGATTCTCCATCAAGTGTAATTGAGTTGGTGATCGTTGTGTTGTATCTAAGAAATTTGTTTCTCCCTCACCCCACCCCACAATGTGTATATTGAGATCTACTGCAGGCTGCTGAGGCTGTTGATACACTCTCCATCTTCACCTGTAAGTGTTATTGTGTATGGAATAGAAGATGTAGGTTGATTATCTTCGAAGTCAGATCGTCTAGTTGGATCCATGTTGCCCAATGTATAACATGCTTCCTTCTTACTGAGGTGTTGAAGTTTCAATGGTCAAATCAAGTAGTAGAGGGAAGGGAAAGTGTGAAACTAATCAGCCCTGTCTGACATCGTCCTTTACTTCAAATGAATCTGTGAGCTTCAGTGTAGTCCGTTGTAAGAATTCAGTATGATATCAACTATCTTTTTGGTTACATTATAATATCGAAGAAGGCTCCATAATGTTCTCCTATCTACGCTATGAAACGCTTTATCGTAGTCGACGAAATTTCCACTCAACTGTTTGTTTAACAATGATGCGTTGAGTCACGATTTGATCAAAATAATTTTTGCCTGTGTCAATATATACGATTTTTAGAACGTTACCTGATTAATTTGTAGACAAGTTCATCAAAATAATATAACTGAGTGAATCGAAGAAGTGAATAGTACCTGAGAAAATCTTAATCAACTGGTAAAATTTCAGTTATCTGAAAAATGTTTTTATAATCTAAGTTATTTTGCATTATTCTATGATTGACTAATGAACTTATCTAGTGCTTATATAATAGTGAGTTGACTAAGTAAACCTATGATACTAGCAATGTAGACACCTTAAGGAATTTTAAAGTATCTCATTTTTTTTCAGATATTCATACTCTCAGAGATCTATTAAGTTTAAAATGTGATTTTAGTGCTTTTTTTCAGATTACCAAGTGAACATTTTAAAACTAATCCTTACAAAAGCTAGTCGATAGGTGATAAGTCTGATTTGGAACCCGTCAAATAGATCAAATTACTACATTCCTATATTGATATTCACACTCAGACTCAAATCCACTCTATTCACTTAAAACATCATCAGGATATCAAATGAGCTACTGAATCCAGACAGCCACACTTATTCAATGCATATATGTGTATGATTTAAAGGCCGCGATTAATCGGAGAGCATTTCCATAGATACTTCATGAGATAAATATTACAACATGACATTAAATCACTAGTCCTATGGTTATTTCACACTTTAAAATACACTCCATGTTAATAAATCATATCGGTAGAACAATGACATGTGGGTAAAAGAATAACTGCACTGAGTGATACAAATTTAATTAAGTAACTTGTATTCTTTTTTTATACCAAATCCACCTAACAACATGGATGTCAGTGAATAACTGTAAGCATATAATTTAAGTTGGATTGTGACTGGCAAGTGGAATCCAGGACGCGCGTTTCGTCCTATTTGGGACTCGTCGGCTGGATGTACCTGCATCCCAATGTTGATGTTCACACTGGGATAACTTAAACATCAAACTTTTAATCATATATTCGGAATATTCAGTGCCAGGTACTGCATATCACACTTTTATATTATCGTAGCACAAGATTCCTTCGAGCCATCTTACTATTCAGTAAAAATGAGTGAGTATATAAGATTGAGATACAACCTCTACAACCAATTATATTCCTCAAATAATCATACACCTCATCTCGTTAAACTACTGTCTATTTCGAATAGAAAATATGCAGAAATGTATAGATATTCTAAGCAGTATAAAGTACCAAGTAAGTCATTATCTAAGTTGTATCAGTGGTGAATACCAATTAAGAGTAGAAGATACACTTTTCCTTTATTTATTTTAAGTTTGTCAAATTAATATTCATATTATTTCCTTTAATATTAAGAATTCCATTGTGATTTGGATCTAACCAACAAAAATGTATTATCCACAAAAATGCACTTTGTCGTTAAGGTGAATTAGCCAACTTACTGAATTCTACAATGACTATGATAACTTTGATTTCATGTTTTTCAATCTACGAAATTACTAATACATGAAACATTCGTGAACAGTTTATTACAGTTAACCTTCAAACTCATCTTTTTAAAAGTGTTTAGTATATTTCAGTCCATCACAAATCAACGGAAAGATCCAAATACATCCAAACTGTATATACAAACCCGTTACATAAACTGTAACTGTCTGAACTCAGTAGTCTAGTGGTAAACTGCAGTGGTATTTGACACGAAACAAACTGGGTTCGAATCCCAATGTGAACATCATCATTGGGATGCAGGCACATCCAGCTGACTAGTCCCAATTAGGATGAAACTGCATGTTGTGGATTCCATTTGTCCAGTCACAATCTAACTCAAACGAGATTTCGCAACTTTATTTCTTCAACTGAATGAAAAATAAAACATTCATTGGTTACATACAAATTACTTCATCACACACAACAACAATCACTTAGACAAATACTTGCATATACCTGAGTACATATATTTTACTCAGTTCAGTGTTTAAATTAAATAAAATATGAGACAGAATGAAACGCCTATCTAACTAACTAATCAAGATATAGAAAGTGTGTTGGTAGTGGAAACAAGTATACATTTATGAATACATAATAATTCATTGATGAGATTGAAACTAATCGAAAATAACTTAGTTTAAATAAGCCAGAAGAAATAAACTTAAACGCCATTTCTCTTTATCCTCTCTACCTTAATTGCCATTGTTCAATGTTGTTGTGTGTACGTGAAACTATTTTCTCTCTTTCAGTTATTTATTTATTTGCTTTTCCGTTTTTGAGCCCATTTATCATTATAAATTAAATATTTGAAAATGGAAAACTGTTGGTTAATAACAAAATGATAGAGAAAGAAAAAAGAAGTAACTTTAGGCAAAATATGAAAATATGAGGTTGGTCAAATAATTGGTTATTTAAAAAACTGTTGAATATGAAATTGGTAACCAGATTCTTTAGGTATATGCATTTGTGTGTATATCAAGAACAATGAAACAGGTGAATTGAGCATTTCATGGAACTCTCAAATATATAAGTCCAACTGAACCCACCGCTCATCGTAGTAGTCTCTACCAATCTTCTTATCAATGTAGACTTATCAGTAATAGAAGAAATCAGTATGGCTATCCGATAAGTCAGGAGTGGCAAATTGGTAGGTCTAGACAACGTACCAGCTGAGGAACTGAAGTCACATATAAAAGCAACTGCAAAGATGCTCCACATTGTCTTCAGAAAGATTCGGGAGAAAGTACAAGAGCCAACAGACCGAAAAGAAGTATACCAAAGAAAGGAAGTCTTAGTAAGTGTGAGAAATATGGAGGCATTACACTACTTTCAGTATCAGGAAAGGTCTTCAAAAGTGTTGTTGCACCGAACAAAAGATCCAGTAGATGTCTAACTTCGAGATCCACAGGATGGATTTCATAAGGATCGATCATGTACCAACCAAATCACGTCATTAAAGATCACTGCTGAACAATCGTTTGAATAGAACTCATCACTTTACAAAAATTTCCTCGACTATGAGAAAACATCAGACAGCATGGACAAGATAATATTATGGAGCCTTCTTTGACATTATGGTGTACTTGATATGATGGATAATCAATACCATATGAAATTCTCATGACGAATTACACTCCAAAATCCAACATGGAAGTCAAATCACAGATTCATTTAAAGTAAAGGACGATGTCAGACAGGTCTGATTAGTTTCACACTTTCTCTTTCTTCTACTACTTGATTTGACCATTTAAGCCTCAACACCTCAGGAAGGAGGAAGCATGTTATACATTGGGCAACATGCATCCAACTAGACGATCTGACTTCGAAGATAATCAACCTACATCTTCTATTCCATACACAGTAACACTTACAGGTGAAGATGGAGAGTGTGTCAACAGCCTGAACAGCCTGCAGTAGGTCTCCACGTAAATATTGTGTGGGGTGGGGTGGGGTGTGGTGAGGGAGAAACGACAGTTTTAGATACAACACAACGATCACCAACTCAACTTCACTTGATGAAGTATCTGTGGATGATGTGGGCACTTTCACATATCGATGCAACGACATAATCAATAAAGAAGGAGGATGTGATGCAAATGTGAAGGCGATGATTATCGAGGTTAGACAATCACAGTGTATTTTACAATTGAGGAACATCTGGAATTTAAAACAACAGTCAGTGAATATCAAAGTGAGAATGTTTGTTGCAAACGTGAAGACAGTTCTATTGTATATGTGTATAAGTTGTATGGGTAACTATGATAAGTATCATTCAGAGGATACAAGTATTTATAAACAGCTGTTTGTGTAGGATATTTTGTATTCGTTGACAAGAAATCATCAGTAACAATCTATTGCAACCAAGAACAAATCGACTACCAGTTGAAGAAGAGTTTAGAAAAAAATGCAAGAGATGGATATGGCATACGTTTAGTAAATCACCTGACTAGGTTACAAGACATGCCGTAACTTGGAGTCTTCGTAGCCGAATGAACAGTGTAAGACCACAAAGCACGTTGTTTTGAATATTGGAGGCACGCATTGAACAAATGAGTAGTACTTGTAAAGAAATCAGTAGGTGATTTCGAGACAGAGTTAGTTGTAGAATGCTGGTCTACAGTCAATGCTCTTAGAGGTGTAACAAGCATCGATCATGATGATGAGGATTCGTGTGTAGCAGAGGGCGAGCCTAAGACTAATGGGTGCTTTAGAGAGCACTTGTCATTTAGATCACCTAATCGGTATCTAATGGGTCGCGTTTATAACTCCATGCAATTAACGACATTTTATTATCTTATTCATTGCTTTGGTGAGTAACTTCTTTACGTGAGACATGTTTTACTTTCGCTTGTCATATCTTTGTACTACAGCTTTGGAAACTATCCACAATAGTTTTGATATAAAGTTTTATTCATTAAAGTGTAGGCGTTTACAGAATCTCACTATTATTATGGTTGGGTTCAAAACTCATGAAAAAGTTTTAGTCATCATTATTGGTTATACGTAATTAGAAAGAAACTATATGTTTACACAACTTCCATGATAATGTTAGCTAAATGAAGCATTCATCAAGTAAAAGAAATAAATAATTAACCCCACTACAGAGAGTTTCTAGTGTTTATTTGACATAAAGTTACTATCTCTAGAACGGCTTGAAGCGTAAAGGTGGGGAGGGGGGGAGGTCTGCTAGAAAACTATCACATTTTAGTCTTGGGATTTCTGATCAGTGACAAATTCCATGGTTAGCGATCTGAAATTTCAATTGCATCAGTGAATAAAACAAATATAATGAATTCTAAATGAATGATACTTAAACGTGTTGTGCTCACTGAACTTCATTCTTTGTGAAGCTATGAATGAAGAGGGGGAGACGAGATGTCTGAAATCTAAGTTGAAACTGAAGTTCATTAATTTCTTATTTTCAATAATTTTACAGAAGATATAAATCAGAGACTAAAATTAACTTGTAAATACATCAAATCTTAAAAATTACATTAAATTACCATTCTGTTTACAGTTTAGTCTAGTATGATGATATTTCTTGTTCATAGGACAACAAATAAAACCTTTTTATTAAGGTAATGTTTATATTACTTTTATTACCGAATACAAACTGTCATTCTGGGACATATTCACATTATGTGGTGACTTTTATGATCATTGACTGCATATGAATGATGTTAACGACATGTTACCATGTTGTGACAGCTCCTATCTACTTATATTATTTACTTATTTCACAAGTTTCAAATGTAGATTTATGGTCATTCTTAGTGATGATAATGATGATGACAACTTCGTTTCTATCTTTTAACAATAAACAAACAAGTTTATTAAAAATACCTACTAATGTTCAACTTAATTTATAGCCAATTATGAAAATTTTATACTAGTTTCACAGACATCTTACTTAATATATTACATAGCCTAGTAATAATTAACCCGTATTATGTATGAATGAATGACTATATTCTATGTTATTGAATGCAACACATGTGAAGAACCATAAAATTGTCTTAATGTTCATAAGAGTTAGTATAAGTGTAGATCATAAATTCATCAAACTATAAAGAAATAGAACGAGTGAGCGAAATGTACTAATGACCTGGAAAAGATTATGTAAGCTACTATGTAAGCTGGTATTAATTTTGTAGAAACCAGTTATTCCATCTACTTTACATATTCATTTCTACTGAAATGATGACATTTAAACTTAAGATTTGCGAAAAAGAAATAAATTACTTTGATTTATTGTTTACTTAATAATGTGTGTGTGTGTGTTATTCTTTGTAAACATACACTTTACTTCAATGTTGGGATGTTCACAACAGAAATAACATATTACTCTTAGTGTATTCGATTTCTCAAGTACACAATCAACATTTTAAGAAGGTACTATATCTACTAAATGAATTATATATAGCTAACATATTTTCTATGTTCTTGATTAACATTTACTAATGAAGTAAAATTAATCTTCGAAATGTACAAGTTGAGAATCTATTGAAACTATTTATTCAATTGAATTGATATGGTTTGTAGAGATTGATATTAAGTTTAGTTGATTGAATCTGTCACAGATTCATGATATTAGGGTATTATTGAATACCAGGATACATTGGATAACTGTACAATCCTAGTAAACGATTACTCAACATTGCATACTCTAGATTCCACTCTGAAGTATTCAGGTTAGTGAACGCCTAATACTCGTCACCAATGAGCCGATCATCCATAGAAACCATCATAATATCTAAATTAGTTGAATTAAAAGTGATTTATCATAGATTTGAACTCCATGTTGACGATTGCCAAAGAATACGAAACCTTGATCTGGTGTTTCTTATTGATTACTCTCTAAACCACCTTCAGTTTCTTATTGGTACACAAGTCCTCAATGGAAGTTTATCAATTTCAAACCTCTGGGTTTATATTTAAGGGTTTAAATATCTAATTTCAGCCACTTCTCGACAATCCAAGTGTAAGTATACTAGTGTATGACTTTGTGAAGTAATTCTGGAGCTTCGATGTAAAGAAGTAACCAAAGGAGATCATCTTTGTCAAGTATGAGGAAGCTAATCACGAACAACCATGGATATTGGTGATGAAATTTTCAGATGTAAACCAATGGATACGGACTAAGTGATCTAAGTAATAAGGGTTTATTATGAACCCCATAGGTCTTCGACTCGATCTATGTTAATAGAATGAGTCCGACCTTTATCAATTACCTAACTAAAGTCATGACGAGAAACTTTAAACCCAGCATTTGCTACTTAGGGATTTGAAGTAAATATGTTTGAAGTCTTTCAACTACAGAATATAATTTAATGCATATTGTAGAATGTTTTAACAATGTTACGAAATAAACATAGTTTTTAACTCATGCAATCCTATTCAGTATCTTTTTATTACTACTAACACATTGTATTCATAGTAATATATGAAGGGGAGGAAGAGAGGAATAAATAAAACTGTTTCATTTTCAACTCCATTGTGAAATAACATTAAGTACAAATCTTGCTATTTTAATTTATCTTTAAAAGAAAAAAATTGTTCAGCTTCCTAGAAACTTATTTAACAAAAGTCATAAAAATTACTCAACTGGATAATTGAATATTCATGTAACTGTTATTCTGTCAAGAAACATACATAAGTAGATGTGAAACAATCTAGTCTCTAATGCTGATTCTCATTTTAATATGACAGATAAAAAGTATAACGTTACATTATAAATGGTAAGTTAATGTGACTTTTTCAAACTATTTAATATCAATAGTTAAACAGTCTGACATGAGACTTAGCTGAGAATAACAGCTAAAGTGAACTAGTAACTTGTACAACCTTCTTTATATTGATCTATGGAACTTGAGTAGTTTAAGAAATGATATAAATCCTCATGTAGTAGTTACAGAGAAAATCATTAATCTAAAGTGGTATTTATCTATTTTAGCTTTCGTGATCTTAGTAAGTCCAATCTGAGTTTCGAACTATGCAGGGACATCTAAAATTAACCCAAAGAAGTGGCCTTCTACTCATTCATTCAATAATTAATTTCATTTTGTTACTATGGTAAAATTGGAATATTGTTCCAGTTAGTATTGTAGACCAGTTGAAAAAGTCCATATTAATTCAATATCCACTGATTTCAGTCTACTAGTGAGTCAAGTGGTTTTCAATGCTTAAATATCACTACAATCGTTTAGTTTAGCCTAAGTATTTAATTATAAACAATTTAATATAGTTCACTATACTCATCACTTTAAGTAGATTACTTGATACCACTTATTAACAAAAACATGTTAAAAGTAGTATGTAGTATAGCTTAAAATTTGCACCATTGGATATATTTCAGATTTGTAGTATGAGGAACAGAAGACTGAATGCTTCTATCAGAGCTTTTCTAGTAAGCTTCCTGTGAGTGTCTTATCATCTTTTGAAAGAGTTACTTAATGGTATAGGCACCACTTCTTCCAGTAGTAATTACCAAGAAGTGATCACTCCATGCAAAAACCTGTAGGCCATGTAAATACTGTTTGTTCTTAGCTTCTGAACTCATCTGCTATATCCTCTGAGATATTCTGACCTAATCGGAAAACAAGAAAGGATAGATCAGAACCAAAATCATTTCTTTGTATTCCGTACATCATATACGATTACCTATAACCATTCCTTCTATAAGTAGTCTCAGACATTCTATTCCCAAAATATTTCTTTCCTCTACATTAAATCATGATAAATAGCAGTTTTTTTTTCTCCTCATTATTTCCAAAAAGTTTCCGTTAGCTTTTGTATTCAGCAAACATTGACAATTTAAGAATTTTATGTTAAATTAATTAGCTTTATCCATAATAAAAGCCGGTAATGATAAATATCCCTTCTTTACACATCAATACATAAATTTCCTCATTTACAAAATTTCATATATATGCTAACTGTTATCATATTTTTCTAATTAGATTTTATGTATTTTGTTCTATTCTCTGATTCTATTGACTATGAACTACACTACTACTATTACTGATACATTAAGTCTATTGTATTTAATGTTTCAATCAACTAGTTGTTTGTTTAAATGAATACATTCATATACTGAATGATATACTACTTAAACTAGATAATAAATACTTTAATATATTATTATCATTATTAGAAAAGAGTAGTATTCTGTCATATTACTGTCATTATTATTATTATTATATAAATCATTGTGATGCACACTGTATGTTTGTAATCTACACAAGTGAACTTCTTTTTTTTGCATACTAATAAATTATTATAAACTGTTGCTTATATACTGTTACCTTTTAGTACTGAACCAAAGGTGGATAATGTAGACTTCATTAATGGGATCTGTACATAGTCAATTAATATAATGAGCATGGAGTATTGTTTTTTTTTTTGTTGTTGTTGTTTCCATTATACGTTTACATGTTGTTATTCATATAGTGAATAGAATTTCTGATCCAGTCTATAATATACCATTAACCTACTTAAATATATTGAAGCATAATTGGGAAAATAACGAGAAAACAATATTTACAGAACTTGATACATTTTAATTGTATTCATTTATATGAATTGGTAAATAGAGATTATCTGTATTGTATAATTGAAATTAATGAGTTAAGCAAAGTAAAACAAGATAAAGTAAACACTGAATAACAGTTTTTCAAGGTTTTATTAAATGAATAACTTGGTTTTTATGGATCCATTAGTTTCATATTATGACAATTTTTTTTCTGTTATTAGTGACATTTATATTGTTAAATGCTTTAAACAGTAATAATATAATTAAATGTAATGGTATTAAGATAAAACGGTTATCAAACACTTAAGTTATACTTGAATTGAGGTGATTTGTGGAGATTGATATTAAGTTTAGTTGATTGAATTTGTCACAGATTCATGATGTTAGGGTATTATTGAATATCAGGATACATTGGATAACTGTACAATCCTAGTAAACGATTACTCAACATTGCATACTCTAGATTCCACTTTGAAGTATTCAGGTTAGTGAACGCCTGACAATCGTCACCAATGAGCCAATCGACATCCACTGGTAGAATTCCTACTTCCATCATTTTATGTGACGATCATCCATTGTCATTGGTGTTGACTATCTTATTTCCAACATGTTTGAACTCCACTGGTCATGATTTCTTATTAGGGCTTTAGTAAGATCTTAAGTGAGTGATTATTGAGGTTATAGTTCTGATTGAATTGAGTTGGTTTTATTAATTGGTATTAAGTTTTAGTTCATTGAATTTGTCCACTCCATTACAAATCAACTGGAAAATATAAACGTATTCTAATTACATATATACCTGTTGCACAAGTGTGACTATCTGAACACAGTAGCCTAATGGTGAATACAGTGGAGTTTGGCATAAAGCTGAGTGAATTTTTGAATCCCATTGTGAACATCAATGCAGGTACATCCACCTGATAAATCCCAAATAGGACGAAACGCGTGTCCTAGATTTCATTTGCCAGTCATAATCCAACTTAAACAATGAATATCTTTGTATAAATATTGTAACATCTAGAATGGCATCATAATTCACTTCTAAGTAAAATATCATAACTTAAGTGTTGAATGATAAATTCTCATTCTTTCATAAGTGATTGAAATGATAAATTTTTCTTTGTTTTCAAAATTCTACTCATTATTACATGCCAGAGATTAACTTCAGTTATTTTGCTTATCTATAAGTGTGTTCTTTTTTTTTTCCTTAACTTCATGATCTAATCTAAATCTTTTAGTTATTTTAAACAAAAAAGAAAAAGAAACAAAAAAAATTGTTTTTGACAAGGTTAACTATTCCATTTTTCATGAACTCAATAATTTTTTTTCTTTTTTTTTTTTAGTAGCGTGACAAAAATAATAGAGAGACATTTTAATCAATGACCTGTTGGTGATGACATTGAAGTAGAATGACAAAAAAGAAAAAAATAAGTAGTGGAAAGTGACCTTTTTTTTTTTGAGAAATGATATCATCTTCATTTAAGAATTTTGCTAGTTAACTATCGAAGTTTTTATGCGATGCATCATTATCATTCATTGGATTGATAGAGACTAATTCAATATTTAATGTTTTTTATAGGAATTATAATGTACACAATGAATTTTCTTCGTATGTTTGCCATATGAATAATGTGATTTCTGTTTGTAGGTTACTATGTGATAAAAATATAGGTTTAAATAAAACGTTACAAGAAGTTGTGTTCTAAGATTCATTCATTCACTAACATATTATTCCTTATGGAGGATATGCCACTTATTAGTTATGGTTTTGTGGACACTGGTACTTAATTTTGTGGGTTACATGTGTCATAGAATGATCTTGGTTGGATATCACCACAAACAAGGAAGCATTGGATAGTTATTCCGTCCTAGTATGAAACATCTCAGATGTGTACACCACAATTCCATTCGGGAGTCGAACACAAGATCACTAGGTTTCGGGACGGATGACTAACAATTCACACCAATAGGCTGGCTTTCGAAGGTAAATTTCTCATTTCAATCAATTTTTGACGTAGTGAGAAGATTAGTCAGTGCCATTGGTAATAACTGTCTCCCTCCTGACAGGTCTCAATTCTACCATTTAAGATTTCTGTCTTAAACTTCGGGAACATCTTGAAATTAGTAACTAATAAATTGGTTTCGATTACTCTTAATCCCGATACTCGGGAGTCAATCTTCTTGTGAGGATCATATTAGGTAATTTTATTAAAAATCATTTAAGAGTACATCTCATCCTCAATTCAGCTTATTTTAGAGGAAAATGAGAATATATCAAGGTACAACCAATGTGATAAGAAATAGTTTATTGAACAAGTCAACATGTATACAAGTTCAATTCCCTGGGGCAGTCTAGTGTGCGCACTTTGAAGAGTTCTGTGCCGAGACAAAACAGCTGCCAAACAATTGATGGTTTTCATTTGCACACAGCCAGCATTGATGTGTGACGAACACAAAAAAATATATCATTATTATATTGTCAGTACAAAATGGACGCCTCCAAAATATGTTTGGAAACGCTAGCCATAGAAACTCATGATAGGTTAATGTAAATCTGTCACTAACTCAATACAGGAATACCTGATCAACGCTGGTAACATTACCCCTCAAACACATACAAAATCGTTCGTCAATATCATCTCTTTCGTCAAATGACTAGGCTCGAATGGATCATGCATTAACAACTTATGTACGCATAAAGTGAATTGACACTTCAAATATGATCTTCTCATTCAGTCTCTTGGCAGTAAATCAATCTTTTTCGGATTTTTAAAATTTTCCTACTTAGTTTTTTTATTTTTTGTCGGCTACTTTCAGATTTCTATGGTTACTAACATCTTCGTCAATGTTTTTTTTTCTTCTTATTGGTCAATAGGAAGTTAGTTTATTTCTCTTATCTGTTAATCATTTTCATCATTACATCTTTTTATCATTTAAAATATTGCACAACTTTCTTCTAATTCATCGGATACTTGAAATTTCCGATAACCTTCATGATGTAATCACTTTTTATTGTTTAATAGATCAATATCTAATGAACTAAATCATTATCAATACAATTGTACAACTAAATTACATGATATCATCGGAAAGAAAGTTCTTTTCACTGAAATTCTTCCTTAAAGTATTAGTTATATTCAATAATGATTATGTAATTAATAAAAAATGTATGAGTTGAAGAAGAATAGTTCACTTGTTTATACACAAATATATTCAAATATTTAAAAAGTATGATCAAATACTACTTAATTATTCTTTTACTTCAAAAGGTAACTTTCCAAAAGTCATTATTGTTTCATTTACATCTCATGAAAATCTCATGTTTCATCAGCTTAGTTTATTCTTGAAAAATAAACTTGTAATACAATCAGATGATCATCAAACATTATTACACGTGACCTGCTTTAGAGAATGTACAGTAAAAATGATTGTAATTAAGTTACCAGTTAACATTGGTAAAATTTTCTTGAAATAAAGAGTATATTTAAGTTGATTTGTGACTGGCAAGTGGAATCCAAGACATGCGTTTTGTGACTGCATGGACACAGTAGTCTAGTGCTGAACGCGGTGGATGTTTGGCACGAAGCGGACTGAGTTTGAATCCCAGTGTGAACATTAACACTGGGATGCAGGTACATCAAGCCAATGAGTCCTCAACTAGGACTGAAAGGTGCATTCTGAATTATACTTGCCAGTTACAATCCAACTTAAATATTACTTGTATACTACTGCTATATCGAGGCAATCCGCTCAGGATGCACATATGGTAAGAGAGGCTGAACAGTTTCAGTCCATTACAAATCAACGGGAAGATACATAAGCATTATTCTATAGAATATATTCGTTTATTTTTTTCTTTAGTGTTTGACAAAATGGACAACTAGTTAGTATCAAAATAAAAGATAAGTGGATAGAGACTCTCATTCAAATCATTTCAGGTAAGTTACAAGATAAGACGAATTTCAATAACGACTGTAAATCACTGCCTGTTTTGCTAATGTTACCATTGTTGGGATGGCTCCCAGAAACCTCAACGAAGCCTCCAGAACACTTTAAAGAGCCGGAGACGTTCCATACAATCATTGACCCTCCGGAATTTCAACGTGGCGAGCTCTGACTGAGTAATAGTTGAAACTTCTTAGTGCGGATTGGGTGGATTATAATACTGATTTTGTAGTTCCATAAAACTATAAATAAGCGTTTATTTTATACAGAACTCACTCTCAATCTTACTGCACTAAAGTTTCCTGTCTACTCGTCTTCTGTTTTCTGAATTTGCGGCTAGGAGGGTTCAAGGTGTTCGAAAGCTAAAGTTGTCTGTTCCTAGTCAAGTTACCAAGCACGAGGTATAACAGTTACAGTTTGATAGTCTGATAGACATGGTGGCGCCTGTTATATTATTTTACACTAACCTGCTTCCTACAAAGAATGAAGGGAAATTACTCAAAAATTTCCAATCATATGTAAATACAGACAACGGCTTTTTCACATGGATTTATCTCATGAAGTACACTAATCGAAAATAAATGATTGTTTTAGAGCTGGATTTTTAAGAGGTTGTACAGAAAAGAAGAGAAGGGAAAATATGTAATCTGAAGATAGATTAATATAACTTAATATTTGTTTCCAGTTATTTTATATTTCACGAATATTACTCATCCTCAGTTTCATATATTGTACTTGATACTGTACAGTGTTCAGTAGACAAGAATCCTAAACTATGATAAAGTATACTTTACGTCGGTTTTTTGGTTCTGTTTGCTACTATAATTGATATCAATATTTCAATTGGCATGATTATTTTTGTGGAGATTGATATTTTAGTTGGTCGCATATGTCACAACTTGACAGAAGTGGAAATTCTACCATTGGATGCCGACCCAGTGGTGCAGAGGGTAAGGTGTTCGCCGTCAATCTGAAGCCCCTAGTGAGAAATATGGGGTGCGCGCTTCTTAGGAGTCCCACACTAGAACTAAACAACTGTCCAGTGCTTCCTGGTTTCCAATGATATTAATATGTTTTTCTACTTACGTTCAAGAAATCGGATCTGATATGCAACACCGAGATGTACCAATATTTATCATCTCCTTTCTATTGGCCAATTTTTGCTAAATCATAGTTGAAAGTAAACATAGGCTTACCGGTATGTGTCACTTAAGGGATTTTTGTGTATCGTTTACCTCGGAATAGAAGTAATTATTAAGTACCTTCCAATAAATGAATTCAAGAACAGAGTTTCATGAAGTTTTAGTATATAAGCAGCAGTCTTTGCATAGTTTTGCTCGAAGAACACGTTTCTTCATCCTCTATAATGGTTATTTCTCCAAAGTAAATTTGAAAAGCTGTGTATCTTAAAATAGGGGTATTCTTGTAAACCTCACTTTGCAATCATAGTGGAATATTTCAGTCTTATATAGGAAATTGATCTAATATCAACTTAAGAATCATCAAAAATCTTGGAAAAATTAGACAAATGATTCTTTCCCAACATTTTGATAATGGACATACCAAATTTATCATCACCGTGTCGAGCCAAAGATGATTATTTTCTAACTGTGAGCTCAACTTCACTGAATTGATAGTTACATTTTGATTGCAGTCACTTATCAGTATATCACGTAACAATCACCTAATATCATCATTGTCATCATCATTGCTCGTTATACCTCGTAGAAGCACAGGTCCAGCCAACAAGCATTCTGCAACCGACTCTGTCCTTTGAACTCTCTTATCCAGTTCTTTCTAAGTTACTAGTCATTTACTTCATGAGTGCCTCCGATTCCAGAAGCAATATATTATTTGATCTTCCTCTTATCATTTGGCTTACAGGATTCGGAAGTTATGGCTTACCATATAGTACAGTTCGGTAATTTCGTCAATATGTCCTATCCAACTACCTGCGTTTCTTCCTAATTTCTTCTCACATGGAAGTTGATTTGTTCTCTGTCATAGTAGATTGGTGCTGATAGGTATATAGCCAATAGATTCGGGGCAGCTGGCTCGAAACGACTGTTTATAAATAACTGTATCTTTTAAATAATGCTTTTGGCAGTTCTCCTAACAAGTTTCAGTTCCATACAATAGAACTGTTTTGACGTTTATCTCGAGCATACTGACTTTGATGTTGTCTGACAGTTGTTTTGAATTCCAGATGTTCTTCAGTTGTAGGAACACTGTTCTAGCCTTACCAGTCCGTGTATTTACACCTACATTATGTATAGGTTGAGGCCTACTGCAGGCTACAGCGGCTGTTGCTACACTGCCTGTCTTCACCTGCATTTGCTGTTGTGTGTGGGATAGGAGAGCTAAGTAGGTCATTTATAAAGTCCTAAGCGTATAGTTGTATCTATGTTGTGCACAGTATTCCGTGCTTACTCCTTCCTGAGATGTAGAGGTTTTCATGACTCAGTTAACCATCATTGTGAAGGGAGAGAAAGAGTGAGTGTGTAGCCTCGTTAGACACCAGTCTTCACTTCAAATGAATTTGTGAGTTAACTTCCATGTTGGATTTTAGAGTGTAGTCCGTCATGAGAATTCCGCATGATATTGATTATCGATCATATCAGGTACACAATAATGTCGAAGAGGGCTCCATAATATTATCTTGTCCATGCTGTCAAATGTTATCTCATAGTCAATGAAATTTTTGTAAACTGTTGAGTTCTATTCAAATGACTGTTCATCAGTGGTGCTCAGTGTCGCGATGCCTTACCAACAATAGTGATAGAAAATAAGTCCTTATAAATATATGTGCATCTATTTATATGTACCCCTTCATTCACCTTCTAATGCGTAGACTATGCACATTAATCTTCATAAATATATTCAAAACTCATTGTCTTTTCAACTAACCACAACTGAATTATCATCTTATTTTGGTGAATAAATAGGGAATATTTTCTGTTTGAAGCCTATAACAGTATCTTAGAGGAAATTATACTTAATGTGTAATCTGGTTACATTTATGTAGATATGTTGAGTTCTATTCAAATGACTGTTCATCAGTGATGCTCAGTGTCGCGATTTGGTTGGTACACGATCGGTCCTTATGCCTAGTATCATAACCATATATTTTTTAGTGAACACCACATAAAGTGTAACGAAATAGTTTGCAAGCACTCAAACTAAACACATTATGCCAAATTACTCGCTCTATTGTCTCATCAGCTTAATAGGTAACACATTAGGGTTTGATCCGATGGATATCAAATTCCGCTCTTACTGTAAATATCAACGATGAGATACAAGTGAATCCTTGTAAATAATCTCACATCGTACAAAATACGCTTCCTAGGTTTTCACTGCTAGTCATATTTCGGTTATACTGAAACTCGTTACTTAACACCACATCGAAACTATCAAGGTGAGCATATCTACATAAATATAACCAGATTACACATTAAGTATAATTTCCTTCTAAGATACTGTTATAGGCTTCAAACAGAAAATATTCCCTATTTATTCACCAAAATAAGATGATAATTCAGTTGTGGTTAGTTGAAAAGACAATGAGTTTTGAATATATTTATGAAGATTAATGTGCATAGTCTACGCATTAGAAGGTGAATGAAGGGGTACATATAAATAGATGCACATACATCTATAAAGAATTATTTCCTATCACTATTGTTGGTGAGGCATTTCTTTCTACAGTATTGACAGTTGAATAGTGACAGGGGTGTAATTTTTTAACGAAGTAAGTAAACAGAAAGTAATGAAATTTAAGTAAAGTGAGTTTAACAAAATGAATGTAGGGAGTATAGAGAGAATTAAAGTAAACTAAATCATGAGTTACTCATATTAGAAAAGAAGTGGTCTTCATAAGATAAAGATTTAGTACAGTAGGAACAGGGACGGGGGTGGGGAGTAGGTAAAGAAAAATAATTTATTGTATAGAATTTTATCAGATAATACATTTTAAAGTAACAAATTGTAATGATGTGTATTATGAATGATTAATATTAAAGTGTTTATATAAACAAAGAATGTGAGTGGATGATGAAACAATCCACCATTGCATAGATTAGCATATTCATGTAGAGAAATATACGTAAGTAAACAAAATTTGCTTAATAATAATGATGAGTTTTGATTGGGACGAAACTGTGAATAGGGAAATAAGCAATGAAACCCTGTGTATTTTCTAATTTCGTAAACAAGTAATTCTTGTTTTACTCTTAACACTTTAACTTGATGCATCATTAAACAAGACGACCAGTTAAGGTATATTGATACATTTCTATAGATAAGCTAACTGAATAATTACGTAACACTTGACTGCAATTGAATGAATTACATCTATATGAAACAGTTCATTTTCATAGGTGTAATTTGTATCTGCTTTTAGGAATATCCAATATTGTTTTCGCATCAAGCCAATTCTTTGAATAAACATCTGTAATTAGTCTCTGTGCTGCACTGAGTAATCAATGATTATGTTGCAAGTGATAGTCTTATCACTTGATTAATCTGTATGTATAGATCGTGTTCTCTGAAGCTATACAGTGTGATAGCGAATCTCTGTACTATCACTTTAAAACAACATTATCAAGAACTTCTTCATGTAGAAGTCAATAGAGTATAGACACTAATTATTCTGTTGTTCAAATAGGTAATGAAAACTCTTCAATTTAATCGAGTAGGTCAGGGTATCTAACTCTGTTAAAATCATCCATTTAAGCCATAAGTTTTCCTTATTATTTCTAAGTATTCATTCATTTGTAAAGCAAATAGTTTAGCTAAAGAAGGCTTTTCATAGGGATCATTATCATTAACATATGTATTAAGATATGAGTACTGAAACAAAGTGAGTGTGTTATCATATTACTGGATACATGTAAACTATACATTTCCTATTCACAATATTCTTCTATTCAGATGTTATCCACTAGGCGATGGAGATACGATAACTATTAAATTGGTCTAAAATCAACAGAGAAGAAGCTTAACTCTGAAATACATGTTTGTCAGAATACTAATATGAATGATAACTGAAAATTGCAAGTAAATAACACTCTATATCATAATGATATACAGGGAATGTTCTTGTTTGAACACAGGTACGAAATATGATTAAGTTCAATTTGTGCTAAGAGTGATCAGTGTCTAATAAACTGTATCGTGTGTACATAACTCAGATTTCAAATCGCGAAAGACTAAACTTTATGCACTGCATGATAATCGTAATTGTACAGCTCACATTTTTATAAACCGTTCACTCTCTGATTTCTTTCGGGAATTGGATACAGCTGAAATCAGGTAAAATGTTGGTATATACGAATATTCTTTAAAATGAACCGATATTATCTCAAATATATTTGGTTTATTAAAATGGTGAGGCAATAATAAAGTGATATTACTGATGATTACACTTTTAGATTCTATTGTACAGTAACTTGATAAGTCCAGTGAAACTAAATGCAAAGAATCTCGTATATTCCATACACAGATGCTTTAATCATACAACTTTCTTTGACTTCCTCAAAGATACCGTCAACATAAACCGTCTGATAGAACTACATAGCTCAGGAAAACTTAATGAAAATTATTTTACTGATCTATAAAACTTCTCTGTCATTAAGACTGTAAGAAGAATTTACTTAAACTGGAACACAAAGTTCATTATTAATATAATGATTCATTGGAAATACTTACCTGAAGCAACTAACTATAAATTGATTACTGTATTTCCTCTTCAAGTGGTGAAATCAAAATGTCATATTACTTTAAAATGGTTGATTATATTTATCAGAGAGTGAAGATCATTTGAGAAATATCTAAACTCCTTCAGAAAGTTATCATGTAAGTACACTCTGCTTCCATGTTCATTACAGTAATGTATTCCTGAATTTTCTGGCTAAAATGTTCATAGAAGTAAATCAAATAATTATTTAAAGAAAGTACTTCCAGATAACTCGGGACCATAGTTCATATAAAAGTAGTAATAAAAAATATTTAGTCACTGTTTAAATAACAACGTTCGACAGATGTTATCTACATAGTTTTTAATGCTGTATTCAGAGTTTTCAGCGATTTTCCATTCAACTACTATATGAATTCTTCATGTTTAATTGCAACCTTTATTCATAATTTCATTTCCAGAATACGAAGTTAACAATAGCTTTCTGCTTTAAGTTGTCGTAGCGCAGCCCTACATATTGGACGAAAAACACAAACATAGTAAAAATTTGAACATCAAATGAAATACTTGCCGAAAATTACACAATAACATACAGCATTCTCTCACTCAAACTTAACGGGAAGTTGAACAAAAGCACTGAATTTAACATACTAAGTATGAAGTTTAGTTGTCTATATTCGTCACAGATCGATGTTGATTGGGTAGCAGTATAAACCAGGAGGCATTTAACACTGATTTCATCCTGGTATGAAACTTTTTATCATTTGACACCCTCTATTCCACCACAGAGTGGAACACGGGTCTTTCTGGTCTCATGGCCAATGCTCAACCCTCTGCAGCACTGGGCTGGACCAGTATCCAATGATGAATTCCCACGTTAATTAACTTGCGATATAGTACGAAATTCATCCATTGTCACTGGTGATAAATGTTTTACTTCACCAGTCACGACAATTAGTGTGAAGTGGAAATGTTCGAGTTAACCTAACCAGAAAGTTTCTCCACAATTATCAACTGTCAATAAACCATATAGAATAACAATACTTTATTTCCAAGTTAAAATGTTTTGTCCTATAGTTTCGTGACTCATATTGTTCGAGATGATATATTTAGTTCATAAAGAAAACTATAATCAACATATTACAATTCTTTTCAACATTTTTATGCTTCACTTTAAATAGTGAATATGAGAAAGAGAATAAGTTACCATAGGAGATAAGTATTAATATAAATCTAAGTATGACTGTATCATTGAGACAAGATTAAATGTACTTTACGACTAAAATATAAGTTGTTGTTTCAGTACGATGCATATTTTGTCACTACCGAAATGATATTCAAATATAGTCTCATGTTGTTATGCACTGTTGTCAGTGATAAGCTTTACTTAAAAGTGATTTTTAATAAGAAATGTTGATAAACTTTGTGAATGAATAACTTTATTTAGTTCTGACAGGTTGAGGAATAATTTATGTAATTTTTCTTGGGTAGCTATGTACTTTGATAAGGATTATTGTGAATTAGATAGTGAGTATTTTCAAACAAAGGAATAAACTGAAATATAACTTACCTACTTACTTACGCCTGTTATCCCTCATAGAGGAGCATAGGCCGCTCACCAGTACTCTCCATTCAACTCTGTCCTCAGCAATCCTTTCCAGCTGTCTCCAGTTGCTGTTCATCCCTTTAATGTCTGCTTCCAATTCACGACGCAGGGTGTTTTTTGACCTTCCACTTTTCCGTTTTCCAACAGGATTCCAAGTTAGTGCTTGTCTCGTGATACAGTCTGATGATTTCCGCAATGTATGTCCTATCCATTTCCAACGTCGTTTCCTGATTTCCTCTTCAGCTGGAAGTTGGTTTGTTCTCTTCCATAGTAGGCTGTTGCTGATGGTTTCCGACCAACAGACATTCAATATTCTGCGTAGACAGTTGTTGATAAATACCTGTACCCTGCTGAGGATGTTTGCAGTAGTTCTCCACGTTTCAGCTCCATAGAGAAGAAGTGACTTGACGTTCGAATTAAAGAGTTCAACTTTGAGGTTGGTAGACAGTTGTTTGGAGTCCCATATGTTCTTCAACTGTAGGAATACTGCCCTTGATTCGCTAATCCTTGTCTTTACATCTGCATCGGATCCTCCTTGCTCATCGATGATGCTTCCCAGGTATGTGAAAGTATCTACTTCTTTCAGAGTCTTTCCCTATACTCATACAGTAGTTATTTTCTCAAATATGTGAAGTGTTTTGTAGATGCTTAATACATCTAAAGATCTGTTTTATTGATGACTGCTAGTAGATTTATAACCAGTAACAGAAATTCTACTTCAGTTTTCCATTCTTCATTAATATTTCCAGGGATAATGGATGACAATCGATGTACTTATTAGTTAGTGATCATGCTGTACAACTGATTATCTAAAAACGATAAATATAAACAGTTTCATGATAATTTAGGAACTGGTTTACAAAACGATCTGAAAATCTCTGATCTGGTAATATGTAATTTGAATAATTGACACCAATCCAAAGTTTCAGAAAGAAAACCCAACATACTTCATCATTCAATTATCTAACATCAGTAATCAGTAATAAAAACTATTCACTTTGTTCTTTGATATTTGTGTGGAATGGTCATTCAGCTGATACATTATCTCTGATTATTACATGATGCATGAATCTGATTCGATACATTTTTTAACGAAATACTTCAAATGAGGATAGATTCTGAACAAATTATATACTTCATCATTTTCATAACCTTCAGTTATGATGTCAGTGAATGAAGATAACAAGAATTTTCCTCATGAGAAATCATTTATTAAAATTCAAATGTATGGACTAACATTTATTAAGCTTTTATTATCGTTCCATTCTTTTAGATAAACGTCTAATTAGGTGAGACTATCTTAGTATTTTCCATCGAAATCCAATGTATATCAACGATGAGATAATGTAAACCTTCTGAACTAATTGATGATTGAATTCAAGTTCTTAAGTGAAAATTAATTACAGTATGCAAGTGCATGCAAATACTGATTTTTTAATATGACGAAATGTGCTTTTACATTCCTTTGTTGTTACAACTCATCTATTCTAATACCTGTTAAGAATTAGTTAAACATTAGTGAAGAGCCAATTACTGTGAACTGCGTAGTTTGTGATAGGCGCAACATTGATGAATCTGAGGAATATGTATCACAGTAGTGAAACTAGATTAAAACAGACTCCAACAAGAATAAGATAATATCACAAAATATTTATTTGTAAGGTGCCTACTTTAAACCGATTGATGCTTTCACATTTGAATATACTATAAGTGATTACACTGATAGACTAGTCTATTCATTCCTTAGTATCCAGATATAGCAGTTTTTCGTCAGGTTTCAGGCAGAAGATATTACTACCTATCTGAACAATAGTCATCTAGTTACCATTAACTAGTTTTGAAATAAAATTATGTTAGGCTGATATATTAATTCATGGCCAGGAAAGTTTAGTCACTTCGGTAATGAGTCAGTTATCAGTATTCGTAGTATATTTTTTTAACAACATCATAAAGTGACTGAAGTAAACAATATCAAACATTACATAATAGCTCAGTGATTTAAAACACCAATTTCTAGGATAAATTATCTGAATGTTCTAAATTTGTTCACCTGAAGTAAAATGGTAATTTAATCTGCTGGAAAAGCCATAAGATTTAGTGCGAATCAAGCTCATTGATTCTTAGTATACTTACTGAAGTTGATATCAACTAGTCATGATAAACTACATTTCGAGTTATTCGATCGTTCATGACTTAATCGATACTCCGATGATATTTGCAAATTTCGCTGCAGATTGTCAGAAATCTATCGTGCTCAATAATATATAAACAGTACCTAATTTCTTCACAAACTTATTCTACCATTTTCAGTTATTTTATGGTTTACGTAAACTACGACTTCTGTAAGCGTATAATGCACAAACAACGATGATGAACGTTTCTTACTGTATTTTAATGAGTTATGAAGGATTGTTGGAATAAATTTTATGAGATCGTTATTTAAAAAGCAAACATTCATGAGAACCTTGATAGCAGCACAAAATTATGAAAAGTCTTGCTAAACATCCATTTACAGTTAAATATCTGATAGATAGTATTTAGTAACATAGAGCTAAGTACTGTAGACCAACTAGTTCAGTTATGATATAGACGTGATAGGAATTGTTTAAAGATTTCATATAAAACTGTTATAACTGAATAGAAACTAGTATTGTTCGGCTTAACGTCAGACTGGTAGAGGCATAAGTAGATGAGGACTCATGTGACATTTAAAGTGGATCGAACATCTGGATTTAGACGCTAAAAAAATTAGACTGAGTAACACAAGAATTAATATACAATCGAATGTGTGAACGCAATTTACAATACTTAATTATCAAGCTATTATAACTATAGAATATAACTAATTAACTGAGGTGAATAATTATTCACTCTGAAAATCTTCCATTCTTCAATGCGAACAACTGTCCCATTGAAGATCAACTGTCTAGGTCGCTAGCGTTGTTTATAATAGCATCAACAAAAATCTTGCATACTACAGAAGCTCCTTTTACCCACTCAGCATAATAGTTTGTTTCTTTTGCAATTTTATGTTGGTATTTCTGTTTAAGATATTTAAAAGTCGCAGATGAATTTTAACTAGGGGAGAGAGGGATACATTAGTTCATCACTGAGTAGTGACTAATGTGATGTACATCAAACCCGTTTTATTGATGATCAAATTTCATTGACTAAGTTGTAATGTGGTCATTAATCTAAGTGAGTCAATATCACTGGCATTATATAGAGATAAAGGGTAGTTTCGGGGTAGTCGACAGTAGACCTTGGACCTAGGTTTCGTGGTATATAGCATTCGTTAGTAAGGCTTATCTGCAATTTTGAGGCAACTCACACTCCCCTCCTTGTAGATATGATCTCGAGTCACCTAAAGATTGAAGGCATACCATGGTGACGAGATCCAAATAATCCGAAACCTAGGTTCCGAGTTTTTTACCGACTACTTTCAAATTACTTTTCATCTAGAAGGAGATCACTGAGTTGAACGTTTGTTGGATTTCCATTAGTCCACATATATTCCTATCAAAATTGTCATCACTGACTTTCGATCATACATATTCTAGCCCTCTGTGTGTGTGTATGAGTCAAAGTAATATATGAAGATTTATTGACACAGGATTTATACCATTAACTGAATTAAATGTAATCATAGTCCAACAGAATCCAACATTAACAACTCGTAAACTTTCATCTCTAAATACACATCACTTATACAGTCAATATAACTGATCTATCTACCAACATCCTCAAGTCAATATACGTCAGTTTACCGTTCTATTATAAACAAATGATGAAAAAAATCTTCCAGACAGATTTGTATGAACAAGAGACATAATAATGTATGCATAACTTATAGAACTGAAATAACTATTTTAAAAAAAAATGTTCTTCTTTGATTATTTTCGTTATTTTTTTGAATTCCATCATGTTTTTAGTAAGAAAAAAAAGGAGAACAAAAGATTTTATTACCACTCAGTGACGTCATTTTTTGAAGTCATTCAATCATGTTTCTAACTATATCAAACAAATTAAAAGAACATCATTGGTTAAAAGGTCATGATTACGTCATTCGAAAAAAAAGTCTCATGGAAATAGATTAATTACTAAGGCATTTTTTTATTCTGTGAGATCAACATAAGAGATATAAAAATAAAAGTTAAAAAGGTTACTTATGAAAGATATAATTATAATGAAACTTGATGTTTGAAGCACCTCATTACGATTATAAATTTAAGATATATTTGATGTTTTAAAGTGTTGTAGGATTAATAAATTGAATGAATGAAAACACTGAAGCATTCTTTACTACAGTATTTGAGCACTATATACTCTTTATATGGGTTCCATTTAAAGTTGACTCTATCTTGCGTACTACTCTCATCAACATAAATATCAACATGAAACGAATGGGAATTTTTCCTCATTCAGCACCCGTAGACAGAATCAAACTCTGAATAATCACATTTCTGGACGAGCATGAAAAAATTACATCACTGAGTATGAATTCAAACTGTAATCAGCTTGCATTATTGAGTAACGTTCTTTTGATATAATCTATCATAATTGTTTTAATCCCTGATTAGTTAACTTTCATTAATCACAGCATTCTACTAGAAATTTGGGAATAACATCTTTGTACCTGTCAGGAGTGTATTGTTCATTTAGATGATTTAAAAAAATTTGTAAAAAAGTGACAAGACAAGTGTTAACAACAATCAATCAGATCCAAGGTTGATAGAACAAGCTGTTGGTCACTTGTGAAAAAAATCTCATTGGTCACTAATATCAAAAGTTTACTCTGATGAAGTCTTCCAAAGTGACAATGAAAGCTCTGTAATTAAATCAACAACCTCAGAGAATTCCGTATAACCATGGTTTATTAATAGACAACATTGATAATTCTCCAATATTACCTCAGCCAGCTTCTGTCTATGATAAGAATATATTCATTTTAAAAGTAGAAGTAGACACCTTTATATACCTGGGAAGCATCATCGATGAACAAGGAGGATCTGATGCAGATGTAAGGGCAAGGATCGGCAAAGCAAGGGCAGCATTCCTACAGTTGAAAAATATATGGGACTCCAAACAACTGTCTACCAACCTCAAAGTCAGACTCTTCAATTCGAACGTCAAGACAGTTCTTCTGCATGGGGCTTAAACGTGGAGGACTACTGCAAACATCCTTAGGAACGTACAGGTATTCATCAACAACTGTCTGCGCAAGATACTGAATGTCTGTTGACCAGAAACCATCAGAAACAGCCTACTATGGAAGAGAACAAACCAACTTCCAGTCAAAGAGGAAATTAAGAAACGACGTTGGAAATGGATAGGACATACATCGCGGAAATCATCAGACTGTATCACGAGACAAGCACTAACTTGGAATCCTGTTGGAAAAGGGAAAAGAGGAAGACCGAAGAACACCCTGCGTCGAGAGCTGGAAGCAGACATTAAAAGGGTGAACAGTAACTAGGAACAGATGGGAAGGATAGCTGAGGACAGAGTTGAACGGGGAATACTGGTGAGCGGCCTATGCTCCTCCGAGAGGGGTAACATGCGTAAGTAAGTATGTAAGTAAAAGTTTGACTGATTAATCAAATTTTCAACATGGAATTTCAATCATTTAAATAAGTTAACAAGTTGATGTTGACTCTTGGTGGGGGAGATGGATAAATTTTGACATTTCACGTCATTTACTGATTTTCATTAAACAACCAAGATGAACTAGATAACACTAGGCATCTATTTTATCTTAGCATTAAACTCTTCAGTAGTGAAAATCCAAGACTGTACTAGTAAATAAGCTTGAAAGGTATTTATTGGAGTTCTACTGAAAAGCCATAATTATTAGAGTTCAACTTACATCGTGCGTGAAACAAATATTACAAGTGTCGGTGGATGATAGCAGCGTCATATGGTGGGTTGGGTATTCTTACAATATATGGACTGTTAAATGGTGATTCTGAGTTCTAAATGTTAAGTGAACGTTGCTAGTTCAGACACTAATGGGTTTTATCCCTGATAAGGTTGCTAGTGATTATTACGAGAGACTCGGACATTAGGAAAAAATATTTGCCTAGCGCTTACTGGTTTCCAGTGATTATTAAATTAAAACCATAGAAATATATGATGATTTGTTAGGAATTTCTCTACTACGTAGTTCTTATTGCAACCAATAAAATTATATATTAAAACTGTCTTCTCCCTCCTTTAAAATAGAAAACTTTCTAAACATTCCGTTTACAAGGCAGAAAAGTGACCTGCCAATTGGTCACTCAGTAGTAAATAACTTTAGGATTGCCCGGAACAGATCAGTGATAATAGTCGTCGATTGTGAATCTAGGTAACTTGGTATCGAATTCACTAGATACCACCAGTTCCTTAAGATTTCAGGTATGCTTTGCTGACGAATAGTCAAATATCACAAAACCGAGGTCCTAGGGTTTCCTGTCGAAGTGCCTTCCAAGTCACTTTTCACTTTCAACATAGGATCAGTGATGTTAAGTCACTTAAGTTAGTGACCGCACTCTAACTTATTCGGCAGAATTTGACCATCACTTGAGATATGTCTCCGGTAGGTCTCAACTAGCACATAACCAAGTTGTAAGGTTACTTGTCCACAAACTGTAATCATATAATACCAAGACATAGCGGATACAATGTCAAGTTCAATTAGGCTAGTGGCCACATTACAACCTGGTCCATTAGAATTAATTCAGAACCAAGGATTAGATAAAATGACAGTGACCACTACTCAATGATCATGAATTTTCTTCTATTTAAGGCTATCTTCTTCATAAGTGAGAATTTGCTGTATGACAAAGCTTTTTCAAGTAAATGCTACTAACATTACAAATGATTAATAATAATAAATGAAAATACCTTCTAACCACCACCCCTCCACCACTCCATAATGTTTTTCTATCATGAAAAAAAGACTTTTCATTGTTTGTTAAGAACAAAAATATAATTTTTAGTCAATGAATTGTGCACACACAGTAACCTAACAAAACTAATCCAATTTAATGAATGGGGAGGTGTAAAAAAAAACATTTGGCGTAAGCCTGTCGATTCATTTTATCTTTTCTCTTGATTACTGTATAGATCCGTTAGATTTACGTTATTTTTTTCTCTTTTGAAAAAAAAAACTAACTTACGTATGTTACACTACAAAACATTTTGCGGTACTTTGATGATTGTATGTGAATTTTGTTTGTCTCTTCGTTGTAGATGAGTTTTTTTTGTTTGTAAAGAGTTAACCTAACTTTGCGGTGTTTTGTATGCATGTAGAATATAACATGTCTGAGAATTCGATAAACTACTTATAAGTAGTTCCATATTTTATCTATGAGTGCATGTATGTGTAAAAGAGTTTTATTTTAACTAAAGTAGATGTTAACAAATAAATCACATTTGTTATTGTAGGTGGTAGATATACACTTGAAAATAAAAGAATGATGACGGGATGTAAGTGTGTGCATGTGTGTGTGGAGTTATAATAGTTTATATCAATGTTATATTAATTTTCTAGAACCTAAATGTTTGTGTGCATGTTTGTGTGCATTGCCTTGGCTTCAACTTCCATTAATATTTGAATATAAATTGAGCTCAGAAATACATGTAAAACACGTGGCTACATTTCAATGACTACTCTGATCATTTTAAATTAATTGAAGGAGGCGTGGTCAACTTGAAACATAAATCTTTTTTCACTATATAACTTGACATTTTTATAGCTCTTTGTATATTGTCTTATAGTGTAATCTATTTAATGTATTCTCTATCATTTCTCTACCAATTAATCCTATCTAGTTTTATATGAATAAATAAACATGAACCATTTTATCTAAGTAACTTTGATGAACCAATTCAGTACAGAACAGAATTGTTTATATTTATCATATAATAATAATAATAATAATAATAATAATAATAATAATAATAATAATAATAAGATTATAGTATAATATCATATAAGATAATCTGTTTACTTCAATAACTGAAACTAGAATTTATGTTTTTCACAAGTCCCATAAATTAGCGGATAACGGAACTGTTTAAAAATTCTGCAATCATGATAAAAGGAGAAATAAGTTAGTAAATATTCTGAAAAATTTATCTTTCCAAAACTCTTTGTGGTATGTGATCATACAAAACTGTAGTTAAGATCAAAACATTAATCGACTATAGTTAAGAAACTACTAAAAATCAAGAATCGTTAAGCAGACATTTTCTCTTTGTATACAACAGTTGATTGATTCACTTTTAGTTAGAAATATAAGCTGTTCGATACCGACTCGCTGGTCTAATGATCAAGTAATGAACACGAAACATAAAGGTCATGAGTTCGAAACCTAGGCATAATTGAGGTATCCGATACTAGGACGAAACAGCCATTTAATGTCTTTAATGTTTGGTTAACTAGGGCGTTTTTCTAGGGAGTTTGGCCTGAAAAATGAACGAATAGATTCCCAAGTATAATTTATCCCAATAACTACGGTTATTTCTTAATATGAAACTCTATCATCAATCTTAGCCAGTCTAGTTCACAAAAACCTTAACAATGAAATGGGCGAAACGTTAGCAAAACGAGTTGGAGATTTTAAAAGGTAACGTAATAAGGTAAGTGAAGCATTACTATGCTAAGTAGAGACTTAACAGTTTATTTCTGAAGACATAAATTCTATTTGAATACGGCTAATGTAAGATGACTGCTACTGGACTATCTATTGATTGTCTTAAAGGATTTCAAAGTGTCAGCTTCATGTCTTGTATCAACTAGATGTCTCGATAATTGTAACAGTACTCAGGTTTTTTGATCCTTTTGAACACACTTTGGGGATATGTTAATGAAACCGAACGTAGGCCCTACTTTCAGTTTTATCAACGTAACTGCATTTCAAATAAATGTCATTTATATATGCGATTGGCGCTAATGTTAAATCGGTACCAATCGATCATTGACCCAATTAAAGAGCATGTCGATTTGAGTAAAATTACAAGTGTGGGAGCAGGATATATTCTAGTTAATACAAATTCTATTCTTCTATTAAGTGTTCCTGGGTTCTCGTCACTGTTGAATTATAGTTGAATAGAAATAGTTTTCTGCCACTTGCTCCTGATCCGTTGGTCAAATACCATAAGAAACAATCTTCTGTGACACAGAACAAACCAATTGCCAACCGAGGAAGAAATTAGGAAAAATCTCTGGAGGTGGATAAAACACACGTTAAGGAAATTATCAAGCTGTGTCACAAAACAAACCCTAATTTAGAATCCTCAAGGCCAAGAGAAAACAAGAGAATTAAAGGCAGACAACAAAAGAATGAAAAATACTTGGGAAGGACAGGAAAGGAGAGCCTAGAACAGAATTGGCTGGAGAATTCTGGTCGAGTGCCTTTGCTCCACGAGATGTAACAAGCACTGATTGATTAAAAAATAGTTACTTTTTTTGGCATTTTATCTTCTCCGTATTTGTCAATGAATTCACGTAGATACCGATTGTCTCTTTCTAGCATTTTAGTGTTTATAAACTCTCACAAACCTACAGACTTTGTTAATTAATTTATATCTATATTCTGTATGTTTAAAAATGGATTAACTTCAAATGTGGTTCATTTATTCTTACGATTAATTTGAACAGTGATTAGTCTGCTGAATGTAGTAAAACACACGAATAAAACAAATAAACTTGAAGCACATAAAAGGCTAGTGTCTTTAATTAGATAACTGAAAATGTAGTTATTAACAGATTGATACTTGTCAAGAATATCATTGGAGTTAAATAAGAATTCATAATTATGAAGCTGGGTTATGTCACAAGATCAGTAAAATGTTGAGAACTGAATGATATGTGAAACATGAAAATAAAACTAAGTTGGTGAGAGATAAAACTCTGCTGAGAGAATGGGTGATTACTTTAAAAGATTACTAGTTAGTGCCATAGTGAAAGCAGAAGTTGAACAATTCACTTCGTTACAAATAGATCTGAAATGATTAGATGTATGGTGAAGGCTTAAGCAATCCATAGCACTACTTTTGGTAAGTATTTATTTGCTATGTAGATGAATATGAGCAATAATTTTGTTTAGATTGACCTGTATTTATAAGACGCTTTATTAGTGAGATTTTTATGAGCCCATTACCTACATGTCTTCAAGTAATGATAGTAAATATTAATGCAAACTAGTTGGACAGAACTAGCATTAAACGACTTATTCACCTACCTCCACTCCCAGAGGATCAAATCCTATCTATCCCTTAACGATCTGGGTAAGTTTTAACTTAGTGACGTCACAATTTTTACCTATATCATACTGTCTTGAAGGTGATAAAAATTGAAGGTTGTACAACTGAAAAATTAGTGAAGACAAAATGGCACTAAATTATGAATTTCACTCGTTTTACATTGGAACCGTACTGCGGAAATCTATAACTTTCCCGAATGTTTTGAGCCATTTAAAACTAAAGGTAACATACTCCTGAAGATATTTATAGTCTAGAAGAATATATTTCAGTGTCATTTATTTCTCCATGCCAGTGAATAATTTTTCAGGTTTAAGGAAGATTGGAAATATACTGTAATTGGATTAAGTACTGTATTGTTTAATACTTATCAGGACAGCAAACCTGATTGATATAAAAGGAAAGTTTAAAAGTGTAGAATTAGTCTGTGCTGTTGAAGTTTCATGAACTTCTGTATCAAAGACTAAAATTATGGAACTGTATTAAACAGACAACAAAATTAAGAGATTCTAAAGTTATCAATAAAGTAACCTGAATTACTTAACCATTGATCAGCTAATTCTCAACTTTGAATTCTACTTCTTTAATTTCTATTTTAACCACAGTTACTTTAAGTATGTTTCGTCGTGAAACGAAACAAAAAAAACAGTATGTGGTGTTAAACAACTGCTTCTATACAATTTAGAACACCTTAGAAGTAGGGACCGACGGCTTCCTTCTCTTCTTTCATTTGCGACATATATAAGCACAAGATCTTCAAGTCTCTGAATAGAATGCAAATCCCTATTTTAGTTGATTAAAGTATTACATGTTACTACAACTCATTGTTGTCAGTAAGTAGCTGTCTCACACGAAACTTTGTTGATTTCACAAGTCAAGCTTTCAAACATTAGGAACTTTAAGTTAATAAGTTGCGAAGCCGAATGATTAATGAGTATGTGATTATAAAAAGTCCCTATTGGGATATGCATTGTATCACCAAAGGAGAATAGTCGACCATTTATTATCATATATGAAGTTATAATAGTACAAGTAACTGAATTAAAATAAAACTTCCACTGTCATTTCTATAACAACAACAACAACAACAATCACAATAGTTAACTATCCCCAAGTATTCATAATTTCAGTAAAGAATAACAACAATAACAAAATAGAATAGAGCACTTGGATAATAGATCATCTAATTTAGATGGATAATTTAAAATTTATTTGAATTATACTTTCCTTCCTTCTACTTCTTTCATGTCTTGATAAATTTCCTCCAGTGTAAATAGAAAATCCAATGAAGTGGGAAGAGATGGACAAGGAGGAGGAGGAGAAGAAGAGTAGCTTAAATTATATGAAAACAAAAATTACGTATAGCACAAACAAATTACGAGTAGAAATAAATCATCAATGTATTCAATAGCAGTGACAAAGAAATTAGTTTATATAAATACCTATCAGTATTATTAAAATAACACTTACTTCTTTTACTACGACCCCCCACTACTACCACTACTACTACTATTACTACTGATAATAATAATAATAATATTAAAATTGATACTATTTCAGTGAAGATTGAGATCGTTTTATCATAGTTAAAAGATATACGAATGATGACAGAACAATAAACTAACAGAATGATAAATATATAAAATGTATTGAATTGGATATTTTGATTTATATTGCAATTAATAATGAAGATAGTAGCAAAATATCATCATTACAATATATATATATATATATATATATATATATATATATATATATATATATATATATATATATATATATATATATATAAAACAATATCATCGATGGCTTTAAATTAATATCCGCTGGAAAACTAGAAAGTTCTAGATAATCGTTTCATTCTGGAATTCTTTAATAGTGTGCACACATGAATCATTCTTTGTTAAATGGAAACTAAAGCTAATTTTGAATTGTTGCATCACGTCAAACAACGCTTCAAGTAGGTTATACTATCGTTTCTTGGTTAATGAAAGAAAAAAATCTACAGAAAGACTATAAGGAAGTGAACTTATTTATTTATTAGTTGACTTTACTTCAGTGATCCACTATTTGAGATATTTCTGTTATATGAATGGGTCCCAAATATGGATGATAGAATGATTCTTTCAATGCGAAAGTTAGTTTAATACGACTAAACTGAATGAACACCCTATTTATAACAATATACCGACGAAACTTTTATTTTATACTTTAACCAAGCGAATGGAATAAGTAAACATTACTGCATATCTAACCAAATAACCAATAGAAATCGGTGTGAATTTTGGATAGTTACCGAATTAACACGGTTTACAATGATACTTTTCGTTATAATAAATCCAACAGATAATAATAATATTGATTCAAGTCAACCTCAACTACTTCGTCAATGTGAACGATTGATAGTAACCATGTAATCTGCAAACACATCCATAATTTCAAAGTACCTATATTTTGCCGTTGTATTGATTAGTTTGCACTTCTTCGACATTACATTAAGTCATAAGTCTTATTGAAGTCGGATTTGGGATGGTAAGTAAAATTCAAGGGTGGTTCGTCCTATTCGTGACTCATCAACTGAGTATGTTTCCAATAATTTAGTGTTCATTTTCACACAGATGCTTAATCTTGATTCATTCTTTTAAAACGTCGTTACTTAATTTACTGAGATAATGAATCAACCCTTTGAATGTATTAATACTGAAATACAAGTACGATCAAGTTAATGAGTTTCAAATAGGATGAAACGAGTGTTTCGGTTTTCATTCATCAGGCTCAGGTTCATATTTAAGTCTACTAATCATCTATGATTTCACTGTTGAATAGAACTACGAAAATTATCACTATGTATACATAAAAATGTTTATTTTATTAACACAAATTGATATCTCTGGTTGTTGATATTTCTTATCCACTTATTTCAAAGCGAAATCAATATACAATTTACATATCATTCTGATTGAGTCGTCCGTAACGAACATCTACGAACAAAAACAGACATATTGACAATATACGCTTGGAATGAATTATTTCGTGAAAACTACACTAATACTCAACAATCCAGTAATCCAGTAATCCAGTAACGATCAGCGGTGACTAACATAGTGAATATTGAAAGCGGTGAAGTCAATACCAACTTAGCAATTTATTTAACAGGCATGATGTCATCATATAAAGTGATAACCTAAGTAGTAAACAACACTCATCGCTGATGATAACTTGTTTATCAGAATGTAGGATACGTCCATTTAGATAAGTATTATTCTGAGTCTGTTGCGTTGAATTTACTGCTTGTTTCTTTACTGTAGGTATCATATATAAGGACTTTAAGAAATACACGATGATATTACTTGTTGTATACCTATTTCCTTTTTAACTGAAATAAAATTCAATTGCGTTATAGATTACTTGAACGTGTAGATCCTGAATAGTATCCATGCATTCTTCAACTAAACCATCAATTTCTACACAGGCTTGTAGTTAAATTTCAATTAATCAATTAATGTCTGTTACTCCACATGGAGCACAGGTAGTCGGTCAGCATTCATCAGAAAAATTTCCTGAAAATAAAATATAATCTTAAAGCTTTTTGTCAATTATCTCTGTTGTCATGAAATAATATTCATTACACTATGATAAACTTTACAATGTATCGAATATTGAAAAAAAAGCATTAAATCTCTTTTACTATTGATAACCATCTCAATTCAAATGATAGTGAATCTCTATAGAGTAATCGTATAACATAAATAACAGACAAATTTAATTTATTATTACTTTTGAGGTCGTGGTCATTTATGCACAGGATTCAATATTGTCATTCATGAATAACTGATAGTATACTTTCAAAGCATAGTTTAAAACAAAGAATGTTATTTATATATCACTTTATGTCTTATGGATATAACGTTGTTCTAAAGTTAATATCAGTTAAACAGTAATGAAAATTTATGAATAACTACTTTATAATGAATACTAGTAGTCATTAATGAGGATGAATAGAATTTCTCTTCTACGTCATTATTAGCATTATTTTATTGGAAATCTTAAATTTGCATATTATTGGTTGGCATTTTCTTCAACTTTAGATGATTTAGTTCTATCTAGATTGTTTATATAACTACGATTGTATATTCTTTGTGTGAATGCAAACTATTATGACTTATAAACATAACGGTAGTCATTATCTAAGTTGGATTGTGACTGGCAAGCGAAACTTAGTAGTCTAGAGGTGAAAGCGGTGGCATTTGACACGAATCGGACTGGGTTTTAATCCCGTTGTGAACATCAACATAGGGATGCAGGTATATCCAGTAGATGAGTCCCAAAAAGGGCGAAACGCGCGTCCTGAACTCCCCTTGCCAGTCACAATCCAACTTAAATGACACGTGATTAACAGTTATATCGAGGCAATCCGCTCAGGATGACCAGCTTCAGTCCATAACAAATCAACGGGAAGATACAAGTTCATCTTAATAACGATAATCATTTATCATCAAATATTTCATCGACAACTCTTGAAAAGCAGGATGATCAGTTTCATAGATCGACAATTAAATAGCATATAGAAAATAATACAGAGTTCATCTATTTGGTTTGTTGCGTAAATTATCTACTTATGGGAAAGGTAATACTCTAATCATTGTTCAGCAGAAGGTATAAACAGACATAAAAGTTAACTCCAGTTCTCCTTGACAATCACTGATAGTCATCTTATGGTCCATACATTCTTAACTAATTTAATAATAGGACACAAAAGGAAATAATTAAACAGCATAACCTGTTAACAGTTAACAAGTAGGAAATGGAGTAATAGAAAGTTCCTAACATAATTTACTTACGTAAGCAGGTAACTTACAGGGTGGCTTTATAGTTTTTATAGTTTTACTATTAATAGGAATATGTTTAGATCAGTGAATCGCAAAGTAATTCGCATTAAATAAATGACTATCTGATTAACACAAATCCCATTACATCTAAAACGAATTTATAAGGATTTTGTCTTTTGCTTAGATACTCGAATATTTATGACCAATCACGTGTAAACTGTCTAGTTCAGCTACAATTTAAAATAAAAACTGTTTGATGTCACATCAATATGAGTTTAAACTTTATCAGAAGTCCTTCTTGATGACACCTCATAGATTGACTAGAAAACTTCTACGAATAAACTGTTTAACTCAGAGAACACAATTGTCACCATAATTATCCTCTTGGGATGCGAATCATCACTACCAACTTTGATTAAAATAATGTTCAACTTTGTTAAACTACTGGAACTGTATATAATACTTAGTACATTTTTCTTATTTCATTCATTCAGTTTATGCTTTAGATACTGCACTCAGTTTGATGATAAATATTTATTTGTTACTCATCTTAGAACAGCACTAATCATTGTAGTTCGAGCGATCATTATAAAGTTATAGAATGGATTAAACAAAACACCGCACCGGTTTGATTAAGACAGAAGATTGGATTACCCAGTTTTAGTCCTAGCGATGGGAATCTCTTAGATGTTTCCTACTTCTTTTTGAGTGTGTCTACCGATTGGGTTGAAACCATCCGTTGAAATAGAGTTCAATTCATTAACTATCGTGTAAGAGAGTCGTTAATCAGTTGGCAGATACTTGGTTCTGACTTCATGAACTATTTCGGAATGTCCTCATAAATTTTATTTCATGGAAGGCAAATAAAAAGAGAACATATTAAGATCAAGTTTACTATTTAGTATTTTGAAGACAGTTATTGGGTCCCCTCTAGTCCTTCTCTATGGCAGGAATACATTCAGTTTAACTAACCTCTTGTCGTTCAGAAGCCTCGAGATTTCAGGAAATAAATTAGTTGAGGTTCCTCTGACCTTTTCTAATATCTAAGTATCTTTTTAGTCGAGGACTAGCTGTTTGTCTACAGTATTCAAGTTCTGGCAGTACAAACACAGTATATAAGTCAGAAAAAGTCTTACTGTCCGCATACCTGGAGGTTCTGAGTATCGAGCAATGAGGTTGAAAGATTGTAGTATTCAATAGCACGTCAATGCTCAGTGGTCGTCAAACCTTCGATGACGGTGACTCGTAGATCAATATGCGTCTGAACGACGAGTAGCATGACGTTATTCACTTTGTATGTATTTGCACCGTTGTGATCAATACGCATCATAAAGTAATTAGAGGCATGTGCGGACACTTACTAGACCATTCTTCTAATGTGCACACACCCTTTTGTAGTTCTGAATGGTTTCTTTTGCTGTGTATGGTTCTCTATATATTATTGTCGTTAACATATGACAAGACTAGTGATGATAACAGATTAAAGTCATTTACATGTGAGAGGGATGACACTCGATCAAAAGCTATGGAGGCGTAATTCATTTAATTACATTTTTAATTGCATTTCTCGTTCATGTAGCAATCATTTAAGTAAAAGATAACTACAAGTTTTAAAAGGTCCAAATTGTTTGGTTATAAAAAGATTAATTTATTTTTACACTGCTTGATCACTCTATAGTAACCGATTTGATGTTCATAAAGTTTATTATTATAGTGAGGATCTAGACTTATCTACCGAGTCCTAAAGTGGCTTGTCATCAGTGGCACTGTGTAGAGTAACGGTCTCAGAATGTGAAGCTTGCCGACCAGGGATTGGATTCACCTGAAAAATGAGTTCTCCTTCCCCCACAAAAATTGAAGGCATGTCCTGTTGAAGAATACCAAATATCACGAAACCTGGGTGCAGGGTTTCCTGCCGACTATTTCCACAGAAACTTTTTATCCATATATAGTATACATTAACACTTTGGATAAAACTTTTTTGATGTTTCAGACAGATGTACATTTGCTCTAAATATTAACAAGGTTTGCATTTTATGCTTCCTGTTATCGGTTTATAAAGAACTGTGAACAAATTAATCGAAATGATAAATTATTACATCAGTAATGTTTAATAGTTTCATTTAGAATCTCTTTTACTGTATGGAATATTTCTCGGAATGTTTCTTATTGAGCATAGTGCACTGACATTATAAACAAGTAATTTAGATAAATGAAGTAAAGTAGCTTCGTAAATTATTACTGCTCTTTTTGAATTACAATTCTAAATGTCTTTTTTTTTTCAATCAAATTCGGTTACCCCACGTGAAGCATAGGCCACCGACCACCATTCTACAACCAACTCTGTCCTCAGCTTTCCTTTACAGCTATTCCCAAGTACTTTTCATTCTCTTCATGTCTGTCTCTGATTCCCGATGCAATGTGTTTTTGGGTCTTCCTCTTTTCCTTTGACCTTCAGGATTTCGAATTAGTGCTTGTCATGTGACACAGTTTGGTGATTTCATCAATATGTATCTTATTCAATTTCAGCGTCTTTTCCTAATTTCCTCCTTGGCTGGATTTCTGTTTATTTTTTTTCTGCCATAGAAGGTTGTTGTTGATAGTATCCGGGCAACGGATCCAAAGTATCCTACGCAGACAGTTGTTTTTAAATACTTGTATCTTTTGAATGATGCTTTTCGCAGTTCTCCTTGCAAGTTTCAGCTCCATACAACAGAACTGTCTTCACATTTGTATCGAAAATTCTAACTTTGATGTTGAATGACAGTTGGTTTGAGTTCTAGACGTTTTCAGTTGTAGAAATGCTGCCTTTGCCCGTCATTCCAATCCGCACCTTCACATCTGCATCAGATCAGACCCTCCTTGTTTATCGATAATGCTGCCCAAGTATGTTAAGGTTTCTACATCTTCCAGGATTTCTGCGTCTAGTGAAATTGGCTTAGTGTTCGTTGTTTTGTATCAAATGATCATCCTTTTCTCCTTGTGCATGTTGAGGCCTACTGCTTCCGAGGCTGCTGCTACCTTGTACATCTTCATCTGCATTTGTTGCTGTGTGTGGGATAGAAGAGCCAGCCAGATCATCTGAAAATGTCCAAGTCATCTAGTTGCAACAATGTTGTCCACTGTTTTCCGAGAGTGCTTTGAGATGCAGCAGTCTTCATGATCCAGTCAACCACCAGCAGGAAGTGGAAGGGCGAGAGTAATCAGCCTTGTCTAACACCGGTCTTCACTTTGAATAAATCTGTGAGCTGACCTCTATGCACGACTTTACAATGTAGTCCACCTTAAGAATTCCGTATGATGTTGTTAGGGATTCTAATCCCTAAAGATACAATGATTGTTTTAATTAAACGAAAGAAGTTGTATTGATTTTTTGTAAGCTTCATTTGTAAACTTTCATCACATTAATTTAATTTTAATGTGAATCCTACTCCTGAGTACAGTATGACAGTATTTCATTGTATGAATTAATTGTTGATGATTCCACTTGGTGAATAATCACTGTAAATTAATTGATATAAAAATCGATGTATTTATGTAAATAAATTCGCAGTTCACTAGTGTTGTTTGGTCGGCTTGTGTTCTTATTTCGGCTTGGGACTCAGTGGACATAGGGCAGACGCGCATTTAATCTACTAAGCACACCTCATTTAGCATTCGCTCACTCACAACCGCAAATTTCACGCATCATAACAGTTGGCGACGGGATGAAAATCAACGAATCAGAACAAACTCAGCGCTTTCAAGGTCATCGGTTCATAATTACGTTTCATCAAGGAGCAATCAGCATTTCAAGCTATTATTATTGACATTGCATCACTTTTGCAGCTGGCTGAGTCAATATTTCAGCATGTTGGTTTCAAGTGAGCGTACGACCGTGTTGCTGCATCAGCTTCTAATTGCAAACCAGCGATTAATTGAGTTAGCGCTGTAACAAACAGATATCCAGATCAGCAGCACCAGCCTACCGTCAGTAGATGAAGCACTACTTAGGCCCATATGCGAAATCGACTCCCAAGTTCAGATAGAATGTCCAGAAGAAGTATCTCTCTCCCACGTGCCTAGTGTCGCTACTCCAGATAAGCAAGATGAAGCACTTGAGACATCTGCCCAGGTCAGTCCAAAGGTGGAACGTCTAGGTGATGAGATAACGGATTAGGAATCCCTAACAGATGTTGACTATCTTCTCTGGTGCGTCATAATGTCGTAGAAGGCTGCATAATATTCTCCTATCTACACTGTCGAATGCTTTTTCGTATTCAAGGAAGTTGATGTAAAGTGATGAATTCCATTCAATTGATTGTTCAACAATGAACAGTAGGGTAGTGATTTGGTCGATACACGATCAGTGTTTACGGAATCCGGCCTGTGGATCTGTAAGTTAGGCGTCGACTGGGTCTTCCATTTTGTTCAATAACACTCTGTTGAAGACTTTTCCTGATATCGAAAGAAAGTGATACCTCTGTAGTTCTCACAATTGCTAAGATCTACTTTCTTTGGTATCTTGATGAGGTATCCTTCTTTCCAGTCTGCTAATACTTGTTTTTCCTCACAAATCTTCCTGAAGAGAATGTGAAGTATCTTTGCGATTGCTTCTATATTCGTCTTCAGTGTGTTGCTCAACCGGTGTACTGTCCGGCCCTGTTGACTTGCCACTCTTGATTTTACACTCGGATGGCCATTTGATGTCTTCGACTGTGTGGTGGGTCGGTGTTTATGAGGAGATTCGTGGCTGCGGCTTCGACGACTGGTGGGTTCAGTGGGGCTGGTCTATTTAACAGCTCTTCGAAGTGTTCTACCCACCTGTTTCATTGTTCATTCATTTCAGTGATTGGTTTGCCAGCCTTGCTCGTCATTGCTCATTCTGGATTACTGAATTTCCCAGCTAACTTCATCATTATATCGTATAGGTTCCTCATGTTTCCTTCTCTTGCAGCTTTTTCCACCGTAATTGCTAGATCCCCAACATATTTCCGTTCATCCGACCTGATGTATGTATTCACTTGCTTGTTGACTTCTGTGTATTCGGCCTGTGCCTTGGCTTTCTCTGTTCTTGTCAGCCTGTTATTATTCTTTATCTTTCCGCTACTCCTTTCATGGATTTTGTCCAGAGTACCAACAGAAATCCGTTCATTATAGTGCTGTTCTTTGCGACATAAAACCTCCTGACATGTTGAAGTTATTGTTTTTTTAATCTCTTACCAGATGTCCTTCATATTACTTCCACCTTTATCTAGTAGATCATGAAATGCTTGAAACTTAATTGTTGAGAGTTATTTTGAATTTTTTGCGTCTGTTAAAAACTCGGAGAAGGGCTGTGTTAAACTTTTGTAATACTGCTGCGCCAGTTATCCAGTGCTTCTTGAGTTTCAGTTTCATTTTAGCCACCACCAGATGGTGATTTGAAGCTATGTCAGATCCCCTCCATGCTCTTACGTCTGCCATGGTCCTTCTAGACTTCTTATTGATACAGATTTAGTCGATTTGGTTTTCCGTAATGTGATCTGGCGTAACCCATGTAGTCTTGTGTATACGTTTGTGAGAGGATATGGTGCCACCTATAATTATTTTGTTGAAGTCACATAGGTTTGCAAACCCCTCACCGTTTTCGTTCCTTTCTCCCAGTCCATGTCGTCCCATGATGTCTTCATATTCGGAGTTGTCCATTCCAACCTTGGCGTTGAAGTCTCCCATCAGAATGGTCAGATCCTTGGCTGAGCGCTTATCGATGATTGACTGCAGCCTTGCATGGAACTGATCTTTGTCGTCTTCGAGGCTGTCGTCGGTGGGAGCATAGCACTGGAAGACATTCGCTTTAATTTCTTCTTTGTTTGTCTAGAAGGATGATTCGATGATACTAGGTCCATGAGGTTCTCATCCTGCAAGGGCCTTTCGTGCTTCTTGGAACGATATTGATGCTACTCCTTGTATGTGAGAGAGGCGTATTTTTCTTCGTGACCGGAGTATAAAAGCACTTCTCCTGAGGATGATCTCTGCTATCCAGCTTGTAACCAATGGGTTTCACATATCCCAAGTATCTTCGAATTGCATCTTTTTATTTTTTCAGCTATTTGCATACTTCTCCCTGTCTCCCACATCGTGCGGACATTCCATGTACCTTTGTTCATTGATGCTCTATATTACGAGAAGAGGCATCAGCCTCGTGGCTTCCGAAGAAACTCAGCTTTCATCATGAGGCGTCATAACTCCTAGAAGTGACGACCTTCCAACTCCCAGGGCAGAGTTAAAGTGGTTATGAAGGTTTTTACTGCTTAACGTTTTTCTAGCAAGGTTATTATTTTACGAGATGGAGTTACTAACCTCATGCCTAATCCTTCCTCTTTATCCAGGCTTGGGAGCGGGAGCAACCCTAGGAGGGCTCTAGGCGAAGTTTACTGTTTTCTTTTTTTTTTAATATTTTTTTTCAGTAGTACATAACTATCATCCAGTTTTACTATTAGTCTGATCAAACTGTCTATTCTCATTATTGGTAGTAGTAGCAATAGGGTACATTAAGAGTTATTATGAATGAACATTTGAAATCTTGCGAACAACTAGCATATACTATTCTTTTATTATAAAAAACCATCTAGGTTATTCAAATATTTCATCTAGTACATCTTCTAGCTGAACGTAACTTAGATACATTAGAGTTTGAGCATATCCAGCACATATATAATCGGATGAAAGCATTATTATGGTTGACCTGGAAAATGCCACCTTCTTGAATTAATATATTCTGACAATTACATAATGTACTAAACATATAATAATCAACTAACCACCGATTATTATTGTTATTATCATTATTATTATTATGAAAACTAAGGTGAATGTACTTTACTGGATATTGATCAATACAAATGAGAAAATTTCCGAATAATAATTACAAACCAAAACATTTCTTTGTAAAGAAAAAAGTAAACAAAAATTAGTTGTTGTTTATTATGTAATCGATCTAAGTGGAATGTAATAAAAGGAAATCAGTAATAATAATAATAATAATAAACAATGGTCATAATCATAACAACTACAGTATAATAGAAGGTCAGTTCCAGTTAATATAAACTATGAACATTAATTTCAATGTATTTACTTTTTAATACAAAAAAAATATGAAAGGTTACACAAGTAATAACAACATTGAAATGAATACACAATAAGGAGAATGTATGAACTTATGCATAACAATACATAAATCAAATTGAATGTGATCTATAAAGTACAATAAAGTTTCAATGAACACGTGATTGAAGAAAATATATGATCATGTTGAATAAGTGAACTTTTAAAAGTAATAATAAACGGAAATAATGAATTCTATTTATTTGTTATCTTAATTATCCTTGTTCTTGAAGTGAACATGTAGAAATCAATAGAAGTATCTTGTAATATTGTTGTCATTAATAAAGATTCATAATATAATTTGGTGATAATCGGTTGAAAATCATGTATGTTGTAAGCTTTCTACCAGTCAGATATCATTAATGATGAATACTTTAAGCAATTTGAAAGAAATTATGTTACCTCTTGGAATCGAGTCGTTTAAACTAATTGAATGATTGGATTCATTCGGTACCGAGAAGGAAGACGAAGACATAAAACTCGTTAATACTCAGCGAACAGTCTACATTGTTGAGCTTTTTTTTTGAATTTATTTAGTCAGTTTCTGTTGATACTCAGGCTTTTTAATGCTACTTCTATCTCCAAAGTAAATATACGTATTAACGACGTGCTCCTGTTCATAATGATAACATTTTATATATTGAAGATTTGGTTGCTAAAGTGACCCTGGAGCTATGAGAATTGAACGTTGACGTTTTTAGCGGTAGGTACTAATTGATGGTCTAACTGCAAAAAGTAGCAAGCATAGATGTTGATTCACAAACATGACGAAATATGTTAAGAAAGTACAGTGTATTTCTTGCGGATATCGCATTAGATTGTTTCCGTAGTTTAAACGTCATCGTTAATTAAACTTTCAGTAGAACACTATCATTAATACTACACTGTTTTGGGGATCTCTTCTCCTTAATATATATTTTGAATTTTTAACTCTCATCACTTTACTGTCTAATTCGAAACAAGTTCATCACATGATGATTACACAAACTTGAATACTACTTTCTTCTTTCATGAATTTTAATAATCTTGCATTTTCTACCAGTTTCGTGTTTTATCATGTTTCAATGAATAATTACTTCTTAACTTAGAAAACTGTATGAATGTATTTTCACAATGATAATTTATATTTACTTTCATAAACATACTGTTTGATCATTTAATTTGTATTGTGACTGGCAAGTGGAATCCAGGACGCGCGTTTCGTCCTATTTGGGACTCATCGGCTGGATGTACCTGCATGTACCTGTTGATGTTCATCAACATTGGGATGCAGGTACATCCAGCCGATGAGTCCCAAATAGGACGAAACGCGCGTCCTGGATTCCACTTGCCAGTCACAATACAAATTAAATGATAATTACGAATAATCGCTATATCGAGGCGATCCGCACAGGATGCACATATAGCAACAGTGACTGACCAGTTTCAGTCTATAACAAATCAATGGGAATATACAAATTCATTCTAATACTGTTTGATGTTAGAGTTGTCTTTTGCTCTTAATCAGTGCCATAAATACTCGGGATTGCATAATTGTATAATGTTTCGTAGGTTTTAAATTACTGAACTAAAAGCGTTCTTATTTTTTTAGCGAAACTTCACAAACCACCACTCTGTATTAATTCGTCAGCTAAATAAAGCGAAAACAGTTTACTGAATCCCATCTGTAATAGCATAATTTCACTGCTACGGAGGTAGCATAGTTTATACGGGACGACAAATTATAATGTTCCCCCATTAATTTACTGTAATCGTACTACCTGTTTAACTTGAAGTGACTCATGATTGCTGTTAAACTTATCGTTAAAACATTATTTGAGAATCTAAAGTTATTTATCGAAGATGATATCACTTATCTGTACATATAGCAAAACTTGAAATCAATGTCTGCCTTAAAGTAGGAGTATTTCACACAAATTCCATGTTTCCTTTCTTTTTTTCCTTCTTTTCAAATACACCATTGTACTGAGTTAGTTTATAAGACTTGTAAACTCACTAGTCGCTTATTTTATATGATGTTATTCAATACTACTGGCGTCATATAAATTCATTTAAATAAATAATAATATGAATGATATAACTTTGATTTCATGATATTCACTTTTATTAAATAACAATGACCTATTTATTTACATGACAATTTACATGATTAGTTAGTATTTAACTCAAAAGAAATCTTTCAAGAATAGGTTCACCCCATATGTATATCTATAACACTAAGTGTATGATAACATTATGAATACGCCATATTTCTTCTTTTGTAGATTCTATTAGATAAACTCAATTTAACAAAATCACAAACATTACTTATTAAGATGACTTTAAGGTCAGTAGTATTAATATGTTAAAAACAAAAAATTATTAACGCCATGTCAAAGTTATATTAGCATAGACAAGTTGAATGGTTCCCTAATATTATGTTATCTAATATCATGTTCATTATGATTTTATCTAAAAATCATACAGAAAATCAATAGTTCGATGATATAATATATTGATTATTAGTTCAGTTTATTCTTGTTTTCTTCTTATTTCACTCTTTCATTCATTCATTCATTCATAGTATTCATTTGTTTCACTTTATTGCAATCTACACAACTAATGACAATATTACAATAGACGATAACATTGATGATATCCATTGTATGATTTATAGGAAGCGGCCAAGTTATGTAACATTTTATTACATGTCATATTGTTTTATGCTTCATCAATTAGATAATAAACTAATTTTATTATTATTAATATTTATTGTATATGCTTGTTAAAAAGTAGTAAAGAGAAAAACAATCTATTTATTTATTTATTCTGGAAAATAAAAAAAAAAGTTTGAATATATTCACAATGCTTAGATGTTTTATAATGACATAATAGAAATGACTGTGTTAATCAATTGATATTTCACTTGATTATTCCATTTCATGATTTTTCTAGGAAGTGTTGATGATGATCTTCTATGTCTGAAAAGTTCTGTATTTTGGAATGAAATATTTATTCAATACTATTTGACTATCATTGATTATGTGACTAAATTCAATCTGTGAGGTAATCTATACACTTTTTAGTCTTTATGTGCAGAACTAATGGAAATCAAAGGAGATTAAGTAACATTTGTATTAGGTGATATTTATATGACAATCTTTATAACTTATAATATAAAAGATTAAATAATCAGTGTTAAATTATTTGCCGCGGAGCTAGAGGGTTTTGGGCTTCTATTCCTTATGGGATCGTGACTGCACACTGCTGAAGAGTCCCATATTAGGATAAAACAACTGTCCAATTTTGCACAGTGATTAATGTTTGTCTAATTCAAATCAACTTATGATATCGAACTGATAATTTTCAGACCACCAAACATGATGCTAAGTAAAGATGAAAACTCTCTTGAAATACAATGAAATCTGTTATCTTTCATCTATATTTGCTTACTTACTTACTTACTTACGCTTGTTACCCCTCTCGGAGGAGCATAGGCCGCTCACCAGTATTCTCCATTCAACTCTGTCCTCACCAATCCTTTCAAACTGTCTCCAGTTACTGTTCATCCTTTTAATGTCTGCTTCCAGTTCTCGACGCAGGGTATTCTTTGGCCTTCCTCTTTTCCGTTTTTCAACAGGATTCCAAATTAGTGCTTGTCGCGTGATATAGTCTGATGATTTACGCAATGTATGTCCTATCCATTTCCAACGTCGTTTCCTGATTTCCTCTTCAGCTGGAAGTTGGTTTGTTCTCTTCCATAGTAGGCTGTTGCTGATGGTTTTCGGCCGACAGACATTCAATATTCTGCTCAGCTCTTCTAGGGTTGTTGCCGGTCCCAAGCCCGGGTAAAGGAGGAGGGCTGGGCATAGGGCTAGCACCCTATCCCGTAAAACACAATTTTGCTAAAAAATGCCAACCAGATTAAACAAACTTAACTATTTAAACTCTTCTATATTTAGTTGAATTTAAAATTTCGTTCAAAATATGAGTGGAAGTCTTTCGTGGAAACACTGCAACTAACTCTAATTCTTGGAATTCTAAGAATAATTTAAAGCTATAGGTGAATAAAACTGATATACTGTAGAAGAGTTGTAGATAATCGAATGATTTATCGAGTGAATTTGACAGTGGCATACGCATGAATACATTATGGGATTATTCAAAAGAATAATTGTTTCCTTCTGACTTTACTGTTCAGTACAATAGGTAAGAATATCTGAGTAAAACGGTTCGAAGCCAAATATTCGAAGAATAAAATTATAGCAGTTCTTTGTTGATTATAAAAATATGAGAGCCTCATTTATTCCAGTAAAGCATGTATGATAACTGCAACCGAATGATACGAATCGTCTTTGACCGATTAAATCTTAAAACAATCGTAGAAAAAGAATTTTCGAACAATTTACTCGTAGGTGAAAACTGTCCAATTCACATTCGTTCAGTCAGTTTGAGAATGTAACAACGAAATGAAGAAAAAGTTTACAATAATCAAGAAAAAAGACTATTTTCTTAAAATTAGCACTAAAATCAAAGGTGACTGATCTGTCAGATCAGTCTTTTAAGGTCACTTTCGTGTCTCATGTCATCATCTATTTCGTATACTGATTTTTCATTCATGCTTTAAAACGCATACATCAGAAGGATAGTACAAAATGATCCTGAACATATTCCAGACATATAAGGCCATTATGTATCTAACCATGGGATTACTTGTAGATACGTTATTGATTTCTCGAAATCAATTAAAATGATTAATGAGTGGATAAATTCATATTTACTGCTCTTTACTAGATTTATTTAGACCAAGTAACTCCAGATTTCAGTACTGAATTATATAACATCTTGCCACATATCCTCGTCATAAGAACTCATTTCAAAATCTTTCTTCCCTTCATATTTATCCATATTTTGTTTTAATTTAAATTTTTATAAGACAACTTATTATCATCATACCATTTCCTAATTCCTACTTTAGAACGTATATTTATATTAATATGTAAATAGTTCCAGGAATGATTCATATATATTCTCCAACATACTGTATGCTTCAATAATATGCCATGAGGGTATTTCCAACCCTGATCAAAACATCACCATGAATGAATAATGAAGTTGCTTTTAGATTATGAGCAGTAGTTACACAGAAACAGAAAAATGAATGAATCTATATTAAATTACTTGCTATAGGTGTTATTACGATGCGATTATTAGTAACGTTTTCAGAGTTCATTAATTGTTTTGTATTCAATGAGTAGTTGGTGCATATTAACGTATAATTTTCGTTAGTGTTCACTTCAAACTGTTAATCTCGCAGTTTCCACCTCTCTAGACATCTACAACATTCCTCAAAGTTCAAGTTTAAGTTATTTTAAGGCAAGAAAACAACAAAATGAATTAACGTTAGTTAAATTGTCAAGAACATTTTCAATATGCTGCACTTCTCCATGTAAAAGTAAGTCACTGTCATCATTGCCAGTTTGTGAAATAGGATAGGCTTTACCTACCTCAGATCAAACCACATACTACCGGAGGTTCTCTAGAATAAAAAGGGAATGCTACATTCAGCAGTTGTTGATTTCAACTAGTTTTAATGGGGTTATCATTTAAACATTGAGGATACTGAAGTAACTTGTATAGTAAACCCATGAAAAATCACTTACTATATGCCATGGTTGATTAAATCATCTTTTATAACATTCTTTATATCGATCACTAACGTTTGTGTCGTTCTAGTAGACCAGGTGATACACTAGCCTCGACAAATTTCTATAGGACATGATTTATTTCTAGTTAGTTATTGTAGTAGGTTTCAAATCTAGATTGGCAACTTTACTTCATGTCCGATTAGTAGTTGTTCAGGTACCTGGTGAACAAATAAATGCAGAAATGACTTTAGTCTCCTTTTACTTTGTTCTACCTGGCTGCTTTCTTTTGGGTCGTAAGCTGTCATGTGCATCTTTCTGATCCAGAAAAGTGAGCATATGTTTGCAACTAGCTGTCTTTCAAATGAAAATCATAATGTATCGCTATTGAAAACCAGTTACAAACTAGCCATATGGTGAAAAACACACTAGTTTCAGTGACAGCGTCTTGTTGTGTAATGGCTGTAGTATAGCACCAACTAATTAAGCAATCTAACATGAAAGATGTGTGTCGGTTCACTTGCTATGAAGTTGGAAATTGGTTCATTGCACCAACTTCTATCTGTTGGCATAGTGGATTACTCAACAGCTGGTAGTATTATAACCCGTTATGACCAATCGGGAAGCTTACTTCTTTCCCATCTATCACATGACTTTTAGAACTTCTCCATATATCTACGGATTAACGGCCACCAAACTAGAGCTAGACAGGCGTCCTGCCGTTTTTCTCAAAGTGTTTGAAGTACTTATGAAATGTGCTTGTACTAACATTTATTGGCTAGCAGTGGAATAACTTATTTTCTTTTGTTCTTATTCCTGCCGGGGTACTGAAATAGCTTTCACGTTTCTGTAGGAACGTACTCTGAACAACAAGACCCAAACAATGCAACTGCTCGCATCCATTTGTAGGATGAAATGGGCTAGTTGCATGGATCATGTCAAGGAAGCCTTGTTTAGGACGAAGTATTAGTTTGTCCCTTGAATCTTTGAATGCAATTTAACACTCATGTCTATAAAAATATATTCTCAATAAAACATTGAATAGTGCCGTCACCAGACAACTAATTAATACAGGATACCAGGTAGAGACTCTGAAATTTAGGCGAAATTACTTCTTCTTGCTGTTTTCTAGTTAACAGGCGGAACAATATACAGGAAATCTTATCACCAAAATGACGGACGAAGGTTTTCATAGTGGGAAAGTTCACCACAAGCCAACTATTGTAGGAGGTAAACCTCATAAGACTACTAACTTTAGATGTTAATATGGGTACAAGCTAATCTTGAAGAGTGTACCTTATCATAATCCATTGGGATCTCTAATGTTGCTACACAGCAATCTTAGAACGTTACTGTATGATATCACAGTTGGAACCTACATTTCTTTAGCAGTCAACCGGTTACCGCCTATGCCGTCAAAAACAGTCCGTAAATTTCCTTGTACTGTTCGATAGTGAGTTTACTTGTGTAACATAATGCTACCTAGTCAGGAATTAGTCAGTCTAATACAGTTTACATTAACCGTTGAAATGTCTCCAGTACATTAGTCAATCCCGAACTGCGTTACCGCGATTTCATAAAATCTGCTCTATAACATAAAGATTGTTTTCAGTCTATCTTCAAGCATTATTTTTACTTGGCAGTATTATGATATCCTCTTGGTGAGCATAAAGTTATACCTATCCATGGAAATGGAAACGAGTTACGTTTTATAATTGTTTTGAAACGTTGGTAATCCATTTACAGTTTAAGTAATTCATTACATTTCCTCAGTCGTATTATTAGATATTCCTACTAAGGAGTGGATAGCTTAATGATTTTCTTTTTCAATGCTACCTTGTTTACTCTATAGGAGGCCCATGGTTTCCTTTGTCGATCACATGCAGTACTGACTTCATCTTACTCGGTACACCAGTCCTCTTCGAACAGATTGCGAAAATCTTGTAGCACTCGTAAAATAGTGTTTCGGTTTATGCCACGATTTATGAGCATTGACTAACTATAGATAACTGCTTAGTCAAATCTAAAGTTTAATTTTGTTGAGATTACTACAAAATGGTATCAGGATTGTGTAATCACCAATAATCAAGGAAAAGGCAGTTAAGTATCTAAAGTTAGGTATCCAGTATACAAAATGACATCCAGGTTGTGTCACTACACTATAAATTGCTGTGTACAATCAAATCTACCAACTCTAAGTGTGAGGGATAATCGTGGAGTTTACTGTGACCTTGTTTCGCCTCTGTTTACAACACGAATGTGTATTCTCGACAAGCCCTAATGTAATAACCTGGTGAAAACTTGTTGCCAGTTAAATGCATAAACACAATGAATTTTCTCACCCACCTGAATCACGCGTTGCGTCTACATTTGAAAGCAAACCTACTATAGTGTCTACAGTAGTAACAGTTTTGTTTTGACTGTTTGCACTCAATGGTACCGACCTATTCTCAAAAACGTTGGAGCTTCCACTACAGTGAATATAAGTCCTTTTGAGCTCTTGCTGTCGATAGTCATGCAAATAGAGCAAGATCAACCACTGATTTTTTACTTTCGGAACGATTTTTTCAAGACACATAGTCGTTCGTAGAGATCGAAAAATTTTGAATAGAAAATCAAAGTAACTATCCTTGTAGTCCTTTATCTTGCAGGCCATAGACAAACCGAGTGCATATTATCTTCTGTTGCATTACACCCAATGTCAGTAAGGTAAGTATTGTGGTTTGATAGAATTTAAGTAATGGCAAGTTCTCCAGGCTGCTGCCTACTGACGAATCCGCTCAAATATTGCAGATTTTGACGGTGATCTCTGAAACATTCATTCAATAGTTGCTAATTAGCGATAATATAATTAGATTGAAAAAAATTGGATCACCACAAAATACCATCAAGATCTAGAGAAAGTGATCTTCTGAATGAGAGAGCAATTACTCACTTGTGACAGGTGATGTGGTAGTACAATGAAGCGAAACGACTGAAGTCACAAAAATAAACCATGCCTACTCAGTAGTTTACTTCTTATGCACTCATCAACAGGTCTTGACGTCTTTGATCCGATTCTCAGTCGGGTTATGAATGCTGATAACTTATTAGTCCCATGCTAAAATATAACAGATGACTAATGCTTTTGCATTTTTAACGGCTGCTTAATTAAGGCTTTTCATTTGTCAGTACTTGGAACAATATATCTAAAGATTTGTACCAAATACTCCACGACTTACCACTTAATCTCGACTTATTCAGTACTGGCTCATCAGGGTTCGAAAAGTTCAAACACTGCAACTGCCCATGTTGTATTTGGAAAAATAACAAAAAGGAAGATTGTGGCATAAAGTTGATTGTTTTACAACTACTAGCTAACTGTATATTTTTCATTTCATATATTCCTCTATATCATCTTCCTGTGCTTATGGACTACTCTCATAAGGAATAGGTCTCCTTCAAAGCAGCTTACTCATAACGCTGGTTAGGAACGTACTTAATGCATCAATAACTCCCTGCTCAAAATCAACCCACAGATTCCACCACTATGGAAGAACACCTCTCATACATGTAATGGTTGACACCCTAATTCAAATTCCAAATACTGTTGGCCTTATCTCGTAATCTGGATATCCTGTATGATCCATTCTGTTTATTGGCAGTTGGCTCTTGGAATCGTAGCGCCAGGAACGAACAGCTCGCGGTTGTTTGCCGGAAATGCACTATACTATAACACGTAACTCTGGCACCAGTAGTACTGTGAACTTTGATGTCATTGGTCTTGCTTTTAATTAATGCCGTCAAATAGTGTGAATCCCCTATCAATGACACTCTATCGAAATCCTTGTATGTAGATTAACCTATATCATTCTGATCATGCCTGTAAAGTGGTAAGCTCTCATGTACAAAATGAGAATAAAGTTATTATTATTATTATTATTATTATTATTATTATTATTACTCCAATTATGCTCACTTAAGATATGAAAATAGTAGCGATCAGAAACACTGGATAATAACACACCTGTAAAACGGCTAAGACGTTACGGTTTAATTCAATCAGTAATTCGTTAGCTTAATTATCTATTTCAATAAATTTACCTACAGAAGTTATTTTCAAATATTTTTCAGTTTACAAGTATCCTATTATTATGAAGCAGCTGTCTAAGCATCCTATAAATCTCACCTCTATTTAATCGTATGCATGCATTTGCATCGAGGTAGTGTTTTTGGAGATAGATATTAAGTTTAACTAACTGTGTTCGTCACAGATTGATGTTGGTTGGGTACCAATAAAAATCAAGAAGCATCGAATAGTTATTTTGTCCTACTATGGGACTCCGAAACAGTGTACACTGTCGATTCCGGTAGGGCATCAAATATTTATATTTGTCGGCATCATATTTTTACTTCTAAACACTAAAACAATCTTTTGAAATCATGCCCTTTTAACCAGTAATTGACAAAAGACATCATAATTCTCTTTTCCCTTAAGCAGTGAATACAAATGTGTAAAGAAATCAATGCTTATTTATGTTTCTTATGATTATTACTGTGTAATATGCATGTAAAAATGTATTCACACTCACACATATACTCACATACATTATGACGTGTTGGAATCCAGTCGGATTATTGAAACATTATGTATACTGTATTGTCAGAAGATCTTCGAATCAATGGATGACAATAATGATGAGAACTTAGATTGGAAAAATTAATGAGACATTAACTGAAATATTATGATTATTTTCTTTTCAGATAGAGGTGGAAGGGATGTTGGGGTTAATATTATTCAATGGCTTTTCAGTTACCTTGGTTACTCACTAATACTGTCATTTATTTCTCTGTATAGCTTCATTTCTTTTACATGTTATGCATGATATATATATATATATATATATATATAATAAGTAAACTAGTTCACCACCTATGGTGTACATCTTTAGCTATATAATCCTTGTATATATATATGTACATCAAAAGCGGTATAAGATCAAAGATTATCAGACTGACCTTATATCTGAAATTTTAGCACAATCAAATTGAAAATGAACTAAAGTAAAAGAAAATATTCTTTTGGTATACTGACTTAATATATATAACTAGTTTCTATATTTGTATATGTATACATATATGCCTATATAAGTGAGTTACTTAATACATTCATGTATGTGTTTATATTTTCTGTATTCACTAAATAAATATACATGTACCGAAAACAATCTAAAAAAAGTCATTTATTCATTCCTATAGACACATTCATGGAGTATAAAATAAATTCACATTCTTATGCTAGACAATGATGTTCTACCTTTTCTCTGTTTATCTCGTTAATTTCTATTTATTCTATTCCTTACAGAATACATTGAAAATATCATAATGAATCATAATTTCATACGGTTAATTGATATTGTCATGAAATAATTGTTTTATTGTAAATAGGTGTTGTGAAAGTTGTTGCATTCAACTTTGATATTGTAATTTGGTCTAAGTTAGACGACCATTGAATACTAAGGACTGACATTAGACAGCTGTTTCGTATTTGTACGGGAAGACTAAGTAGTTACATTTCACTACTCTACCATGGAATCTGAGTGAGTAACATCTATAAAACCGACGGTGTTGAACTTATTTGACTATGTCTTCTCATCAGAACTCTAGGAACTACCTCTTGAAGTTAGTCACTAGTGCTCTGATACTAATTGTATTTAGGTGTTGTGGAGACTTTTGAATTCGAATTCGACATCATGAACTGTTTACTTTATTATTAGCATACTTATATAAACATAAATTCATGATTAGTTATTATTTATTGAACAAAATGATAGGTGAATCAAAGGGAACTACACAGTGAGTATACACATTTGTAAACTGATCTCACTAAAATTTCTCGTTTCTATGTTCACGAATAATACAGTGTGAAATTAAAACAGTTTTGATTTATTTCGAGAATAATCTACTAATGAGTAGCATAAATTGAAAAAGAAAATTCAATTAATTCGGAGATATCCAGGCCATTAGAAATAGATGCACAAAAATGAAAAAGATCACTTCTATGAATAGAATTTTCCTTGAGACGATATCATTTACTACTGCCATGGAAGTGCATTTATAGTGATTTTATTTACATGATAATAGTCCACTGAAAAGTAGAAAGGGATTATATCATGTAGAAGAGGTATTCAGAAATTTCAAGTATCCAACGTATTAAAAGGAAGTTATGCAATGGTCTAAACGATAATGAGATGTTATGGAATGAAAACGATTTACACATAGGAGAAATAAGAGATAATTATATATTTCAACTTAGATGGGTATTTTTGTGGAGATTCGTTATTTAATTGATTGAATATGTCACAGATTGATGTTGACAGGGTACCATCTAAATTGAACTATAATAATCAGCTCACTAATGACCAACTCTAGGATGTTCCTGAAGCTCCAGTGAGAAGTCGTGACTGGTGGAGTTCAGACTTGTCGGCAGTGAGACAGTTATCACCAATGACAAACGATGATCATTAGACTGTATATCATAAATTGATGGAGGTTGGAATAATACCATTAGATGACGACTCAGGGGTGCAGAGAGTTAGGTGTCCGCCAACCTAAAGCCCCTGGAGCAGAGTCTGGGGTGAGTACTGCTGAGGAGTTCTACACCAGAAAGAGACGGCTGTCCAGTACTCCTTGATTTTTATTGGTACCCTGCAAACATCAGTCTGTGGTATATTCAACCAGCTAGATATTTGAAAGATAATGCGAAGAAGGAACATGTGTTGAAAAATAGTAATTACAGAAATTTGGGAGTGACTTGTAGAAAAGTGATTACTAAGTAGGAAATATTTGAAAGTCAAAAAAAATATTTTGAAGTTAAGATAAAGTCAGAAGCTACATGCAAAGATCAAATGTGAAGTGCTAGATTACCAAAGCTCTGCAAGTGCACAAGTTGTTAATCCATGATCTCTTTGATCCTAGTCATGTGACAGCATTGATGATACTAAGAAACGATTCTGTGTGTGTGAGCGTAAGGGGGGTAACGTTACCAGAGATGATCAGGTATTTTTGTATTTTAATAATAGTGAGTAGCATTTAACTAAGTTTTCTGCTTAGTTAGTGAAACACTACTGACTGAAGATGGTGCAAATGTAATAGGAAGGAGACACTGAAACTTGATTTTCTGCTACTTCACGGTAGTTTGCGTTCAGCATTCGAGGAGATTGGTTCTCCTTACGAAATTCTGACTAGGGTCATCCAGGTTCATTGTCTGTGACCGTTTCCAGTAAGCTGTTATAGCTGTAATTAACCTCTATGGGACATAAGTTCCTTTTATATTGCATGTACACCAGTCAACTAAATACCCGATGGCATAAAACTTAGATCGAGGGTTCTTTGAACACTTGTATGCTTCCTAGTAATCAGTCAATGTAGGTATACTTATTTAAACTGACTTACAAGTGAAAGGGAAATATTTAGTTACACCTTACTTGTAGATTTTCATGTTTACTTTCCATAGGCCTCCTTTATATTATGTACTCAAACATTCATATATTTTACACTGAGCACTGTTGTTACTATTAACACATCATCCAGTATTATCAACATAACACTTGAAATTATCTATCATCTTATAAGTTCCTGGTACAGTCACTTCGATATAGTTATAAACGAGGTTGATCCACAAGGAATGCAAAGGATGTAAATTAAATTGGATTAAATCGACACTAACTATGGCAACAAGAAATTCTTAATAACAACAATTTTTCAAAATTTTATCCTTTCACTTTCTAAATATTTAATTAAAAATAAAAAATATCTCCTGTAAATTAAACAGCATGGAGTAGTGATCACATTAAGCTTAAAACTTCTTTTTGAAACGCACTAACCACTTAGCGTGGTCAGGAGAATATTACAGACCCCTTTCACCACTATGGTGTACTCGAGAAGATAGTCAATATCATTTTGAATTTTAAAGATGGACTACACTGAGGAACATAACATGGAGGGTAACTAACAAATCCATTCGAAGTGAAGACCGATGTCAGACAAGGTTGCTTATTCTCAATCTTTCACATTCTGCTGGTGATTGATCAGATCATGGAAACCTTGACAACTCAGAAAGGGAGACGCACGGAATGCAGCGAACAACATGGATCCAAATAGACGATTTGAACATTGAAGATAACCGGCCTACCTTTTCTATTCCTTACACAGAAATAAGTACATATGAAGATGAACAGTGTATCAGCAGCCTCTGTATCCTGCAGTAGGCTTCAACATACACATAAGGGTAAGGCGACATCCTTAGATACAACGCAACGATCACTGACCCGATTGTACTTGATGAATAAGCTCTGGATGATGTGGAAGCTTTTACATTCCTAGGCAGCATCAACACCATCGATAAACAAGGAGAATGTGACTCAGATGTGAAGGCAGTTATCAGCAAAGCAAGACAGTGGCAGCTTTTTTACAACTGAAAGACATCTGGAACTCAAATCGGTTGTCAATCAACATTGAAGTAAAAATGCTCGATACAAACTTCGAAACAGTTCAGTTGTATGGAACTAGAACTTGTAAGGAGAACTACGAAAAGCATCATTTAAAAGATTCAGGTATTTATAAGCATTTGTTTACGTGAGATACTTTAAATCAGATAGCCAAATACCATCAGCAACAATCTACTGTGATAGAGAATAAACCAACTTCCATCTGAGGAAGAAATCAGGACGAAACACAGGAGGTGGAATAGACATACATTGAAATAACCACCAGATCGAGTCACAAGACGATCACTAACTTGGAATCCTGAAGGTCAAATGAATATCATATTTGTTCAGGTATTAGTTGAAGGGATGAAGCGAATGAATAACACTTGGGAAAATCTGGAAATGAAGGCCTAGGACAGAGTTGGCCAGAGGATGTTGGTCGGCAGACTGTGCTCCACGAGGCGTAACAGGCTAAAGATTGACCCTTCATCAAATCAAATCAAACTCAAGTTTTTAAGAATATGTGGTAATTAAACTTTTTTCAGCTATATGGTGATTTAACAATTCCATTGGGAAAACATGATAAATTCACTTAGACAATTTTTAATAATTACGATTAATTATTAAGTTTACCAACAGTTTCCTATGATCTGAAGAGTCATGTCTACGAAGCAAGCCGCCAAATGTGTATTTTGATTTGAAGATTAAAAATATAAAGACATTTTAAGCTTTTCAAGTATTGGAATTCTATGATATCCCTGATAATATTACTAGCTTTAGCGATATTTTTCAAAAAAAGATTATGACTTCAAACCTCTTTTGGCGATTATTAGTTGACTGAGGTTCCCATATCGTTTTAAATATTCATTGTACTGTATATACCACTTGCAGTTTATTTTTGGTACATCTGATGAATGAATGATTCATGTCAGATTCTAATTTTCATTAAAGACTTTACTTCAAACCCCAGATTTAGCTACATTTACAAAAATTTCTTCCAATACAATACACTGTGTAACTCAGTGAGTTACTGAGTTACTATAACATATTTCCAACAGATAGTTACAGGATAATGAAATTGTTTTCATAAAAATTACAACATTGTAGTATACATCAGTTACATAATGAATGCAAAAATAATCGTAAGTATTAAATACAACATATTTGAAGAATACTGATCGCTTTGTAAATAATCTTACCTTTAATAATTGGTAAAAACTCTCTTAAATTTCTTGTAAACACCTACAAAATATATTTTGATAGATTCAAGTGTTCACTTATACATTATGAGTAGTCACTAATAATGGTACAAATGAAGGTAATTGTAAAACTATAATTGAAGTTAGATTACAGTTGAAGTTTTGTCTTATTTAGGACTTTTCAGTTGAATGAACCTGAATCTCACTTTTGATGTTTAAACCAGGGGAGGGGATAACTCGAAACCAATGCAACTTCAATGACACTTACTACTGCATAGAAGTAATCTGCTAAGGATGTACATATGATACCATACGTTAGTCAACTTCAGATTTTTAACAATTTCAAGAGGAAGATATGAACACTTACAAATTATTATCAAAATTTTAGAATAAAACTAAAGTTGATTACATTCATTTTGTTAATTAATTCAGTTTTATGAGTTAACCATATAGAAATGCATATTATTTGTGTTAATTAATGAATAAACTCAATTGAAATTAGTTGATCCAATTTACAGAATAACAGAACAATTACAATAAGGTCATTCATTCATTCATTTATTTCTCATCCCTTTCATCTCAGCAAGTTAATTAGTTCACTTAATAGAAGGGGAATTAATGTATGTTACTGTAATGGAAATGTGTGTGTGTGCGCGCGCGCGCTCGCAATTATTGTCCAGTTCCTTTGAAGAATGAAGAATAGCAATAGTAATAATAATAATTTATGTGGATAATAATCGGCGTCATGAAATTTAATTACATTATGAAATTGTAATCGACTTATTCTAACCAACGTACTAAGTAGATTGTTTATTGAAAAAAAAAACTATCATCTAATCGTTCAATTGTTTATTTGTATATTTACTTCATTTATTTACTAGATTACCCTTGATCCCATGTATACACAATGATATACATTTATCATGTGTTAATTTAAGCTAATGTTACCACAGTAATTGTTTCTCTCTAATAAACATTAGGTGGTATCTTCACCCCTATCATTATTGTCAATAATAAAAGACCTATAAGTTGATACACCGATAATTGTTTAATTACACCCACTCACGCATACTGTTACTATCACTACTACTACTCTAATCACTTCACTTTCATCTCTCTCTTACTCTCTCCTTCATATACATTTGTAGATATATACACATAAGTAAAATAATGGGTTCATGATTAAATTTTTATTTTGGTGAACTTGACTTCACTTTCACGCTAGTGCAATAACGTGAAACATGCATAAATAAGTGTATACACATCAATGTTTAAGCATAGCAACATTCATTTATTGAGAACAAGTGAACAATGAAATTTGGAATTTATGTTAGCATGTGTATTCATCTATCTATACATTAACTATAGCATATCTAGAGCATAAACAACTCCTTTGATCTTGCCGATTTTGTGTACATAAATAAAAATGTAAATAATGTGATGCAAAAATTTTTTTTAATGTATGTTTTATTAAAATTGTTTCATCCTCGTTCCACCCCTCACCCCCGTATCCATGCAAACACTCCTTTTTCTTCTTCTTATTCTTTCGTATTTTCCATAAAAAAGATATTTATCTTGAATACTATTATATGATAAAGTTTAAAATGTTTATTTTTCGATATAGTTTGTTGTTGTTTTTATTTATTCAATATATCAGTGTTAAAGTAGTAAATATCTACTTATTTATTTAAGTAGTATCTTTATTCTAAGTTATAATTTCGGAAATATCTTCAAAATTCGTTATGTTCATAATTGAATAAAAGCTTCTTTATTGAAGTTCAGGTGTTGTTGTAAGTGTACGTAGTTTAAATATCTCAAATATGAGCTAAATAACTGTTCAGCAGTTACATATATACAATTCACAATGAATTTTTTGTAACTACCATTTACTTTTAGCATGTAACTGACAGACAATTCTTTGCTGTTATTGATTAAATCAGACTGTAATAGCGGAATATTATTCTTTGTTGAAAAATCTTTTTTTTGAAAAAGTGAGTCTTTAAAAACCCTGAAAGTTATACTTCAAGAAGATCAATTCTGAATGATATTTTACTTTGTTTTTGAGACTTAAGTTTACTATCCTTAGTATAAAATACAATTGCATTTCACTTATCATATAAATCCCATCTTTTCTGAAGGCTTGTCGTCCGACAAATTCTTGGTATGTTCTCGGGAAGTTGACTTGATTACTACCAACGTAAGTTACTTATGGAGTAGGAAAAATGTCTGTCTCTCAACCATAAAATGATTGTACTGTACGTCCACTTTTCACAAATTTATGGACATGAAACACTAACTATGAGAGTGTAAAACATCTGTAAGTTGTAGGTTTTTGACCATATATGTCTTTTTAGCACTACTAGCCTACTGTGAAATGATCACATCAACAATCAGAAGATCGAAGGTAGAGAACTAGATAAACATGGTTTATCGGTTGGTAAGGTAGTGAATCCCCATCTACTGAAACAGTTGAAAAATGTATTGTATATGCTTTACCACCCTCTACCTCCGAAGTACAATGTTTACTGGCGTAAAAGTGGATTAGGAGGGAAAATTCAGAAACAGTCTGTTAGGGATTCATAATCCCTAGAAATACAATCGTTGACTATTTAGATGAAAGAAGTTGTATTGATTTTTTATAAGATTGATTTGTAGACTTTCATCAATTATTTTTATGTGAGTTCTACTCTTAAATACAGTTGACAGTATTTCATTGTATTAATTAAATGTAATTGATTTCACTTAATGAATAATCGTTGTAAATTGATTGATATAAAAATCGATGTATTTTGAAAATACAAATTCAATGGTTTGCTAGTTGACTATTCTCTCGTCTCACTTTGCTCCACAATACAATCTTCCTACAAGCTTAGTCTTTTGTAATAGCTGTTGGCTGGGAAGGGAACAAGTTGCGGTATACATCTGAGGTACAAGTATCAGAGATAGCGTTCGCTCACGCAACCCTCAAAACTCTAGCGACACAACAGTTGGCGACGGGGTGAAAACTAACGAATCAGAGCAAACTCAGCGTTCTCAAGGTCATCGATCCGTAATTTCGTCTCATCAAGGACCAATCAGCATCACAAGCTAATTATTGACCTTACATCACTTTTGCAGCTAGCTGAGTCAATATTTTCAGCATGTTTGTTTTAAGCGAGCGTGCGGCCGTGTTGCTGCAGGAGCTTATAATTGGAAACCAGCGATTAATTGAGTTAATGCTGGAACAAACAGGCATCCAGATCAGCAGCAGTAGCCTTATGTCAGTAAACGAAGCACTTCCTCAGCCCATATCCGAAATCGACTCTCAAACCCAGATAGCATGTGAAACAGAAGTATCTCTTCCCAGCGTGGCTAGTATCACTTCCCCAGTGAAGCAAGAAGAAGCACTGGAAGCTTCTGCCCAAGTCAATCCAAATGTGGAACGTTTAGATGATGAGACAACGGTACTCTCACCGTTATCCACTGGATTGCTTAAAGCTCGTTCTAACAAATGTGCGCGCATCAGAACCACAAGTCGGCGCGAAAAAGTCAGTTCGCAAAGCGTGCCGAAACTATCCATTTATTCCCTTGATGTCGGTAATCCCGAGCAAATACTGGCGTACCAACTTCGAATCCTGGGGAGTTTGTGCGAGTTATTGGGTATCTCTGTGGTAGCATGGCGTAATGAGTTGTCTTCAACTTTCGGTTCATCAAGGCTTCGGCGGGTGATACCTTATTAGGAGTAGCATCATTTGGTGTTGTGCGATAAACCAACAAGAAGCTTTGTAGACTATCAACAACCCCCTCTCCTTTTGATTTCAACAGTACCCTTTTGAATGTGTCGACAAAACGTTCAGCCTGTCCATTAGACTGTGGATAGTAGAGCGGTGACCTTAGGTGGTTAAGTGCATGACGGCGACAAAATTCTTGAGATTGTTCCGATGTAAACTGAGCCCCGTTATCTGATACCAATTTGTCTGGTAATCCATGGCGCGAGAAAATCTCCGTCAGTATTTGCAAAGTTCTATTGGTAGATGGTGGCACTACGGGAACAATTTCTGGCCATTTCGAATAGGCATCTACTAGTAAGAGATATGTGATACCATTTATTGGACCAGCGAAATCTATGTGTGTGTCCATGGTTTTTCTGGTTCTGGCCAGGGTACTGGGTCTATTAATTTACTCTGTTTGGCAGCTAACTGACAATTGTAACAGTCTTTTACGAAGTTGGTGATGTGCTTGTCCATTTTTGGCCAATAGGCGAAGCTTCGTGCAATGGATTTCATTCGCCGCACCCCGGGATGTCCGATATCAAATTGACGCAAGACCTTGGTTTGCAGAGATTTCGGTATTACCACACGCTCACCAAACATTAGGCAGTCATCGACAATGCAGAGAGAGTCTCGTCGGCAAAAGAAATCTTTCTCATCATCATCTAAGTTCTTTGGCCACCTGGTTGTGATAAATTGTTTGACTATCTGAATTATGGGGTCTCTGAGCGATTCTTGTTTAACATCGCACACGGTCACTGGCAACTGTCGAATGGCACTGGATAAGTAATTTACAGCATAATCCTTGGTGGATAACGTGGCAATTACTGACTCTTCAGTGTTTGTTGGGTGTTGGCTTATCAATCGTGATAAAGCATCAGCATGCCCAAACTCTTCTGTTCGACGATATTGTATTTCAGATTCATATCCTGAAAGAATTAATGCCCATCTCTGCAAGCGGTTAGCTGTATGTACTGGTACGCCAGATTTTAATCCAAACACAGCAAGTAGTGGTTTATGGTCCGTTAAAAGAGTAAGTTTACGGCCATATACATATTTGTGAAAACGTTCAACAGCAAATACCAAAGCTAGCGCTTCTTTTTCTATTTGGCTATATCTTCTCTCAGCTTGAGTTAGTGCACGGGCAGCATGCATAGTTGCTTTTTCTTTTCCATCAGGAAATACGTGGGATATGACTGCGCCTATTCCATGACTTGAAGCATCGGCCGCTACTATGATTGGTAAATTTGGATCATAGTGCGTTAGTAGCATGTTAGGACTCAGTGCAGACTTCAGTTTGCGAAAAGCTGAATCACATTTCTCGGTCCAAGTCCACGGTATGTTCTTTCCAAGCAGGTGGTTTAGTGGGTGACAAATCTGATGTAATGATGGAACAAAAGCTGAGTAGTAACTGATCATTCCAAGGAAGGATCTAAGTGAAGGGACATTTGTAGGTGCTGGCATTTGTTGAATAGTACGAATGTTTTCCGGATCTGGTCGGCGTCCCCTTTCATCAAAAATGAATCCTAAGTATTTTACTGACCTCAAGAAAAATTGATATTTTCACGGCGGAGCTTAAGCCCAGTTTCTGAGATTCGTTGTAGAACTGCCTCCACCCGACTTCGAAGTTCTGCAGGTGATTTACTGACAACCAAAATGTCATCTAAATATACTGCAACTCCTTTGATATCAGAAAAAATCGTGTCCATCAGCTGTTGAAAAATAGCCGGGGCGGTTTTTATCCCAAACGGCATTCTGTTGTATTGAAACAGACCGCGGTGTGTATTTATCGTCAGAAGGTTTCGGCATTCGGGCGCAATTTCAACTTGTAAGTATGCGTCAGCGAGTTCGAGTTTTGCAAAATAACAACCACCGTTGAGAATAGTAAACAAATCATTAAGTGCTGGAAGTGGGTAGTGGTGTTCTTCTAAGGCTGCATTGAGACCTGTTGAGAAATCAGCACAGATTCGTATAGATCAGTTAGGTTTCCTGATAACGACAATAGGAGCTGCCCAGTCTGAGTAAGTAACCGGAGTTATTACTCCTTGCTGCTGCAGTCGTGTGAGCGACACAACAGTTGGCGACGGGGTGAAAACCAACTACAAGTTTCGCGCATCACAACAGTTGGCGACGGGGTGAAAACTAACGAACCAGTGCAAACTCAGCGTTCTCAAGGTCATCGGTCCGTAATTTCGTCTCATCAAGGACCAGTCAGCATCACAAGCTAATTATTGACCTTGCATCATTTTTGCAGCTAGCTGAGTCAATATTTCAGCATGTTGGTTTTAAGTGAGCGTACGACCATGTTGCTGCATCAGCTTCTAATCGCAAACCAGTGATTAATTGATTTAGCGCTGGAACAAACGGGTATTCAGATCAGCAGCACTAGCTTACAGTCAGTAGACAAATCACAACTTCAGCACACATCCACATTTGACTCCGAAACCCAAACAGCATGTAAAACAGAAGTACCTCTCTCCAGCGTGCCTAGTATCACTTCTCCGGTGAAGCAAGATGAAGAACTGAAGACTTCTGCCCAGGTCAGTCCAAAGGTGGAACGTCTGGGTGATGAGATAACGGTAATCTCACCGTTATCCACAGGATTACAAAGTACTTCTCCTAATAGACGTGTGCGCAGCACAACCACCAGTCCGAGTCAGGAAGTCAGTTTGAGAAGTGTACCCAGACCGTCTATTCAGCCCAAGAAGCCACAGTGTTCAGCAAAGAGATGCATAAGTCCTAGAAGAACTGTCACTGTTGTCAAGGTACGCTCCAGATGTGATCAAATCCGTGACTCCCCAATTCAAATGAGTTATATCAAAACCTGCTTATAGACCATGCATGTTTAATACAATGAAACGTTGTTCCTGTTACTACACAAGGATCCCACAACATTCCGTGGAGGAGGAGAGCAGTGGTAGATAGTAGTTGTTTACGTGATTTTTAATTAATCATGTTTTCCTTTTCTTTCTAAATAATTTTTGTAGTTGTACAAACCGCACTCAGAATCAAACGAACGCACGGAGCACCGTCATTATCTTATTTTTCAAAAAGGGGAGGTGTTAGGGATTCATAATCCCTAGAAATACAATCGTTGACTATTTAGATGAAAGAAGTTGTATTGATTTTTTATAAGATTGATTTGTAGACTTTCATCAATTATTTTTATGTGAGTTCTACTCTTAAATACAGTTGACAGTATTTCATTGTATTAATTAAATGTAATTGATTTCACTTAATGAATAATCATTGTAAATTGATTAATATAAAAAAATCGATGTATTTTGAAAATACAAATTCAATGGTTTGCTAGTTGACTATTCTCTCATCTCACTTTGCTCCACAATACAATCTTCCTACAAGCTTAGTCTTTTGTAATAGCTGTTGGCTGGGAAGGGAACAAGTTGCGGTATACATCTGAGGTACAAGTATCAGAGATAGCGTTCGCTCACGCAACCCTCAAAAATCTAGCAACACAGCACAGTCAAATGAAGATTCGCTGAAAGTCCACGAAATCACTAAATGTTAGTCTGAGCGATGACTTCACTCGACGGTTAGTGACACTAAATGACGTCATTCAAAATCGGTCACAGTAATATAGATACATTCATTCTTTATCTCCCTCTAGATTTTAAGTCGCAGTATCCACCCATGTATAGCTTTTTATTTTATTGTATCCAACTATATTCCCAATATGTAATCTATCTCTATATTTTCTTGCATTTTTATACTCATGTTTTACTCTTCCTGTTAATTCGATTGCATCATTTAATTTGATATAATAACAAGGTAATGCATAACTATGTTAAAGTTTACCAGGAAGTTAAGCGACTGAACTAAACACTGATCTATGCTTAATAGTTGTGAAAGTGATGTTTTAATGCTTTGCCAGCCTTAATAATTCCTACTTGGTTAGGTTTAATAATGCTAATAGTTTTGTAGCCATTTTGTAGTCATTGTAGGTCTTAAATGATCAACTGAATATTTTAAAATTCTTATTCACGAAGATTAAATATTTTTCATCATCTGTTTATCAGACTATAACCGTATAATTGCTCTTTCCTAACTTTTAGTTCGCCTTACAGTCAAGAACTGAAGAAACTTATATGGATATACGGAGAACAAAGTGGGTCCTAGACAAAATACGTATCAACTGATCAAACGTTCTTGACAGAAACATCGAAACTATTTGCTTAGAAGGGGGTTGACGGTTTATTAATTTATTAATCATTTATGTTTCAAAAGACTGAATCAATTAAGTAAAGTTGGACAACCTTATCTAGTTAATCAAGTCAAGAAATAGTATGACTTATGAAAGCAGAAACAAACGGTAAGTTAAACTAAATTGACATAGTCATTCCTGATAAAAGAATACAAATTCAATTTAACATTATTTAAAAAGACTGATGAGATCCATTTCATCCTTAACATTGGTCAATTTCAATATGAATAGCTCAGTAGTAACGTCTGGTACTGCATAATTTAGCGACGTAGTCATAAGTCCCAAAATTAGCATAAATTTCCGAACAACCTCGATAATGCCTAGATTTTTATGAGATCTAGGTCCAAGGTACGTTAACGACTACTTCCAACTATTTGTATATACATATTTCATTTGACGTTACAACTTAGCTATTTATTGTTAAGGTGTTGTAAATGAAAGTGAAAACGCTGTCTTATGCATTTCTTCGTTTACACTGGTTTCCTGATTTAAATAACTCCATGATGAAACTGTATTCAAGATTTGTTAATGATTCACAGTATATAACTTGAACTATGCGTTATTCCATGAAGGCAAATTTTAGGAATCCATCTCTTAAACGATTATCAAATTTAACTTAATTTTAATTCACTGGTATACAGTACTACTCACAAGCAATAAACTGAAGTAGTATAAAGGGAATATTTGTTAAACTGAATAATCACATCAAACATAATAGTAACAAAACTTGTATCATATGAATTAATTAAAAGAAAAAAATAGTTGCATTAGAAATTAATCAGAATATTTTCGGCATTCATCAGTAAGAATTGTCAAGTAACACCAATATGATAAATGTCTATTTAATGTAAGTGAGAATATCTTCATTACTATGGAAATTGATCATCAGTTCTCCCTTTACCCCTCCCCCCCATTCCGACAAAATATATAAAAGATGAAAGTCAACTTGGTAGATAACAACTATATATATATAAAGTAATATTTTTAAATAATGTAACAGTAGTGTAAAGTACAACAAGATGACCCTCCTACAATCATGTATAGATACATATCTAAATTGTATATTAACAAAGGAATTCAAAGAAAAGTATTCAAGTAATAAATAACTACACATACAATTGAATACTTCAGTTGCTAAGTTAATGTAAATATCTTCATGTTTATTGTTGATAGCACACTATCGTATTAATACATTATCCGTATATGACAGATGTCTGGATGATGTTATCAATAATCCTATGAATTCAACACAATCATACAATCAGTTAATAATGTGTAAAAACAAAAACGAAGTGATTATCAATTTGAATATCTATGAAATCATAAATCTTTTATAAAAGTGTAATTCAATAAAGAAAAAGAAAACGAAAAAAAGAAAAGAAAAGAACCTGTTAAAAAAAATAGTACCATTAATTTTCATAAGGGTAGATTTTTCGACCACCATAGTTGATATCAACATTATAAAGATTAATAAAATTCAATGAATATTTTTTTTTCCTTGTATTAACAGATTGTAAGATTTTAGAAGAAAAAAAAGAAAGAAAAAGAAAATCAACATAGAAACAAACAATCATTAATTTTTTTCTCTAAATTATTATTTCTAGTATTTTCTTTTATCTTGTAATCTTTCAAATGAAAAAAAATTAATGATTTCATCGGTTAGTTATTCTCAACTTATGATGAATAGAATATGACAGTAAGAAAAAATTGTAACATTAGATATTGGTAATTTTCTTTTAATAGATAAATAGAAAAGATTAAGAAAAATTTGATATCTTAACTTTGTATTAATGAGTAGGTTTAATTGATTCAAACATTCATTATATTCAATGATTGTAGATTGTAGAGATTGTGGGCATCAAATGACCAAGAATTAACACTGATCATTTGAAACCAGGAGATACTTATTAAATGTTTCGTTCTAGTATAAGATTTCTTAGAAGTGATCACCCTCGACTCTATCAAGGAATCGAGACTAAGACTATCAGGTTTTGTGGAGAATGATTTACTATTAGACGATTGAACAAGTTCGTATCCAACGATTTTTGCAACCTCATTTATTTTGATTGGTGAGCTTTGCATATAACAATGGTTGATCTCTACTAGTTATGTCTTATCTTCTAATTTTGCTTTGATAGTATAATGTATTAGATGATTGACCACCTGCTCAAATTTTATGAAGTACTCATAGTTTTATTCAAATTACCTCCTAAAGAATTTCACCAATAACACTGACAATGAATTCTTTAAGTTGGATTGTGACTAGCGAGTGGAATTTCAACTTAAACAATACTTTTAATCGATCACATTATCATGGCAATCCACTCAGAATGCACATATACCAACAGACACTGATCAGTTTTAATCCACAAGAAGATTCAAATACATTCTCAATATTGATAATAAATAGATTTTATTCTTCACTTTATACATTTAACTCTATATGTTGAAATCTCTTAATGAACAACTTGATATTGACTACACATACAATAAGAATGTTAAAAGAAAACAATCACAATAATTGAATTTGTTTACATTAATACTCACTTATGCATATACATTAACCATTTTATTTTTCAGATGTATACAAAGTAGAAATGACTACAAAATAGTAAATATTAATAATCACTTCAACCAATTCAGTCGGTATATTCATCAAAGTAGAATGAATGATATCAAAAGGAACCGAATTAATAGAACATAGATCTTTAATACACATTAATTGAATCTGCCTTAAATATACATTTATATACCGGAACTATTCATAACTTTATGCATATTTCTATTATTAGAAATGTATTAATGGTTACTGTGTGTATATTTTATAAATAAATTATTTCAAGTGAGTAATTAAACATGAACAAAAATGTTAAAAAAAAAATAGAATACAATAATCACATTATCGAAACAAGAATATCATTTTACTATATATACATGATACAATTCAATGTTTCAATGTGTATTCTTAGTAAAATAGAAAAAAACAAAGCACCTATTTATCATTTGATTTGTATCTCTATGCTTATCGATTTCTATGAGTAAAGTAAATAGAACTTCCGGTTATTTTTTTTTCTTCTTTTGTCTATATTTGTTTTCTCTTAATTCATTTTGTGTTTTGTTCCGTTAAAACTTATTTAAAGTATAATAATAGAATTGTAGTTGAGTTTATTTAAGCTGAAAAAGAAAAAAACGAAATCAACAACTATAATGACAGTAACAACAACAGCACCAACAATAACGACAACAAGTAAACGTTTAATCTTTATTGATTATTAATGTGTAATATTTGATTGTTTACAGTTTATCTGATAAACAAGTACGAAATGGTGAAAATATAAAGCAGAGAATAGAAAGGCATATTGATAAGTGACAGTTAGTTCATGTGACCACATGATGATAACAAGAAAGGAAAGGGAATTTATGACAAATAATAACATTGTTGATTAATTGTGACAGTTATCACCTAAGATAATGAATGATTGTCAGACCATATATCACGAATTGATAGAAGTGGCAATAATAACATTGGATGAAGACTCAGTGATGCAGAGGGTCAAATGTATGCCAACCTAAAGCATCAGGAACGAAACCTACTGTGAGCAGCACCGACGAGTTCTACACCAAAACGAGACAGTTATTCATTGTTTCTTGATTTTCAATGGTACCCTGCAAACATTAATCTGTGACATATTCAATTAATATATAAATATTGAAACTGTTTCACGCTTTTCTAATTTTTTCTTTGTGCACTAATTTTAATAAATCTACTCATCAGTAGTGAGAAAATAATAAAATACACTTTAATTTGTATAGAAACTTATCTATATGAAAGTAATATCAAATTATGATTGATTAAATACGTCGCGAATTAATGTTGACAGAGAACTATTGAAAACCATACAGTAACCGACAAATGTTTCGTCCTACAATGCAACAATTCAACACTGTACACACAAGATTCCAACATACAGAATTTAAGCCGGCCAACCTCTAATACTATGAACCACTAAGCCGACCAGCATAAAATGCTACAGTTCCGACATCCATCAATTCGTCATATATATCATGCAATAATCATCTATTCATTGTCATCAGTGATAACTCACTCACTCAAAACAAGTCACAACTCCATCAATCAAGAATCTCAATAGAGTTTCAACAACATCTCGAAATCAATCACTTGTACTCCATGATTCTCAATGGTACTCTCTCATCATCAATCTGTCATGAATTCAATCACTCAAAACATTATGTCAATCTCCACAAACCACCTCAATTCAATATATGAAATCGATTCAATAATATAATCTCGTCACTATTTAGAAAATATTACTCAACATTTATGTTGATCAACGTTAACTTGATTGGAAGTTCCCATGAATTAATTGTAGTAATGAGAAGTGACTGTATATTAATCCAGTATATTCGACTTATTCAACTTCATATTATTTCTATATCGATGATTATCTTAAATCAACACTCCTCACAGACACCATCTCAATTCAATTATTGAATTACGTAATAAAATTTATTGTTTTAATGATTCAATGCATACATTGCGTAGGCATAATGATCTAATTAACAGATAGTGTTAATAATGAAAATTCCTGTTGATATTCATTTAGTAGACTGAATGTCGAATGATTGAAGACTATTGGTAGATAAGAATCGTTATCATGATACATTGAAATTACTGAAGTTGGAAAAGTTATAAATATACTGACACTGAACTAACTGGGAGTAATTTTTAAATGAAAGTTATAGTAACAGTACTAAAGGTACTAGTTTATTTCTAATGATAGATGTGTTTCATATTGTTAGATAAATGTTAATGCAAATTATTCCCTGATTACTTCGCTACACTTTAGTACTAAGGGACTAATGTATAGAAGAATCAGTGACTTTATAATTAAATGAACCCATAGAATAAGACCGAGCGAGATTGTAAAAGCCTTTCAAAGATGATAATTATTCGATTTAGATTAAGTAAAAATGAGGTGAATGATTACTTGGATTAATCATAATGATGTAATATCTTAAATAAATAGATATCGGAGAATAGAATAATGGCTTAGTAAATGAGTCGTTGACTGTAACACAACCACACTACTACACGAAATATTTTATACAAATTAAACGTGACAAAAAGTTTCAATGATTTGTAGTTATCATTCTTGTAGATCAATTTTGAACCTATGCAATTCAGGTCAAATAACTGGGTCTATTCGTTACCTCTTGTACCATAACTTATTAAGTACATTCACTAACTTAAAACATTATTATGAAGAAACAGTCTAAAGTTCACATTAAGTAGTTTGAATAAAAGAATCCTTTATAACAATTTCATTTTCAGTTGTGTAAGTTTAACCAACTATTAACTGGATTCTTTAAGTTGAAATACTCTTTGAGTTTAACGGCTATAGTAACTAAACAATTCGCTGGTTACACATTATAAGTACTAAATGTGTCAAACGACATGGATTTCGGTACATTAAAGGTGATGATCAAATTATCGTTAGCATTTGAAACGATGAATTCAAGTTTTCCTCATTTTATTCAGGAAGAGTGAATACAGATCATTACTAATTGACAACTAGACAAGATGACAAAGGGAATAAAGTGATCAGTATATAACATAATACCAGAGAGTATAAATTAGTCCAGTTAAAATAGTACACTTTAGATTTTCTTAATATTCTAGATAGTATCCTACTAATGATGTAGTTTAACAGATGGAAACTTTATCAAAAATAGCTCAACATAGAGGTCATTAACAAAATCACTGTTGATTTCTAGTGAACCCTTCAAAAACAGTAAGATAATTTTCGAGTAAACAAAATGTATGCCTTACTTATAATTTTCTTATTCTTATTCATAACAAAATTGTTTTCTTGTCTTTTTGGAACTTATGCATTTAGATCATTTGACTAAGCACGAAGTATGCAACGCCTAGAAACAAACGAACGAACTTAAGTAGGGGGGGGAGAGATGTTTATGCTATTTGTATTTTACTACAGATGCATTAAAATAAGTATTTAAATGGTTTTGAAGTTAGGTGTAATGTGTTAAATCGAAATTGTAGGTTGATCGATAAAGTCATTAGACTTCGTTTGCTAAACTTGAGTATATGACATTATTACTTGAAGCCTTCAATTAATGATTAGATCTTTGTTATGAGATGAAAGTTACTTAACTGTTGTAGGTAATACTAAGTATGTTGAAGAAGTCTGAAAAGACAGGTAAAAATTTAATGCATCTTCATACTTCATTTCATACTTCTTTTTCCAGGTTTTTCTTCATTCTTTTCTAACTCCGTTTCCTAAATTCGATTCTCATTCCCATGAATGCCAATACTATTTTGACCTCTGAGTTTTCCATTTTTTTCATTTTTTTTGGCAAGTATGAAGACGTAAAGGTTCTTAGGTTGATGTGCATTTGTGTTAGTCAGTAAATTGTTTGTGGGTGACATCGTAAACTGTCGGTAAAATGTTCATTACAACATAACAGTAACAATAACTGTTTGTCGACCAATAAATTAATAAGTTGAAAGTTTTCATTACTTGTTTTATACTGTACAACATAACGAATCCACTTTAGTTAGACAATCATTAAAGATTAAAGAACATCGGACAATTATTTCGTTATACTACAGCGTTACTCTGCAGGATGTATCTACAACCAGTCATTCAATAAACAAACCAATGACTATCTAGTCTTACAAAAGACGCGTTACATTTCACTATCCATTTCTTTTTCATTCTAAACATGTTTAAACACTAGTAGTTCTAGATTCCTACTACAACTGTAGGAATTCTTCCTTTATGAGGACATTATTTTTACAATTATAAAGTGAGTTGAAGTCTCATCGAAAACATCAACACTGAGATACAGGTACATGCAACTAACAATTCCTAAATAGGACAAAATGATTATCATACATTTCACTTACTAATCACAATTCAACTTAATTCATACTTATTAACTACTACTGTATTGTATTAATCCTTTTAGAATTTACACTCAGCAACAGAAAACTGATCACTTTCAGTCTAAAACAAATCAAGACGAAGATACAACTACCCTCAAATTATATATACTTCATTTATATTGTATTGTTTCTATCTAATAAATAAGCAATTTCCATTATAATACATTAATGTTATCTTATATTGGAGATAAAAGAAGGTAATGAAAGAAGTCATTGTATAGTTCCATAGACAATACTACATACATATATCATCATTACACAGATAAAGGAATGTATACACTTGATTACCACCCTTCTGTTTTTCATTAATATTTATGCTAATTGAGTTAATTGGCATAATAATAAGTTTCATCAATTGACCGATTATTAAAGATTACTACTGAATAATAGAAACAATAATGTACCTATAAATTATCCGTAGATTAAATGATAAACAAATTGAAAAGTAAAGTGTGTGTGTGTGTGTATTACAATGAAACAGTGTATATCTTACTTTCTGATCTAACCGATATATAAATTATCTTAACACTTTCAATTATACTGTGATGTGTTTAGTATGAATAGTTTCTGTGGTTTTCAAGTAGATAAATGATATCATGAAGTGTGTAGAATTCTGTTTTGTCTACAACTAATGAATAGTTTATGAATGAAAGTGTTGTATACACTATGAAGTAGGTGATTTAATATGAGTATGTCAAACTTTATGTATATTAACGTAGTTAATGTATCATTCTATCAGATAATGAGAAATTTCTAAAGTTGTATAAAGTTTTTTCAAGTTAATTTATCATTAGTTAATTGATTTATAAAGTAATTTAGGTTTTTGTTTGTTTTTCCTTCTAAACAATGTAGTTTCTATGAAGAGTGTTGATTTGAGATAATCATCGATATAGAAATAATATGAAATAGAATAAGTCGAATATACTGGATTAACACACAGTCACTTCTCATTACTACAATTAATCCATGGGAACTTCCAATCATGTTAACGCTGATCAACATAAATGTTGAGTAATATTTTCTAAATAGTGACTAGATTATGTTATTGAATCGATTTCAACACATTGATTTCATATATTGAATTGAGGTGGTTTGTGGAGATTGACATAATGTTTCAAGTGATTGAATTCATGACAGATTGATGATGAGAGAATACCATTGAGAATCATGTAGTACAAGTGATTGCTTTTGAGATGTTGTTGAAGTTCTATTGTGATGTCTTGATTGATGGAGTTGTGACTTGTTTTGAGTGAGGGAGTTATCACTGATGACAATGAATAGATGATTATTACATGATATATATCACAAATTGGTGGAAGTCGGAACTGTAGCATTTTATGCTGGTCGGCTTAGTGGTTCATAGTATTAGAGGTTGGCCGGCTTAAATCCTGTATGTTGGAATCTGGTGTGTACAGTGTTGAATTGTTGCATTGTAGGACGAAACATTTGTTGGGTACTGTTTGGTTTTCAATAGTTCTCTGTCAACATCAATCTGTGACGAATTCCATCAACTAAAATTGTTCGCACGTGTCGAAACAATATTATAACGCTTTGAATAATGTGTATGTTTCTTAGGTTAATCTTTGATATTTCATTTTGATGGAATTCATGACAGTACCAGAAAACAAATTTTAAGCTTTACTCATGTAAATCTATCTGTTTCAATTGAAACTTCCTGTATAATCCAACAGCGATTATAAGTTAAAATGCTACATTAACTATAAACACTTATTTCATAAAATGACAAAATCACTCAATGGTTTATATATTGCAGACAGATCGTTATTTAACACTAAGGTAGCTTTCATTAAATAGTAATGAACCACAGATAGTTTAAAAAGATATTACTTTAAAGGGGAAAAATGTCTTCATAGAAATGTTTAAGACTAAAAGAAAATTAAAAAACATGGTAACATGGATTGATCTGTATCATCATTAAGTGCGTCTACGATGGAATATTTCTATACATATAATTGTGTTGATGGTGATGTTCAGTTTCTTCATGTTTCATATAAGTAAAAATAATCCTCCTGCAAAATAAAGGCAATTTCATGTTACTTCAATACGTTAGTTTTATTAAATACATGTGCCTATTAGGGGAATTGTAGTTGAGAAGAGCTAATTCTTTATTCACCCTGTTATTCTTTAAGTCATGTGTCACATATTTTACATCGAGTGTGATATGGATGTTGTAAATGTTGTCAATATTATCAATAGAATATAAAACTGAAGTATTCTTCAATTCCCATAGGTACTTTAAATGAGAAGCATTTAGTTAACAAACCAAAAGCTGTTAGTAAATTTGAGAAACAACTAGATAGTGTATATTACTTGGATATAAGTACTATGATAATAGAAATAGTCAACAATTAAGGAATTAACAACAGTTATTAACCAATCCCTGACTTTGGTTTTTCAATATTCCCCACTAATTTTCACGATTTAACCGAAAACTCACTAAACTTTCGGTAACTTTCTGAAACAAAGATGGACTAATGCAATTGTGCCCATCTCAGTGATGATTTCATGGAGTCTATATTTTTATTTCTGGTAATATTATGTTAATATACTACTATTCTATGTTAAGGTGGTTACTACAATAATAGGCTCGCATGAGTAGTTACACTCGGATCCAAATGGATGATATTTCTGTTAACAAATTAGTATCTATCAATAAGGTGACTATATGGAAGCTTGTTATATAGTTTGAAGGTCGTTTTCATGTGACGCAACTTAAATTAACCATAGAAACAATGATCTTAAAAGAGCAATTAATGAAATCACTTCGTTTTCGTTCAATACATTTTAGTAGTCTAAATCCAGGAGACTGCATAACATGAGATCATGGACTCTGAAATTTTGCGATGATACAAATTTACTTAAATTTAGAATGAGGTTATCCGTAAAGTTGACAATTTTCAATATATATCTAGCGGCATTTTTGATCAGCTTTTTTTTTCTTTGCTTAACAGATGATTGACTTACGTATCATAAAGTGGTTTTCATTAAAGATTCCAAAACAAGCTTTTTTAGTATATATGTATTTCTCATCCGGCATGTTTGGCAGCACTATATTGGATATATATTCATAACAGACAACTGTGAATTATTCCAGCCAATTAAATTGTAATCCCTAGTAAAAATTACGCTCTAATGTACATCATTCATTTACTTTATTAACAGTAGAATGAAAATAAAAACTATTTAAGTTGGATATTAACTGGTAAATAAAATGCAGAAAGCGTGTTTCGTCCTATTCGCCACTCGTCGACTAGATGTACTTGCATTCCAAAGTTGTTGTTCATATCAGTATTCAGACTCAGTTCGTTTTGTGCCAAACACCACTGCGTTCCTCACTAGACTACTGAGTCCAAACAATCACCCTTGTGCAACAGGTATGTATATATAATTCCAATGCATTTAGGTCTTCTTGTTGATTTGTTATGGACTAAAATTAGTCTGTCTCTTTAACAAAACTTGTATATTACCGTTATATCGAGGCGATCCACTCACAATGCACATTTGACCACAGAGACTGAGCAGTTTCAATGCATGACAAATCAATGGTAAGGTTCAATTACATTCGAATTATAGAAAAAAAATTACATACTAATACAATCCCCATAATAATCTCTGAAAAAAACGTTGTGGATAAACTTAGTCAATTTACAATCTATTACAAATCAATTTTCAATAATCATACCAAAGAAACTGAAGAAATCATAAAGAATCATTATCGATTGATTGACCGATACCAAATAACAAATATAAACTGAAGAAGTGTATCGAAGGGTATGTATGATATAATCATTATTTTTTTTCCAATGAAACTTTTGTCTTTATTACATTTGTTTATATTTCTTCAATATTCAATTAATAATTACATAACAATATAATTGAATTTTACTTACTTATCATATAAATGACTGAATATGTATCAGAATATTGATTAACTTGTCTAGTTCATCATTACCTCCCACTCTTTCTCTTCTACTAACACTTCTCCTCTATTAATAAACAGTCTATAATGCACTATATATAATTGTGTAAATGTACAGCCTCTTAATGATCTATTCAAATAGTAATAATAACAGTATTTATATATTTAAACCAGTGATTTTCTTTATTTCAGTTTAATTTTCTTTACTTTCTTAGTTTACTCTTTATCATTTACCGAAACTTCTTATTGTATGTAGGGTGAACGTATCATAGAAATATACAAATGAATGAATGAATTCTATCGAACAATTATTAAAAAAGGAAAGTATATATATATATATATATGCATATATGCATGTTTATATTGTGCAATCGGTTTTGTGTTCCTGTTTTGTATTTCTTTTAGTGCTATCATTTAATAAAGTTGAAACAGAAACATGATAATAATAATAATAGTAGTATGATTAGTCTATAATATACCTTTATCTTTTTCTCAGTTAAACCATTATTATTTGTAGTATATGTAACAAACAACAATAATATCAATGCTAAGAGTAGTAATATCAAATAGTACAGTGTAGTACGTTTGTTATAACATTAACAATAGAAAAGTAAAAATGAATGAATAACGAATGACTTTACTTTTTACCACCGGCAATTCGGCATTATCATAACTTGATGCTTTGATCATTGTAAGATGAAATAGGAATATGAACTACATGGTATATGTATAAATGTATATGTTATGCTGACTAACTATACCATATATATAACCTATGTGTATATACATAAATTGCTATCCGTTACAGCAACTGTGTACTTATTCCATTTTTTGTTTTAACTGTAAACCATTTTCGCTTGTTTTCATCTTTTAAAATGAAGGAACTACTTTTCTTTAAGTCATACAAATAAACTAAACTGAATAAACAAAAAAAAATTCTTTTTCACTTCGAAACGAAAAGTAAGAGTGTAACTAGTCAAGATAGAGATTTCTTTAGCTATCACTTATTCTGCTGCTACTGATACTACTAGTACTACTATCGTCAGTGTTACTATGATTATTGTATACATGATTTCATTTCGAATTAAAAAAATGTCTGAACAAAAATTTGTATTCTCTTTATTCTTCACATCTTTTAGTTATCCACCGAAACGACATTAAATACAAGAATAACAATAACACTAATAATAATAATAATAATAATAATAATAATAATAATAATAATAATAATAATAATAATAATAATAATAATAATAATAATAATAGAAGTAATAATAGCAGAAGCTAGGTACATACCATTCATTTGATCATATGTGGACAACTTTTATCCAATTTTTAGTAGTATTAATAGTAGTATTCATAAACAGACATTAAAAAAATGTATACACACATGTATACACTGCACAGTCATGCATGTTTCATATACATTAATAGCTTATATTAAAAGAAAATATGAAGTAGAATTAAAGAATTTAGCCTAGAATATTATAAATCACTTTTTTTCTACAATGTCAAAATTATTAATTTCTTAAAAATGCCGAATAGATTACTTGTATACATGAACAAACAATGGCGGTTTTCTTTCTTTCTTTTTTTCTTTAATTCCACTTTGTTCATTCTGTAAATTGTGTTCCACTTTCATGGTAATACGCCAACGATGGTTACACTGTGTGTGTCTTTTACATTTTATGTATCTGTTTTGTATTTATACAAAAAAGAATACTTATGTTATGTAGTAGCATTATTTTTTAACTTAACTTAATAGTTTATCAACTTGTCTTTTACTTTATGAAAATATAAAAAATAAAACACATTGAAAATGTAATAACACCTAAGAGATAAGTAACTATACCAATAATCGTTTATGCTTATTTAATGTAGTCAAAGGTATAACAGTTGAATCAAATTTCTTATTAAATAAACTAAATGAATGAAAGAGAAAAATAAATTGATTAATAAGAATTATGAAAAGAAAATGTTTGAACATTGAACATTGAATGTTTAAAAGTTATTTAGTTATTTAAAAATAACGCCAGTTATTTTCTGGTTTTAATATAACAAGATACATATTAATTGAATTGAAGTGTTATGATTATTTATAGTCTTTTACTGTTTCGATAGGTTTGTTATATTCAGGAGTAACAGTTAATTTTTCATTCACTTAATGGGTGGGCAATGTATAATGAAATGTAATATATTGTCAAAGGCTTTATTCCAAGTTTCTGAAGTTATCTGTAACTGTCTACTGTGAATCTATTCAGTGTAGTACAGTTCAGTATATCTAATGTTGGTAGCCATAAATAATGATAAAAGTCAGAGTTTGAAATAAAACTTTCGATTTCATCCAACTACTTTCTGTTAGGGATGTTAGATCCCCAAAACTCACTTTGCAAACCTGTTATTTTTGTGATTTTATTGTGTAAATTTGAATTTCCTGTTTTCGCGCCTAAAATTCCCCTTCTCACCTTCAGTTCGTGTTTCCCACTCGGTAAGACACTAAATCTTATTGGTTCGTTGTTTATTTTAGTACGCTATTTGTAACATTCCAAGGACGCTCTCTATTTTTGTATATATACGCACGAGTTGTGTGTAATGTCGTCGTCTGACAGACTGCCTGTGGAATAAACGCTTCTTGTCGTCTTTGGACTTCTTACTCTAGTTAGCTGGGCTGGGGCGCTGCGAAATAGCTTAGCTTCCTGTTACTGTGTCGCTGGTCTTACGTTCGTTAGCGGTTATCTCGGTATCACCATAAACTCGCGAAACCTTAGCACTTTCATACTTAACATAGAATAAAGAAAGAATTACGAATGTAGTAGGGTAAGATAAATTGCATGAATTTCATAGTCTCTCTTCAACTGTTTCGTAATCTTAGAAAAACAATAGTCATAATCATTATTTGATATGATTGTACATACGTCATGTCACGCATATCAATGTAGAATTAGAAAGAGAGCAATAATTGCGGAAAAATTATACACAAGAAAGTTCTTGAAGAAAATCTTGAAAACTCATGAAAGTAGATTTTTGGATAAAGAAGAATGAGGTTAAAAGTTATGGAATCTCAAGTGTAAAGGGGGTAGATTAGTAAAACAGTCATGAGAAATACATAAAAAGTAATTAATAACAACAACAAAAATCATGAAGTAAGATATTACGTAAGTCAACATTCATGACTGGAATAACCAGGAAAATACTAATCTGAACACAAAATCTAATTGAAAACAAAACTTTGATTTCAATCGCTTAATAGAAACAGCTTCAGTAAAATGTAGTAAAGTACATAATATTTGAGTATTGATTATTTGGAATAATTCGGAAATGTTAACAATATGCTCACCATCAAGAAGATAACGAGCAGTGACATTAGTCAAAATACACTAGTCATTTGGTTTCAATAATTATGATACATTTATAACAATCCGGACATTAATCCTTCTTCTGTTCTTCCAACGTAGATACTTTAACATGAACAGATAAATTGGTAAACTCAATTAGAGGCAACATAATGTGGGGAACTGTTCAATTTCGCTTGCCTTAAAAAGCATTTCATTTCATACACAGAAATTAATTTGGCAGCTGAAAACGCTTCTTCCAATGCAGCGCTTAACTTGAGATTAATTCTGTCAGCTATTTCATTACCTTTGAATTTAAGTCGTACGAAGGATGATTTCTTTTCAACAGTGGTATATTATATTCCTTCAGTTCCTATCTTTCTATATTTGTTAATAAATTTTATGCGAAACCATCAAGTTTATAAAAATTTTTAACTGCAGATAGTTGTTCAATCATCATCATCAACGTAGAACCGGGAAAATTCAATTTGCCATACCACATTAGCACTACGAGATTACAGAGATAACACAATAACAGAATAAAAGAGAGCAGAGTGGAGTAAAGTTGTACAGAACCGAATAATAGGATTCAAGATTTAGATGAAATCAAAGAGTGAATACACTAGCGCCAGTGTCACCGATTCTGAGCCATGTCACCAAGTGTCTCCAGCCATTTATTGTGACTAACACGCGGACCCCAACCAGGTAGTCTGCATCTAACAACATGGCTTAGACCAACAGTAAAAGACTTCATGGACTGATGTCATGTTTTAGTTTGGCCGCCCCTACGCTTCTTCCATCCTACTTCAACCCTAGCCAATATCATGCGACGAGGCAGGCGGTAGTCAGGCATGCGCAATACATGTCCAAGCCATCTCAGTCAATGAAGGTTAATGACCTCTTTGACTGATTTACCATATTTTCCAAGAACCTTTTGTCTCAGATAGCTGCTCCATCTTCTCATCAGATCATAATTTCCTTGTATAACTGAATATTGTCCTCACTAAAGCTCATTTTTAGCTGACTGAACATAGACTATTTAACTTTATATATAACCCATTCAAAGTATCTTTTCACCAAACAGATCACTGAAGTTAATAGTTTATGTTGTGTTGAATAATAAACTCAGGGAATGGAAACTTTTTATCATGTTCATATTCCATCAACCTACCTTTCTAAATCACTAAAGAAATGTAAACTCTAATAATAATCATATTTGAATATCCATAACTCATCTATTAAATAAATGGAAAATGAACAACAAATGCTGTATATAATACTTCTATTGAATATTGAAAACCATGTGAATACCCTCAGCAAATTAAAGTACTAGCAGATCTTAAGTAGGTCATTTCCTAACAACTAATGCTCTACTGAAAGATAATTGTAATTTAAGTACAAAATACAACAATTTCATGAAATTTTCAATAAATTGAAAAATTTTCAAGATACTACTTAGTTAGTATCATATTGGCTACTGATTTATACAGTCTATTCCAACAAACTGTCACCTATAGATTTAATGTAGCAAAACTGGGAAGAAACAGGATGATCACATTGAAAATTTCTAACACATTTCAAATTCTTCTCTAGTTTTGTTTAAGTTGGATTGTGACTGCTAATGAGAATCCAGAACACGCGTTTCTCTAGCTACTTACTGTATAATGAAGCACTTTCTCTACATTTTAGTTTGCAAAGCACTGGAAAGTTATTAGTGAAAGCTAACAATTCATGTATATTAGCTATTCCCAAAGTTTCATATTATACATCAATCTTAGTGAGACTAATACTGAAAAGCAAGAAGCATTAGACAATTGTTTTGTTATAATGTGTTATTGCTTAACAGGACACATCCATCGCTTAATCAGAAACAAGTTTGTCAAGAGAAAGAAACTCATCTATGCCTTTAAATGCTTCCTTCGTTTTAGTGTTTTCAAAAGTAGTTATGAATTACTGGGGACAGCCATTGTCACATAAATTACTTTTCCCCATTGTTAACATCTCCTCTATTATGTCCTTTGAAAAGAATCACTGAACACAGTTAAATAGCGTTCTAACCAAAGCTTTTTTGTAGCCTTTCTTACAGAAGCTGTTAAAATTTAAATACAGTTTATTGTAGGTCTCCTTAAGATGAACGAATTTTCGCATTCACCCATTTGCAGTACGCTGGATGGTTTAGTTCTATATTAAAATATACTGGGTTGAGAAGATTCAACAAATCAGCGGCATATTTGTAACCAATACGGGCAACAGAAGTATTACCATCATACATGATATGTAGTCCTGGCTTATTTTTTATAGAATCAATCTTTGTCTGTTAGAGGTTGACCATACGTATATCTATTAAGATCAGACCAAATGGGCTTCTCCATAACATCTACATCGATTAGATGACATAAGGTGCTGTTAAACTGAACTTGAACACCTTATGTACATACTATTAAGAGGTATTTGAATTTTGATAATATGAGAGGATTAGTCTACTTACATATAATTTGTTTGGTATTTTCTAAAGGGATCATGGTAAACAGTGATGATACATTGAATTAAGCCACGAAATTATCCGGTAACTCGGTAATTTCTACTACCAGAAAAAACTGAATAGCATTTACTATGTTTTGATTTAATAAAGACCAGAGGATTCTCCGTAAAGAGATATATATATATATTATACAACGGACACTGAATAAGAAGAAAAATTTAATCCATTATCTACCCCCGAGGATTTACAGAAAGATCATAGTAATGATGTATTGAGTGAAATTCGATGAATACTAATGGTTATTACTTCTTACTAAGCTAATTGACAGAACTTGAAATTAGAACAACAAGCTTGAAAAATCACCAGAATAAAGAATAGAATTTTGTTCTTGAATTCTGAAGGAAATGTTGTAGGATATGTGCCTAGAAACTAACTAACAAGATCACTGCGAATAAAGTCTTTATCATCATGGATCCAAATAGCTTTCCTCAAGGAAACTAAAATACAGAAAGGAAGCAAGGATAACAGATACTTTGGTTCAACCCAATATGCATATCTAATTTCATATAGGGCGGACAACGTGTACACTATCCAAACGGATATGCACTACCTTCCATGGTTATCTAAAGGAGGTTGTATATCAGTAAACAAATCAATCCTTGTGCACAACGCCGACTCAAGTCATCTATCACCACTAGAATCAGTTCTAATGATCGTCTACAATATAAGAATGACTGGATCAAAGGAAGCTTGTGTCAGAAACGTGCACACAGTCTAGGCTTTAGTAAAAAATTAATTCAAGCCTGAACTGTCTACTCTAAGAAAGTATATCCAGCTCTAGTAAATAATATAATTGGTATGAAAATTCCCTCCCCTGAATCGTCTTCATTCTCACTTAATACACTTATCAGTTTTAAAAATAAAAAAGTAGATCCATCATCATACAGTTTGCAGTGATGTTCCATTTAACATTTTCTTATCATAATTGCCAGTTTTTTCGATTTGAATGAACAGTTAAACACAAAATCACTTCAGTATACTTAGATTAAGTTATACACTAATTGATTTATATGCTAACTTAATGTAGAAATATCTTCTAGTGTTGTGTAAAGCCTTTTTTAACATTGAATTACACTAAGATAAACTACTAGATATTCTAATTATAAAATAACATGGTTTACTCAGAGAGAGGAAGAACAAACATTCTAGTAGAACAATCTGAATTCATTTTATAGAGTTCGGATTCAATCAGCTATCACTTACAGATTGTACCATTTTAAATATGAAAATTACGCTAAGGAAATTTAATACGTATATGAAGTAGAATTATTCTAAAGTGAGTGTGTGTTACATCATTCTGATGAACAGAAGATGCAAGTAAAGTTTACGGGACTAGATACTATTTGATGCAATTAAATATACTTAATAAGTGAACACTTCAGAATAACAGGAGAAGATCAAAAGATTAAAGAGTTAAATATTTTAGTTGAATGTAATACAGAGACCTGGTTACAAATTAATAGCAGGTTACGACCAGTCAATTTTAAAATTGAAATTGTGAAGTCAAAAGATGATGTAATTGAACTGTGTGAGGTATTTTAAGGAAAAATATATAACTAAATGGTATAATCTAATAATGGTAATATTTACCATGATTGGATGAGATTAACCACTGATTTTTACTTGAATACTAAGTGTCTAGTTTTAAACACTTGATGGCTGTGGTTTCAGTGAATCTTAATAGAGTTGTACTTAATCGTTTATTAATTGCAATGAAAGATATCAAAGTATCAATCATGTATCTTTTGTCAAATAGATGCAATGAGATGGTACCAATGAATATTTCCGAACTACTCAGTCAAAGTTTGTTTATTCTGGTTAGCGTTTTGTTAGCAAGCTTGCGTTTTACGGGATAGGGGTGCTAGCCCTATACCCAACCCTCCTCCTTTACCCGGGCTTGGGAACGGCAACAACCCTAGAAGAGCTGCGGGCGAAGAGCAAGATCTTCGAATTCAACACAGAGAGCACCGACCCAATAAACTTGATGGTGAAACTTTGAAAGAAGTAGATACATTCACATACCTGGGGAACATCATCGATGAACTAGGAGGATCAGATGCAGATGTAAGGGCAAAGATCGGCAAAGCAAGGACAGCATTTTTACAGTTAAAAATATATGGGAGTCCAAACAACTGTCTACCAACCTCAAAGTTAAACTCTTCAATTCGAACGTCAAGACAGTTCTTCTGTATGGAGCTGAAACGTGGAGAACTACTGCAAACATCCTCAGGAGAGTACAGGTATTTGTCAACAACTGTATAGGCAGAATATTGAATGTCTATTGGCCGGAAACCATCAGCAACAGCCTACTCTGAGAGAGAACAAACCAACTTCCAGCTGAAGAGGAAATCAGGAAACGACGTTGGAAATGGATAGGACATACATTGCGGAAATCATTAGACTGCATCACAAGACAAGCACTAATTTGGAATCCTGTTGAAAAACGGAAAAGAGGAAGGCCAAAGAATACCCTGCGTCGAGAACTGGAAGCAGACATAAAAAGGATGAACAGTAACTGGAGACAGCTGGAAAGGATTGCTGAGGACAGTATTCAATGGAGTATACTGGTGAGCGACGTATGCTCCTTCGAGAGGGGTAACAGGCGTAAGTAAGTACTTAGTCAAAGATTCTTCGGTTGATTTATGCAATGAATTGAAATGACATTTAATTTTGATCTACAAGGCAGTCGAAAATACTTTCGAAACAAGAAAAAATCAGTTGTTTAATAACCTTTTGTTTCTAGTGATTTTTTGCATATCATCAATTATATATATACATTGAAAATCCGAGGTTTATACTTAGTTCTGTTTGGAGATTACTCAGTAGAATGAATCATAGGAGATCAAAACTCAGGATATACAGACAAGTTACTTGACATGATGTTATCACTTTAATAGCATATGATTCCTTACAATTAGGAATTCTCAACACAAAGTAGGAAAAATGCAATAGAATTCCCGTTTTGAAGAAATTTAACCGTTTTTCTACAGTGACCAACTATCATTTATATTCATTAGCAGTTGTTTACTATAAACTTTGATATCCATACACTTCTTTTGATTGCCTAATCTATTCTATGCATGAATACTGTACTAATCACCATTCATTTCCGTAAAAGGAAAGAGGTGGCAGTGTTAGTGACAGTGGTAGAAAATATACTTATAAATTATTAGTTAATCTAAACGAATAGAATGTCAAGACATTTTATATCAATAAATTAACATTCAGTTAACATATGAAAAGCTTGAATTGATCACCATTTCCTACTACTAAGAGACAATTCAGTGGTTTACATTTCCCAACTAAAGAAAAAAATACCATCAATGATTAACTAACTACTTAACTTCCAATATAGTTAATTTATTATCAAATCACAACTTATAACATTACAACCTTAGAAATTTCATTTCAAATCTAGTCAAATAACAAGCATATAATTAATTATTCATGTATTGTATCACCGTACACATGAAACTATTATGAGGCATTATAGAAAACTTCATCTTCTATATTCTATTCCAATAACCAATCATAATCAGTAGTATATTTCATTTGTTTCTTCATTAAAGTTGATAATAGTTTAATTCTATTGAATTTATGAACTAGATTGAATAAGATATAATGTTTTTCAATGATTCCCTTTGATTCATATACAATACTATTATCTAATGATTGTCTAATAATGTTTATAATAAAAGTGCAAACTCTTTATATCATTTAGTATTTACAATTTGTATTTTAGTGTCACTACTGATTTACTAATACTACTATGGTGTCAGAAAAAGAAACTAGAGGAAGAAGAAGAAGAAAAAGTAAAAGAAGAAGAAGAAGGAGATATACTTGAATATAACTGTCTCATATTCAATGTTATAAATTATTCCCAATCTACTGTCATTTACTATTTAGCTATGTATATGATATTGATAAATGAAAAGTTAATTAAGTTGACTTAGAGAAAAGAATTACTATTGACAAGAATGAAAATAAATGAAAGTAGGGAAAAAAAAAGCACACACGCATAGGAAAACAGTAAGATTAGCAACAGAAACATGCAACATTTTCTTCTGTTACTCATTGATTGAATAACATGTATACTGTTTTACATGAATAAAACATACATTTAGTAGAGAGAGAGAGAGAGAGAAGATAATCATTCAGTGTTATATAGGGAGATTCAAGAAGTGTGACTAAGTTTCTGCAGAGTTTTTCATTTATTTTGAGTATCTGTAAATTGATCATTTTATTTCAATTATTGTCATGTTCCCATTTTAGTTTGTTAATGGTATAGTTTGTTTAATCTGGTTAGCTTTTTTCTTAGCAAGCTTGTGTTTTACGAGATAGGGATGCTAACCCTGTGCCCAACCCTCCACTTTTACCCGGGCTTGGGACCAGCAGTAACCATAAAAGAGCTGCAGGAGGAGGATTAACAAAGCAAGGGCAGCATTCCTACAGTTGAAGTACATATTGCACTCATAACAACTGTCAACTAACCTCAAAGTCAGACACTTCAATTCGAACGTCAAGACAGTCCTTCTGTATGAAGATGAAACGTGAATAACTACTGCAAACAATCTCAGGAGCGTACAAGTATTTATAAACAACTGTCTACGCAGAATATTGAATGTCTGTTGGTCGGTAACCATCAGAAACAGCCTACTATGAGAGAACAAACCAGCTGAAGAGGAAATCAGGAAACGATGTTAGAAATGGATTAGACATACATTGCGGAAATCATCAGACTGAATGACAAGACAAGCACTAACTTGGAAGCTTGTTGGGAAACGGAAAAGAGGGAGTCCAAAGAACAAACCGCGTCGAGAGTTGGACGCAGACATTGAGAGGATGAACAGCAACTGGAGACAGCTTGAAAGGATTGCTGATGACAGAGTTGAATGGAGGATACTGGTGAGCGATCTATGCTCCTCTGTGAGGGGTAACAGGCGTAAGTAAGTCACATTGCCCTTACCTTTGCATTAAGCTCATAAACTGTTGTCATATCATTTGTTATTTAGAAATTATGATCAATTAATCATGTACTTGTGCCCTTAGTTCTTGGTTATTATTATTCCCGTTTTGTATAGATGTTATTCTCCCTATTGACATGTTGTGTGATTTGATTTTGTATGTATATAAAGGAGTGTTTTAAATACAATATGATTCCTATCTGGTTGGCTCATTCATCTTGTGTTCTTCATTCCAGCTTAGGGACTGATAGTCACGGGGCATAGGTATACAGGTACTGGCTAGTAGTTATTAAGGTTACACAATATATTTACCACACGTTGTAATTGGTCCGAATATATTTAAATATAACAAGTAATTTAGTTGTTTTACAAGTATTGTATTCTTTGAAGTGAATAGTGCATTCATTGACTTCCTAGATAACATTATCAGCAATTATTTCAAGATGTAGTTATGTCATACAATTTGTTACTATCACAAATTTAAATAAATCTAGAACAATTATATTTACAGATTACATTGAATTCGTTGAATAGTTCGTTGCATTCTTTACAGCTACATACCGGCATTTAATTGTAATTTGGAATAACATGAATATCCTCGTAAATTTTAATGATCAGGCATCGTTTATCAAGAGAAATACAAAAGTGGAATGGTGATGAATTAAAAGGTTTTAATTAGAGTATTTATAGAAATATAAAAGGAGTACTAGTTCGAAGAACAATTTGGATTGTGTCGATCACGTAATATGAAAATAGCATATTGATCTCAAAAGATAAAGCGTTAAAGGGAGTTGATAAATTACTAAGAATAAATAGTTGACAAGTGCTTCCTGGTTTTCACTGATACCCTGTCAACATAAATCTATGATAAGTTTAATCAATGAAGTTTAATACCACTATCCTCAAACCACCTTAATTCAGTTAAAATAATCACCTCACTGGTGACCAACTTCAGGATTTTCCTGAAGCTCTAGTGAGAAGTTATGATTGGTGGTGTTCAGACTTGTCGGTAGTGAGACAGTTATTACCAAAGACAAGTGATGATCGTCACGCTATATAACACAAATTGATGGAAGTGGGAGTTCCACCGTTGAACGCCAGTTAACTGGCTACCTCAGTGGTGTAGACCGCTGGGCGTTCATCAACCTGGAGCCTTTTGGGCGGGATCTAGAGTGTGCATGGCTTAAGGAATCCCATACTAAGATGAACTGACTGTCCAGTGCTCCTTGGTTTTCAATAGTACCCTTGCCAACATCAAACCATGAAGAATTTAATCAAATGAACTTAATACCAATCTCCACAAACCATTTCAATTTAAATTACTAAAAAATTAATAGTTTGATTACATAATATGACATAAAGTTTAACACAGAAATGTTAGATCTAGAATAAACTAGATATGTTATGATTACGTAACGCAAGAGAGATAAATGAGGATACCGCACAACATTGTAGAGTGAATAATGATCATAAATAAACAAGGATTGGATAAGAACAATAGTAATAATAATAACTGTATCGCTTACCAAAGAAATTGAAGGTTTATTACTGATTTCTTTTTGAATATAAGGCAAGAATATCTACATTTGTAGACTACATTAAATTTCATGAATTGCGTTGTATCTACTTTCATTAACTGCAAACAGGCTACTGATTTTAAGTAGCTTAAAATATTACGAACTGTAATATTTAAAAGATAACATTAAATTGATTTCATTAATATTACGTTCTCTGAGCTGAATTATATAATTACAGAGCTTTCATAGTCATTTTGGACGAATTCATTGGTTCAAACTCCTAATTAAGTCAACTAGAACGACAATGAAAGCTTCGACAATGCAATGTGACCAGAACCATTCTCGTGGGCTACAAATCTTTCCTATCTTCTGATAAAATTACTCAGAAAATGAAGCTGTGAGAAAGTTAAATTTGGAGTATTCATAAATAAATTAGATGATAAGAACTCATCATGAATATAATAAAATTAAATCAAGGGGTTACGTAAGAATAACACTTCTAGAGAATGGTGAAAACGAATTGAATGTGTAACCATGAGTATAGATAAAGTGTGAGTAGGTAAAGACGAGAAACAAAACAAAGATTTAAGAATAGGACTGACTAAATTATCAATTAATCAATCAATCAATCAATCAATAACTATTACCTCATGTAGAGCATAGGCCACCAACCACCATTCTACAACCAACTCTGTACTCGGCTTTCATTTACAGCTCTTCCCAAGTGCTCTTCATTCTCTTCATGTCTGTCACTGATTCCCAAAGCAATGTGTTCAGGGATCTTCCTCTTTTCCTTTGGTCTTCAGGATTCCAAGTTAGTGCTTGTCTTGTGACACAGTTTGATAATTTCCTCAATGTGTGTCCTATCCACCTCCAGCGTCTTTTCGTAATTTCTCCTTCGGCTGGAAGTTGATTTGTTCTCTACCATAGAAGGTTGTTGATGGTATCTGGCCAATCGATCCGAAGTATCTCAGGCAGACAGTTGTTTATAAATACTTGTATCTTTTGAATGATGCTTTTCGCAGTTCTCCTTGCAAGTTTCAGCTCCATACAACAGAACTGTCTTCACATTTGTATTGAAAATTCTAACTTTGATGTTGAATGACAGTTGGTTTGAGTTCCAGATGTCTTTCAGTTGTAGAAATGCTGCCTTTGCCCGTCATTCCAATCCTGCACCTTCACATCTGCATCAGATCAGACCCTCCTTGTTTATCGACAATGCTGCCCAAGCATGTAAAGGTTTCTACATTTTCAAGAATTTTTGTATCAAGTGAAATCGGTTTAGTATTCGTTGTTTTGTATCGAATGATCATCCTTTTCTCCTTGTGTATGCTGAGGCCTACTGCTGCCGAGGCTGCTGCCACATTATCAGTCTTCATCTGCATTTGTTGCTGTGTGTAGGATAGAAGAGCCAGCCATATCATCTTTAAAGTCTAAGTCATCTAGTTGCATCGATGTTGTCCACTGTATTTTGAGAGTATCTTAAAATGTTACAGTCTTCATGATCCAGTCAACCACCAGCAGGGAGTGGAAGGGCGAGAGTAAGTCACCTTTTTTGACACCGGTCTTCACTTTGAATAAATCTATGAGCTGACCTCCATGCACGACTTTACAATGTAGTCTGTCGTAAGAATTCCGCATGATGTTGACTATCTTCTCAAATACGTTGTATTGTCGTAGAAGGCTCCAAAATATTCTCCTATCTACATTGTTGAATGCTTTTTCGTAGTCAAAGAAGTTGATGTAAAGTTATGAATTCCATTCAGTTCACTAAATTATGGTCATAGAACAAAGGAACCCATGACCAATAATCTATTTCTTCTTCCACGTCAAATGAAGGTCAGCTACTAACTCTTTAAAAAATACAAATATCTATTTTAAGTATTCTAATCGCAATGGCTTCATTTTACTCTCGTACCACCGATTCGTGTTATTTATTGATTATTCCAAACAGTTTTATTTCTCTTTCTTTATTCCTTGTATCTAACAGATGGTGGAAAGTCGATTTTTTAATAGTGTTTTTTCCATTTGAACGTAGGTTCTTCGGGATATGTTCAGTAAATCGTTAATTGCTTGTATATTGTCCTGCCCAATGCACCTGATAAATTCAACTGAAAGTGATATGAGACGGATATACATCGTATTATATGTAATGTTACTAGCTTGGGATCAGGAAATATATGGTTAATAGCTGTTTTGAGTATTTAAATGATTTTTTTTACAATGACTTGATCACCTTTAGACATTAATCCAACGAATGTTTGTTTCTTCTAAGGTTTATCAACTTCCGCTTTACGAAACCACTAGTTACTACATTTTTATATACATGTTACTAGGTGACTAAATGAGTTTTTCTAAGATCTACAAATTCATCTTCAATTTAACCCATGAATGTTGTTCTTTACTGAATTGCACTTGCATTTTATTGCACAAAAGCTATGAAAATGAAGGTATTATCCATTCTATGTATCTTCCCGGTATATTAAATTGTTATATGTTCCGTTATCTTTTCGTGAAATTCCTAGTTTTGGGAATTAGATTGTATTGCTTTTCGTATTAGATTGCAAATGTAATATGAGAGTGAGCTTTACTAAAAAGGGTTGAATCAATTAAGCTAAATAGCTTTTATCATCACATGCCATCTACATACTTCCGATATAGTGTCTTCTTGTTATAATGGGCATTAATGTTACCCATCTCAACTTCGCTATTAACGTTAACAAGCATCACTAATTAAAGACATTCAATTGTTACACCATCAGCTTTACGGCATAGTTTATTGTCAGACCGAGATTAACCATTTCCTGTAATTAATCATTGCAGTTGTTTGAGTTGCATTTTATGCTCAGATACACGTTCAGAAAGTTAACTTATGACAGTATTCTTTTCTCCCAAGGAATATTGATAGATAACGATGATATATATTAGGTGACCATTAGTCTACTTTATATAATTATTTGGTCCAAAGTATCCTTTGCAAATAAGTTCTTATTTGTTAACTAGCCATTGTACCACTTCATGACAATGGGAATCAGTCATAGAAACCAGTGATTTCGTTGGTACACTTGATTTATGTAAAATGGTCTGCCCATTCATCAGAGGTAGGCGCAAGCTACATGGCTTTAATTCGTTGTGCATTTCACCATTGGTTACTTTCTATTCAGTAGTTCTCTCAGGCATTTGCCAGTTTTGCTATGATTTGCGTTTTCTACAATTATCATCCAACTTGCATCTAAATTCTCTAAATTCACTTTTAAGACAACTGCATCTTCCACACTATTAAACTTTATCTGATGCCAAACATCCAGAGAGTTTCTATTGTATTATATGTAACCTCATTACATAATTTCAATTTCTTTCAACGATCAATGGTGTCAAATATACCATGGCATGCGTTTACATAAATAAATTTCATATAAAAACTATTTAGGAAATTTTTTAACTTTTCTTTCATACTACTTATAATGTAACAAGTCACCACTTTACAAGCAATGGAGCAGTTGTTAATGTTTATTAGCTATGTAGAATTTTAAAGGTCAGTAGACTTCATTGATGTTAAAATACAAAAGTTCTTAGTAATTTTTCTAAAAAATATTGATCAAGCGTTCATGGTTATGTAATTGTTGTCATTTACTATTTCCTACATTTTTCATTTTACAAAGTGTAATAGTTAATTACTTAAATGACCTTAATTTTTGTCATGCATATAGATTAATCAGCCAATCAATCAATCAATCAGTCAATTAATATCCGTTACCCCATGTGGAGCTTAGACAGCTAACTAGTGTTTTTCAACCAACTCTGTTCTCGACTTTCCTTTTCAGCTCTTTACAAGTACTGTCCATTCTCCTCATGTCTGTCTCCGATTCAAGACGCAATGTGTCCTTGGGTCTTCCTCTTTTATTTTGGTCTTTAGGATTCCAAGTTAGCGGTTATCTTGTGACAAAGTTTGATGATTTCCTTATATAGGTAGGCATATGTATTGTTTTGGAATAAATATGGACATTTATAGGTGAAGGATTAATGCATTAGTATCACTTTCTTCTTACTTCATTAGTTAAAGAACAAACAAACAAAAGCCTCTGAAATGTAGTGGTTTTATATACCTTTGCCTGAATTAATAGTAATAATAGAACGTTGTTTTGGGGGAGATAGTTGGTAGAAAATCCTGAACCTTGGTTTCAGACTATTTGACAATCGTGATCCTCAACACAATCTTCAATCTCTACATATTGTTAGTGATGTGAAGCCGCTTGCTTTAATGATCGATCGAATTCGTTTATCACCAAAAAGGACTTGAAAATCACCAAACCAGTCACTGCATAATGACTACCAACGTATGCATCTAAGTCATGCAAGGGATTGGGGGCTAGCTAAATTGCTTAGATCAACAGTTGTAGTCTGTGAAACTGAATGACCCAGATCAAATCTACAGAGTATAAGTTCCCTAGAAGATTGCAGGTACACCGTGCTGATAAGTGCCAAAGTACCAGTAATGTCAAATCATTGGCCGCATTGTAACTCAATCGAAACAGTTCAATAATCACTACTAAGGACTTGAAAAACATCAAATTGATCACCAATGATTAGTAATAAAAGTAAATGTAGTGTTCACGGGTAATTATTTAAAATAATAGATAATTTTTAGGCATTCTGCTTTATCCTCGGACTCACTAGTAATAATGTACATATGATGTTAAGACTATAAAATAAATACTTTATTTTTTCGAAAGACGTGACATTATTTCATCAAGTTATGAACTAATGGAAATTCAATTTCTGTCAGGATTAAAACTTTTAAGTTTTTGGTCCATAAGGTCTTCGCCAGTAATGTTATATAGGTATTTATCGATCATTCACGGAATTAAAAAGCATGTTGTTTTGTACAAAAGGATAAGTACGGAAGCAGGATATATTGTAGCTAATACAGATCTTTATCTTTGATTAGTTTTATTTTATCGTCAGCTTTGAACTGCAGTAAGATACTCAAAATAATACTTAATTACATTTATTTATTATTTCTTGAACAGATTACGTTAGTAAAACATCTTAATAACTACTCAGAACATCTTGGTGCTATAGATGGGGTAAAAAACTGCACTTTTCACCTTGATTATTCATTTATCTACTAAAAGTTTTATAGTTACTACCTATATGGTTTTTAGGTATCACATATATTGAAGTTTATATAACATAACAATTAATAGTCAACCAAATAATTGGCAAATACAAGCAGAACAATGAAAAATGACATACCTGAACATATTCTCAAAAAAATTGAATATATTCCTTCTGTTTCCTGAGCTTACACTTACATATTCTCAAGTTATGTTATGTCAAGGAAACGTAGATATAATTCACTGACATGAAGGCGATACCCAACGTTTAATTTTCATTACTTACTCACTTATGCCTGTTACCTCTCTCGGAGGAGCACAGGCCGCTCACCAGTATTCTCCATTCAACTCTGCCTTCAGCAATCCTTTCCAGCTGTTTCCAGTTGCTGTTCATTCTTTTAATGTCTGCTTCCAACTCTCGATGCAGTGTATTCTTTGGCCTCCCACGTTTCCGTTTAACAACAGGATTCCAAATTAGTGCTTGTCTCGTCATGCAGTCTGATGATTTCCGCAATGTATGTCCTATCCATTTCCAACGTCGTTTCCTCATTTCCTCTTCAGCCTGAAGTTGGTTTGTTCTCTCTCATAGTAGGCTGTTGCTGGTGGTTTCCGACCAATAGACATTCAATATTCTGAGTAGATGGTTGCTGATAAATACCTGTACTCTCCTGAGGATGTTTGCAGTAGTTCTCCACGTTTAAGCTCCATACAGCAGAACTGTTGTTGATTTCTGCCTTCTTGTTCCTCCTTTGTTGAATTTTGTTCAGGGTCTCTGTGGAAATCCATTCCTTATAATGGTGTTTCTTGCGGCCCAGAGCCTCTTGACAAGTTGAAGTTAGTGCCTCTTTGATTCCTTTCCAGTTGTCCTCCATGGTGGTTTCTTCCTCGTTCAGCAGATCTTGTAAGGCTTGAAACCTGTTGTTGAGAGTTATTTTGAATTCCTTTGAGTTTGTCAGTATCTCGGAGAGAGGCTGTATTGAACCGTTTTAATGCTGTTACTCCAGTTATCCATTGCTTCTTTAGCTTCAGCTTTCATTTTGCCAACCACTAGGTGGTGATCTAAAGCTATATCAGCTCCTCTCCTGGTTCTCACATCTTCCATTGATCTTCTGAATATTTTATTGATGCATATATGATCAATTTGATTCTGTGTAGTATGATCCGGTGAGACCCATGTAACCTTGTGTATGCGTTTGTAGGGGAATATTGTACCACCTATGATCATTTTGTTGAAAGCGCACAGATTTGTGAATCTTTCACCATTCTCATTTCTTTCTCCCAGTCCCTGTTGTCCCATGATGTCTTCGTATCCGGTGTTATCCATTCCGACTTTGGCGTTTAGGTTTCCCATTAGGATTGTCAGATTCCTTTCCTGGACACTTCACTATAATTGACTGCAGCCTATCATAAAACTGATCTTTGTCCTCGTCGTTGCCATCGTTGGTAGGTGCATAACATTGGATGATGTTTATTGTAATCCCCTTCTTCATTGTCTTGAAAGACGCTTTGACGATCCTGGGTTCATGTGGTTCCCATCTTACAAGTGCAGTGCGTGCTTTCTTAGACAGCATCAGTGCAACTTCTTGGGTGTGTGGGGCAGTTTCCTCTTCGTGCCCGGAATATAGTAGCACCTCTCCCGGTGGCTAATGTTTTCTGTCCAGTTTGAGTCCAATGCGTTTCGCTGATCCCGAACACAGTCAAGTTGTATCTCTTCATTTCTGCTGCTATCTGGATGATCTTCCTGGTCTCTCACATTATCCGGACATTCCATGTACCTATAAAAATTTTTTTCTCTAGTCGTTAGAAGGGGTGGCATCGGCCTCATGACTTCCGAAGAATCTCGGCTTTGATCATGAAGCGTCATATAGATTCCTTTCACTTCTAGGGCAGAGTTTAAACGGTTAAGTTTGTTTAATCTTGTTAGCGTTTTTTTAGCTAGCTTGTGTTTTACAGGATTGGGTTGCTAGCCCTATGCCCAACCCTACTCCTTTACCCGGGTATGGGACCGGCAACAACCCTAAAAGAGATGCAGGCAGAGTTAACGTTTAATTTTAGTGTGCTTAAATTACGAAAAGCAAGGGAAGATACTCAATTAACATGACATTTTGAAGTTTTTGTTTATTTGGCATAGTTTCAGTTTATTATTAGAAAAGCGATAAACGAATATTACTGACAAAAATGTTACAAATTGGGTGTTGTGGAGATTGTTTGATTTGAATTAGCATCACAAATTGACTTTAGTCATATTACCGTCAAAACAAGGAAGCACTCGAGAATCTTTTCTTTCTGGTGTGGGACATAGAAGCGATTCGGAGTCACAAAGTCATCAGGGAATCGACCATAGGACCTTCAGGTTTCGCAGATAACACAGGCAATAAGCTGATCGGCCAACTAAAGTCCATCCGTTGATATTTGTTATTTCAGTTAATTTGTGATAAGTTAGCACAACCTCACCTCCTTTCAAGGACGTGTAGCTACCTTATATACGACATAGATGAGCTCCGCTGGTTATATTTTCTTACATGAATTTCAACAACTGCCTCCAGAAGTTAATAATCAATGATCTGATATTGGTTTTAATTATATCTTGCAGAGATTGGTGAACTGAAATTTGATACAAAAAACTAACCTGAAGTTGGAAGTATCATCATCTGCCTACCGGCCGGCTCATCGGTCTGACGATTAAGTGTTCGCCGTAAACCTAAAGCTCCTGGGGTTTTTTAAATAACGGACTGACCTAGTTTATTTTGAAGCATATTATTTGATAAGCATACTACTTATAGCTAAATAAAGTAGTTATCCGCTATATAGAAAATAACTTATAACTAAGCTTCCTACTTCATCAAAATTAGAAACAGATTCAGTTTAAAAATACACACATATCTTTACAGTTTACATTATTTGAATCTATTATTATCTAATTCGAAAAGGTTCTATTGTATTAATACGTATGAAGTTCCACCTTTTCATCCAGTAAACTTATCGGAGATTCTTCGAGAAAAAAAATCAAAGAAAGTTATATCAGCTTGCTAGGCGAAACGTTTAAATTTATCTCTCAGTCGTTGAAATTTTTTAAACATAAATTTAATGTCTTCAATATGTAAGGCGCCCAATTTCTCCATTGCTGTCCGTTTGCATATGGAAGAATGTACATACAGTTGAAGTTTACCTTTGGATCTTATAAAAAAATTGCCAGTTTGTTGATTTGAAACGAATCCTAATCACATCTTTATAAGTTTTTGCTGAACACGCGATTGATTCTAATTTAATTCGATCAGTAACTGCCTACGGTAAATATTACAAAGCAGTCATAAATGTCAATATGATAACATATACATTAAGTGATCAACAACCAGTGAACATTGGGTACTTTCGTCTACAATTCTACCTGTCCACCTTCCTAATGCAACTATTATATCAGGAAGTAAATAACGTTTACATGTTTTCCTGTATATCGGGTGGTTGGTTTAAATATCTTCAGAGTAATATTATTTACTGTTTAAACTTGAATTGATAAATCCATATCTACGTAGCAGCTATGATTTAGTCTTGTGATTACAAATAATTCAAATTGCGACAAATTCCTACCGGATGTTTAAACACAATGAATATGAATAGTGTTTGTAATCAAAGGAAGTATAAAGAACTATAAGACTTCCAGTCAAGTGTTAAATGTAGGAGGTATTATGTAACTACAGCGCGCTATTAACACAATCCTCATTCACTTCTATTAGAGTAATATGAACAATAAATAATCACTTGTATATAATTCACTGAAATGATTCACTATCAGTTAGGACATTAAAAGAATTAATTACACTTACTTGAAGAAAGTAATCGTATTTTTCATGTTAACATTCATTATAAATATACTACTAATGTTAAACCTAGTAGTTATACCTTTCCAATACAGTTTACAGACTACTTAAGCTATGCTCACTCTACCATTTCATTATTACTCCCAGAATCCATTATTTTACTCTTGAAACAATGAAACCACAATCGTAGGTCAATCCATATTTACTGAATAATTTGATTTATATAGTTCAAATAGTTCATAAGCATAACATTGCATAATAATTATGTATCGTCTAATATATTTCTATCAGTCGATTGTAGACTGTTGCTTTGCTTATTCATTAAACTGAATATAACATAATTCATATCACTGTTATTATTATTTCTTCGCCCTGTTGGGATTATAACATGTTAAGTATAACGTAACTTTTCAGTCTACGACCGAAGTGATTGAAATACTGGATACAAGTGTATTGAAGTTAATGTGATTGAGATATAAACCATTAGAAATTCAGGAAAGGCGATATGATAAACGTCTTACAGCCTACAAATTATTACATCATCGACGATTGGTGTAGCGTTTGTAACAGTCGATATATTTAAGTTTCATGGATTGAAATCAGAATGTCCTGGAAATGTAACCTAATTCCATAGCCCTCTTATAGAAGTTTATGTGTTACAGAGTAACATACAGAAAAAAACAGATATCTAAACTTAAGTGGTCCATCACTGTTGCTTAATAGTAAAATTTATATCATCATAATGTCAATTACAGATAGTAATAATTTATTATATAAAATAATTCATAGTTTATTAAAGAAGAAAACTAAAAGATTAGTGCTCCTGAGGTTGAACTGTGGTCAATGCTGGAATACTGAACAAGCGTTTCTTCTTATTTAAGATCTATTCAGCTGAATAAATCTCAATTCCACTGTTGACGTTTGCATCTTGGCTTAAATATAATTTATTAGTTTCAAGTGACAGGTTTTCTATTTACTAATCTACTGACACCAACCAACCACTCACATCTACTATCATTCACAATCCAACTTTTATGAAACCTTGTAATATAACACCTATATTCAAGCACTATATTCGATCAGGATATAGGATATAGCAATACAGAATCATCTATTTCAGCGCCTAACATCAACAACAGGAAAATAAGAACCACTACTAATAATACATTTGTATGCTGTTTAAACGTTCAAACTATAACATAACCATTTTTCTAAATTCTATTACAAATGACCTATCCACTTGAATTTAATTATTTATTCATGATATGTATTTCTTTCAAATACTACTTATTTGTTTACCTTGATTAACTGTCATTCAAATGTTTATCATTAGAATATATAGACATTTCAATCATTTTTAAATGGAAACAATAATTCTTTATGTTTATAAATGAATGTAACAGGTAACTATAATACATGAGAGTTAAAGTGTAAAGAATTCATAGGGAATCATGTTTATGTTTTCAACATTATTGTATAAATGCTAAGCATTACAATATGAATTCAATGAGTTAGTTTAATATAAACAAATAAATGAAAATGATGATATGATTATTATTCGTTCGGTAGTCAATTACCTCTAGGAAATATGAAGGAGGATATCAATAGTAGGTAAAATGATATTACATTATTGACTACTCTTACTGGAAATAGGCATTGATGCTGTTGTCATAATTAAACGATTCCCCTGAAAGGAATCTTCATACATTAGAAATATGTCATTTGAGGTACTTATCTTCAAAATTTTAGTAAGTTAATTGATAGGAACTGAATAACAAAGTGTGAATTTTTTTCATAGAGCTTGAATAAGAAATAGATTTAACTGAATCTTTGGGAAATCTTAACATCAGTGTGTGTTGTGATCCACTTGCAAGACCGCATTAAAATACTAACTGATTTATTTTCCAGATATGTGTCCCTAAATTGCTCTTCATTTGTCCTTATCTAGGAACTCTATGGCATAGGCTTCTGGCTTCATAGGAGTCAGTGTCACGCTAAGTGACACTGCAGACTATTCTGGAATATTCTGTTAGGTTAGAAGGTTCATCAAAATGACAAGAAAATAGTGTTGGGAATGATGAAGTAATAAAGCAACTAAATATTAAACAAATAAATATGTATATAATCAACCTGGACTTTAATGAATATCAAACTCAAGTCTATAACACTTTATGACAATGACCTATGGTGATTATGATTTAATTTGGATTGTGTATGGCAAGTGAACTCCAGAACGTGCGCTTCGTACTATTTGAGATGACTCAGCTGGATGTACCTACCATCTACAATCTAACTAAATCAGTACTAGCAAACTTCAACTGTATCGAGGCAATCTGCTAGAGATGCACATATGACGATAGGGACTGATCACTTTCAGTCTCTGTCAAACTAAAGGGATTATTCGAATACATTCTATTTAGACTTAGCGTCTGATGCTTAAAAAACTATTATAAAGTTATTTTCGTGATGATTCGTTTGCTATTAATCATTCACCAAGTTCTCAGAAGTTATACTTTTGTAACATCGCAGAAGCAGTTCTAACAGTCTTATCTATATCTTTGCTTTCTTATAAGTAAGTAGAAATCTATGAATGGTACTTGAAGCGTATTCACGACGATGTCGATCTACTTTGACTTGCTGTAAAATACACTAGCGAAGTCTTATGAAGTCTTAATTTATTTAAATTTTTCACATTACATGGTATATAAAAGTGATTTCATTGACTATTTATGTTTTAGTAGAACCTTATAAACCATTCTCCACAAATTCTATGCACATTTGTAATTGTAATGATAACGTTTGTATAATGTATAGGCGGCTAGGTAAAAATAAGGCACTACACAGTATAAGTATATATTGGACTTGGTTTCATGTCATCAGTAAGAAGCTCCAAATCATTGTTTCGTGTTGTTTTGCGTTTGTCAATAAGGCATGCTATTAATTAACAAGGAAACGATAATTAAAATTCAAAGGATTAATCAAAGATGATATTGGTCAATACGCATTGGTCAATCTATATAAGTATATCAGTAACACAGAAAGTCAGCCGCGGTCTAAACAGATTAGCAGAAATGGTTGCAGACTATAAAACTATATGATCGAGTATCAAGTACTCCAAGAAATATTACTTACCATACGATTATAAATTTGCTTTGCCTATGTGAAGTTAGGTTTTGTGACTACCTGCAATCATTTAACATCAATAACATAGTTACTCATTGGAGGCCACACTACAATTTGCAAAATAGATTTTGGTAAAGACTAAAAAGACTAAACACACACTATTAGCCACTACTTAGTGATCAGAATATGTATATGCCTGTATAATCGTACTATTTAATGAATCAGTATCATTTAATTGTAACTGAATAAAGTGAAGATTTTTGAATTATTACTTATTATCAAGATATGATATGGTTTAAACAATTAATGAAAACCAAGAAGCCCTGATACGAGAATTCTCATTAATTTGCATCAACAAACTCACCAGTAAATCCAGCCCGAATCGCGTAAATATATCCCGAAATGATTATAGTTACAAATATCAACTTTTAGATACTACCTGGCTACTTATTTTAACAGTAATGTATTCACCACTAAACCTATAGGTTTTGAGCTTTATTCTTAGGTCTATTCATAAACGTCAATTAATTCGAAGTCGCATACTCGGTTAAAAAAACTATCCATTTATTCCTAGTTTCTAATTAACATCAATTTAGTAATAGGCATTCTACTTAATTTATAATTTATCACTTAATTTTATGTTACCTAAATAACATAGTAACTACGAAATAGGTGAGAAAATTATGATTATTGTTTTCAAATGACAGTTTATTATGCATGTACACATTCGTACACACATCATTTTACCTCTCACTATACTATACACTATACAGATTAATAGACATATTCATAGGAAGTAATAATGAGAATACTATTAGTGAATAAGTTCACTATATTAACAATGTTTACTTACCATTTCTATTACCTATCTGTAATATATAATTGTAATAGTTCACTTTTTTCATTTCAATATAAATTTATTACACTTCATTAAAACACAATAAATGAATGATGAAGACAATTTGTACTATGTGGAGTATATTTTTATATCTTTGTTTGTTTATTTGTTTTTTATTCGTTTTGTTTTAAATAATTAAAACAACATGAAATTGTAATTTGTACCGGTTACTTTAAAAAGGTATGTTTCAATGTACATAAACTTTTATTATTATTATTATTATTATTATTGTTATTATTATTATTGTTTTAAGGGACTTTTATCAAATTATTAGGAAATTTCGTGGTATATAAACTGACAACTTCAACATTTAACCAGTCAATACATCATTTTTGATAGGAAGGATTAATGTATATGAATATTAGATTGTGTTATAAAATATAATTGAGTTAGATTGTGACTGGTAAATGGAATCTAGGGCACACGTTTTGCCTTATTTGAGACGTAGTAGCTTAGTAGTGACTATAGTGACGTTTGGCACGAAGTAAGCTGAGTTCAAGTCCCGGTGTGAGCATCAACACTAGGATGCAGGTATACCCAACTGACGAGTCCCAAGGAAAACGAAACGCGCTTTCTAGATTCCACTTGCTAGTCACAATCCAACTCAAAAAATCCTTGTGAAGTATTGTTATATCAGGGTAATCCGCTCAGGATGCATATATGGTAACAGAGACTGATCAATTTCAGTTCATGATAAGTTAACTGGAAGATGCAATATATTTTAATTATATGATTATTAATGTTGAAATAATATTCATGTAGTTGTGTGGAATAAGTTATGTTAGCGAATGATTGTAGCACGGTTAAGCAAGAACCTTGTCAGAAACATCAACATTTCGTTATTGGATCATTTAGTTCAAACAAGTCATACACCAAGCTTGAGTCAATCGTTTACTATGATCTACCTTATGAATAGTTATCTGCCAGGACCAGTTAGATAAAAGGCCTTTCAAGCGGTGAAAACTACTGACATGTCGTTTGAGGATACAGCTCTATAGAGGAATAAATGACCTTCATGCCCGTTTCCATAAAACCACCTGATATCAATTACACTAATGAGGTTATTAATGACTAATTTCAGAAAGTTCTTGAAATCCTAGTGGGAAGTCGTGACTTTTAGAGTTCAGACTTGTAGATAGTGAGAAAATTATCATTAGGGGGTACTGAGTGATTGTCGTACACTATCACAAATTGGTGGAAGTTGAAATTCCACCATTGAACACCAGCCCAATGGCACACATGGTTAAGTGTTGACCATGAAACCTGAAGGTCCTAAGTTGGATCCCCTTAGGAAAGGAAGGTAATTAAGAGTGCTGACTGCTAAGAAGTCCCATGCTGGAACAAGATAGGTGTTTATTGGTCCTTGGCTTTTAGTGGTACCCAAACATCATCAAAATGTGAAGAATAAAAATAACTGAACTTGACACCTACCTCCACAAAGTCACGTCGCTTGCATTTAAGTAGAAGTAAAAAAAACGTTATTGAAATGTCACTACTAAGGTTGATCTGGTATAAAAAGAATGTTGTTGAACTATATAACGAGTGAACTATCGGTTTCATGCAAAATCTATAAATAATTTAATTTTAACAATGAATACGACTGTATACATCAATAATCATTCGTTATAATGTTATAGAATGGTGGTTTAATAAGTAGTTAGGGTGATTTGTTTTTAGTCATTGAATCACATATTAGAATATCATTTCAACTGATTAAGTTCAAATAACCGAATAGTAACAACAAATGGTAAATAACCTAAAATGAAAATAGTCATAGCGTTGACTTTCGATAGACAACGAGTAGAGCATACTGACATTCTACTGGTGTAACTTAACTATTTTTATATAAAAACAAGATGAAATTGCCAAAAGTTAAACATTTTTTTCACGTAACAAATTTCTTGATAAGTATCTTATGATGGCCTTTGCTGATAACGTATATAGACAGTAGATCATTAATTGATTGGAATACATCCGAATAAATAAAATGGTAGTAAAGAGCCTAAATAATGACTACTAATGGAAGACAAGGTTGTTTGCTCTCGCCTTTCCTCTTCCTTCTAGTGGTTGATTGGATCATGTAAACCTCTACATCTCAGGGGAAGCACGGAATTCAATGGACAAGTAGGATGCAACTCGATGATCTGGACTTCGCGGATGATCTAGCACTTCTATCCCATACACACCAGCAAATGCAAGTGAAGACAACCAACGTAGCAGCAACCTCAGCATCAATTGGCTTGAACATACATAAGGTAAAGAGCAAGATCCTCAAATTCAACACAGACAGCACCGACTCAATTGAACTTGATGATGAAACTCTGGAAGAAGTAGATACCTTTACATACCTGGGAAGCATCATCGATGAACAAGGAGGATCCGATGCAGATGTAAAGGCAAGGATCGGCAAAGCAAGGGCAGCATTCCTACAGTTGACAAATATATGGGAGTCCAAACAACTGTCTACCAACCTCAAAGTTAAACTCTTCAATTCGAACGTCAAGACAGTTCTTCTGTATGGAGCTGAAACGTGGAGAACTACTGCAAACATCCTCAGGAGAGTACAGGTATTTATCAACAACTCTACGCAGAATATTGAATGTCTGTTGGCCGGAAACCATTAGCAACAGCCTACTCTGAGAGAGAACAAACCAACTTCCAGCTGAAGAGGAAATCAGGAAACGACGTTGGAAATGGATAGGACATACATTGCGCAAATCATCAGACTGTATCACGAGACAAGCACTAACTTGGAATCCTGTTGGAAAAGGGAAGAAAGGAAGGCCCAAAAACACACTGCATCGAGAGCTGGAAGCAGACATAAAAAGGATGAACAGCAACTGGAGATAGCTGGAAAAGATAGCTGAGGACAGAGTTGAATGGAGAATACTGGTGCTCCTCCTTGAGAGGTAACAGGCGTAAGTAAGTAAGTAATGCCAATCAACGGACTGAAAATGCATATTATAATCTAGTAGATAATTCACAATTAAAGCTATAAAATGAAATAGTATGATATTCAGAATCAAAGTTTTACTTTCAAACAAAATGTACTCTGTAACTGTAGTATATGATTGAAATAAGAAAGCAATCAACTTGATAAGAATAGTGAACATTATACAATGAATTCATTTTATTTCATCATGTTCCTACCACCTGCCTACAATCTATTTAAAGTTCATATAGAAATGAAGTTAAGCATTGATAAATAAAAAGGTGTATCAGTAAGTTTTAGATATGATCTAATACAAAATAACTAACTTTAATGGAATTCAACAACTGAATATCACAAGTAAACATAGATTTTGGAATTTGATATCACAAATTGATGTGGGTTAGACTACTGTTAAAAATGAGCGAGTATAGAACTACCAAGTAGTGCCCATTCACGAATTCATCAGACAGAATGATCAACCATGTTGTCTTATGTAATGTTTGTCACAAGTGGTGAACTTCCTTTTAGCGATATCGTTTAGTTTATCTTCGTCCTTTCTACCATCTCATGTTTAGCAATCTTTTATGCAAATAATGTATTTGACCTCAAACCTGACTTTTGATGTTGTGATCAGTCACTTCAGCCTCATAATTTTTGTACCTAAAGAGAATATTTTCCATGTAAACACCTTCGATTCAATAAGTAAATTGAATGATTGTTTTAAATACAGTTAATTCATTCCATTTTATTTACTTAGGGTTGATTCATGGAAACTTATTCTTTTGAAGGATATTTGTTATTGTTCAAATGATTTATTATTCTTTAGAACCATTGAAGATTTTAGAGTATCGTATTGTTGTTTTATTCTATTAAAGAACATTTCAATATCTGAAGTTATTCTGATAAAGTGTACCTGTTAATTTACAAGTATGATCAGATTGATATCAGATGAATGGAATGACTTACTTAAAAAGATATGATTCATACAGTATCTTCCCTGAGTACATATAACAATGATTTTACAAAGTGAAACATACTACTTAAATAAAATGTATAAACATGAGTGATAGGATAATAGTTGAAGAGTTAATTTTTGAAACCAATCATGTTATCACTAGTGTTATTGCAGTGCATGAAAATATGTTGTAGAAGACATAGTAATTTATTAATTAAATGGACTGAGATGTCATGATTGAGAAGAAATAAAATAAATAGTGTAACTCGGGGAGAAAGAAGAAGTAGAGTGTGAAAAAGAAGAGTATGGAACAATAACATAACCATTATTAGAAGTATGAAGAGAATAATGTAATTGGGGGGTGAAGTGGGGAAGAGTAAGAGTTTAGCTAGACCTAAAGTAGAGTAACTTTAACATTAGCTTTTAATAAAGTCATAGGTTAAAATAATATAATAGACTGAAATTTCATAAGTATACTCAGTTACACACATATAAAGCTTCTTCAAATCTTATAGTAGAGTAAGATATAATCATTAGTGTAAAGCAGTATCAAATTTGAGAAATCTATCAATGTAATGCGCAAGCAACGGTAGTGAGCTTATTGCACGAATATATATTAATGACCAACTGTTTAACATTAGAAAATATTGTCTACTGGATTTAAGCTTCGTACTTAAATGACATTATAGTCAATAAGTCTACATCATAATTTCAATAACATAGCCAGTCAGTCAGTTATAACGTTACCATGCCTCAATTAACTAGATAGAGATGAGATTGTCTGATCAAATCCTAGAAGTAGTGAAAATAGTAACAATGTTAGTATTAATGAACAGAATTAAATGTCAAAGATATGATTGAAATTAGTGAAAAGAATTATAAGGGAATTCAAAAGCTTAAAACATAGAAGAGAACAAAGAATGAATGCATTTAAGCATTGATTCTTAAGCTGATATCTTTTCTTTATGAATAAATTACATAGATATATGCTTGCTATTATCTTTTTTTTAATTTCAACTATTATTGAATATTCTAGAATTTACATAATTCTCATCATGAATATACCAACGATAACACATTTACAAAAAGATAAACAAATTTTCAATTCTTTATCTGTTTCTATGAGAAATTCTTTAATTCCTTCAGAACAAAATCTATTTGATAATCTATCATCAAAATATTCTAATAGTATTATGATTTACATGAGAATACTACTACTAATAATAGTAATAATAATAAACATACAAGATATTTCAATGTTACTAATAATAATAATAATAATAACTTATTACATAATCATCATATTGAACATTTGAATTCATTATCATCAATGGTTAATAATGTAATGAATACACCTAAAGATAATTTATGTATATTAAGAAATTATAATGAACAATACAATAAATATGAGATTAGTAGATGGGAAAATGATTATAATTATCACTTAAAGAATCGACATGATACAAGTGATTCTATACACATTTATAGAACAAGTGAAAATAGTAAGTCTAATTTTGTTTAATAAAAGTCTATAAAAAGTATTAAAGAAAAGAAATAATTAATTTCAAGTTATACATGCATATACGTTGCACAAATGTGACTATCTAAACTTCGTAGCTTAGTGGTGCATTTGGTGCTACTTGAAATTTAAAAGATGGTATGGATTCGAGTTCCCTATGTGGACATCAGATAATACTGGGGGGGTGGAGGTGGGGAGAGCGATGGTGCAGACGAAGAGTTCCAGATAGACGGACAGATACAACGCAGAACTTCGTACGTACGTACATCACTTCAGGTCGCCATACCACATCAGCACAGAGACGCAACTGTCAGTTCAAATCCAAGAGTGATAGCGATAGTAGAAGTATTAGCAGTAATGCAGAAAATTAGGGAGCGAAGATATGATTCGAAAAGTATAATTCAGTGAGATAAATTTGAAAGGAGAAAGATAGAGAATTCGGAAGGTTAGATTTTGAGAGAACACAAAGAGTGGATGCACCTGCGCCATTGCAAACGATTCTGAACCATGTCGTTCAAGGTCTCTAACCATTGGTGACTTTCGTCTCGCGGACCCCAACCACAGCAGCCTACATCTACCAACATGACTCAGTCCACTTGTCAGTGACTTCATCGATTTCTGCCATGTTTTGGTTTGGCCGCCTCTAGCTTTCTTCCAACCTATTCCTACGCCGCAAAACATAGCTCGTTGAGGCAGACGGTAGTTAGACATGCGTAACACATGTCCCAACCACCTCAACTGATGATGATCCAGATCGGACTAAATCTGCATCCTGTATTCGATTTGTCAGCTACGATGCGAATTTCGATCATACTTGTGAGCTATGTTTGTATTGAGGTAGTCTGCTTTGAATGCACTAATGACATCAGTGACTTATCAATCTCAGTCCACGTTATTATCATTCGGAAAATATAAACAATTTCAAATCATTATGATAACTATTACTAGAAATAGACAATATTCCTATGATATGTATCGTTATGATTGTTATTTTCAATAGCCTGAATTAATATCAGTGGAAAGAGTTATATAATTACATTTTTATTTATTAAAAAGAAACGTCATTCACATATACTGGAAATAAGAGTTGTGTACATGATTAGTTGATTGGATATTAGATAATTTGAGACAGTTAACAGGAAACAGCTCCGACAGGATATTGTGTTAACTGTCACTAGTCAGTACTGTGTACTTGCAGGTCTTCAAGGAATCGACTCTTTCTAGGAGACTTAATATTGATTGAATTACCTGCTGACTATCTAATAAAGTGGCCACTAGTTCGCTACGCAGGTAGTCGGTACGAAACTCTTAACCTAGGTTTCTTCATAACAGGTATTCGTCAATAATTACATTTCGGAATATTACCGACTACGCTTTAAGCTATTGGTGTAATAATATGATCATAAAATGACTTGGAAGTATAATTTTGAGTTGTGTGCAACCTAGAATGTACAATCCTAAGAAGCACCGAATATCATGCAATTATCTAGGTGCCCATTGATTGCTGGTAGTTTCACAGCTTATACCTGGTAAAATTTAAAAAGCAGTCAACAAAAAAACAGTCAACTCTGAATTCCGTCTTAAGTAGATAGATTTTATTAACTATTATTCAGTGGTGTGTCTAATGGACTATCGTGAAAAGATGAAATGCTGCTAAGTTAGTTATCATTGAACACTTTAGGTACATAATTCCAATTAAGTTCCAGCATTACATAAACGATAACAATATATCCTGCTGCATTTACTAGTTAGTATGTATAGGCGTAAATAATTACGATAGTGGAACATATTTCTAAATGGCTGAAAAGTCTACTACTGTTAAATCATCCAATAAGCGTAAGAAATAGAAAACGTTACTCATTTAGTTATAATGTACCATAAGACTTACAATGTAAGTTCTTATAGTTTCCCATTGATAAATTCAATAACTCTGAAACTTTTAATCAACAGAAAATCCTTTCGTTATAGCCTTAAATCTCCCCTATTGTCTTCAATCGCCTTGATTGATGAGATAACTTTCTATTCTTTCCATTTTATATCTATCGCTATTTATTTCTGCTTATAAAACTACAGTTAACCGTTTATTTAACTGACTTCCATTCGTTTCTGAGTTTATATATATATATATATATATATATATATATATATATATACATGGCTAAACTGTTTAAAAGGTATCAAGTAAATAGATCACATTTTTCAAATCAACCGCATCTTCTCATTACACTATTTACACTCATAAAATAGACTAGTTGTTTTGAATTTTCAATATTAGCTTAAAAGTTTATTCAATTTAAACAATATTAGGGAAGTTCCTGTATGTCAGTTGAAAGGTAGTTACCCACCAATAGCAAGAGATAAGTTCGTGCAAATATGTAGCGAAATAAGTGAGTTAGAAATGTCAACTGTTGAAAGAGCTGTCTCTGTGATCTAATGGTAAAGAATCTCCACTGAATCAGATAGCCCTGGTTTTGATCCCTGAAGAGGTTGTGGTTATGCACAGCTTAAGAATCTTATACAAGAACGAAACAGCTGTTCAGAACTTCCTAGTGTTCATTGGTTGTCTAAATTCATGATATGACAAATAAACATTTAATAATCTCTACAACATTCAATTACAATTAGCACTTCGTTGTTATATAATCACATCAACATCAATCAAGTATATTTCCTTGTTTATGAAGTTTCTAAGAATTGTGGATTATACCGTTGTATGTTTGATTATACTATGAGTTGCTGATGAATTTACTTTACCAGGAAAGAATCGTTGACAAAATAACAGTTGAAATACTTGCTAGTTACTAATAGCGATGGTTAACATGAAAATTAAAATAATTTGTTTCACTATTTAAAAATTTTTTTCCTTTTTTTTAAACAAAAGCTGAACATTGTCAAAGGAAGTCAAGGAAACCATATTCACGAAATCAACTTATGATTTTAGAAAAGGAATATGCATTAATGCCATATATTACTCGACAAAGAAGGTGGGAAATTGCAAATAAATTACAGCTAACTGAAAGACAAGTAAGATTGTGTAACAGGACTTTTTTCATACTGTATTCACTAATGTATTTTCATCAATAATGTAGCCTTTATGTCATGAATTATATTTGATTAGATAATTCGATACTTCATTTTGGCTTAAGACAACTTAAGAGCAGACATTAGACACCCTGCAGGAAGTTGAGTAATGAACCCTTGGACTTTATAACTGAGGTCAGCTATGAAACAGTGATTATCGCCTTATAGAATATGGTAAACAATATTTACTAAACAATAATCCACTATCAAATCGTTATCTTTACTGTCATTGTAATCACTGTACAGTAGCTCCTATGTTTTTTTTCTCTTATTATATACTCCACCACGTGTACAGCTATCAAATATGTCTCCTTCTATTACAAAAGCACAATTTTAGGCTTCATTTAAACCTGGCATTGAAATATTTTCGGGAGTGTAAACTGCCTGATGCCGCAAATTACACCAACCTTGTACTATTAATCAAGTTCGTTACAATCTAGGCTGTGTCAAACTAATTAAAATAAACTGTTCTAATCATATTTAAATCGATAGAAACACTTATGTAACATAGTCAAGTCCAAAATACTGAATGTGTGTAATATTGGCTTCCTAAATAAGTTCTTAAGAGTTATAGTCATCGACATCTGGCAGAATCAGTTGGTACAATAGAAATATATATAAAAATAACTTTAATTTTAATGTTTATTTCTTTTTGACGAAACGGCTAATCTACTTTTATAAGAGCCAAAACTCTTACAAAGGATTCATTGTTACGTCGAAATTGATACCGTATGCTGTTTCTGTTGAATAAAGTACTACTGCCGACTTATTTTCAAATTTTCACAGATCTTCGGAGAATATAGTAATATGTTTCAAACAAATCATTTGTTCCTTCACTCTAACAATCAACTGTCATAATGTTTCTTCTACGTTGATAGCATTATATTCATTATGTTTGATTTTCTAGACACAGTTCGTCTACTTTTTTTGATACTCTATTTTTGATGTTTACAAGTTCAAAATCAAGTGTATTGTTCATTCAAAAAAAAAGACTTGTACACCATGTTTATTTGAAATTCTTCCAATCTCTTTTGAAGTTTACATTCGATATGATGCAACTATGGTTTCAATCCACTTCTTCTGTTAAAACATTGTTTTTTCTCTAACATTCTCTTTGAGGATCGTTTCAACAAAAATCTTATGATAATTATTTATAAATAATGTAAAAATACAATGCGTTTCGCTGATCCCGAGCACAGTTAAATTGCATCTCTTCATCTCTGCTGCTATCTGGCTGATCTTCTCTGTCTCCCAAATTGTCCGAACATTCCATGTACCCATAAAAATTTTGCTCTGGTCGTTAGAAGGGGGTGGCATCGGCCTCATGACTTCCGAAGAATCTCGACTTTCATCATGAAGCGTCATATAGATTCCTTCCACTTCCAGGGCAGAGTTTAAATGGTTAAGTTTGTTTATTCTGGTTAGCGTTTTTTCAGCAAACTTGTGTTTTACGGGATACGGGTGCTAGCCCTATGCCCAACCCTCCTCCTTTACCCGGGCTTGGGACCGGCAACAACCCTAGAAGAGCTGCGGGCGGAGTTGGATGCTCAACTTCGAGATCAACAGGCTGGTTTCCGTAAGGATCGGTCGTGCTCAGACCAAATCGCAACACTACGCATCATCGTTGAACAATCAATTGAATGGAACTCGTCACTGTACATCAACTTCATTGATTATGAGAAGGCGTTTGACAGTGTAGACAGGAGATCACTATGGAAACTTCTTCGACACTACGGTGTACCAGAGAAACTTGTCAACATCATCCGGGATTCTTACGACGGACTACGGTGCGGAATTGTGCATGGAGGACAGCTGACAGATGCATTCCCAGTGAGCACCGGTGTCAGACAAGGCTGTTTGCTCTCGCCTTTCCTCTTCCTTCTAGTGGTTGATTGGATCATGTAAACCTCTACATCTGGGGGGAAGCACGGAATCCAATGGACAAGTAGGATGCAACTCGATGATCTGGACTTCGCGGATGATCTAGTACTTCCGTCCCATACACAACAGCAAATGCAAGTGAAGACAACCAACGTAGCAGCAACCTCAGCATCAATAGACCTGAACATACATAAGCGAAAGAGCAAGATCCTCAAATTCAACACAGACAGCACCGACCCAATTGAACTTGATGGTGAAACTCTGGAAGAAGTAGATACCTTCACATACCTGGGAAGCATCATCGATTAACAAGGAGGATCAGATGCAGATGTAAGGGCAAGGATCGGCAAAGCAAGGGCAGCATTCCTACAGTTGAAAAATATATGGGAGTCCAAACAACTGTCTACCAACCTCAAAGTTAAACTCTTCAACTCGAACGTCAAGACAGTTCTTCTGTATGGAGCTGAAACGTGGAGAACTACTGCAAACATCCTCAGGAGAGTACAGGTATTTGTCAACAACTGTCTACGCAGAATATTGAATGTCTGTTGGCCGGAAACCATTAGCAACAGCCTACTCTGAGAGAGAAGAAACCAACATCCAGCTGAAGAGGAAATCAGGAAACGACGTTGGAAATGGATAGGACATACATTGCGGAAATCATCAGACTATATCACGAGACAAGCACTAACTTGGAATCCTGTTGGAAAACGGAAAAGAAGAAGGCCGAAGAACACCCTGCGTCGAGAACTGGAAGCAGACATTAAAAGGATGAACAGTAACTGGGGACAGCTGGAAAGGATATCTCAGGACAGAGTTATATGGAGAATACTGGTGAGCGGCCTATGCTCCTCCGAGAGGGGTAACAGGCGTAAGTAAGTAAGTAAGTAATGTGAAATAGCTAAATTCAATTCAGTTCGTTTGTCATTCGTATCTCTGATAATTTGATGGTATCTTTTTATCAGATTAACACCAACCGTCACATTTGTCGTAAGTGTCAGCTGATTTATGGTCTAGGTATTTTCCTGAATACATTGGCTTCTAATTGTTCTGTTTTCTTTCAAATAAGCAATTAAGAAAGGTTTATTTACGGTGAATCTAATATGACTAGAAATATAGTTGATATTTTCAAAAAGTTCATCTACCGAGTCGTGTTTCATTTCAAGCATTCAACAATTTCAGGAGGATTTACAGAGCAAAGTAACTTTAAGTCATTATCTAAATGTAAGCATTTCTACTATTGAAAAACATTTGCAACTCAAACCAGCTGTCAGCCAACATTAAAGACATAATTTTCAATACAAATGTAAAGGCAGTTCTATTGTATGTAGCTGAAACTTGTATTGAAAACTGCGAAAAGTATCAGTGAAAAGATAAAAGTATTTATAAACAGCTGTTTGAACAAGATACTTAGGACCCTTTGGCTAGATATAATCAAAAACAACCCTCTTTGGTAAAGAACAAACCAACTTTGAGCCGAGGAAGAAATTAGGGAAACACACTGGAAGTGGATAGGACATACATTGAAGAAAGCATCAGACTGCATCATAAGACAAACAATAACTTGGAATATTCAATTCCAAAGGAAAAGAAGAAGACCAAAGAGTACATTGTTACAGGAATCGGAGGTAGATATAAAAACATGAATAGCACTTGGGAAGAAGTGAAAAGGAGAAATCAGGACATAGTTGGTTGGAGAATTGAATTCTAATTGGCGGTCTATGTTCCAAAAGGAATAACAGGCATTGATTGATTGATAGATTGATCATTTAGTATCTTATCTAATTCTTCTCTTACTTAACACACATACAATAACTACAATCAAGTATTTATTGAATAGTGTGATTCATGTTTATAATTAATTTATCATAAATTGATAGAGGTGAAAATTCTACCATAGGGTTAGATGTTTGCCAACTTGAAGTACCTGGTGTAAAATCTAGGCACGCACTAGTGAGGAGTTCCATACTAGAACGAAATAGCTATCCAGTGCTCCCTGGTTTTCAATGTTACCCTGCCAACATCAATTTATGATATATTCAATCAATTAATTTATCATTATTTTGTTTACATCTACTTATTCAAGGTGAAAGTATGGTTTCAAAATCGTAGAATGAAAACAAAGAAATTGAGAACTCGATCATATTCTAATAATGAAATCATTCAACAGAATGATAATGATGATGATGATACTAATAATAGTAATAATAATAATAATCAACACTGTTCAATGTTATTTGATAAACAAAAATTTATTAATTTAACTACTCAATGGAATGATAATATTACGAAAGATTCTATTCTATCATCTATTCTTAATTATAATTCATATATCTAATATAGAACATACATAAAAAAAGAAAACCAATATCAATGATAATTCAACATCATCTAGTAACTATACAGTTTTTCTATCACTTTATCAAATTTTTAATCAATAAATTTTCATTATATTTTATCAATAATCAATGTATCATCATTACACATGTATTATTATGTAACTATGTAATACATTCAATCGATTTATTTACGAGTTTCTTTTTTAAGCCCTTTATTGATTTTTTTTAATAGGAATTTAATGATGAAGTTAATGAGAACAGTGTAATTGTTTACTTGTATATTTTTTTAAATTATACACTATACGAATCTTTCAGTTATTCAAAACTATTCATTGAATTGATTCAACTTTTATTAGGCATTCTACATTACTAACATTGTTGACAAGAACATTGTAATTAGATGTTGTAGAGATTTGTTGATCGTTAATTTGATATGATGAATTAGTTGGAATTAAACAAAACACTTATTCATTACTTTTAATTGATTAATGGTTATCTAATTCAGATTAATTCATACTAACAAATATTATTATGTTGAATATTGAATAGAATGAAGTAATTGATAATTGAAGAAAATAAACAATTGATTATTGAACATTCAATAAAAGAAAAAAATTGTGACAGTTTTGATTTAATTTTGTATCCTACTTTGTTTTATTTTTGTTTTTTTGTTTTAAATTATGATTAGGCTAAAAACAATGTGAATATTTTGTAACACTGTAAACATATTGTTGCTTTTTATTTTATATAAAAAAATGATTACAATATGCTTTCTCTTAATAAATACAGATTTATGAACTTAGCTATGAAACACATTTAAAGTATGAAAGCAAAATATACTGTTTTATTTTTTGAAGTAAGAGAAGATGAAGTGGAGGTTAGAACAAGGAACTTAGTGTATATGAAAGTCGTACATGTTAACCCTTTAGTTACTGTCCAATTGAGTAATGCTAAAGTGAACACTACTATTATAAAATGAACAAAATGTATTACATGTTTTTGATTATTGTCCACCAAAGATCAGTCTATGATATGGAACTTCATAATCATCAATCTTCGTAGTGGATTAAATTCGTTACATACTGATGTTAATAGAGTGCGAATTGAAAACCAAAGAGCACTGGACAGCTGTCTAGTACTTGTGCATCAGCCCTCGGTGGCAAAGTGTACCCTTGATACCACCTGGGAATCGGACCTACGGACCCCGAGTTAGCGAACTCCTAACCCTCTATATCGTTGGGCCATAATACCTAATAATAAGTGCAATTTTTCATCCGATTAACGATTATAGATAGCAATACTATGAAAAACATAAAATTAATAACTAATTCCTAGCAGTTTACCAACCGAATAGTGAATGCAATGATAAGAACTTATATACTAAAGGTCATAAGGCTTTAAGTGTGAAACGGCTTGTTTTATTCAGCTTTATTTTCTGAAAAACGATTTGAAACTGCAGCAGTGTTGTTGCGTGGCTAACTTAATGCAAATAAGATATTTGCTTTAGTTATGATCATATTACTCATAAGTAACTAAACGTTAGTTGCATAATCTTTCCTGTGTACGACTTTGGTTAATTAGGATAGCACAGTTTATATGTTGTTTTCGTGTTGAATGAATGATATTTTTGACCAGCTGCCTTGGTTTGTTACATACAGTTCCCACCTTTATAAATTTTAGTAAGGTAAGAGCAACGAAATAAAATGAATCTATAATGTACTGTAAAAATTATATTGATTTAGTCAATTTTACGCTTGTGATTGTTGTTATGTTCAACCCGTATCTGTCACTTAAGGTTCACAGCCTCATCAACAGATGTAATGCCTAACAGTTGTTCCACAATACAACAGGAATGCTTGAAAGTCACATTTGACCAAGAACCTGTAGCATATACGCATCTCCTACGTCCAAAGACCACGTTTTACATCTCTAGAATAATACCGGAAGCATTGACGTAACATATCGTATATCAGTGACAGAAGCATGGTTCGCTTACGCTGCAAGTATAAAAAATTTGAACAAAGATCGACATGGCATTCTGAACTTATTCCGACATTTCCCCAGATATCAGCGCATCAGAGCTGATATGAATTGCATGATAAATGAAATAGTTAGTACAACTACTTTACTCCCTACGATGAAGCAACCATTATGAAGCGTTTGACAACCAATTAACTTAATTAGCTTAAAAAATGAATCACTCAAACAAACAAAGCATCCAGTACTTAATACAATCAAATATGAGGCACAATGCAGTGCTATTTGTGTATACAACTAAGTCTCATTTCACATCAATCAGTAACATAATGAATAAGGCTATCTACAAACGCGTATATACATTCAAATTATAGCACCTAGCATATTAAGAAGATTACAAGCAACAGAGAAGTGAGGAGATGCATATATGGTCTAACAAATGTGGACATTCAATTTTAAGGTAACATTTATAGTAGTACCGTCCATCATACAAACTTAAGCAAATATGTAGGTAAATGTAGAGTTCACCTCTGGTTTTACCATATTTTCATCTTAGCGAACTGTTTACATATTTTTCTAACTGCTTTTAACACTGTTCATTACTGTTGTTGCTCATAAAACTGTTGATTCACCTTCAGAAATCCAAAAGCTAGTGAGATAGTCAGTCACATACACCAGACGCTTTTCAAGAAAAAAAAACATACAACTGTGTGAAAATAATTGAGCATTATTGCATATGATCTTAACAGAAATTCAACTCAGTGAATGATTCGATAGAAGCAATGAGAAACTTAAACATCTTGAATTTATGATTATAGAATAGACAGTTATGGGTGAATTCTTCCAAAATAATCACTGCATTTAACAGCCAAAGACATTCAATAATCCAGTTCATCTTAATTTGTATTGAAGGACCAAAAATAAAGTGATCTCTGGTGATCAATCTCATCTGTAAACCAAAAAAAGTACACAGTGCCTACACAATTCACTAAAGATATGCAATGCAGTTAAGTCTTATGAAAAATAATAATATGCCACAATTAACAACTTATTAATGTGAATAGACAACAGTCAGTAAACAGGAAATAAAGAAGTGCTTAAAGGGGTTGTATTATCAACCTCAGAAAGCACACTGATTTGGAATATCGGCTAACAAAACTATATAAATAAACTGAAACTGCATATATATGCACATTTTCTTGTAGAGAAAATACAGACTAAATATTATAAAGTTATAAAAAGCTGTTATGATGGTTGGAGTGTATGACCAATCAATATGTGCCCATAGGATTGTCTTGTGATTGCTAGTCCTCCTCCACAGGCCGGAATGAAGAAGATAGAACAAGTAAGCTGACCACCAGACAGAGTCAAATTATATTTAATTGATTGAATATGTCACAAATTGATATTTGCAGGGGACCATTGAAACTCATAGAGCACTAGACAGCTGTTTCATTCTAGGGTGAAACTCCTCAGCAGTGAGCACCCCAGATTCCGCACCAGGGGCTTCAGGTTGTCGGTGAGCGCTTAACCCTCTGAACCACTAGGTCGGCATCCAATGGTAGAATAATTATTTACATATATATAAAATCTAACCATCCAGCAACCAATTAGAAAACCAACACTTGTACTAAATAGAATATCGGTGACTACGAACTGAAATAACGTATACACAATTGATTAGCCATTGTACATAAAAAAATGATATAATAACAGCTAATGCGATAACTGGGAGGATAGAGAAAGGAGAAAGTAATAAAAACAGGAACGAAATGTCCCATTTTCATACAACCAAAATAGATGAAATAATCTACCGTAAAATAGTTCTCGAAGATAATTAATTTTCTTTAGGTGCCGGCATATCAGTAAACTAAGTTAATTGTCAGCTAAACATAAGGTTTGTGCTAGACTGAAATTACTAGGCTTTAATTACAAATTCTGAAAGGTCTACTAATAAGAGGGAAATAAAATCAACACATCAAACAGTTATCACCAATGACACTGACTGGCCATCGTGCTATATCACGAATCAATTGAAGTGAATGTTCTACCATTCGACTCTAGCTCAGTGCCGATAGATTAGCGTTCACAGCGAGACCTGAAGGCTATGGGTTCAATTCCCTGGTGGAACAAGGCGGTCACACTGCTAAGTCACACGTTAGCCCGAAACAGGTTTACCGTGTTCCATGGTTTTTAATGACACACAAGCCGAGATTAATCCGTAACGAATACATACAACATTAAACATCAATCAAACTTGAAATCCTTCTTCTTTATGGAAATATCTACATGATAATGAACAAACCTATGAAGACTGAAGTAATAAGTTTCTTTGGAGAATTTGAAGTTTGATAGATTTATAAAATTTTTAGGATCAAACCTGTTTGCAGAGTATGCTACTATATACAAGCAGTTTCCTTGAAATTCTTGATTACTCTTCAATACTTGAATGATATGCTTTTGTTACTTAACTATTAGAATACACGTTCAATCAACAAATAACTGAATGAAGACTTAAGTAACTACTTTACGGATCACATACAGTTATTTCTTTCTGAGACAAAGAAATCGATGTGCAGGATCTATTAATCTGTTTCATGTAATCTTTCCATAGAATCGACTAGACTATAGACTGCTCATTAAAATAAAACACATAGTCAACGAAAAACCTACATATTTATCCGCAGTTACATTTGCTTACAGAATGTATAACAACCTATTTGTTCATTCGCATTTATTAGTGATTAACTGTTTCGAGAATATTCCATAAACTGTACTAAATCAATTTAAATAATATACCCGAAATACTTTCAAATAGCATAAGTAATTCCACATGTACTTAGAATTTGTCAGCCAAATTTACATTTATGCCGAAACTACTTGAAGAGTTGAGTAACATATTCAATGCAAACTACTACTGTCACTTTGAATAAGCAATAAAGTGGATGTGATAATATTCATAGCTATGAAATAAACTCAACATACAATTTTGTGAATACGCTAAGATAACAAGATGTCCCCCCATCTACAACAGATAACTACGAAAGTGTAAAGTAAATCGACACTATTGAAAAGCTAATAATGAGAAAAGCAGTACGCTGAAGAGTTACAAATTAGCGAACAATAATTACCGAATGCATTGATAACATTCACTGATCTTCAAAATGATGGCAGTCAATGACGCGAACGAAACTTGAGACTTTGTTAATATGAAATGCAAATACGTAACAAACAGATAGTTGCAAAAGTCTTACAATTAGTCAGTATGTAACCAGCCGTAAAAGTAAAGAAATCGCGTCTATATCAGTGTTTAGTTGCAACTTCTCTGGCGCAACAGCATTCGCGAGTGTACTTTGTACCAGTTTATCGGATGTCAACATTATTTACATGGTACTACAATAAATTAGGATCAGTATCTTAAATATAATGGTGACAGGATACAGTGCCATAGAACATCAGCTTGGGATTCATATCGGCACCAAAGCGCAGAGTAGAGACGGAACATACTATAGCCCTGTACATCTGCCATTTTACAGCCAAGCATTTCGAACAATCGTGAACCTGTATACATTAAGCTTTTAAGTCGGATCCGAGCTAGATAGCTCAAAGTGAGCAGTTTCTTGAAGTAGGTGTTGATAGTGTTATCCAGAACTACAATGAATACATTAGATTAAATCATCTAACTCAAAGGCTGTATGTTTTTTCGATCAGATTTGTAACTACCACTGCATCAAAAACAAACTGAATTAATCATGAATAAAAAAGTGCTTTTCGTAGTATATGGGGACGTAGCAAGTGATGTATTAAACGAGAGACTAACTAGAGGTGTTAAAAGAACATTTGATGCAGCCGATCATTATTAGTCATTCAATAGGCGACCAGTGTTAGCTGTTCAACTGAAGAATGAGTAACTTGGTCTTGCCATATCCATGTGTATTTAGGAATTCAGCTGCTCCTGCGAAGAAGATATATTAAGTGTACGGCCAGAGAACCAATTGGTCAACGAATTTCTACCATTTTGGTTTGGAAAGGGGCCAGTGAAATTTATACGTAGTTCTGTTTTGTTTTACTTGATAGACAGTTGACATGTAATAAACAGAACTAAAGCATTCAGAGTGGCATACTGCATTCCATCTTAGGTTTATGGATGGGATTCGATCTCGTCCCCAACATATCAACGAAGCCATAGAGATTTGAGTTAACGATTAGAGTCTGTATCCAAAATAATTGTGTAGCATCCCTATGTCTTCCAAGGTTGTATAAAACTTAATAAACAACTTACACAATTCTCGGCATCGTTCGCTGTTTGTGTGATTTTACTACACTCCTTTCATTATTTACTTACCCCTGTTACCCCTCTCGGAAGAGCATAGGCCGATCACCAGTATTCTCCATTCAACTCCGTCCTCACCAATCCTCTCGAACTGCCCTTACATCTGCATCTGATCCTCCCTGTTCATCGATGATGCTTCCCAGGTATGTAAAGGTATCTACTTCTTCCAGAGTTTCATCATCAAGTTCAATTGGGTCGGCGCTTCTCGGTGTTGAAGTTTGAGGATCTTGCTCTTTCCTTGATGGATGTTCAGGCCTAGTGGATGCTGAGGTATTGCCTGCTACGGTTGGTGGTCTGCACTTGCATTTGCTAGTGTGTATGGGAATAGGAAGGTGCTAGGATCATCCAAAAAGGTACAAATCATCGAGTTGCACAAATCCTACTTCTCCATTGAATTCCATGCTTCCCCCCAGATGTAGAGGTTTACATGATCCAATCAACCACTAGAAGGAAGAGGAAAGGCGAGAGCAAACAGCCTTGTCTGACACCGGTTCTCACTGGGAATGCATCTGTCAGCTGTCCTCCATGCACGATTCTGCACGTAGTCCGTCGTAAGAATTCCGGATGATGTTGACGAGTTCTCTGGATACTCCGTAGTGTCGAAGAAGTTTCCATAGGCGATCTCCTGTCTACAGCTGTCAAACTAGCCTTCTCATAGTCAATTAAGTTGATTTACAGTGAACGATCCCATTCAATGATGTCACGATGATCCGTAGTGTTGCGATTTGTCGTGCCACGACCGATCCTTACGAACCACCTGTTGATCTCGAAGTTGAGCATCCACGATCTTTCATTCTATTCACAACACCTGTTGAAGACTTTCCCTGGTACTACATATGTGGATCCCTCTGTAGTTCTCACATTTGCTCAAATCTCCTTTCTTTGGTATCTTGATAAGGTATTTTTCTTTCCAGTCTGCTGGCACTTGTTCTTCCTCCCAGATCCTCTTGAATAAAGCGTGGAGCATCCTTGCTGTTATGTCTATGTGTGACTTGAGTGCTTCGGCTTCGTAATTTTCCATTTAACTGACTACGTTACTTCACATCTAGTTTTGAACAATTATTATTGTTTTAACAAGCATAGTTTCACACATCCCAACTTACAATTGCGAGTATTTAACTTAGGTTGAAATATGCATTCATGTTGTTGTTATTAATCTGTTTATCATGACTACTAGTACATATACCATGCTACTACCAATTTATACCTTTCACCTATTATGATTAGTTATGTAACCCACTTGTTTCATTTTAATCACCTAACTTATAAATTACCTTTATTGTTTTAATAATTTTCATACTCGTATATAAATATTGCTGTATTCTGGAGTAAAGCCTGATGATAATTAAATTGGAAACAATACTGTTCGCTAATGTATGTTGTATACAGGTCACAAGTTATAATATTGTTTTAAAAATTGAATCATTAATACGAAAAAGTGTTACGTAATATTTTTCTTTAAAAAAATTAGGCAAGATAATCTAGGAAAAAGCGGAATGATAAGAATTTATGGAAAATCTTCAATAATGTATGTTTACGTTTCCATTCTTTTATCCATTGAATGATTTTCTGTTTTTCAAGTGTTCTTGCTTTTACCACACTATCAGGATCAGCTGGATTAGGAGTTCGTAAATCTAAATGATGAGCAGCATCAGCGATATTAATGACTGTAGCAAATGGAACATAACTACTATTTGTGATTGATAATGCAAACCATGGATCAATCTCACCATTACTAGGAAAGAAAATGTAAAAATCATTAGTTCATTACAAAATTAAGATGTACTACAATGACCAAACAGACCAAACAGTTGGAGTATAAAATCGTCAAAGCTTTTAATATACAGAGGAATAAGTAGATTGCCAGAGTAGTTGATTATAAAAATGTATTAATAGTTTACAAGAAACTGGGCCAAGAAAACTCAATACGAGACCTACAATGTTGTGATGGATTATTGATATAACGCGATGAGCAGGCTGAAATATGTATATTCAGCATAAGAAAATAGGCAAAATGCTGTTAGTCAAGTGTCTGAACTAGTTAGACAGTCTTAAATTGTAGAGTGAAGATTTCAAAGAGTAGGTAGAGCTGAAAATCAGTAATTTATGCCAATCAGTGTCACAAATTTCCAAAACACGAAATAGTGCTTAAACAGGACTCAATTTCACAATAGCAGATCCGAATAATCAGGAAATAGTACAATTGAGAATTCAGAGAGATATGTAATGTCGACTAACAACATAAAAAATATACAGTTCTCACCTGATCCATACCCTTAGGTTTTATTGCTAATTATGTGCTAATTTGCAATAAAGACGGCATGATCTAGAAGTTAGCCTAAGGTGTTGCTGTGTAATCCAAAGGACTACTGAAGTATTTGTTGAAATCTTTATGAATCCTCTGTGCGGTCCAGCCAGAAAATGTGATAGCTTTCCGGAATTAAGATATTTTCTCGACACGAGGACAATGAGCAGCAACTCAATGACAATAAACATGGCTAAGCTATTCTCTGAGAGCCAACCTAGTTAACTAGAGCAAGAAGTCCAGAGCGAGTAGAAGGATATAGTTAACTAGCGCCTAGAAGACGAACCAACCTGCAAACAACTCATGCGCATATTTATATGCCAGTAAAATTATGGCGATTAACACTGACTTCAATAATACTTAGAGTTGCACAAACAGTTGGATTATTGCTGGCAAGTGGAAACCAGGACGTATACTTGTAAATCAACGCTGTAACGAGGTCAGTCACTCAGAAGACTCATATAACAGCAAATGCTGACCAACTTTAACTCTTAACAGCATCAACGGAAAAATACAAACGCATCCCAATAACGATGAACTAAATTCAACTAATTAAAACTTCGTACAACAGAAACATCGTTTTGCGTACATTAATCTAGTCTTCAATCACAAGAAACACAAACGTTTTCTTACTTATGTTAATATAAAGTATTCACGAAGTACGAATTTAAGAATCCGGCTTTAAGCTACAAATTTGTAAGAGGGTTAGTCAAACAAATCTTGAACAAGTTTTGAACTTAGAACCCTAGTATTTAAAAGGTTAGGTTTTAGAATAGAGATTCAAACCAAGGATAATAATTATATTTTTAACCTCAATCAACTTAAAACCAAACGTCCATTATAAGATATTATGAAATAATGCTTAGAAAAACTAAACCGCTCTTCCCCCTACCTGAATACAACATTGGTAATAGTATCTACTGATTTACTCCAAAATTCAACTTTTGGCCAATTAACACGTGGACTTATACCATATTGTTTCTGACAATAAGCTGAAAAAGAATTAAGATCCCAGTTTACTGGGGGCATTATATTCACAGCACCTGATGCACACATAGGTGTTGTCATTTCCATGCACGTCTACAAAGGAAAAAAAAATAGAATGAGTTCAACAGATTCATGAAACAATGCGTTGATAAGAATACTATTATTTAAAGAAACAGTTTATCAGTTTTATAAATAACGAAGAGCCTAACACAAATGCGGTAACGTCTCCCGATACTACATTTGCATGTATATACGCAACAATTCAAAGTAAAATTCCTATTGAACACTGATGTCTAAATCTATGCTTGAATAGAATACCTCCCAGGTATCGTCTCAGCGTTCTACATTTATGAACTTAGTTTACTTTAGTACATACCAACATTATATAAGCCGAAAAACTTAAATCCGATGTGTATAACTTCTATTAACCACTGATGGTTCTATGAACATCAATAATTCTAAGGTGACCAGTGAAATGTCAGTTGCTTTTAATAGTTTCTTGATTAGATTGGAAAAGTATAATGACAACTAGATCAAAATATGTTACTTATTCAATTAAATGACTAACAGTTGATCAAACCAGTGAAGGAAAATCCAGGTTTCCTAATATAAATAATACTGACAAAACTCAAAGACTTCACTCCCTATCTTCAGTCAAGGTGTTAACATAGACCAATCCTGAAGCAATAATTTTTTATTTATAGAGAGAAAAACGCATCTTGAACATGTTTGTATTGTTGCGTAATGCTACCAAAAGCCTATGCATTTTATAAGTGTTCATCAAACAGGATTATCATCTGTGTATTCTAAGTCGATAAGTAAAACTTGTGGTAAGAGATTGATTCCTCAAAATTCAGATGAAGAGAGTTATTTCCAGAAGCACATCTATTACGAAATTAAACAAGAATGAGTATAGTGGGCAGCCTTAATGGACACTACATAAGGTAACAAGTTCAAATGGTAGTTTGGCACAAGCTCTGATTCGACTAGTAGTGTTCGAGTAAAGAGCTTTTAATAGGTTTATGTACTTCTGATGTAGGCCTTTCAATAACAAGCACTGTCATAATACTTCTCGGTCTACGAAGCCAAATGCTATCTACAAGTTAAAGAAAATTACCACTGATTGATAGTGGTCATGTAACAGATAGGACTAAAGCTTTTAAAGCGATTAATAAAATATCGCCAAATCATATGATCGGGATTCGTCCTTGTCTCTTACAAATAGTAGAGGCTGTAAGGATTCGAGTTAATAATTCTAGTCTCTGTATTTAAGATAAAGTCGTAATTCCCCTTCCCACCCACTTGATTATTTCATGGCTAGATAAGACTTGACAGATGACGTGGCCAATTTTCATATCTAATGTCGTGACTGGAGTAGTTCAGACTTGTTGGGAGTGAGACAGTTATCACCGAAGACAACAGAACATCGTCGCGCTATATTACAAATTGATGGAGGTGGGAATCCTACCATTGGATGCCGCCCCAGTGGTACAGAGAGTTAGGCATTCTCCAACCTGAATGCTTTGGGTTCGATTTCCCTGTCAGAGTTGAGGATGCGCACTGTCGAAGAATCCCGTGTTAGAATGAAACAGCTGTCAAGTGCTCTGTGGCCCTCAATGGCACCCTACCATTATCAACCTGTGACAAATCCAATCAACTAAACCTAATACAAATCTCCACAATAAACATCTCTATTCAATATCCAATGTTTGTTGTTTTTTTGCCTTTCATATCCTTCTCATAACCAATGTACTTAAGGAAATTATTCATACAATTCTTATAACGTAATTTTTAGCGATTATTGTTTTAAAAAGTCTAATCGTTTCATGTACTGACCAACTTCACGTGCTGAAATAATAATTCATGGTTCTATTATTCTTGTCACAACTAGTACACTTGTCATCCACTAAATCGTTTTCGATTATTCATCTCTTTTGTCGTGTATGTATGCGTGTACAACATAGAACCTGGTACATGTGTGCATTGATCCAAGTTGCTACACCTCAGTAGCCCAGTAAAAGTAACTCCAAATTACTAGAAGTAGTAGTTACTTGGATGATAATAAAGAATGTAGATATAGAATATGCTCGAGGAGGAAATAACTAGTTCGTGGAAAAAATGTATGAAATAATTTTAAGCTCATGATTTAAAGGGGGACAAAGAATGGATCCACCTGCACCACTGTAACCGATTCTAAGCTGCGTCACCCGTTGACTTCAATTAGTGGTTACAGCATTCGAACAGACCCTAACCAGGTAGTCTGGAACTATCATCATAGCTCAAACCACTAGTCAGTAACTTCATTAATTGGTGGTATGTTTTGGTTTGGCTGATTGACAACAATAGCAATCGTGAACAAATATATTATTGGATAAAACATTACACCTTTGTCTAGATAATGTTATTAATACTTTATTTATGCTTTCGAATAAATTATTTTAATATGAAGTAATAAATCAAAGTTCACTATAGGTTGGTATTAATCACCTTTCGGCAAATTTAATCTCTTGGTAGTTACATTCAACAACCTTTGATTTTAACGATGATCAAAGGCAACAACGACTACATAGACTTATCGTAAGACATGATCATTCGCATGATTTTTAATAATCATGTTTTACTTTCTGAGTATCTCTAATATTCACCATTCGATTTAAATCTCAATAGTTATCCAGTTTTACATGTTCTAGTATAGTAATGAAGTCAAAAAGAAATAATCTTTGTAGTTTATCTTCAATAAATTGAAATATGAACATGTATGTATTTCAGAGACGCAACTGTCAGTTCAAATCCAAGAGTGATAGCGATAGTAGAAGTATTAGCAGTAATGCAGAAAATCAGGGAGCGAAGATATGATTCGAAAAGTATAATTCAGTGAGATAAATTTGAAAGGAGAAAGATAGAGAATTCAGAAGGTTAGATTTTGAGAGAACACAAAGAGTGGATGCACCTGCGCCATTGCAAACGATTCTGAGCCATGTCGTTCAAGGTCTCTAACTACTGGTGACTTTCGTCTCGCGGACCCCAACCACGCAGCCTACAACTACCAACATGACTCAGTCCACTTGTCAGTGACTTCATCGATTTCTGCCATGTTTTGGTTTGGTCGCCTCTAGCTTTTTTCCAACCTATTCCTACACCGCAAAACAGCTCGTCGAGGCAGTCGGTAGTTGGATATGCGTAACACGTGTCCCAACCACCTCAACTGATGAAGTTTCAATACCTCATCTATTGATTCGCCATCCTTTCCTAGAACCCATTTCCTAAAGACAGCATTGCTCACTCGGTTGTCCCACGATACACGAGCAATGCTTCGGAGACACCTATGATCGAAGACCGGTAACCTACGAATGTCCTCTACTCTTAACGAACAGAGAAAACATGAATACAGAAATAAGTTGAAACTATCCAGTTTAGAAAGAATTTTAATTAAAACAATACAGATTATGTTAGAATGATTGAAAGTGGGCGACAGGAAACACTGGACGTAGGTTTAGTGCTACTTGGTACTCATCTGTAAATTATACGAAGATGACATTAGTCATTATTCAGTGATCAATTAATGTATAGTAATTGTCAAATAATTATTTAATTGACACACTACGTTGGTAACCAACATTGTAATAGTGATGATACTTACACTCCAATTAAAATAGTCTAGATACATGACCATTCTAGTATCAAGAAATAAATTAGCACTGATCATCAATACTAATGAGAAGTTTCACATTCGAGAAGTGAGATATGTATCCATAATGGACAATTTTTCGATTACAAAAATGAATTACTGTTTGAAAGGTTCTTATTATGAGAAATCGTCAAAAGAGGAAATGAAATATATTGTATTAAAAGAAAAGGCTCCAGTACTTACTTGTATCTCCCATGCTTTAGCATCTATACCTGGTAGGCTACCAGAAATATCTAAGCAATTTTGATTCCCAGTGTAATTCGTCAATGCTAGTATAGCTTTAGCTAACAAAGAAATTCTAGTTACAACAGGTTGTTGAGGATCATATACAGTTAAGTTGGAACACAAATACTAGATTTTAAAAAAAATACAATAAATGAGAATGTAATTAAGAGTTATTCCAGTTATCTAAAACACACTGACTAAAAATTAAATGAAAATTTACATTTAGTAGTTTTAGAGTGATGCAACAAAATATTGAAGATTGTAATTTCGTAGTCAATTACTGACTGTAGTGACATACGTAATAAGTAGGTACATTTTTCGAAATTTAAAGAAACAAATACACAAACTGAGCACTTTAGTTGTTCTTGTTTTAACAAACATGACCATTAAGGATAGAGAATATTCGTAGGCTTCTACTATTCGATCATAAATGTCTATCATCGAAGCATTGTTCGCGTTTTCTGGGACCACCGATTAGACAATACGTGGTTTAGGAATATAGTGCTAGTTAAATATGGTAAGTCTATTGATGAAATAGTGGATCTTTACTAGCTGACATAGTTAGGATATGTGTTATGTATGTCCGACTACAGCCTACCTCGACGAGCAATGCTACCTGGTGTAGGCTGGAAAAAAGCTATGGGTGGCCGAACCAAAACATGGCACCAGATCATGAAATCATTGGCAGTTGGGCTGAGTTATGTTAATAGGTGTAGAGTACTTGATTGGGGTCCGCGTGATGATCGTAACCAATTGTTAGAGATTTTGATTGATGTGGTTCGAAATCGTTCGAAATGGAGTTGGTGCTTCCACCACTTGTCATCCTCCAAATTCCAAGTTTCTGAATTCATCATAATTTTCTATTTACTAAATTATATTTTCTTAAATCTTATCTTCGATCTCCGATTCTCTCCATTATTACTAACCCTATTACTACCTCCACTACTTTGGAATTTGGTCCGGCAATTTAATTTCTATCTGCTAAGTGGGGGATGGTAACTTGAACTAATGAACGCATGTACAAAGTTCTACGTTGTAACTGACTGACTGAAATCAGACTACATAAGCCTACTTCAAAGTAGGGTTTTTTTATCCTTAGTAGTTTATGTGTATATAAGTGAGTTACTTCAATGATAATAATAATAAAAACAAAGAAGAGTGAACATATAGCATATGGTTCAGGCTGAAAAGAGATGGAGAATGGAAAGGAAGCTATGAAATAATTCAAAGCTCACGATTTGAGGGAGCACAATGAGCGGATATATCTGCACCATTGTGACCGATTCTGGGCCACGTCACCCAACCTTTTCAACCACTGGTTACGGTATTCACGAGGACCCCATCCAGGTAGTCTGAAGCTACCAACACGACTAAAACTAACAGTCAGTGACTTTATGGACTGATGCCATGTTTTGATTTGACCGCCCCTAACTCTCTTCCATCCTACTCCTATATAAGTCAACATCGCGCATCGGGGCAGACGGTGGCTGGGCACCTGTTGTGAAAAAGCCAAGTAGGACAAACTAATTGTCTGGTGAAAACAGAGAATCTCATGAAATATTATATACATTACTTTTAATCATCAATTTGTATATCATTCATGTTCTCTGATCCGTGTCGATTTGAGGCTTTCTTCTCTTGGTTGTCCTCAATTCTCCTATGTATTCTAATTAGGCTCTGCTTCTTGTTACCCCGCGACATGCCTCATACGCTGTTTCCTGATTCTTTCCAATTTCATGCGACGTCCTGCCACTTACTACTTATGGATGACTTTACGACTAGTATCCACCACCATTAAAATTTTGTGCTTATATGCGCGCTGACCTCCTTGGTTCTGTGGTCGCTAGTTGTTTCTGCACATTCGCCCCATCATCCCAATACATCCATCTTTGCAATAGATTTATGTTTACATGCTTCTCTTTGTTGTCTTTCTTAATGGTGTACACCGGTGCATGCCGTGCGACGACTATGTATGGGCCCTCCCATTCGGGGGGGTACTTTCTTCGAGCCTAATCCGTTATCCGCCATGGTCTTTCGTCTTCTAAACTTCACCAGACCTCCCACTGAAAAGCATTTCGTTCGATTCCCTCGATGCTGTTCTGGTCGCAAACCTACGCTTTCCCGTTTACGCGCGCTTTTGTATGCAACGCACCCTTATTAACCAAGCCAACAACCCGAAACAATGTTTCAAAGACAGAAGGCGGTATATAACGTTTAAAAGGTCTATAATGACCAAATTCTCCACACTCAAAGCACCTACTCCTCATCATCGTGCGGAGTCGAACCTGTGCAACCTGCTTCTCCAGATCAGCAACTCGCTTCTCCATAGATATTGTCCCGCTATCTTCTGTAACTACAGAAACCATGGCGCTCGTCAACTGCCGGGATAATTTTGTCATCTCCACCACATCTAACGGTTGAACTGCATGCGCCAATCGCATCTGTCTAGCCAGGTCTCTTGAAACACACTCCAAGAACTGAGATGTCATTAAGCTGCTCCCTGGAGTTGCCTAACGAAGGCAAAGCCTCGACGCAGCAGTCTCCTCAAGATAGCAGCCAACATCAATGAGTCACCGTTGGGCGCCAGGAGCGAGGTCCTGGACTGCTGCAATGCCACCTCCATCCGCTTGACTGTCGAACTCTGACACCAACCTGGTCATAACCTCCTCCTACATCGCCACACTGCTGGCGAGCTCCATATCGTTGAACGCCGCCTTGGCGCGCCCCCACAGCAGAGTCCCGAGGACCGTCACCCTTGCCTTTTGCCAGCGAACTCCAACAAGCTCCGTGATGGCCTCGAATCGTTGGAGGAACGCCCTGACATCACCATCCTCGAACGGCTGCGGCCATGGCACTTTCATGTTGTCCAGAGGCAGCGACACCAATTATGAGTTTATAGAGACTGTATACAAATGCAACAAAGATAAAAAACGGGTATGATATGTACAATGAATATGCCACAAACCTTGACTGGCCATGCAGGTAATGTACCCAGAAAGTTTGCAGGATAAGGATAGTTAACCATAGATATTGTTCCAAGATAATCGGATAGATAATCAATGATATTCTGAACATCAGTTAGAGGTGTACAAATGTTAAACATATTAGTCAGTAATTCTTTGCCATCAACTGGTAAAATAAAAATAATACGACAGAACTTTAAAAAAAAATTCATACAACCGTGAGAAAATCAAAAAAAGGATCGCTAAAAAAATGCAAAACATTGTTCGGGTGAAGTCACTAAATAATTCTATCTGGTCAACATGACACTGAGTAGAATTAATAAGAGAAGAGATTGGTATCAAAATAAATATGTCAATATAGAGTTTAAAATCAAGTACCAGATATTTTTTATACTTTATACAAACATATGATCTACTAGACGTGGAATGATAACATGCACGCAGGTGGAGAGGCGACCTATTGGTTAAACAACTTGATTTTAAACTGGTATGTAAGTGATATGAATGGATTTGAATCCTAATCAGTATTAAAGTCCGCGTTATCTCACTGGTACTAGATTTCTGATAACTATACTTCTAACTTCACCTTTTTTAATTCAATCCACTTCACGGGTGACAGTAACTGAATCCACCTACTATTTATATACAAAGATACATTATTTATAGTAGCTATTCCTAACTATCAATATATACTAATTGTTCCAGCTACATGTTAAGTTAGACTATTGGATGACCTATTGGTTTTCATAATTGGTGAACTTAGAGATTATTTCATAATCATACAATGACTATTTCTTAATACAAAATAAAACTAGAGTTTTAAGAAATGATACTATGGAATGAAAAGTAACATTCCAAGAGACTAATGTAGTTAGAACAGAGTAAAACCTTCACAGTAATAGCGAAAAATATGCGACAAATAACAATCTCTATGTAGTATGATACGTAGAATATACACGAAAATGTAGAATGAAAATGAACTTCACTTAGGAAAAAATACACCGACTGGATTTGTTTAGCAGTAATATAGTTTTCAAGAATCAATAACAATATAATGATAATACATACATCAAATGATATACATAAATATACGTCCAATATAATGAATATATGTACAAATAATCATAAGTGCACTAAAACGATTCTGAAAATAAAGACAAGTATTTTATAAACTAAACAAGTCAGAATTTTAAAAGGCTTGATAATGATCAAAGGAAACTGAAATCAAAGAGGTAAACACAGACACCTACATTATCAGATAAAGAAATGTGTTTTGTATAACTGTTATATGAGACTAATTAATGCTTCAAGAATGATCACAGACAAGTTCAGAAAGAATGGAAAGGATAAAGGGGATAAGTAAAACTAGATGACTGGGAAAATTCATCAAGGAAACTGATTTTAAGAAGTAGGCTGTCAATGAAACCATTTCAGATAAAGATAGGACGCTGATTTATTTTCAGTCTAGGATATTGTAATGATGAGCAAAGAAAGGAAACATTCATCGACTAGTCCCCATAAACTCCTCAATTATTACCTATTTTAATGGCAAATCGATACAAGCCCGTTAAATGCTATCGAAGTCTAAAGCGAGAGATAAGAGAAGGATCCAGAGGTCATCAGTAATGGTGGTTCAGTTTTAAAAGTTAGCATCACCACGATAACTGGACGCAATATCATCGTCTATAAGAAGCGACAGAATTGTCTGTACGTATATGTGGGCAACACAGAACCTGGTATATGTATACATTAGTCCAAGTTGATACACCTCAGTACCAAAGAGAAGAATTCCTATTATGATAACTACAACGGGATGTGTTTGACTAATATAGTGTCTACAGTATTTGTCACCATAATTATTCAAAGCTTATCCGGAGCTATGTGACGACAAACTATGGAATATCTGTCTTATTTTTAGCCAGAGAGAAGGACATAATAGTCACCACCTGGAAAATACCCATACTTACCAACCTTTAGTAGTGGTTGGTGTGATAGTCGCAATCGGAGGTCGGACAGAATAGATGATATAGCTGAGAACTGGCGAAAAGAGACATTCGTTCCTTATCTTCTAGATTTCTAGTCCCATTGTTCTTTTATGTATACCTTCTCATTGCCTTCTTGTTAAGGTATATTATACAATTGATCTTGTTAATTTGATCTCATAGGGCTAATGTGGTATGGCAACTTCAGCTAACGCAAATGTGTGCCAAGCTCTATGTTTCCCATAACTGACAAGAACGAACATGTATGCATATATACATGTATACAGTAAATTTACCTCAAATGTTTATCGATCCACGCTATCATACTTTACACGCGTACAGAGAAAAAGTCACTAAGTTAGTGAGTGAAGAGAAAACAGTATATTCTGTAAAGTAATAATAAATAAATATAACTGCCCAAGTGGTAAAAAAATGTATACTGTACCACTAAAAATGTTGAACAAATGGACACCAATCATGATATCTGCACTGTTCAGACCAACGATTAGTAACTTCATAAACTGATATCGTGATTTAGTTCCGTTGGAATACTGCTTAGTACAGTAGTGATAGTCTCGAAAAGTATTAAGAATCTTTAAATCGCTCAGTTAAAAGAATTACCTTATCTCAATTTACGACAAACTAACTATTATAACACAACTTACAACTTTGACCTATGTCTACAATATTACTCCAAGAATGCTGTATGTTTTTCACACAGTTATCTCCACCATATTTCAAAAAACTATCTGTTGCCACCAAACTGAAACCATTGCAGTCAGATAATCCTGGAAACAGCCACACAGGTGCAGAAGAAGCTATAGCACTGAAAATAAATTGGTACAAAATATCCTGCTTTCAATATGAATATAAAGTATAAAAAAAACTATTTTTTCATGGTTGTCAGATAAAAATGAGTGAATTGATCTAAAGTGCTAGAAGTACCAATTATAGTAGAGACAGAAAGTAGATTCACAAAATCATGGCATCTTAAAGATTAGAAATGTACGGTCCTAAAACGACTGTTCCCTTCATTACGAGAATACAGAGCAAGAAGGATCGTATCAACACTCATATCCCATCTGCTACTTTACACTATTATAATCTACACCTACTATAGTTAACATGAATATTCGGAATACATGATAAACTGGTATGCATGACAGAACAATTATTTTAGCTAATGAGTGCTGGTAAATTAATTGGTTGAGCTTCTAGTCTATGTGGGGACCATAAGCTAACAATCCTTAAAAATGTTTGAGTCGACTGTTTCTGACAATCAGTTCTGAATAAGCCTATATGGATCAGTTATGATTCAATAAAATGATCAAATTATGCGACAGCTGAAGTCAAAAATTGCCTTTTCTTAGCAATCCAAGTTTACGATTCTCCTAAAATGCAATTATGAAGGCATGACAAATACCAAGATACGAGACATTATGTCTCTTGTAATTCATTCATTTAATGTCTTCACAAGTGACAAAAAACACGCTGCCATATACCAAATAGAAGTTAGATGTTAATACTGCTACAAGTTAATTTGTAATAACGCATAAAGTAATAATAAATAATATTGTGGCTTCAATTTGAAGAAAATATAGAGATATTATATTTAGAAAAACAAGACGAAGGTTACGAAGTTACCTTCGAAGGAATGTTACCACTAAAAAATCCTACACGATTTTATGAGGAAAGTCCATAATTTACACACCATTTAACAGCCGTTGAATATCATTTTTACATCAATTAGTCATATGATACATATTTCCTAATTATTTGAAATCTTATTGAACTTTGGGTAATCAGAAAACATCTTGCTTCGTTCATATTGACACGACTAAAATTGTATAGTCGGTCGATTAGTCATTCTGTTTGTTACTTAAGTGAGTGTAACTAATCCAAAAAACATTATTCCATCAAGTCAGATTATTTGATATTGACCATAGCTGCCACCTTGATAGTGATGGTTGGGTGTGTCTATCACGAGGACCCAATCGAGCTATATTGGTTGGAACATTCGTTCCTTTAGATTTCACCATGCTAGGAAGGTCGGCTGGAGAATGATAACACGATAATAGAGAGCTAAAAAACAGAGTGGTCTTACTGCTATCCGTACAGAGGTGTGACGGCGGTAAGATATTTTGTTTTGACAACTAGGATTGCATTGGTGTTAGTTTCTTAAAATGAAGGATAGAATTAAAAAAGGCTGGTCATAAAAACGCATGTCGAACCTTGATCCGTGAAAATATCTCTTGACGTAAATTTTAATAGGTATGGAGCAAACTCACATTAAAACCACCCGAAAAAATTATGTGGCCGGTATTTTCAGTTACCATTAAGAATTTATGGTTACTCTCTCAGGGCATCAAGAAAAACTCTTCCACAGTGAATAGCTAAGAAATGATAACTGTCCTCATACTTCAAACAGAACTCGAGAGTGCTCTGTTCATATTCGAATTCCTTCTCCTCTCGATCAATGAAGTATTTGACTGTTCGTCTGAGCCATGTTAGTAGATACAAACCACTTGGTTGGAGTCCAGCGTGATAATCGCAATCAGTGGCTGGAGACATTGAGTGATATGGCTCAGAATCAATTACAGTGGCGGAAATGTATTCATTCTGTATCTTCATCCAGATCATAGGTTCCATTATTTTTTCATACACACCTTTACTTTATGCTTCCTTACTGTACTCCACTGTCATGTTATTCTTGTAAATATGATCTCGTCGTGCTGTGGAATGACAACTCGAACATATCGGCACATATGCCAGGTTCTACGTTGTTAGTAACTGAAGTACGTTGATACAATTTATCAGAAATATTACTCAAACTTGAATTAGACATAGATTCATGCTCAGAATTGCAAGACGAATCGGAATATTTTCTAGAAGGATTTAGTATCTACTTCAAGCTACAGAAGTTCCCGTTAAACTTACTACAATAACTCATCGTAAGGCTAATTAGCAGGAAGTGTAGGAATTCATATATTTTTTTAGTCCCCCCCAAATATAACAAAAGATGCAGCTTGATTCTAATCAACATTCTCATTGACAGGACACTGTACTCGAGTTATTCGATGTATTGTATAATCTGTATAGAAGAATTTAAAATATCTAGTTCGTAGAATTGTAATATTTTGAAAAAATTATGGATATATCCTAATAATGGAACTAATTCTGGCTACAGTATGAACTGTAATAGTATGATGGACCAATTTATCTTACGGATGCGAGAAGTAGAGATACTGTATAATGTGGTGACCTCCAACATCTACACAACGATGGATACAGACCATATCAGGAACATTCTTTGATGGAAACGCCTAGTAAAAGACTGTCGCTCATTCTGAAGAAATTGTTGGGACTTTGGAGATGGTCCAGTGAGCATGCATTCCCATGTGCTTTACTGGACGTAGGTCACAACAAGAAGACACTATGATGTCAATCCAAGGACAAAAATGTCAATTATATATATATATATATATGTATATATATATATATATATATATATATATATATATATATATATATATATCGAAATACGAAACCAATGCCCATAAATTGGCGGTAAGTTACAAAACAATCATCAAACAATAACGTAGAAAAGCCAGACTACATGAAGATTGAAGAAAAAAATTATTAGTTAATTATCTCTAAAAACTATGAATTAGGAGAATGAAGAATGTAGAGATAAATTTGGAAACCAGTTAGTTACTTGGTTTGATCATCTAGGAACAAGAACGACAGATAAGTTTGGTAACACAAATTGAATACTAAAATTAATTGCTAACAATAAATTGGAATGAAAACAGGAACAAAATAAGGATTAAGAGTAGAGTGTAACACTTGAAATTAGTTTGGTGGCCAGGGTAAAGATAGTAGCCTTACGAATAATCAACGAATGAAAAGTGTATAGCTATGACCTCTGCTGTATGCAGAAAGCGACACCTGGAAGTGGAGGATAAACTCAGTGGAATTCGATATATCACTTTACATACTGAATTAACGTCAACTCGATGGTCGGTGTCGACTAAATGTGCTAGGGTGGAGCTTATCGTCTTGATTCGTCTCTTGTTAAACCAGTGAGAGATGATGCCCCAAAATACGATTGTGGATTCGCCATTTTCGCACGCTCGATATGAACAATCAAAATGATAAATACACGTTGGCATAACAATAGGTTGAATGTAGAACAAAGGTACTAATCTAGCATCATACGTGGTGGAGGAACTCCTTGTCTACATAAAACAACGGTTTTCAAAGTACGTGCTTCAAACAACAAACGCGAAAAAAAAAATAAACCTCCTCCGAATGGTCTAAAGTCTTGAAAATCGAATACCAGAAACTAGATTTACTACTACTCCTACCCAGTATGTTCATAATTTTCCGAGTGTTGACTTTTATGTGACTGACTTGGAAGCATTATCTCTAGTGCTAGTTTATGATAGTCGTACTCTCGTTGATAAGATAGACACACAAATTCAGTTCGAAAATCCTTACGCACCCACAAATGCCCTAATACATTCAACTAAAGATATCGAGAGAATAAAATCTACCTCAATAGACTGTTGATATAAATACACAAACAGCAAATACAATCAGGACGAAATTCTTATAAAAAACACAGGGAATCACTTCATAAACTTGAAAAGGAGAATCTAATAACCATTAGACTAGATAAAGGTTTAAGAATAGCTTCCATATATGAAACTGCTTATATAGAAAAGATAAACGCATTGATGAGTGATGGTACTAGATCCCAGAAGTTATTGACTAACACTGACACCACTGAAAAGATTTAGAAACAACTAATTCAATCACTGAAAAACCTGAAAAGAAGCCACTTTCATCCCCTCCCCCCTCCATAAATTATATGGAAACCTCAAGCTAACGGGTACGAATACAACCAGATTGTATGATCTTCAGAAAATACACAACAACGGTATGCCTCGCTCTGTTCTAGAGATATAAAATCCACCTTATCATAAAACAGTGAAATGGCTATTGGAACTCCTTAAACTGTAAATCACAGTGTAAAAGACAGTTTCGAATTCGTCGACAAAATAAATAATTTGAAAATGAGCGAAGAATTCATATCATTAGACGTGTCATCATTATTTGCAAACGCTCCCCCCCCCCCAATAGAAACAATCGATTTCATATATAATTAAATAGGAAATAGAAAAATATAAATTGGATTTTTTATCACTTCTTTGAAAGAGCTTATTTTGAGATGTGTGATGAAACGTAAATTTTTTATTCAATAAAGTTTTATAGATAATGCGATGGTGTTGCGACAGGGGTCACCACCAAGCCCTTGTACTAGCGGATTTCTACTGGGTTAAACTGGAGAAAGGTCCTTTAAAATGCATCATAAACGAGCTAGAGCATTGTTGTCGCTGAAGTACACAATGTATTAAATAAATTAAACAATGTCCACAAAGTAATTATTTTTAAAATGGAAGAAAACAAGGGAACATTCAAGGGCGATAGGAAAGGCAGTAGCGATAGATAATACTGGACATCTAATTCTCATCATCATCAACTCATAAAGGAAGTCGGTAATAGAATGTCTACTGCGAGTGGGACTATTTCAGAAAAAGATGCCGTCTATGATCCTGTTGTGACGCGTGGTTTGGATTCTTATTCGACCGCGAAATCTATGTCGTCAATTATTAATCTCGTCTAAGTGGACCGCTTGATTTGACTCCTAAACTTTGACTCGAACCCCAGGCTAAAGCTACACTTCAATGTGAACATGAGAGAGAAGACAGGAAATATGGCAAAATAACACTTTACTGCAAGGTGTCAATTACGTACAAAAACTAGGGTATTTTTATATTATCATAAATGTCCTTCAGGCTTCTAGAGATCTCTATATCCTACTAGACACAGTAGTAGTAAGATAACTGTCCAATCATTGGTCTAGAATTTTCTGGTAAAAGCTATATGCGTGCTGATTGGACACAATGTTCTCTATTGATTTCTACGCCTTTATAAACTTGTTGCAAGGGGATTTTTGGCTCTACCCAACAGATCCCCTCTCAATCTAGAAAATTGAACCGATGGACCGAACACTATTAGGAACATCTTAACTGGCCCTTAGCCACCCCTTAATTAGTAAGTCTACGTAATGAACTTGGTCAAATTGCGTTCTTTGAACCGAATAGTTCAATTACACAGCTATCATCGCCATTCTGGACGAGTGCATCGGTGTAAACTTCTGCTAACCATTTGTGGAGAAATCTTCATAACACACTTCTAACAAATACTCAATTTTATGATGGAATCTGTTGGAGATTCGAAATCCCTCCCCCTCCCCCCAAAAAAAGGAAAATTTATTTGGAAAATTAAGCGATAGACTTGTACTGAGTTTTGTAAGCTTGAGTTGTGAACTTTCACTACACTAATTTAATTCAATCTAACTTATACTCCATAATACATCCTATGACATTCAATTGTATTAATAAGATGTTGCACTTTGCACACCTGTCATATTTAGTTGCGAATTTCACTTAACTAATAATCATTGTAATTGGTTTGAGAAATAAGTGTGAACGTATTATCGGAAGTATGTATTTCGGTCACAAGTTCGTATTCATAGACTAGCGGGGAAACTCACAAGTCAGCACTTTTACCGCAATTCGTTTTAGGTCACGCCAGAATCTTACTGAAAAAATATGTACCAAGATTATAATGGTATTATTGTAGATTAAGTTTTTAGATTAACTTAAGCCGTTGGAACAAAAATACAGCTTGAGCCACTGGAAATTGCTATTTTGGACAAAAAATGAAAATTAACCTGTCAAAATACACTTTAAATTACCCAGCAATCTGATTAGGATATTTCTGTCTGATCCAAGCAGATAGCATACCACCATAAGATCCTCCAAAGGAAATTACAGGTGATGAGGCGAAGCATGAATAATTGATCTTTAATTGATTAATTAGAAGTACATAATCAGCCAACGCTTGTTCTGCAGTTAGGTAACCAAAATGCTGACGATCCTTTGAAATTTAGAAAACAAGATTTACTTTCTAGAAAGATTTGTTATAAGAAATACAGCAATAGAGTTTTCTAAGTATGTTATTGGTTGTTAACTCAACTTTCTGATTTTCGCGAACGGGGTTTATTTGTATCAGTAAATAAAGCAGAATCAACTTACACAATGGCTCGGTTTGGATAAGTCAGAACTAGTTTCCGCTGGACACTGTAAACAGATTGCAACCGCTGCATTCAACGTGTAGGATAATGATCAAGTAAAGATGAAATGTAAAGTGATAAGTATCTCTACACTAATAAACACCAGCAAGTGTAACAAATCTAAGTTGTATTTAAGGCATGCTAGCTTTTAATACAACTAGGCTCGTGAAATTCACGAAAAATTAGAGATTCTATGTACCTCAACTCCAGTCAGACAAAAAGATTGAATCCTAATACCAACTTTCAAGTAAAATGTCATAAGACAGGACATTATTTGAATATAAATAAAGTTCAGTACAATACTAATTAATCATATAAAACGTAGAATCTTGCACATGTGTATCGTTTCTAAGTGGTATGCTCTATTAGCTCGGGCAGATGAAGAAATATGGAATGACAGTGGAAAATAATTTGACAGTGAATTTATACTTGGCATCATTAAAGATTACTAAGTTATCTCACAATCAGAATGCTGTGACAAGTACTTTGAATTTTATTTTCAGACACTTAAAATAACTAAATTTACATTTTCGGGAGCTAGATGAAACCTGGAATGAAGAGAGTAGGGTTCGTTGAGCAAGTCATACATAACTTTTACGATTAAAAAGAGCATCATCGTACAATACGACAAATTAGTCTTCTCGCATATCTGTGATGTTTTGTGAACAGTCAGGAACTTATAATCGGGAGCAAAGTACGATAGTAACAGATTCTGTTAATAGGAGTATCCTAAGGGTTTCAAAAAACATTTGGGGCGCTGACCTTCTGTTTACTTCACTTACTAGTTACCTAATAAGTTATGGTTTGCCGATACACTAAACAGCACGGTCCTGATTATATATTCGCGCAGCAAAATTAAATAACAGCCCCCACACACATACTGAGATATATAATTACCTTATTAAATAGATTCGGTGTTTAATGTAATCCAAAGTTATAGCTCTTTAAATTTCATTTAAGCACTAGGGATTAAGGTGTGAGTAAATAGATCATGCATTGAATGCATGCTTTTTGGACACTCACTTTGAAAGAATCATTCCCGAACGGTAGAGATGTTCCATAGTAACGATGTTCGGCAAAAACAACAGAGGCATTTAGTTCTTCGGCAAGTTTCCAAATAAAACCCTAGAACGGAAAATTTTTAAGGTTAGGGTAACCAAAAATATGGCACTTACCGAATTCTCGGCAAATGTTTCTATAGCACCTTCGTTCCCTGTGTAAAATAATATTGGCCCGCCTGAAGAAAAAGATTCATTGTTAATAAGGTATTTGATTTCGAACTCCTCGTCAGTGACGAAGGAAAAGTGGTCAATCTAAATAAGTGCGAAAATCGTATTATTTACACGGCTACCTTCGTCCTAAAATACTTTGTTTCGTATTTGAATTGTGAATCTTTGTTTAATGGGACAGGGAAGTGTCTCGTTAAGAAAGCAAACGACAGAGGTATCAAAAAATAAAAACTGAGTACCAGGAACATCTGTCGGCTTTCTAACGTCTAGTTTTTGTTAATTGTATGTCTAGCCTAAGATATGTTGTCCCAGAGAAGTGTGAAGAGTAGTGTATGCAAGGATCTGTTAAAAAATGAAACAAGGTATGTTAACGATTTATTATCTACACCAGATTCGCTTACATATAAGAAAAAATGTCGCCAACAAGAATAAAAAATGATGCAAGACGATGGTGATCAATAACAGAGATTGTAGAAGCCCATTGCGTTCCCTGACCTTGGGAGCCGTAAACTGCGCTAGAATACATAAAGACCAAATGTGAAGCATTTTAATCACTTCAATCTCCAATCCTTGTCTATCCTTAACAGAAATGATGTCTTTTTCACGAAATATGTAATTAAACTACTGCTGGTTGTCAGTATATTTAAGGCGTTGGGAACTCAGTTCTTACCAGGAAAGCAGGATATCTTTCTGCCGATATTGGGTGTGTTCAGCATCCCTCAGCACTGTTGACATGAAGATATTTCATCATTACTTTTTGACACATCTGTCAATGATAATGGATTTATTAGTTCATACAGTAATAAAACTAAGGGCTTAGTTGTATAAGCTCTCCTATGTTCAGTCAATAAATAGTTATCTTACCAGTGGTATATGAATATTGTTGTAGTTTCATTCACTGTCTACAGAATCGTAGCGATCTTCACTTCCGGAAGTTTGTGAACCTACAGAGTTGACTGAAGATGGTTATTCTGGCTCAGTGAATTCTCGTGTATTTGCAAATATTATTTCTAACTACGAACTTCATTTGAATGGTTCCCCAGTTTGAACAAAAGACGCGATAGTGTTACAGGTGCTATAAATATTTGTAAACCCTCATACTAAGCACCATTACATTTTTAGTAGTTCATGAAATTGTTTTCTGTGTGGTGTAGTATTGAAATCAAATATAATTCTTATTTGATAATAGCCATGTAGGACGATCACCGGAAACACATAACCGATGAGCACTTTTTTGTTGCAAATTATCAACGAAACCGTCGAAAGAGATTCTTATTTGTTATGCCAATAGATGATGTTAATACTATTAGACTCTTTACCCTAGTAACATATTCGAGCTTATTATTACGCTTATGTGTACATTGACAAAATTCGCTATATCTAATATGTTGCTGTGCCTAGTTTTCACAGGCTATCTATACCGTGACACAGAACTGCTGATAGCAACAGTCTCAATCTTTTTCAAAAAGAGAGGGTTTTAATGGTGATTTGAGTAGCTAGCGCTAACATGTTAGATTACAATAATTGGGAACGGTTCGGTGATGTGATGAATAAAAGATGGATCGGTTAACATCATTCAGGAGACTAGACAGAGATGATTATTTTTCCCGTAAATATTCTTATTTTTGCCTTTTATTAATTGTTAAGTAAGTGGTAGCCAGTACTATCATTTATTCTCTCCTTACTGATCTTGCTATTCCTGATTGATCGTTGTGATTTTTGGTGGGCGTACTGTAATGATTATTACAAGGTCGTTATCATAACTATATATACAACGTTGGGACAAATTGGAACTATATCTTATTAGTGCTTTGTTTGCGTCTTCTTGATTTGCCTTTGAGCAAGTAATCAGTTGTCGAATCGTTGGTCACCGGATGCGAGTATCTGTTTTGTGTAGATACGTTAGTGAGTTAGAGTTGCGGTCAGTGCTCCTGGGTTTAACGTAAGAGCAAGACATATCAATCATTCAAAACAATATCAATAATACTTTTAGAACTATAACATATCTCACATTAGTGCCTAAAATAAGATGGTGATTAATATAATTTCGAGATTCACAGATTTTGCCATCACTTCCTCGTGTCTGCATGGACGCAATTTTAGAGTGACCGTTTGTTGTCATCCGCTAATAAACATCCCTTTCTTGGCTCACCGCCAATGTTGGTCGAGTATTAATGCCTTGACAACTTACACTGTTTGGTACATTTCAGTCTCGTATGCTATGATATCTATTATAAACTTTAGTAACCTTTTAGTGTTACAGATTCAGGTAAAATACCACTAGAAGTGTGTTGTCATTTGTCGATAATTTTGTTTTATTAGAATGTGATGCTAGACAACAAACTGTTAATATATTTAATTTCTATGCTAACACACAGTGACATAGTTATACTGACTACCAGAAGGATAGCATGGATAATCTAGATGTAGATGTTTTGCGTAACGATATGCTGCTTAATCACTCAAAGGCTTGTAGTGACAAAGTATTTTAATGTAAAAGATCTGGTCAAAGTAATTAATCGGTTCTAACAATTACCACAGTGATTACCAATCCCTGAGTCTGACCTGTGATTCTGTCACTTCGTTTTGGATATTCAAGGACTGCAGTCCGATAGAATCACCTGGCTGACTTTGGAGATATTTTGCTCTTAAGACGGACACCATGGATTGGTTTGAATTCTCACGATGCCTAGATCCACAAAGTAGCGTGATTGGAGGATTGCTAGTTCTATGGGTTGTGAGAACACAAATGAATTCAACATTATTAAATGTACATATGTGGCTTAAAAATCTGTTGTTGAAACTTTACATACTGTCGTAGCTTATTAAGGTCATTTCTAGGTTTCCTGAGTATTAACCCTAAATGTTTTATAAGGAATGTCATTCATTACTCGCGTTTTGTGGGGTGACTAGTCATCGATTCTATCGGACCTTAGTTTAACTGAAATGGATATACCTAACAAGGCTTGTACAGGTACAACTGAAAGCAATATTCAGTAACCTAAATCCTAACCTTCATGAAGATATGAAGAGATCTAAAGAATGTTTAGAGAGAGATTCTTTATTCCTGCTATAATATTAAGATGCTCAAAACGTTGGATGGTGACTAATGTCGAATAAGGGACAATTCATAAAAAATAGCTCTGTTTATGATAATTTGCTAATGTATAAAAATATCTTTACATCCGTTAACATGATCCACAAATAAAACTCGGTATCCTTAATAGAAACAATAGCTTGAGATATGTACTAACCATACTGGAAGGTAATTAATGACGTTGGGCTTATTCAATAAAAGTGAAGGCGTTAGTCGGAGATTCGTTGTTATATTAGAGTCTGTGGAACAATTAAGAGTGCATCTCTTACAGATAATCAGGCGAGACGGCGTATAGCAACCTACATTATTTCTACAATCGAATGTGCGGATTTTCTCATCCATTATCACAGGAAGATTAATCTTTAAAGTTTTCTGAAAATACAATTTTAGAAACAAAGCCAGCATCTAGAGAATCTTTAATAGTTACGAAATGGAAACAGTATAGTTAGTTCGTATACTAGCGTTCAAATATTACTTGAAACGTTTTCATTATTGAGCCATTATCCACCAGAACATAGTAGAACTAAAAGCAACCTCAAAATTCATTTGGAACGTCACGGCTAAACTTTGGGTGAACTTGTAGAGACTTAAGGTTAAGTAGCTAAAAAATGATTTCACAACTTATGTATACACGTAGATAAGAAAGCTTAAGTATTCATTTACTTTCTTATTCTTTATAGGGATTATATTTCCTATTAGCTTATATTGAATGTTGTGAGCCATTGTGTGTTTGAATGATTAGTATTCCGCTCCAACTGTCTCCTGTGCACGCTATCAAATAAAGACCTATTACCAAAGATTATTGTTTCTTCTGTTACAATAGAACGGAGCGTACCTAGATACCAAAAACTTCATGAAAATCAGGGGTACAATATAGCACTTTTACTTGCAAGCACATCATGAGAACATTCAATTCTTTAAATTTTTCAGCAGCTAGGCTAGACCAAGACAATTCGCCGACCATTTTCGGTGAAAATATAACACACTCATAAATAAAAATGTCTTAATAACTGAGTAGTGTCCATTTTATCTATCCACATTTCACATAAGCGCATTCACACTTGATGTAAGCAGCAATTTGCTATTGTTATACATTCGTGGATATATCTGAAGATAAATCACTCATAGTACTAACGACGGCACTAGTTTGAGGTCCAGCAACGTTTTCGAACATATATGTGTAGACAATGCTGTTTTGTCTAAACAATGTTAAATATTTCAAGACCTCGTCCCAGACAACATAGAAAACACTTTATGTACGCAACTCATAATTTGTCAACCACATCCTATTTTAGACACTTCAGGAAATCACGAGGAACTAATTGAGGTTTTTCAGGTATACCTTACCAGAGAACTACCGCACAGCTATGATCGATACTGACAGCAAAAATAGACTGCGAAACAGTAAATGATAGTAAATGACGATGGGGCACACAAATGCATACGAAGCACAAAATCGGCAACATAGGACACGAAGGTCAAAGAAACCCAGCACAAATTATGGCTTTGGAATACGTCACATCCGAAAGAACTAATATAAGTTGACTCCGAGAGAGTTGCCTTAATTTTTAGTCTAATCTGTTCTTCAGCTATAACCACATCTTAAAATCTCAACACAGAAGCAAAGCATATTGCGAGACAACCAACTGTTTTAAGACGATAGGGGACTTTAAGGCTGAAATACGCGACAAATGCATCAACGTTGACCTGAAGGTCACAGTTTCAGCAAAATACTGACCTTTCACTAATAGAGCCAACAAAAATCTGGAGTTTGATCAAAAATCAAATACCGGGAAATTCAACACTATTAACACCATGAACAAAAACTTAGGACCTTTATAATGCTTTGACAAAAAACATGTAGCTTTTGCATAAACTTAGATCATAGATGAACGCAATATGAATGACGAAGGGTGAGGTAAGAATGAAAAGCCGTATAAATGGAACTACTTATTTTCAAATGATTACCTCCTTAAAAATTATTCTAAGACAATGTCGTCTTACACTAGCATTAATGTCATTAGTGCTAAGCTACGCTAATCAAATGTAAGTTACCAATCTAAAACGGTTTTAAATAAAATGCACTCTTAACTGTAATAAGCAATATGCTAACGTTAAACCCACTTGCCACCCTAGAAATAAATAGCATTTAGTTACTTATTCCTTCTGTCGGACTGCAGCACGAAAATAAATGAAGACCAAGATATATAATTAATACAATTAATATAATGCATACAACAGTTTTCTATCAAAGGTAGAAAAACTACCTAAGAGGGTAACACGTAAGTATGGTTAAAAGCACGGTGTTTATGAGCATTGTGGGACAACTTTAAAATATCAAATGATATCTTATATTATCGTTTCGGCCCAATATTACACTCAGCGACTAGTAGTTCCTTAGTCAGCTTTTGCAACAGTGGTATCTGCATTACACCAACAGTTAGGACATTCTAGGGCAAATAAAACGATTGATGCTGTACGAAAAAGACATTGGTGGCCTCACCAAAATCTATATATTATGAACTTCTACCACTTCTGTTTAGAGTATCAAAGTATCAAAAACCTTCATAGCTAAAACAAAGCACCACTGATACCGATAATAGTAGGGCACAATATGGCTTAACTGAATATTATTAGGACCATCACCAGTAATCACGAACAGCAACGACAGCAACTATATTTTGGTAATTTGACATCATTTCACGAATGATGGCAATTCCTCTGGCTAGAATAGACACCAATACGACTGGACAAGCTATCTCCCATCACTGGATAAGTAGGTGGGGAGCACCCAAGCAATTTTACTCCAGTCGAGGCTCCAATTTGGAGAGTATAGTAACCTAGCGAACACTGTCTCATACTGGGGACTTAAATTACTAGAACGACAGCATACTATTCTCAAGAAAAAAGCCTAGTAGAACGAACAAACAGGACACTGATGGCACAACTATGAGTTTTCGTGAGCCGAAAAAACCCCCGTGAATGGGACCGGGCACTTGCTTAGTGTTTGATGGCTTACAGAACAAGCATTCATAGATCCACATGTCAGCAGTCTCACTTCGTGGTTCATCATCATCATTAATGCCTGTTACTCTATGTGAAATATTGGCCACTGACCACCATTCTACAACCAACTGTGTCCTGGGCTTTTATTCCTAGTTCTTCCCAAGTTCTCTTCATTCTCTTCATTTCTGTTTCCGAATCCCGACCCAATGTGTTTCTAGATCTTCCTCCCATCCTTTGACCTTTAGGATTCCAAGTTAGTGCTTGTATTGTGACGCAGTTTGGTCATTTCCTCAACGTGTATTTTATCCACCCCCCAGCTTCTTTTCCTAATTTCCTCCTTGCCTGGAAGTTAATTTGTATCTGCCATAGGAGATTGATGTTGATGGTATCCGGCCAACGGTTCAGAAGCAACCCACGCAGACAACTATTTATAATTACTTGTATCTTCTGAATGATGCTTTTCGTAGTTCAAGTGTCAGCTCCATACAACAGAACTGTCTTCCCATTTGTATTGAAAATTTTAACTTTAATGTTGGCTTATGGTTGGTTTGAGTTGCAGATGTTTTTCAGTTGCGAAAACGTTTCTCTTGCCTTTCCAATCCGCACCTTCACATGTGCATCAGACCCTCCTTGTTTATCGATGATGATGCTCAAGTATGTAAAGGATTCTACATCCTGCAGAATTTCTTTATCAAATGAAAGTGGGTTAGTGTTGGTTGTTTTGTATAGGAGGATCTTGCTTTTTCCTTTGTGTATGTTGAAGCCTACTGCTGCCCAGGCTACTGCTACCTTGTTTGTCCTCATCTACATTTGTTGCTGTATGTGGGATAGTAGAGCTAAATCATCTGCAAATGTCTAAGTCATCCAGTTCGATTGATGTTGTTCACTCTATTCCGAGATTGTCTTGAGATGATGTTATCTTCATGATCCAGTCAACCACCATCAGGAACAGGAAGGGCTAGAGTAAGCATCCTTGTTTGCTTCCTGTCTTCACTTTGAATGAATCAGTGAGCTGACCTTCATGCACGATCTTACAATGTAGTCGGTCTTAAGAGTCCCGTATGATGTTGACTATCCTCTCGGGTACGCCATAATGTCATAGAAGGCTCCATAATGTCCTACCATCCACGCTATCGAATGCTTTTTCATTGTCGAGGAAGTTGGTGTAAAGTGGTGAATTCCATTCATTTGATTGTTCAACAACGAACCGCAGAGTAGTGATTTGGTCGATACATGATCAGTCTTAACGAAATCCGGCCAGTAGATCTCGAAGTTGGGCGTCGACTGGGTCTTTCATTCGGTTCAATAACACTCTGTTGAACACTTTTCCTGGTATTAAAATAAGAGTGATGCCTCTGCTAAGATCTCCATTCTTTGGAATCTTGACGAGGTACCTTTCTTTCCAGTCTGCTAGCAATTGTTTTTCTTCCCGAATTTTTCTGAAGACAATGTGGAGTATCTTAGCAGTTGCTTCTATATCTGTCCTCAGTGTCTCCACTGGTATGTTGTCTGGCCCTGTTGACTTGTCACTTTTTATTTGACACTAGGATGGCCATTTTGATTTCTTTGACTGTTGGTGGATCAGTGTTTATGAGGAGATTCATGACTGCTGCTTCGACGACTGGTGGGTTCAGTAAAGCAAGTCTATTCAAGAGTTCTTTGAAATGTTTTACCCACCCGTTTTGTTGTTCATTCACTTCAGTGATTGGTTTGCCAGCCTTGCTCTTGATTGATTGTTCTGGCTTACTGAATTTCCAAGCTAACTTCGTTGTTTCGTATAGGTGCCTCACGTTTCCTTCTCTTGCAGCTTTTTCCTCCGTCATTGCTAGGTCCTCAACATGTTTCCGTTTATCCAACCTGATGCTCCTAATCACCTGCTTTCGACTTTTAAGTATTCGACCTGTGCTTTGGCTTTCTCTGTTCTTGTTTGGCTGTTGATAACTGCTAAGTTTTGTTTATTCCTTCTCGGATCTTGTCCAGAGTACCGACAGAAATCCATTATTTATGATGTTGTTTCTTGCTATTCAAAATCTCCTGACATGTTGAAATTACTAATCTTTAATCTCTTTCCAATTGTCTTCCATATTACATAACACCTTTTTCTAGTAGATCATAAAATACCTGAAACTTATTGTCCAGGGTTATGTTGAACTCGTTGCGTTTGTTAGTATCCTAAAGAAGGGGTGTGTTAAACTTTCGTAATACTGCTGCTCCAGTTATCCAGTGCTTTTTTGGTTTCACTTCCATTTTAGCCACCACCAGAAGATGGATCTGAAGCCATGCAGTTTTGTGTATGCGTTTGTGGGAGAATACAGTGCCTTCTATAATCATTTTGTTGAAGGCACATAGGTTTGATAACCTCTCATCGTTTTTGTTCCTTTCTTCCAGTCCATATCATCCCACGATGTCTTCTTATCCAGTTTTGTACATTCTGTTGAAGTTTCCTGTCAAAATGGTTAGGTCCTTAACTGAGCACTTATAAATGGTTGATTGTAGCCTAGCATTGAACTGGTGTTTGTCATCTTCGTGGCTGTCTATGGTGGGTGCCAAGCACTGAGTGATATCCATCGTAATCCCTCTTTAACTGAAGCGTGCTTGAAGGATGCTTTGATGATCCAAGGTCCATGAGGTTCTTATCCTGTAAGGGCCTTCCATGTTTCTTGGGACAACAGTTAGTGCTATTCCTTGTGTGTGCGAGGCGTTTTCTTCTTCGTGATCGGAGTACAAAAGCACTTCGCCCGAGGAGCCTTTACTGTCCAACTTGCATCAAATCGGTTTCAATTATTCCAAGCATCTTCAGGTTGAATCTTTTTATTTCTACAATTATTTAGATGCTTCTTCCTGTCTCCCACATCGAGCGGACATTCCAAGTACGTATCATATTGGTTGCTCTGGTTGTCAGAAATGACATCGGCCTCGCGGCTTCCGACGAATATCGGCTTTCACCATGAGTCGTCATAACTCTATAAAAATGAAGACGTTTAAACTCCCAGGGCAGAGTTAAAGTGATGATAAAGGTTTTTACTGGTTAGCTAGGCTGTTGTTTCACGGGATGGGGTCGCTCACTTCATGATCATCCCTCCTTTTTCTCTATATGGGCACGGGACCTGCAGCAACCCTAGAGGAGCTCTAGGCGGAGTTCACTTAATGTTTACGTTGCGAGAAATGACATTGCCATTTGCTCTGATTGGGAGCGGTTGCGGAGACGACAGGCTATTAGCATCGGAGCACGTCATTCGATTAGGAAGAAATCTCTGCAAGACTCGCCAGTTGATAAGTGATATCCTACAAACAAAACAAATATATTCAAGATAATACTTGGGTAGAAATGTACATGAAACTCCTCTACAATCAGGTGAAAAAGTATTATTAATGAAGCAGACCCCACCACATTGGAACAGTGCTTTAAGAAAGAGAGATCTGTATAACTATAGTAAGTGACCCTCAGTGCTCCAGGGATACAATCATACTTTCTTGATTTATGTTACAGGCCAACGGTGTGTCACGGTAAGTAGATCATCTAATCCTTGGCAGGCAATCGCAATCAATGAGCAAATATAATGGGTACCTTCTGAAATGGCTAAGTGTTAGATCTATAGTGGTAAAAGTTAGCTCTGTCGCTTTAAATTAGTTTACAATTACTAGCAGAGTACTATAAGAATCACTTCTCTTGTTACTGTTTATAAATGACCTTCCTACTAACCATTCTATATGCAGAAAATCCTAAGATTTGAAAGAAAATTCATGGTCTTCTGACATTAGGATTCTTCAGGATGACCTGGAAAATATATACAAGTGTGCTTACAGTAACTCAGTCCCGTTTAATACGAATGAGTGGGAAATGCTAAAGGTAAACAATCGGGATACATTCTCCACATACACATCTTGTAGGTCCAGTATTACCCACTCTACCTTAAAAAAGATCCAGTCCTAACTCTCAATAATTCTCAAGAAGTATCTTATCACAAGCATTTTTTGACTAACATAACCTTGAGGTTTCTGTCTAGAATCTTAGATGATTAGACTCCGGAATTCTTCACCTGTATCTACTATACTTATTCAAGACCTCACTCTGAAAAAAATTCATGGATTATGTTCCATTATCATAAGTAGAAAATCACAATTGTAGGACAAATCCAAAGAAGAGCAACCACAAAGTTGATGGGACTAAAGTATAGACTCTTCCCAGGTCAACTTAAAGCATCAAAATTACATCGTGTACAGTGCAAAAGAGTTAGGGGAATATGATCTTGATGTGTCGTTTAGCTCATGACCTTATCCATTCTAATAGAGTGCTGGTAAGATTTGGTCCCAAACTTAACCTAAGAGAAAACCTCTATTGGATAGAATATGGAAAAGCTTGTACAAAAAAATCGCACTTACATTTTTGAAGTTAGGAAAAGTAGGCTATGAAATTCCCTACCTAATGAGGTTGTATAAGCGCTTTCCGCTGAATCTTTCAGAAGAAGGTTCAACGAACATCTATACTCCATAGTCACTGAGAGAATTTTTAACTCCTAATTTAATAACTTTGTTCTTAGTTTCAAGAGCAGTATAATTAGTACTGTATTTTGTACAACCATGAGCATCCCTACTACCTAGGTACAGATTTCAGGGGAAGATTGTTCGATGACTTTGACGAGCAAAGTTGAGGTTGAATGGTGCCGGGCATTGTGATTGTAGTCACTATGACCTTGAGGTCAACGTTCCGCATGTAATTGGCTGGGTATGGTTCTAGTTATGTTGGCCGACAGAAGTTTAGTTATTTGTATTATTACAGCACGTTATAACTATATAACATTTCCAGCCATGACTCTTAGTAGTGTCTGAGATATTTGCTTAGCCAACTTCACACTATCGACATTGTTCGCATGGACTCCAGTCATATGATCCATGAAATGGTGTCATAATGCCAAACGGTTAGTGACCACGGGAAATTCATATCTATAATGACGATGGGATGTATACAATTTCTAGTCATCTGTGCATATTTTTGTTCTCGATAAGACGTATCAAAGTCAATTTACCCACTTTGTCTTTACAGTTCTTCTGTTGCTGTCTATCTCTTGGGACAACAATAATGACACCAGAATACATATTTGTCACGTTCCTGCTCAAAGTCTGATCTCACTTATTCCAAGTATACAGCTACGAGTAATTTATACGATGCATTCTTTTATGTCAGCTATACCTTATTAGCACAATTTCATTTAAATTAGAAAACGTACCATCCCAAATATGCTCTGTGACCCTGAGAAATGATTCCTTAAATCTTATTGTCTGGCATTATAATTCTTTTCTATTGCCTTATGTTTCTAGGTAAGTATCGAGTAAATATATCTACTACAGAATCACTGGTTTCGAACCATGTTATTGCTTTTACGTGTTGCATTTACCTCAGTCAGGAAATCAACACCTAGACTAAGGAAAAAACCTAGTATCCGGTCTTTTGTTATTCGATGCATATTTTCTTGAACATTCATGTTAAGAATATAGTTTATGTTTCATTCTTTTGCTTCACTTCATAGAGTGCTTCAGTTACTTTTATCATCGTTACTAAGGGTGATTTATACGAATTGCATTCACCCTTCATAATTAAAATAGCAGATTTTGATGCAAACCATTCATAAATTGCTTTTACGCTCAAATCTGTGCAATGTTCGCCGTTTATGTAATAGCCTTCTATATGGCGACGAAATAGTAATTTCGGAGAAGGCTCTAGTGTCGCAAAATTCAGTTAAACATAAAGTCAAAGTTAACACTACTCCTGGAAAAAACCTATTAATTCCTAATGTGAAACAAAATTTTTATCCGGAGTTGGATGAAAATGATCCAAAAATCAAGTAACAGCGAGCCGATTGCTTATTTTTTTCCTTAGAGAAGTGATGTTCCGTAGTCAGGCGTCATTAGTCGGATTCTAGTTCTAAAAATCAGAAACCTTGTAGATACCCCACCATTATCCTTGAAGGAAGCAAATTGATATCAGATGCACTTTCTACTGGGGGAAAAGCCACATCCTTGTTCTTTTCTTCACCGAAGGTTCTTCAGCAAGTTGGTGATTTAAACAATGTATTAAATGTCTATTATGTCAAGCACAGAATCATGAGTCAACTGTCATCTCTGAAAACGCCTCCTGGAGTAATAGGTAGATTTACTTATATTTTGTGACTGCGATCTGATGCTTCGTGTTATAGTATATGTTGATGATGATGATGATCAGTATGTGTATAGATATTTAAAAAACGCTGCTTCACCTTTAATTAATGTGTTATATGTCTCTACACTGCAAATGTGAGGAGAACACGATTTGTTTAGTTTTTGTAGGATCTGGTTATGCCTCATAAAGTGACATGGGGTAGATCTTTGATTGTTGAACTGGAGTTTGTATTTCATGCCTTACTTTTGCCCATTTCATTTCTATTAATGTTTACTACCAGATGTGGTTTCAAAATGGTAATCACTAGTTAATATATGCAGTTTACTTGCAGGAGCTTCTCAGCTATCTTGGGGGGAGCTTCTACTGCTATACTATCAATCGTCTGGTTTACACATTGAATATGAAATGTGCATTTGCAACACAAATATAAATTCCCTAAAACTAGATGCTTGACTAACCCTTACATTTAGATCTGTATAATCACTGGTAAAGAGTACCGCTTTTTTAGTTAGTGTCGTTTGCCCGCAAGAAATATATATTTATGCTCGAAGCATTACAACAATCGATCGCTCCAAATATATGACGTCAGTAGTGTTGACGAGTCTGTATTCAAGTGATTATTAAAGCTCATTTTTTCAACTCTCGATAAATTAGCAAGAAGCTTTCAGCCTATGGATTTTAACTTTGCTATTTGATGTTGTTTTGGTTCACTCAACATAAACAGATTATGTATCCAGAATCATTTACGTTACCGTTGAGTCATGCGCTCGTAAGACACAATACTTAAGTCATTCATGTAACTTCTGAGTTGGTATAAACAGATCATTTTACGATCTACAAGCCATTCGACGTTTATTATATCAAGATTTTCAGAACCTACCTACTTAGAAAAGTACACTATGCTGTTTACAAAAAATTCAATACTATACAACTGGATACCCCTCAGATTTTACTTTTGGTCATATGTAATAGCGTCTCAGGTGGCTAAAGTGCATGACCTCCAGAATCCTGTATAGAATTTATTAATAAACCGACACAACTGTCGTTCATTACGCAATTCAGCGTCACCAATCAATAGTTTCGTCCACTTAACCTTGCATAATAATGAGCGATACAAAATCTACTTGAATGGAATAAATGAGACATTCTCAGATGATCAAAGTTGGTGTTGTTAGGCGGTATGGTTGATCAAATAGTGGATTTCATTAGTATCAGACGTAGAATCTCAGCAATTTCTACAAATAACGCTAATCTGAAAGAATCACAAAACCTCGGCTCATAGAGTAAGTTGCCGCACATCCAACGTTTTATAATAAGATTGATGGTGTGACTGGTGATTTAGATTCACATAATCCACTATAAGTTTCTCAAGCTAAGTTAATACTGTTTTTTCCTTACAAGGCTCTTATCACACGGTGTATTGTAAATCCGTATCTTGTTATTTTAGTGAACGGATAGAATACCGACATATTGGTGGTACGCGATGAGTATAGCTTAATAGTAACAAGTCACACGACAGGGTTATTGATGTGAGCTTCTTACTTACTTACTTACGCCTGTTAACCCTCTCGGAGGAGCGTAGGTCGCTCACCAGTATTCTCCATTCAACTCTGTCCTGAGCAATCCTTTCTAGCTATCTCCAGTTGCTGTTCATCCTTTTAATGTCTGCTTCCAGCTCTCGACGTAGTGTGTTCATCGCCCTTCTTCTTTTCCGTTGTCCAACAGGATTCCAAGTTAGTGCTTGTCTCGTGATACAGTCTGATGATTTCCGCGATGTATGTCCTAGTCCATTTCCAACGTCGTTTCCTGATTTCCTCTTCAGCTGGAAGTTGGTTTGTTCTCTTCCATAGTAGGCTGTTGCTGATGGTTTCCGGCCAACAGACATTCAATATTCTGCGTAGACAGTTGTTGATAAATACCTGTACTCTTCTGAGGATGTTTGCAGTAGTTCTCCACGTTTCAGCTCCATACAGAAGAACTGTCTTGACGTTCGAATTGAAGAGTTTAACTTTGAGGTTGGTAGACAGTTGTTTGGACCCCCATATATTTGTCAACTGTAGGAATGCTGCCCTTGCTTTGCCGATCCTTGCCCCTACATCTGCATCTGATCCTCCTTGTTCATCGATGATGCTTCCCAGGTATGTGAAGGTATCCACTTCTTCCAGAGTTTCACCATCAAGTTCAATTGGGTCGGTGCTCTCTGTGTTGAATTTGAGGATCTTGCTCTTTCCCTTATGTATGTTCAGGCCTATTGATGCTGAGGTTGCTGCTACGTTGGTTGTCTTGACTTGCATTTGCTGGTGTGTATGGGATAGAAGTGCTAGATCATCCGCGAAGTCCAGATCATCGAGTTGCATCCTACTTCTCCATTGAATTCCGTGCTTTCCCCCAGATGTAGAGGTTTACATGATCCAATCAACCACTAGAAGGAAGAGGAAAGGCGAGAGCAAACAGCCTTGTCTGACACCGGTTCTCACTGGGAATGCATCTGTCAGCTGTCCTCCATGCACGATTCTGCACTGTAGTCCGTCGTAAGAATTCCGGATGATGTTGACGAGTTTCTCTGGTACACCGTAGTGTCGAAGAAGTTTCCATAGTGATCTCCTGTCTACACTGTCAAACGCCTTCTCATAGTCAATTAAGTTGATTTACAGTGACGAGTTCCATTCAATTGATTGTTCAACGATGATCCGTAGTGTTGCGATTTGGTCTGTGCACGACCGATCCTTACGGAAACCAGCCTGTTGATCTTGAAGTTGAGCATCCACCGAGTCTTTCATTCTATTCAACAAAACTCTGTTGAAGACTTTCCCTAGTACTGACAATAGTGTGATTCCTCCATAGTTCTCACATTTGCTCAAATCTCCTTTCTTTGGTATCTTGATAAGGTATCCTTCTTTCCAGTCTGCCGGCACTTGTTCTTCCTCCCATATCCTCTTGAATAAAACGTGGAGCATCCTCGCCGTTATGTCTATGTCTGACTTGAGTGCTTTGGATGGTATATTGTCAGGTCCTGCTGCTTTCCCACTTTTGGTCTGTCTGATAACTATCTAAATTTCTTCCATCGTTAGCGGATTGACATCTATCGGGAGGTCTGTAGACGCTGTTTCGATGTCTGGTAGGTTCGGTGGAGCTGGTCTATTCAAGAGTTCCTCAAAATGTTCTACCCATCTGTTTCTTTGTTCTTGAATCTCGGTGATTAGCTTGCCTTCTTTGTTCCTGACCGGTCGCTCTGCTTTACTATATTTGCCTGCCAGTTTCTTCGTTGTGTCGTATAGCTGTTTAATATTTCCTTCTCTTGCAGCTTTTTCCGCTGTCGTTGCAAGGCGTTCGATATACTTCCGTTTGTCGGCTCTAATGCTCTTCTGTACTTGCTTATTTGTTTCTGTACATTCACTTTTGTTAGGGATTTGATTTTCTCTGCTCTAGTTCGGCTGTTGTTGATTTCTGCCTTCTTGTTCCTCCTTTGTTGAATTTTGTTCAGGGTCTCTGTGGAAATCCATTCCTTATAATGGTGTTTCTTGCGGCCCAGAGCCTCTTGACATGTTGAAGTTAGTGCCTCTTTGATTCCTTTCCAGTTGTCCTCCATGGTAGTTTCTTCCTCGTTCAGCAGATCTTGTAAGGCTTGAAACCTGTTGTTGAGAGTTATTTTGAATTCCTTGAGTTTGTTAGTATCTCGGAGAGAGGCTGTATTGAACCATTTTAATGCTGTTACTCCAGTTATCCATTACTTCTTTAGCTTCAGTTTAATTTTGCCTACCACTAGGTGGTGATCTGAAGCTATATCAGCTCCTCTCCTGTTTCTCACATCTTCCATTGATCTTCTGAATTTTTTATTGATGCATATATGATCAATTTGATTCTCTGTAGTATGATCTGGTGAGACCCATGTAACCTTGTGTATGCGTTTGTGGGGGGAATATTGTGCCACCTATAACCATTTTGTTGAAAGCGCATAGATTTGTGAATCTTTCACCATTCTCATTTCTTTCTCCCAGTCCCTGTTGTCCCATGATGTCTTCGTATCCGGTGTTGTCCATTCCGACTTTGGTGTTTAGGTCTAAGAAAGCGCGCACTGCACTTGTAGGATGGGAACCACATGGACCCAGGATCATCAAATGTTATGCACCTGCCAACGATGGCAACGACGAGGAAAAAGATCAGTTTTATGATAGGCTGCAGTCAATTATAGCGAAGTGTCCAGGTAAGGATCTGACAATCCTAATGAGGGACCTAAACACCAAAGTCGGAATGGACAACATCGGATACGAAGACATCATGGGACAACAGGGACTGGGAGAAAGAAATGAGAACGGTGAAAGATTCACAAATCTATGCGCTTTCAACAAAATGGTTATAGGTGGCACAATATTCCCCCCACAAACGCATACACAAGGTTACATGGGTCTCACCAGATCATACTACAGAGAATCAAATTGATCATATATGCATCAATAAAAAATTCAGAAGATCAATGGAAGATGTGAGAAACAGGAGAGGAGCTGATATAGCTTCAGATCACCACCTAGTGGTTGGCAAAATTAAACTGAAGCTAAAGAAGTAATGGATAACTGGAGTAACAGCATTAAAATGGTTCAATACAGCCTCTCTCCGAGATACTAACAAACTCAAGGAATTCAAAATAACTCTCAACAACAGGTTTCAAGCCTTACAAGATCTGCTGAACGAGGAAGAAACTACCATGGAGGACAACTGGAAAGGAATCAAAGAGGCACTAACTTCAACATGTCAAGAGGCTCTGGGCCGCAAGAAACACCATTATAAGGAATGGATTTCCACAGAGACCCTGAACAAAATTCAACAAAGGAGGAACAAGAAGGCAGAAATCAACAACAGCCGAACTAGAGCAGAGAAAATCAAATCCCTAACAAAAGTGAATGTACAGAAACAAATAAGCAAGTACAGAAGAGCATTAGAGCCGACAAACGGAAGTATATCGAACGCCTTGCAACGACAGCGGAAAAAGCTGCAAGAGAAAGAAATATTAAACAGCTATACGACACAACGAAGAAACTGGCAGGCAAATATAGTAAAGCAGAGCGACCGGTCAGGAACAAAGAAGGCAAGCTAATCACCGAGATTCAAGAACAAAGAAACAGATGGGTAGAACATTTTGAGGAACTCTTGAATAGACCAGCTCCACCGAACCCACCAGACATCGAAACAGCGTCTACAGACCTCCCGATAGATGTCAATCCGCTAACGATGGAAGAAATTTAGATAGTTATCAGACAGACCAAAAGTGGGAAAGCAGCAGGACCTGACAATATACCATCCAAAGCACTCAAGTCAGACATAGACATAACGGCGAGGATGCTCCACGTTTTATTCAAGAGGATATGGGAGGAAGAACAAGTGCCGGCAGACTGGAAAGAAGGATACCTTATCAAGATACCAAAGAAAGGAGATTTGAGCAAATGTGAGAACTATGGAGGAATCACACTATTGTCAGTACTAGGGAAAGTCTTCAACAGAGTTTTGTTGAATAGAATGAAAGACTCGGTGGATGCTCAACTTCAAGATCAACAGGCTGGTTTCCGTAAGGATCGGTCGTGCACAGACCAAATCGCAACACTACGGATCATCGTTGAACAATCAATTGAATGGAACTCGTCACTGTAAATCAACTTAATTGACTATGAGAAGGCGTTTGACAGTGTAGACAGGAGATCACTATGGAAACTTCTTCGACACTACGGTGTACCAGAGAAACTCGTCAACATCATCCGGAATTCTTACGACGGACTACAGTGCAGAATCGTGCATGGAGGACAGCTGACAGATGCATTCCCAGTGAGAACCGGTGTCAGACAAGGCTGTTTGCTCTCGCCTTTCCTCTTCCTTCTAGTGGTTGACTGGATCATGTAAACCTCTACATCTGGGGGAAAGCACGGAATTCAATGGAGAAGTAGGATGCAACTCGATGATCTGGACTTCGCGGATGATCTAGCACTTCTATCCCATACACACCAGCAAATGCAAGTGAAGACAACCAACGTAGCAGCAACCTCAGCATAAATAGGCCTGAACATACATAAGGGAAAGAGCAAGATCCTCAAATTCAACACAGAGAGCACCGACCCAATTGAACTTGATGGTGAAAATCTGGAAGAAGTGGATACCTTCACATACCTGGGAAGCATCATCGATGAACAAGGAGGATCAGATGCAGATGTAGGGGCAAGGATCGGCAAAGCAAGGGCAGCATTCCTACAGTTGACAAATATATGGGGGTCCAAACAACTGTCTACCAACCTCAAAGTTAAACTCTTCAATTCGAACGTCAAGACAGTTCTTCTGTATGGAGCTGAAACGTGGAGAACTACTGCAAACATCCTCAGAAGAGTACAGGTATTTATCAACAACTGTCTACGCAGAATATTGAATGTCTGTTGGCCGGAAACCATCAGCAACAGCCTACTATGGAAGAGAACAAACCAACTTCCAGCTGAAGAGGAAATCAGGAAACGACGTTGGAAATGGATAGGACATACATCGCGGAAATCATCAGACTGTATCACGAGACAAGCACTAACTTGGAATCCTGTTGGACAACGGAAAAGAAGAAGGGCGATGAACACACTACGTCGAGAGCTGGAAGCAGACATTAAAAGGATGAACAGCAACTGGAGATAGCTAGAAAGGATTGCTCAGGACAGAGTTGAATGGAGAATACTGGTGAGCGACCTACGCTCCTCCGAGAGGGGTAACAGGCTTAATGTTAGTTATATGTTATGAAAATAACATCACTCGGTATATTTAGTGATCAAATAACACGTTTGTCTGCAAAATATTAGCTATGAAATCGAATACAAATATGAGTTAGTTATAAACAAGTGGTCTGAAGCTACAGAGTTTGTATTTCTCTCACATGTCGATTAAATTAAGTCTTAACGACTAATCTTAATCCTTGTCCTCTTGTATCACCCTTTCGCCAATCTTTATGTGCGTCTATTTTATAGGGTCGGTAGAATGACCCTGTGTATTTATCGGTTTCCACAACTCTTGATTGGTGAAATTTTTTTCATTAAGCTAGCATTAGATCATTCGTTCAGTTGTTGGAGTTTTAAAAAAGTTAACACTTGTAAAGTGAATTAATATTTGGGCAACAAGAACAAATCTATGAGCTAATAACTAAAAAACCGTCAATCAAATTATTAATAGATTCGAGTCTGAATATTGTTTTACAAACTATTTATTTTGCTTTTTAGCCGTTTTTGAACTGCCACAACCAAATCATTTTCACGGTAAAAGCACCAAGTATCACTTACCTGTTACGCTTATACTCGACCGAATTAACGATCCTGGAAATATGGGGAGTTTAATTCGTTCAGCTGCAAGTTTTGGTTTGAATTCTATTCTAGTGACGAAAGGTATCTGTCACATTTTGTAGGCTTCTGTTTATATTATACAGTAGTCTGTATAATTTTTTACATGATTTATTGCATCCGTTTATTTCCTTCATGTAGTAATTAACAGCTTGTTGACTCTGTCTTTATACTAAAAATCATTATATTATATTTCATATTTTTACTTCATATGGCGTGCAGCATGTTTGGTTCAAAGATTGTCGAGTGTTTTATGCAAATACTAACACTAGATAATTTTATCGAAGTCGTAAACTAGAGATAAGAGGGTTCAATCATTAAAATAAGTGTAAGATCTAAGAATGGTCATTTATATCAAGGAATTTCTTTTCAAGTATAATATAGAGATATTCTTCAAAGTTTCTTTTTAGTATGTAACCGTATTCAGATCACTGCTTGAGCATCTTTCTCAGTTGTTTTTCAGCATCGTGCAAGTCATAAACTTTAATTTTATGCACTTGAAGTAACGAGGTACATAAAGCAGATTTATTTGTCTTAGACAAAACAAATATCGCTTTAAAGAATTCAATAAAAAAATATCAGAAATATAACGATATTTATGATTGTGTCAATAAATGAGAAAGAAAGTAGACAGTATATGAAACTAGTCTAAATGTATTATTTAATTTGTATTGTGATTGGCAAGTGGAATCCAGGACGCGCGTTTCGTCCTATTTGGGACTCATTGGCTGGATGTACCTGCATCCCAATGTTGATGTTCATAGTGGGATTCGAGGCAATCCGCTCAGGATGCACATATCGCAACAGTGACTGACTAGCTTCAGTCTATAACAAATCAATGGGAATATACAAATTCATCCTACTAGTCTGAATGTAGTTAATGAGCACATAACTGAAGGATGTACACTATTTATTGTAAGGTAAAAGAATAAGTATATCGTTCCCATAGCGACCAGTTTTAAGCCATTTAACCTAAAGTCAGCTTTCTTCAATAAGCACCTGTTTTGTCTAATCTTTTCCTTTTCTTTTAAACAGTAACGTCTTTATTACTGATTCGATCGCCCTCAATTCAATGTGTCTTTTTACTATCAGACAGACAGACAGATACAACGCAGAACTTCGTACGTACGTACATCAGTTCAGGTCGCCATACCACATCAGCACAGAGACGCAACTGTCAGTTCAAATCCAAGAGTGATAACGATAATAGAAGTATTAGCAGTAATGCAGATAATTAGGGAGCGAAGATATGATTCGAAAAGTATAATTCAGTGAGATAAATTTGAAAGGAGAAAGATAGAGAATTCAGAAGGTTAGATTTTGAGAGAACACAAAGAGTGGATGCACCTGCGCCATTGCGAACGATTCTGAGCCATGTCGTTCAAGGTCTCTAACCATTGGTGACTTTCGTCTCGCGGACCCCAACCACGCAGCCTACATCTACCAACATGACTTAGTCTGCTTGTCAGTGACTTCATCGATTTCTGCCATGTTTTGGTTTGGCCGCCCCTAGTTTTCTTCCAACCTATTCCTACACCGCAAAACATAGCACGTCGAGGCAGTCGGTAGTTAGACATGCGTAACACATGTCCCAACCACCTCAACTGATGAAGTTTCAATACCTCATCTATTGATTTGCCCTCCTTTCCTAGAACCCGTTTCCTAACGACAGCATTGCTCACTCGGTTGTCCCATGATACACGAGCAATGCTTCGGAGACACCTATGATCGAAGACCAGTAACCTACGAATGTCCTCTACTCTTAACGGCCATGTTTCGCTACCGTATAGTAGGACAGAGCGAACTGCTGCACGATACACTCGTCCTTTGGTTAGCAAGCGGATATCTCGCCTGCGCCATAAGTGACGCAACTTGGCAAAAGCCAATCGAGCTTTCTGTATCCGTGCTGAGATTTCGTCAGTCACCAGGCCATCAGCACTGATGAGACTCCCCAGATACGTGAAGCGGTCTACATGCTCGACTACTTCACTCCCTATCACTAGTTCAGGTGCCGATGCAACCCAATCCTGAAGCAACATTTTGCATTTCGAGGGGGAAAATCGCATCCCGAATATGCTTGCATTGTTGCTCAAGGTAGTCAGAAGACTCTGCATTTTGTCAGCGTCTTCACCGAATAGGACTATGTCATCAGCATACTCTAAGTCAGTAAGCGAGGCTCCTGGTAGTAAGTCAACTCCTGAAAAATCAGACGAAGACATGGTTATATCTAGGAGCATGTCTATGACAAAATTAAACAAGAATGGGGAAAGTGGACATCCTTGACGGACACCACTTGAAGTGAGGAATTCCGATGACAGTTCGCCATATGCTCTCACTCGACCTGTAGTTTTAGAGTAGAGAGCTCGTATAAGGTTAATGTACTTCTTTGGTACACCTTTCAATGACAGACACTGCCACAGAACCTCACGATCAACAGAGTCGAATGCCGCCTTTAGGTCCAGGAAGACAACTATTGTAGGGCGCCTAAATGTGTGTCTGTGTTCCAGGACCTGTCGCAGTGTGAAGATGTGGTCTATACAGCCACGTCCAGGTCTGAATCCAGCCTGGTTTTCTCTAGTCTGCTCTTCACGAGCTCTAGTTAAGCGTCTAAGTATAATCGATGCTAATAATTTAGAAACTATATTAGTCAGACTGATTCCCCTGTGATTGTCACAAGAAGACTTTTGTCCTTTCTTATAAATTGGGACAATCAGGGATTGAGACCAGTCAGATGGTATTACGCCCAGTTCCCAGATTTTACCTAAGATTTCAGTCAATCTAGCTGCTATAACTGGACCACCATCCTTAAAAATTTCAGGGGTAAGCCTATCAGGACCTGCTGCTCTACCTCGCTTCAGATTTCCTATAGCCTTCTCAATTTCATAAAGACTAGGAGGAGTTAAGTCGATTTGCCATTCAGGATGACTGGGGATCGTGGGCAACCGAAGTGTGGCTGAAGGCCAGTTGAACTGATCCCTAAAATGTTCCGCCCATCGGTCCAATCTCCTGGACTGAGAATGAATTGTAATCCCATCCCTTTCCGAGATAGTCTCACTCACATTCGGATCCCTAATACCAGTTTCCTTAATAAGTCGAAAAAGTTGCCTACTGTTGCCTATCGCCGCTGCCTTTTCCATCGTTTTTGCTTTCGCCACCCACCACTGTTCACGGTCGTTGCGTAGGCTTTTAATCAGCCTGCGCTTCAGCTCACTTCGCTCTTTATTATATTCAGAGCCAGGTGGTATGAGTTTACGAGCATCCATCAGTTCGGTGGATGCTACTGAAATCCATGGCTTCATCCTAGCCTTATGATTTACCTTACTAGCAGATATCATTGCTGTTTCCACAGCATTTTTGATATCATTCCAACCTGCTTCCGGATGGCAATCGCTTACACGGTCGCCTAACTGCTTTTCTAGTTGTTCCTGAAATATATTCTTAGCCTTATTATCAATAAGTAAATCCCTAGGAGGCTTCATTGCTATGTCTTTCCTACGTCCAGTAAGCCTCAAACAAATACGCGCTCGCACTAAAGCATGGTCTGAATCTAAACATGTGCCCCAGAACGAGCGACAGTCCTCTATCGAACCCCTCCATCGGTGGCTGATGGCGATGTGATCTAGTTGGGTCCAACGTTGAGACGATTTTGGGGGTCGCCAGGTCAAAAGATGATTTTCCTTATGCCTAAAGTTAGTATTCGCTAGAAACAGGCGGTTATCTGAGCATAGTTGCAACAGACGATCGCCATTATCTGTTCTTTGAGCCGTGACACCATAACAACCACCCAAGTGTCTCTCATTTTCACTTAGTTTACCTACTTGAGCATTAAGGTCACCAGCCATTATAACTATATCAGAGCGCCTAGCTTTTCGGAGGAGGTCCGCAAGCTTGCTGTAAAACTCATCTTTCACCTCGTCTGAACTGCAGTCAGTGGGGGCATAGGCAGATACGACAAAGAGGCAACGACGAGTGTCCCTATCTTTCCGAGTCCTAACTGTCCCGTTCAGTCGGATAGCGCACAAGCGACTATCTACAGGGATCCAGTCTAGGAGAGCTAGTTCTGCCCTACGACTCAATGCTATACCTACACCAGCGAGACCCCGGGAAGCAGCATCCGGGCTACCGGATACACGAAGAGTAAATCGAGCTGCTTCTTTGTTTTGATACGGCGAGATCAGGTTAATGATTTTACTAGGATCCTGTATGCGCGTTTCCGAGACGCAGCATACATCGATTGAGTGAGATTCTAAAGTCTTAGCTAAGGAAGCCTGTTGCCCTATTTGACTTAATGTCCGTACATTAAAAGCTCCAACATATAGTCTAGAACGGGGTTTCAAGAGACCAGGAATGATTTTTCGTGAGCTCGCATCGTTTGCATTGGCGGTGCAGTGAGATGAAGGAATGTGAGTAGAGTTAGTCGGAGAGATAAGAGAGATATTATGGGGTGTAGAAAGGATTTGATTTTGACTAATTTGGACTCTCGTGCTTTTGCGGGTATGAGGGCAGTTGTCACTTCCCGGCTGCCCACACCGTGGAAATTTACTATCTCTAATAGGGCTTAAAGAGTGCTTGATGATTAGTGTCAATGTTCGTCTATATTTATTAGTGTGACTGTTTTGTTAATGCTGACTTTTAAATAAGGCCTATAGATTTTTTACCCCACTTCAATGAATCTTCACTGTCAGTTTTTTCAACGATTATTTCGGATTATCACTAAGTATGGATAAAGAAGTAGCATAAAATTAACCTCTTATCATGGTCAACTTGTTTAAAGTGATCACGTGATAAGTACATATCCAGGAATTTCTGATACCAGCATTTTGTAGACTGACGAACATTTGTGCAAATTACTACATAAATGATAACCGATTTGTTATTCAAGTAGATTGGCAGCACCCAAATCGTGGCTGTCAATACTTCGTTCATATAGTTTGGGGTCTTTATATTTCCACTATCCTGTTGTTTGATTATTTAACCTACCAGCCTTTAACCATGTGGTCATAGGATCAAGCTGATCAGGTTTGGCCGAAATCGGCAGCTAGGATTTTCGTTTTTAGTGTATTGAGTATGGCTCAAATTCCAGTACACAATCGTATTTGTTTGCTAAATTGTTAAACTTATGGATCTAACTTGTGGCTAACTTAATATGATCGTTACGTGGTATTAATCACACTATTTTTAATCTTTTCACTTCAGGTAGTGTAAATATTTGGAATGATAAGGTTTTAAGAGCAGGAATGTCTGGTCACTTTCGGATACCTATACATCAAGGACTAAGCTGGATTGATATTAGTCATTATTTCGGAATATGTGAAGGCTCGCCCTCTCCTGTAACAGTTCATGCAGCTGATCCTGAGCCACCTATAACCGATAAGTTAATCGATGCAGCGTGGAAAGGTGACCATATGGTGAGTTCATTTATAATCTCTACGCATTATCAATTATTTATTGTTTCCATTTTCGAATTTTGCAAGCTGAACTACATAATCGTGTGTTTGTACATTTTGTTAATGGTAAAAAAGAATATTATTTCTAGTTACTAAATAATCATGATAAAAGCTTTCGCGTATCCATCTGAACTAGTGGTCAAAAATTTGCAGCCACTAGGGCGCGGATTCGAACCCTGATCATCCTACTCCCATCTAGGCAGCCAAGCAGCATAATAACCCACGGAAATCTAATGAAAATTACCTATCTTTTGATTTGACATATAACGAATCAAATGTTGTTATTGCTTTTAGTTGTTTTTTTGTAATATTGTCTGTATTGCTATCTCGAATTTAATGCGTTTTAGAGATCTGCATTTTTTGAATTAGTCATTTTGTCTTTCATGTAACCTACTGAAAGTGAGTTTGTATAAAGTATTCAACTTAGATACTCATGGGGCAAGATTCTTTAAAAATGAATATATAATAGGAGCATTTGAGTTAAGGATTTTACTTATTAACCTGTTCAAATAATAATTAAACTCGTATGAAATTCATTTGACTAGTCTTCTGATCAAGACGTACAGTATATTGGATAATTTAAGATTAACTACGATTTCGGATAAATGATCACATTAAGTAGTAGCTTCTGATCTTACGTTTTTATATGAAACTCGCAGATTTTGTGTATCTATATTAATTGAGTAAAAATCACAACTGAATCAACAAAGATTTATATATTTCTCATAGTCACCGAGATTCATTGTATAGTTATAGTTTATTGTCGGGTTATCTATTTATTTTGTTGTTTAGACGTTTTACGATCCCTATTATACTTGCTTGTTGTGAAGCCGTTCAAACTAATGTTAAGCAACTACATATTGGTACCAAAGGAAATCATTTATTTGTAGCAAAAGGCTTTTTTTAAATTGAACTAAGCATGCAAAAGATAAGCTGCCGCCTTCGGACCACCTTAGTATACATTCATTAGTTAACTTACTTTGGTAGAGCATGCTCTATTTATCGTACAAAGCAATCTCTTTACATCTAAGAGCGCCGTTAAAGGAGAATGCAAGTCAGTTTATAGCTTAATCTTTCAACATGGTCATGTTTTAGTCGTATACCTCAACTTGAATAGTCATTCAAAATCATCTCTATAGTCAAAAGAAGAGGCTCAAAATGAGTTTGGGTAAGCGATCTGTCTACGATGAAAGCTACCTCAAATTACCGAATCAAATTTGTTCACTGTGTTCAGGAAAGTTACGTTCAATTTTCTTATTTTACCGTGGTTTTAGCACCCTTTCTTGTCTTACAAGTTGTTCGTCCCAATTATTTTCTTTCTTTTCTTCATATTCGTTAGATAAACAGTTACCTTTGCATTTCTTCTGTAGTTTATTACCACTCACTACATTTGAGACTAGTAAGCAATTTACGTTCAGTACTAACTAATATTTGGTAACTTTCATGTTAACATTGTTAAATGAACCAACAGTTCACTAGTTTATTGTAGACTGTTTTATTTGAAATTAATTATAAATATGAATGTACAACCTCTGCAAATGACTATCTAAAAGTTTTTTTAGCTATCTTCATTTTGTTTACTGATCCGATGTATCTCTCGTTACATTCACAAACCTTGAAAGTACTTTTGGCACAATGACTTTTTTGTATTGTGTATTAAGATACCAGTAATATTGTTTTGATTTTCTTTTAAAATTATTGGTTTTCCTTTAGTGGTAAAGAATGCCTCCCCCTCCCCCCCCCAATGGTTAACCATTTATTTACAAACCCTTTACTATTTATATACATTGTATTGTAATCATTCTTTTGATGCTATTCTCTTTGTCGTCTGTATTTCTAGAACCATCAGTCACAAGACATGAGTGAATGTAATACATCTGTTGAATGTGAAGCTGTCAATTTTCTCACTCCAGATTCAACAAATTCCTCATATCTCTTACCCGTACAAACTGTTCCACATTTCGCAATAAATTATGTTCCTCCTGATTATGACTATGAGAAAAATGATTGCCATTTAGCAATAATTCTTGGATCTGAAGTTCATGGTGTATCTCCAGAAGCGTTTCATTTAGTACATCTTACCGGTGGATCTCGACTTGTTATCCCATCTGCAGATGGAACAAACAGCTTAAATGTTTTATCAGCTGCTTCCGTTCTACTAGGCGAAATACAACGTCAATTTTTATGTTCTTAACAGCATTTATTTTGTATGAATACACTACTTTTTTCACCCATTACTTTTCATTCTTATATCTGTTTGTGAACTTTGAATGCTTGTTGTATCACCTGATATAATAAGTGAAATGGGTTTGTCTGCTGATTCGCTATAAATTCTTGTTAATTAGTGAACTTTACTGCCACTTACAACAGTACTATGTGTTGACTTACTTTTTTCTGGCTACTGAATAATAATGACATGATGATATTAGTATTCAGGGGGTCATTTTCTTTCCGAATCTATGTTTACGCCTTGATTTAAATGCATTTCACTATCCCTTGACACCTTCATTAAAACTAGAAAAACCATGTGTTCACAAATTAAATAGTTTTACATGATACATAAATAATGAATGTTGACAGTAAGAAAAGCTTGTATGAATTTCTTACATTTCTTGTTTAATACCTAAGGACAAACCGTAAACCAATTGGTTGGATGTTGAGTGTATGCAACCAAGTAATTACAAATCCATGTAGTGAGCTGTGGGATAATACTTCCATGCGATTGTCCTAATATAGGCAAATGAAAAAAGATACGAACCGGTGATTTGGTGTTCAGAGTACCATAAACATGACACCTGTGCTTCAAAACTTAGTTATTTGGATATTCGCTCTTTGCTATATGGCGGTTTAAGTTTATCAGGAAATCTAGAACTTTGGATTTTGTCTAGGTGCCAATCATTGATAAAGCATTGTTGAAATTTTTACGTAGAGGCTTCACTAAATTAATTGTTGCGCCTCTAATAGAAAAATCATCAGTAAACTATCATCTGATATTTATTTGTTTGAAATACAACATCTGTGTATTCAAGCTATAGAAAAAGTTTGTTTATATTCAGTATTTGTTTGGAGTTTAGGATACTCTGCATTCATCTAAGATTTTGTCACATTTAGTATGATGTGACATCATATTTTTGGTAATCTTGGGTATTTGAATTTCAGTACAATTGTATTTTAATAGACAACGAAAATTGCCAATCGAGTCATGTTTACTATCAAATTAGATTCACGTTTATTTGAAGAAATATATGAACTCTTATTTCAAACTAAATAATGTTCGTTCGACTTTATGATCTTGTGAAGTCCAAAAAAAAAGCGAAGACATGAATATATTTCAGTGAAGAGTCCCCTCTTCAGCAAATTTCTTTTCTATTCTGTGCAATCGCCAATCATACACATTTCATTTCACAATAATAATCAGTGATTTTTGTTTGATAACTATAAATAAGTGAACATAGTTGTTGGAACTATGCAATCCTCCCACTACCAAAAAAAATTTAATTATCAAAAAAATCAAACCGCATATATATATATATATATATGCGGTTGTACAGCTGTGAAAATAAATTCACCACAAAGTGATCTCTTAGCTGAACGAAATTTCTATCTTTTACGTCTCAGTAGTACAGCAAGATTAACACCAAAGTAGTGGATGTAGTAGTTACTTCAATGATAATAATAATAATAATAAAGGATATATATATATATATATATTTATATAATGGTCTACCGAGGAAAGTGGAAGGAAAGGTATGAAATAATTTTAAGCTCACGATTTAAGGAAGGACAAAAAGTGAATACACCTTCCTGAGTCGGTCACAGTGGGGCATATGCATTTGCTCTTTATCCTTCTTTAAATCGTGAGCTTAAGATTATTTCGCAACTATCTTTTGACTAAGTAACTTATTTAATGTCATTAGCAAACAATGTAGTTTATTATTATGAAAGTAAACGTGTATGTTAGAAGTTGTGTAGGATTGATAATGAATCTGCTGAAAAGAGGACTTCATTGAAATATATTCATGCTTTCATTTAATTAGTCTTCATCATAAAGTTGACGTACATTATTCAAATAAGAGTTCATATATTTCTTCAAATAAGCGTGAATACATATCTAGCAGTAAATACTTGTTATCTGTGTTTTATTTTCATAAGAAAAGTACCCATTTCATATAAAGTTAATTAATATGCCTTCTGTTGAAGATTATATTTGCTGTATTTTTGGTTTATGAAAATGTTTCAAGAAATCAAATGAATTCTACATGCTTCTGATTAGGTTGATGCTATTTGTAGGCTATACATTTTTGAAGTTCTATGACATAATAATTTTTTGGACTGCACAACTAACAACGTTGATAAATACTCAAGTTTCAGTCTATCAACCGTTGTTCAAACAGGCATATATCAAAAGAATTGAGTTTTATAGCATTATTCAACGATTTCTAGCTGACTATTAACATTATTTCTATTGTTTTAAAGAAATGCTGTCCACACTGGAGAATGATGTCGAGAGTGATACACTTTTGCCTACAGAAGTTGCACCTGTACTTAAATGCGATTGTATAACCACTTCAAAATCCGATACGTCGAATGTTAATAATGGATGTGAAAATGAAACAAATAGTATATCTACTTGTTCAAATCCAAACTGTCCATATGCTTACCTCAGGCGGAATTCTTTCACTTCAGAAGCATTCAAAATACAACTGAAAAATATTTCTCGCCATGCCGGCTTCTCAGTAAGAATCATCTCCCATAATTTTATTCTGGCAAATTATGCTTAATTTAACGTTTCTGTTTTAACTAGGACTATGTAGTCTAAGCTATTTGGTAATTGATCATTGTAATAATAAGAAAAATACAACAAATCAACAGAGATTGGTCGGTTACAAATTTTCCAGTTAAGCCTCTTGGACTACTTTCATATGACAATTTTTTAATACCTTATTCACTTAACGTTTTTGTGTGATGAATAAATCTTGTCTAATAAAATCTTTAGTAATCATCTACAGTTACTGGTATTTCTCTGGAATTCTAGTTAACAGTGGTCTAAGTTGGACTATTTAGATTTTGCTAACATGTTAAGTAGTTTAAAAAGCTAAAGTGGAAATACACATGGATATGTTATAAACCTATGTACGTAGGTCAACTAATGTGGTAATTATTATTTAAATCAATTGCTATTCTGGATTTAATTACGATATTCTTCAAAAATACGTTCGTTTTTAACTCGATGCAGCTGTCGTGCTTTTTATAAAAACATCAACTTTTACTCACTTAGTGACTTGAAGTGTTGTTTATTTGGAACAATATATTTTTAAGAGATTTAAAATTTAAGTATTCGTTACTCGCTTAGTAAGTCAGGCACATATCTAGTTCTTTAATTAAACGAACAGTTTTTAATGTATCAACTTAATAAATCCGTGAATACAGTCTTATAATGACTATTGTTTTAATAACGTTCTCACGTTTAAAAATCAAATGAAATTCTTATGATAGTAACAGTTTGATTAACCCAATGCCCAAGATCCTGGCTTTTTTAACCACCTAGCATTTAAACAATGTCGAGGAACACCAAAAATTGCAAAATTATTCATATTTTATGTCTGGGAATGAATATATTGACTAGGTGACTAACGTTCTTTAGGTTTTAAAACTTCGACAGACTTGCCAACATTTGACTGTAGTTGTATTGTTAGACGTGAAGACTCCATTCAACTACAGGAATGTTTTGTATAGCACTGAAATAATTAAATGAGTTTTTTCACTTGACAAGTGATAATCTGAGGACGTTACGCTAATCACACTACATACCTAATCTTATAATATTCAAAATGTATGCATTTCCAATCGTACTTTTTTTACTTTCCATTTTAAGGTAATGAAGAAGATGTTACAAACATTGAATGTAAAATTTTGCAAGATAAAGATTCTCAAAAGTGGTTTGGCATTTATATCATTCGGGTAAAGATTTTTTAAAAGTATTTCATGAAATTAATTTTCAGATCTGCTGCTGATCGTGATTTTGCTATCACTGTTTTGGATGGACATACTTGGAAAGGCTCGAAAATGGAAGCTAAGGTTAGTTCTTGGTTTTCAATCCTAAGCATTGTTCAGCTCTATTTCCCAGTTTTGATAGGATTCCACTACCTAATGTTTGGTTAATTTTGATTTCTTCCGATATTGTTTATTTTAATAAATATCAATTAAGTGTTGTCTGGCGTATTTATGTCAAGGAAAACTGACTAATGTATTAGGTTTGTGAATGCTAGCTAGTAGTGAGATGCAGAACGTGAGTTTCGCCCTACTTACAAAATAATGTACTGTTGTACCTGCTTCTCCGCGTTTACGGTCCCTCTTGGACTCAAATCAACTATCTATAAACAACGGTAAAATAAACCTTTATGAATAATAATAAACATAATATTAATTGAACAAATTGGTGCTTATCATGACTCAGTAACTTAATGGATAATACATCGACGTTTCCATCGATATGTTCGGGCTTGAGTTTCTGTGTGTACGTCTACGCTACGATTCAGATATGTTCAGCTAATGAGTTCCAAATGGGATCAATTATCCATACTAGATTCCTCTGTGATGTAGAAGTGAAAATTTTTTTTATGACTGAGTGACTTGCTACTTGTATAACTTATCAAATAAATTCTGAGAGTCGTAGATTTATTATTAGTGAGATTAAAAGTAGTTTATAGGTAAAAGCGGTTAGTCAGTTTATGCATATGAAAACTTTTACTAAGCAAATGTAGCCGATATCATAATGTAACTGATTTTAATTTTTGTCACTGTAGTTGTTATATCCTATGGTATTTTTTTCGAATCTTTAAGATTGCTCGTCCTCATGCTGATCCACTAATGAAAAGACGAGCTGAAACAGAATTAAATTCTGAACTTCCATCGAAGGAGCAACATCTAGATTGGTTAAGCGAGCCAATTGACTTGGAAAAAGCTCATGAAAAGTATGTTTTTACATTATAAATGTACGGATTAGTATTTTTTTTTTCTAATTAATTTCTTACGACTGTGATCTAGACCGTGAAATGATTTTAATACAAACATAATATAAGCGGTTTTGGAATATTCTGAATATTTATATAATACTGGCTTCATTCCTAAAATTCCTTTTTCCAAAGAGACTCTAAGCAGTATTTAAGCCTAAGTAGTCTGAATTCGGATTCCTTAATCATTGAGCCGTTGTCCTAAAAAAGATTAGTTCTCATTTAGGTTGGGTCGTGGCCAGCGATGAGACCTAGGACTCACATGCCGTATCTGCATTCCGCTGTTGGTGTTCACACTAAAACCCGAACTACTTACCTTTCGCTTCAAACCAATATCTTATTTCTATTCTAATGTATCCTCTTCTTGGTATTTTATGTTATGTTTCATTATATACTGTTTTAAATCTGCATAGACATGAATATTATATAATAAAAAATGGTTGGCTATATTAATCAAATACTCAGCATACTTTTATAATACCTTTAACTAAATATAACCTAGACATACTTGGGGATTGACGGCAGTCGGTAGACAAACCTGCTTCAACTAGGTTACTTGCTAAATGACATTCGCCAGGAAGATGCACTTGTAACCTTCAGCAGACTAATACTCTTATTAAGATTCGAACCCACTTTCCATAGCTTCATAGTCTGAGTCGTTACCACTGAGAACATAAGATCTTTCTTCCTGATCAAATTTTCTCTTGAACGGTGGCTCAGTAATTAATGCATTTGACTCTGAACCGAAGTTAGAGTTTCAGATCCCACTCCATATACTTCAATTTGGGCAGTATTATTACCCCCGTCACATTCTGTGTTTATGGATCGAAGCTAGGTATATGAATCTGTACCTGGTAAACGAGCTGAAAAATAAAATAATGAATTTTGTCAAACGTTTCGTCAAATAGAGGGAATACTTTATGTTTTTCTACTTCAGTCTTCGTGATTCGATTCTTCCATTGTGGCGTTTACGCTATGATCCGGATCAGTTAATTGAAAAACGAAATCTTATTTTAAAATACTTGGCGGAAACAAGAAAAAGATTATTATTATCTAATCCAGAAGTTTTAAATCTTGACAGTGTGAAATATACGTAAGTTCAGATATTCTCAATGATACATTCGATGCTTGCATTTATGATTTGTCTAAAAAAAACGTAAAAGCAATTACAATGTCAGAAAAATGTACCAGTTAATTAGCAAAATAATCTGAACAGTAGTTATCAGTTAGGTAACTTTCAAATTTTACTTAGTCATTAAAGATTTCTATCTACAGCTTAAGTTCAAACGTTAATACAAGAAATTTATTCGTATAAAGAACAACGGTGTCCTTGAGAACAATGAGAATTGCATATTAAAAGAAAACGTAACTAACCAGAGAATAACGGAGGTCAGTATAGTAATTATGGATTACTGAGCATCGTTTATTTGCCTATTCGTCAGTACTAGTTAGTAAAAACGTAACTTAATGTCTAAGATAAATATGTATGGACTGAAAGTGCCATAGTACATAAAAATTGACACTCAAGATACACGGATTATTAGTCAAAGTAGCGGTGTCAGTTATTATGAAAACTGCAGAATCAATATACAAAGAAGGAAATCGACAAGTTAATAGTATAAAGGATTATGAAACATTCAGAATTTACCAAAATCATAACAGTTAGTCATCTAGGCCACTACAAACTTATTAATTCACGTGTCAACTTTTCTTAAGAATGTAAGGTTAATCGTCCACAGTATGTAATATTTAGGGTATATCCACGATCAATTTTTGCGATATCAGGTGTATTTGTTTCTTTTTCTTTATTCGTCCCTATTTTGTTTTCACTAGTGAGGAATACGATTTTGAACGTCGGCCAACTATATGTAAATTGGGGTCTATAATTCCATCTGTAAGTTATGTTTTTCTCCTCCATTCCTCATCAGTATTATTTGTACTCGTTATGTACTCCACTTTTCTGAATAGATCGATGATAGCGTTCTAAACTGCGAAAATGAATGACGCAAGCAGGGCAATTTGCTTTTTCTGACCGAACTTAAAAGTGTGAAAAAAAAATTTAGTTTCTTAACTTCTAATTAGCTCCTAGGTATTTATTCCGTATTACTTAAACAATACAGTAACAGCATTATATTTGTTTCGAAACATTTTCAACCAGTAAATTATTACTTGTATTGTTGTACACACTAGCCTATCCAAACTGAATATCGAAATAAATCTGAACTTACTGTTGGATACGAAGTGGATGGTTCAGGTTAGTTGAATTGTATTTTCATCCCATAGTTTACTGCTACTTCATCCTATCATGAAACGCTTCATTATAGACCACATTATTTTATTTATGTTATACTATGTCACCACTTACAGATTAATAATATACACAATTATTTTGTGTAATAGTTTCCAGACGTTGTGTAATATGGCTTGGAATCAGTTACAATCATCCAGGTTCATTCGTTCATTTTTTTCTTTATGCTCTGAATTCCAAAATCACACTTTCACTCATTTGCATTTAAAGTGATAAAAATGTGAGGAGCTGCAGTTTATCAGTCCTGTCGGTATCTGAATCCTAAAAAAGATTAACTCGGTATGATCTTTATTCATAAGTGTACATAAATTTGTATTGTGACTAACAGTTGAATCCAGGACACTCGTTTCATTCTATTTAGGACTCATTATTGAGGTGTGTTTACACCTGTTGTTGGTACTCTAAGAATGTTAACACCAAGATTCAAATACATTCGAATGATGAGTCTCAAAAAGAATAGAATACATGTTTTAGATCCCACTGATAGTCTCAATTCAACTATTAAAATAACCTTGTTATAAAGAACAAACAAAGTAAAATAACTGAACTTTCAGTACTATGTTAGTTGTATAATTATTGAATGTTTTGTTTCCATTATTTCCACATGCCCCTTGCCATAATATTCTATTTAAACCGTTAACTCTGACATCATTTACAGCTCATGAACTAAGGTTAATTATTTATATATATCTCCAATACTCTGTCATTCTTCTAATTATCAGTCAGTCAGTTATAACGTAGAACTTTGTACATGCGTACATCAGTTCAAGTTGCCATGCCTCAATTAGCAGATAAAGATATTTATATTTGCGTATAGTCGAGAAAGTCATGAATATATTTATGAGACTGTTTGAACTATATCAGTTCGAATTTCAGATTCTGCACTGTTTAATTCAACTTCAAGTTGTTGGAGCCATACAGCATTAGGGTAGGCTTACAGGCGTTAAGAATACCTGGTCATTATTAAAGGTCATTAGATCATTCGGTCACCAATGACGATTGTATCATTTTTTAGCCAAAATCATTATTAGTAACTGTTCATTTCGAAGATATGATACACCTTATGTAGTTTACATATTTTTGTTACTAATCGACTATGCTTTGTGATAAACAATATTTAAAATGAAACTTAATCTTCTCAACTTACACTTAGCATTGACGTAATGTTGCTGCAGTCTAACTTTGCAAACTATCCATCATTGCTACCGTATAATTGACCATTGAGTATATATTTAATTGTATTTTCTCGTGGCCACTTATAATGCGGCTAAAAGTGACAAAGAAGATTTTCGCGAGATTTCTTACTATTTCATAATGTATTCAAAAGCTTCATTTTTCAAATTGTCAAACAAAGAAAGATATCTAAACCTGTTGTCATAAATTGCAACTTTTTTAAAATCTAGTAAACAGTAATGCCAGAAATGATTTATTAGCAAATGTCAAACTTCATTTACTCCCATATCAATGTGTTTTCTGAGTTCAAGTCCTATTCATCTATTTTTAAATGAAGCATTATTTATTCATTTCAAATGGGGCTAGTTACATTGTTACGCACCAAATATTATTCATATTTATCAGTTAAAAGACCAATCAAATTATAGACAATTTATTTCTCTCTGTTGTCCTAATATATTTACTTGATCAGAGAGTGTTTCTCTACACGAATTTATTTACTGCTTCGTGATGTCCACTCATCTAACACGGTTATAATAACACCATTTGAATTATGACCGGCAGCTGAATTTAGAATGCACATTTCGTTGTATTTAAAATTTATTCCCTACACACGTCATCTTAACGTCAGTATTTACATTGGGACTCAAACAAAATACCTATAGCTTGAAACATCGATGTGTTATCCATTAAGCTATTGAGCTCAGTTAACTATTAACTTATTCAACGTGTATGAAGTCACATTAATTTTGAGAACTTGGACGGATCATATTCTACTTTCCTGAATAACGTTTTGGCAGTATCAATGTCAAAACTGCGTTATAGAAATATCCAGCTAACGAGTATGAAATAGAATGGAACCTGCGTCTTACATTTTACTACTAGCAACAAATTAACTTTAATAAAAACATGTGACTTATTGTAAAATGAGTTATATATATTTGTAAAATTCCAATGAGTAGAAATTAAAATTTCTGACGTTTCGCGGCTTAGTGTAAGTCGCTTCTTCAGAGAAATGAATTCGGTTATTCATTTCTCTGAAGAAGCGACTTACACTAAGCCGCGAAACGTCAGAAATTTTAATTTCTACTCATTGGAATTGTACAAATATATATAACTCATTTTATAAACAACCTATCCAATTCTCAATTTATTTGAAATTATCAAAATTAACCTTGGTAATGATGTATGTGATTTATTGGTTGTATCAAGGTTTTCATCTCAACAATTGAAATTAATTATCTTTAAATTTAAATATAATAAAGTTGCGAAATATAAATGTTAATGTTTACACTGATTCACTTTATTCCCCAAGGTCCTGTAATCGGTTTTCGCTACTCAAAATACAAAGGTGGTTCAGTTGCAGTTGGGTCATTTAAGAGCTGGAATTTTTTACCCAAAGCATCTTCCAAGGTTATAGACGCTTTGCAACTATTCCTAACTGCCTGTTCCAAAGGAGAATTAGATAAGTTACCTAAGCTCATTGCTTTTGATCCGATCACATACAAGGGGAACTGGCGTCACGTACTTATTCGTGAATCAAGGTCGGAAAATACTTTAGTTGTTTTATATGTCAATTCATCTGACTTTACTGAGGTAATAATTTAAAATGATACTAAATTACTTCTTTAGTGATTTTTTTTTCATTTGTAAATCCGAAGTTATCTATCTCTTTTTCATATGGAGCAATGGCTGTTGTGAAGCTCTTCGACTGTCGATTGCTAAGTCACTATTTTGAAACCTGCTCTACTTATCTCTATTTGGACACCTTATTATCGCTAGCGCCTCAATCTAATAGTGTGACTCAAAGGCATGTAAACGAATCTGCACCTAGTAAAATAAGTTCATAAAATTTGCCTGTTATGAAATATAGTTTCGTTATTGAAATTTTAGGACTTTATACACATTTTATTCTTTTAAGGTTTGTACTCTATCACTGATGTTACGTTTATCACTTGTTATTTGAGTGAATATAAAATTAGTAAACATTCTCTTCAACTGTTGAGCATTTACGATTTTTAACTTTGATTACTCTCTAAAATGTTTTAAATGCTCACTTGTCACCTAACCAGTTTCTACTATTTTAATGTTCTTCGCATCCGAAACTTCTAATTAATGAACTAGTACCAACTATCTATATGCATATTAGCCCAATTTAATATCATTTATACTTTCGTTTTGTATTGATGTTATTTCCCTAATTGTGTTGCAGTGTGATCTTGGAACGTATGTATTTATTTAGAGGTTTGTTTAAGATAAAGGGATTCTGAACTGCGTAGCTGTTAACTTCAAATGTTCTCATTTGCCATCTGAAGTTAAGAAGATTTAGGTCAAATAAACATACTGTTTCTGTTATTGGCCAGGTGAGATCGTTATCCGTAACTGGCTATGTGAAAAGCTTCATCCACTACACAACAAGAAATCCACATGTTATTGTGTTATTTTTACTTTAGGAAGTTCTGAATAATTTGTTGAATGAATTACGAATATGGTTCCAAACTGGTCCGGGTTCCGATTCTGGTTTAACTAGTCTATATTTGTCTACCTGTTCAAGGTAGCTGATGATCTATGGTATTTTGTTTTGTAAAGAAGTTTTTACATTAATTTTATTTTATAAGAACTACGATTTAGTATTATTAACAAATCATGAACTGTTAAAATCAAGCATGAAATGCTGAACGATTGATAATATGCAAGTTTCTAGATTAACCTACGGTTTGCCTCTCGTTGGACTTAATTCAAGCCTCTGAATGAATTGATATCAAAGTGATGAACATCAGCTAGATAGATAGGTCATTTATTTAATAAAATTACGTGCTCATATACACGTTACTAACCGAAAAGATGAACATGGTTATATATTTCATAGGCAATTAAACGGTGTCACTATTGTGGATTACTCACTCTTTAAGTGATTATGACCCTACTGTTAAGTTTATTTATTTCCCTGTTGTGTTATTTTGATTACTGTATTGAAAATTGGCACTTTTGCATTTAATAATTAATGATGATGCACTAAAAACAATATCATTTATATGTCTTAAAAAATATCGGTTTGTTTGGTAAGAAAAGCTTGTTCTTGAAGTTTATTCAGAGTTATGTTGTATATTTCATTAACATAAACTTCAGTAATTGTTGGGGATACTAGATCCTCAAAAATAAATAATTCACAAAATCAACTTATATTTACTTAATTGATGATTTCCTTTAATGATCAATGTAACTTAATTGATATATATATATATATATATATATATATATATATATATATTTGTGAGTTGTATGCTTAATTATTCTATAATCCTATAATAGAATCCTAACTCTTTGCTAAATTATATCTTCCTGCTCATGTTAGACTTCTTCCTGTAATTAATTGTGTTGAAGTACTGAAGGTAGCAGTAGCATTTTTCTTTATCACGGTGTCATTGGTCTCTGTTTTCGTGATTAGCTGGTACTAAACAATTATCATTCGTTCTGAAACCTAGCAATAATTTAAGCTATAAATTAAATTAATTCCTGGTCTTATACGCGTCAATTTTGAATACATATAATTTAATGATGGCGATAATCCATAGCTGAAGTGAATGGTTTAGGCAATTTTTATTTTATTAAGATGGCTGCTTTAATGGGGAATCCTTCGTTATTGTTATGGACGACACCGTTAGAGCTTACTTAGTGTTACCAAAATAATTTGATTGCACTTTGTAATATTACAATTACTCCTGAAGCAAATTTTATGACGTTCTATTCTAGGGTAGGTGTAAAACAATGTGATGAAGACCTTCATCAAGTTTTTGGTAAACCGGTAAGCTGAATTGTTTATACATACTTTTACTACTATTTAGCTCACATTTCACTATTGTATCATCAGTTTAACCAATTTTCGAACATTGCTTTGACATTAAAAAAGATAATTTACTCTTCATCACTTGACTCCATGCATTTTATTCAAAGTAAAGCTCTCAGAAAAAAATGTATGAAGGCAGTTGTTCTTTTATGGCTGCCTACATCATGAAGGGTCACTCTTCTGGAGTGACTTAAGAATTAAACTGATTTAAGAGTGATTTCGACGACCTACAAAGATGACTTCAGACCAATTATGATGACTACTTAAAGTAGGTCACATATGACCCGAGATAGTTGAAGCTAAAGGAACGAACATCCAGCGAATGTACCTATCTGGATTAAGTCTTTGTGACCACCACGTCAAATTAGCAGATACGGAAGGTAAAAATGAATTATTCACTATACTGCTGTAAATAGGTTAACCAACGCCATGAATTCACCCACGTTTTGGAACACTAGATCCATGACATTTTACTAAGCGGGATGTCTGTCACAAGACCCAAGTTTTCACCTTCAATGAAATTGATAATCACCGTTTTCTGTAATAACATGCTTTTTAATTTTTCAGTATATTATTGAACAGTGTTGTGGATTGAAGTTTCACGTTTCCATCTCTGCATTCTTCCAAGGTATGTTGTTATTTGAAGATGATAAAATTATTTCTTGATATATACTTACATTGAATTGAAGTGTTTTTGTGGAGATTAGTATCAGGTTTAGTTGATTGGATTCGTCACAGATTGATATTGGTAGCGTGCCACTGAAAACCAGGAAGCACTGGACAACCGTTTCGTCCCAGTATGGGACTCTTCAGCAGTGCGCATCCACGACACAACCAAGAAATTTGGACTTCGATGCGAACGCCTAGCCATTAGATAATTGAACTGGCATCCAACGGTTGATATATTTGCAGGACCTCATCAATTGTTTTTATTCAATGTCACTTTCGACATGATTGAACTCCCTTTGTCGCGTTTTTTCAATAGAACTGCAGCAAATTACCTCATGACTAATGAGCTAGTATTGACTGTAATTGGGTGTCGCGGGATTGTTAAATTTTGATTAGATATCACGGATTGGTCTAGGTTAGGAATATCAACTATTAGTTGTCACCCCAATTATCTAATGGTTAAGCGTTCGCTAAGTAATCTGAAATTCCTGTGCTCAACCCCATGATGGGGTCGTTGATGCTCACTTCTTGAGAGTCCTGTATTAGGGCAGAACAGCTGTCTAGTGCTTCCTTGGTTTCCAATAGTTGTCTTACTCAGACCAGTTCGTGATATCAATTAAAACATTTATTTTTAATGATACAAACCAAGCAACAGTCCACTCTCTATAAATGTGAAACGTTACCATTAATATAAAATATCTTTTTTTGTTGCTAGTATTTTGCCTTAAATGGTTTTCAAATATCCTTAATGTTTTTGGGTTAAAGTTCTGTGTACATTGAGTTCCCTGAGTAGTATCTCATGAACCGTTCAAAGTCCCTTATGTTAAGATTGTGTGGTTCTGGAATTTAGTCATAATACCATTTTACCTTCAAGGATGATTAAGTTCAGTTCCTAATCCTACTGTATGCACTTTAAGAATTCTGGTAGTATCATAACCCTTCATACACATAATATATAAATCATACCCGAGTTAAATAGCGTATGCTTTCGTTTTGGTGTACTTTTGAAGACTTTTGATTCTATAAGTGATTAAACACCTTTCAATTACTGAATATTCTTGACTTATTAGACTAAAAATATTCTGTTGAATATTGTAAGATTTCGACGTTATTACTTTAACCTGTGTGAAATTATAAGCAAAAAATGTGTGAATTACCTGATTGTTTTGAAAGTTAATCTTGATCATGACTTATTACAGTGTTTTTAATTAACAACAACCCTGATAAAAAAGCGCAAGTCAGAAAAAACCATTTAAATTCTTTAAATTCCGCCCTGGGAGTTGGAAGGTCTTCATTTCGAAAAGTTATGACACTTAATGGTGAAAGCCGAGTTTCCTCGGAAGTCACGTGGCCGATGCCCTTTCTGACACCCTGAGCAACAATTAATATAGGTGAACGTCCTCTAACAGTTGTTCCCTTGGCCCTTCGGTCACACTGTCGGTTCATCAAGACCTCCCCTAATCCACTTTTTTTTTCAGGCACCTCAAGTAGAACCCTTCCATGGTGTGAGCAACCGAAAAGTAATAACTGCCCTCATACCTCCACAGCATAATTCACTTTTCGTTTATCTGGAGACCCAACAACAAGCCCATTTGGCCTTGCTGGTGTAGACGTGACATTAAGCTTACGGGCAGAACAGGAAATTCTTGAGTAGATTCCTGTAGACAGTCGTTTGTGTGCTGTTCGTCTAAATGGCACAGTACGAACTCGGAAAGATAGGGACACACACCGATGTATTTTTGTCGTCTCTGCTGATGCTCCCACTGACTGCAGCACAGATGGAGTGAAAGACGAGTTCTATTCGAAGTTCTCTGGCCTCCTTCAGAAAGCTATGCACTTAGGACTTAGTAATCATAGCAGGGGATTTTAATGCCCAAGTCAGTAGGCTGAATCAAGCTGAAAAACACTATGGTGGATCACCTGGCATCCTAGCCCAACGAAAGGATAACGGAGATCGTCTGATGCAATTATGTTCAGACTACCGTTAAGTTTTAGCTAGCACAAACTTTGAGCATAAAGAGAGACATCTTTTAACCTGGCGACCTCCAACATAAACACAACGATGTGTGCAAATTGACCACATTGGCATTAGCTATCGTTGGAGAAGTTGTGTAAAGGACTGCCACTCATTCCGGGACACATGTTTAGATTCTGACCACGTCCTAGTGAGAGCACGTTACGTCAAACAAATCTCTTAGATATCAACTCGAGACTGAAAATACCAAGAATGCATTTGGGAATGTTTCAGCTAAACATTTAGTTGCTCATACCTTACAGGTTCATCCCGAAACAGTTTGGAACAATTTTAAAGCAAGTGTAAACCCTGCAGCATTATCAGCAAATAACCTCAATCCAAATGTTATGAAAGACCAATAAATCTCTGAAACTTCCAGTAAACTGATGGAGGCTAGAAAGTCCATTCCAGCAGGCTCGGAGAATGATGGAGAGCGATGACAATTGAAACATAGACTGACAAAGAGTCTGCGTATGGATCGTGAATAGTGGTGAACAATAAAAACAAAAGCGATGAAAGCAGCGGTGGCTGCAGGCAATAGTAGACAGCTGTTCCCTCTTATCAAGGACACCAGTATTAAGAAATCGATGGTTAGTAAAATCATCTTGAAAAAAGATGGATCTATAATTTATTCCCTGTCTGAAAGATTAAAGCGATGGGCAGAACACTTCCAGGAACATTTCAGTTTATCTCCAGCTACTCTTAGCTTACCTAATATCCCCAAACTACCTGAATGGAAAACTGACACAGATCCGCTAACTTTCAGTGACGTTGAAACAGCTATAAGTAACTTACAGCGAGGTAAAGCAGCAGGACCTGATAGTTTGTCTACCGATATCTTTAAAAATGGGGGTCCACTTTTAGCTGGCAGGTTGACTGATATATTAGCCGACGTCTGAAAACTGAAGATCATCCTATATGACTGGTCTCGTTCGCTGATCGTTCCAATTTTCAAAAAGTGACAGAAATCCTCTTGTCATAACCACAAAGGAATCAATTTGACTAATAAAATATCTAAAATACTATCCTCTATAATCATTTAGGGTTTATCTAACACTAGAGAACAGCAAACTCGGGAAGACCAGGCTGATTTCAGACCTAGACGTGGTTGGATTGATAAAATATTCACTCTGCACCAGATTCTCGAACATAGGCATATGTACCAACGTTCGACTATAGTTGTATTTCTTGACTTGAAAGCATCTTTCGAATCCGTAGACTTCTACTGCCCTTGTTAATTTTATCTTGTTGTATTGATGTGGTATTATAACTTGAGTTAATTTGCCTTTTCATTTAGCTCTACGCTTGATTATGACGTACTAATTATGCACATAATACTTTAAATATGTTCTATGCTGATAATATTTATGTGGTTTTTATCGTTTCACTTATTTTTTTTCCGGAGATTCTTTGTATTTTGTTATCTGCTTAGCTGTTAAAATCGTTATTGCTTTTATCTATTTATGTACATAAATTTCAGTGAATACACTTGCAGCTGAATTAGTTATTTGACAGAATATCATATCTGTGTAGCCTACCTTTAAAATATGAGTCAGCAAATCAAATAGCATGTTCAGGTGAAATTCATAACGAAAGAAAACGGATACTACTTGATGTATGTTGTGGTACTGGGACAATAGGTCTATGTCTTGCAAAGGTGAAATAAAACATTTTTATTCTAAAACATTTTATTTAACTGTTAATGTTTACTTAAAAATTTTTGTTGACTACTGACACTAGTGTTTTATTTATTCATTACTAATCTTATCAAACTTCTTAATATATTATAGATATAATTACAAATACATTTTGTGTACGATTAAATAATTTAGTGGTACTCCTTAGGGAGAAGTTGGCAAGATATTCTTGATCTCGATTTTAGGCTAGTTATTACTTATCACTATAGTGTACCTGTATTCTTGAGATGATTGACGATGCTGATGAATTCAAATTCGTATTGTTCAGTTACACTATTTGAGACGCTATTGATGAGCTATTAGATTGGCTACTGATCTTCTGTGGAACTGAGAAATTTGGATTATTGATCATGAACAATGATCAACGTTGTATTTGTCTGATCCTTAGTGCTGACCGGATTCCGGCTGACCACTTTCAATCACTGTTTGTGAAATCATGAACGTGATATCGAGTTACTTGTACTTTTGACCACATTACAAACTGTTCAATAAGTTTCAATCGTTCCTAAGCAGTAGACATTCAGCTTTAAATTTATGTAATCTAAGGGTTCCTTGTTATGGAAGAGTATAATAAAGTGCATAACATTGTCATGTTTTGAAATTATTTTCGTTGACTCCTTTTATTACTTTGATTGATCTTATCATTACCTACTCTGTACTTCCCTATATAAACAGTAACTGACTCATAATCAATTCATGTGTTGAAAATCTCTCAGAAATAATCCATACTATTGAAATATTTCATCACAGCAACCATCTATAATTCGCATAAAGCCTCTAACAATTGCATATCGGCCAAACTTTCAACACCATACCACAACAAGTGAGGAAACTAATAAGATAACCAGTAGAGGAAGGAAGACGATAAAATATATATCACAAGGAGAAGTACAAAAAAAGTACAAATTCGTATACTTGGCTTCGAGCAGTGCTAGTTATAATACTTTGTTGTTAAAACTGAAATAGGTAATACAGTTTTCAAACCTACCGCAGAGTGGCAAAGAGTCAACTCCTCTAGCCAGTGACACAAGAAAACTCAACACCAGGTATCTAGTTTCAAGGAAACAAATGTGATCGAAAAGTGAATAACCTAGGATGATAAAAAATATAAGATCTGAGACATTTTCACTTCGTTGTTTCACAGTTATCGTATTAAATTTTTTTGGTATTTAATCACTTATTCATATGTTTTGTTACCTATGTTTTTGCATTATCTCAGCATTTCCATCGTGTGATCGGAATTGATATATGTAACAGTGCAATTGAAGATGCTAAATTAAATGCACAGTTGAATGGTAAATTATGAAATAGTAAATTTATTCAGTATGCTTATGTAATGTTGCATAGATTAGTTTTAATTTGTTGTTTGTATTCGTCATGTTGATCTCGGTTGGATACAATTAATTATAGTAGAAATTATACTACTGGATACCGATCCTGTTGTACTAATTGTTAAGTGTTCGCCACAAGACCTTAAAGTCTCAAGTTCAGTACCCAGATGGGCTGTAAGTACACTACTAATCAGTCTTATAATAGAACAAAACAGAATTCAATTCTCCGTGCCTTTTGTAACACTAAACCGGGATTAATCTATGACGAATACAAACATAATATTCAGTTTGTAACCAAGTAAATGTCACACACTTATTTACTTGCCGTTAGATATTCAGAACGTTGAGTTCATTGCTGGGAAGGCTGAGGATATGTTACGAAATGTTATACAGAATTTGCCAAAATCTTGTGATCTATCAGTTGTAGTCGATCCTCCAAGAGCTGGTCTACGTGAGTTGCTAGTTACCTATTTTAGTGTCTAATTCCAAGTTATATTAACTTTTTTATTTTACTTAATTTTGTCAATCCTAATTTAATCTCATCAAAACTTGAAATCAATAAACACAGTTCCATCACTCATGATCTAACACTTTATAGTAAACTGACAGGCTTAGATTTTCTTCGTTTTGTTTATTATCATTCAGTGAAAATCAATATTAGGGCCTGCTAAGACGGTAGAAACTGCTGTGATTGATACTTACGACTAATTAATGGATATGTCCTTGTATGCACGAGGTTACAATAACAGACACTAATTAGAGTGCCTAGTCGGTCCCTGTATGTCTGACTGATGTTCAATTAATCCCAGGCTAGAAATAGGAAAAACACAAGTCAATGAATCAACTAGATAAAATTGTATTATATTTCAAGAATTCCTTTATATATACATAAACCAGACTACATAGTCAGCCATTTGTTAAATTAACATTAATACAAACAAGGGAGACACCGGTAGTGAATTGAGGTAACATGTACACAATCAATTAACTGTAGTTCATAAATGGGAAATGATATACTGACAGTAAATGTGCTAAACGGGAGGATAAGGCATGAAGGACATAACGATGTTAGGAATAAAATGTTTACTTTACGCACAACTAATCAACTGTAAAAGTCTTTTAAGACAGTTCTGAAAGCTAGTTATTCTTTAGTAACTTAATATGGTCTTTAAATTGCAGCCCTGAGTATTCTCGTTCTTTCCATGATGTCGTGTAGATGATGATGACTAAACATCAGCAACTGTCGAGCTTATCGGGATACTATATCTTCAGTGTGAAATAGAAATGTTCTTTGGGAAGGATTATTTAGTTCTAGCAAATTGTGCAATATTTATTTTACATATGAATCTTTCCTAGTTTGATGTTCAAATAACTTCAATGTACTAACCTGTCGACTGTATTGCTCGAAGCGTATGCTGTGGCAAAGTATCATTGTTTATTTATTAATAGTTGATGTGCTGCCCTTCTATTTCGAGCGATATTTATTGTCAATTAGAATAAACTCGCTTACGTAGCATTTATTCATCTTTCTATTGCATCTTGTTACCTTATCTTGTTCAACTCACTCAATCAGTTCGTTTATAGTGAAGGTACCTTCTTGTCTATTTAGTCTCTGGTCATCAAATGGTCGATTTTTCGAATAATATCGAAGTTCGGTACAGTTATTCTGGACCTACATGTACGATTTAATTTTGTCTCTTTTAACGTTCGGTCACTTATGTAGGTTTGATAACAGATAGGTCTTGTCATATCTTCATGGAAGTCTCAGCGTCATCGTTTGCTGCATTTCGGAGACCCGGTATCGAAGATTCTAGTAAAGTAATTCGTTCTCGGCTTATTGACTGAATAGATGTGTGTTCTAATATGCACTTATTCGTGGATTTTGTGACACTACTGTTCTCACTATGAGTTTAAGTCGAGGCAACATTAGTCGACCGGATCCCCATTAATAATCCATTACCGTGCTGTTAGATTAGAAGTTCCTATCACTAGTATAGTGTAACGCACGGTAAGCGATATCTTTACATAATCTCTGTTTGTGCACCAAGAAGTTGGAACTCAGATGCAATTAGAAATGAGTTTTACCTATCACTTAAACGGTTTCAAGAAAGCGCTTCAGATACTTAATGTTATACTAGCTGGACATTTAATTATACAGGCTGGGCGTTAATGAATTGGAAACAGCAGCTGCACCTTTTAATTTCAAGAAGCTTTTGCGTGTCTATTCACTAATAGTAAGAAGCTTATTGTCAGTGAAACAATCTGTAAAATCGATGGTATTTGAATCACTAACTTCCACTATCTGACGACAGCGCTTGTTGTACTGGGAGTCATCAGTTACCTTAACCTTTTACAAACCTAGAGGAAAACTTGCATGAATGCAACAATCTTTAATAATTAAACTACCTTAAGCCGTTGAGTTTTTCACTATTAGTCTTTAGCACCAGTCAAACAGTTAGTCATGTGATTGATAAACCTATTACTTTATTTTTATTTCCTTATTGTTCTTGTTATTCGCTTCCAGATAATTCTGTTATCCAAATATTGAGAAATTGTAAACAAATTAATAGAATTATCTATATATCCTGTAATATTGAATATGCTGTGGGAAATTTTATATAGTAAGTTTTAGTTAGACATTAACAATACTCCTTATCAGAAGTAAAGTAATAACCACTTTATGGGACGTCATTTGTTTATAGTGATATGTTATGTTTGATAAATAAAGGGAGTAAGGTTTTTATATCGAAAATGTTAATTACAAATCTAAAACATTCAACTAGATACAACTGTTATAACAAATATCAAAAGCGGTAACGAATGGTGTTTTCACAATACTGCAGGTTGATTAAAGCTAGAAATATAAATCAGTGAATACTAATTAATTGATCTAAATATTCAGCCCTCCCTTACCACGAAGTCCTGGATCCTGTCTACCGTCGGGCCGTGATTATGCAGTTTCGAGTCATCCCATACTAGAATAAAACATCAATCATTCTTCATTTATTTTGTTGTAGTCGCTCCGCCATGCAAAAATTAAAAGTTGACAATCCCTAAAAAGGATGATATTATTTAATTTTTTAGGAATTAAAGACTGATTCAACAGTAACAAGATATTTGATTTGAAGCGCATTTGTTGTTTTGGATTCATCACAGATAGATCTCAGTAGTGTACCGTTGAAAACCAGGGATCGCTGGACCACTGTTTCATCCTAGTATGAGAGTCCACTACTCCACCCGGGAATCGGACTCATGACCTTTATGCTTCTCAGTGACTGCTTAACTGTCGTCACGATTCGGCCGGCGTCTAATGGTAAAATTCCTACATTGATAGTGCCTAATGGTGCCGATCGCTAGCTGTCCGACATCACACCTGGAGGTCGCGAGTTTGACTCTTTGATGGAATTGACGGTGCACGCTGCCGAGGAATTCAGTACCAAGACGAAACAATTGTCAAGTGCTCTCTGGTTTTCAGTGGTACCATACCGAGATCAACTTATGACGAATATAAACAACAGTAACAATATGCCTTTTGTCCATACCCTTAAGTGTAAATAAATACATTTGGCGCTGGTTTTTTTATATTTATTTATATAAATTTATGATATTTAGCACAAATGGGCACTATAAACGTATTCACCACATCATTAAAAGAGATCATATTCTTTTAAACAAACATTGAAGTTGCATGTGGGTTAAAATACTGTTCAGACGCCTAGACCCGGTGTTTTTCTTAGGCCTTAACTCTCAGATGGTTTAGTTCACAAGGTACTTTAACGCCGTTAGGAGATGAGGTCAAATGGTACCCGCTGACAAAAATATCTTCATACGTCATGGAGCCCACGTACACCAATAACTTGGGACCAAGGTTTTTTAATTCACCTACGTATATCATTTGTATCTAGCAACCCGGATTTTTCATGTTCCCACACTTGTTAAAACACTGCATTCCTAGCGCGGAAACGACATTTCACCATCCTTTCCCATACTAAGGCATTTTGTGTCTGCGGATTAAGTCATCGAATCGTTTTGTACTTCTCAGATCGATCCTGATTGATTATTATGTCGTCATTAATTTGTACTTTTACCAAACACGCTAGTGGCTCATCTTACTATTAGTTTTTATTCTATTCTTTGTGCTAAGAATAGACTTATATTAGCCTCTTTAAAGCATCTCAATTTCCAATAAATTCCATTAATACTTTGTATGTGCATTTGCTATATAATTACTCATGTAACCCATTAAAATGACCAATTACCACACTTTTCTGAAATTTTCTTTTAATGTTTTTAGTTTTGCTAAACCATGTTCTAAGAAATTTACAGGAACACCTTTTATTCCTACAATGGCTGAAGCTGTAGATCTTTTTCCACAAACACGGCATACTGAAGTTATTTTACTTCTTGAACGTATTCCATCGAATTCATAACAATCTTTTTGTATATAGTTTATTTTACATAAATTATTTTGTTACAGTTTATTTGTTTTCAACTATTTACAGTTAGTTATTAATTTACGAGCAGTTATTTACTAATGTAAAATTAATGTATAAGTTAACAGTGAATAAGATTATCCTGTTCTAACGTTTTATTGAAAATGATATCGATTCTTTAAATAATCACCTCAGTGGAAATCCGTATTTAATAGGTGGAGGATGCTTGGAATCCATTCATCACTATGAACTGAGCTTTTACGCGTTCTGTAAGTAAGCATCATCACAAAAGTGTATATCTATAAAGTTTTTATTATTTTCTCTGTAGAGACTTATTTGATTATTATCTGGACTATAGGCATTAAGTAGTGTTTATCATCAGTATCCAATTTTTCTTCAGACTTGTAAGATTTTTATAAGACAAATCACTAAGTAGAATTATTTTTCATTTCAGACAATTACCGTGGATAAATCCGTTGAAATCTGATGTTTGTTTTTAATACTAAATCCGTTGTCCTATTATACCCACGATAACCGTGACTAATGGGTGGATAATATGTCTTGCAATCGTTCTTAATAGTTAGATCCATCTACTCACTCCTAAATTCTAATGTTCCCTTTTGTTGAATCGTATTCTCAAAGTCTACTTTCTCCCATTATCATTTTTACTACGATTATTTCAACTTGTTTTCCTTGCTCTGAAATGGCATGCAACCTGAGCCAACGCACATTTGTTCCATATATTGTACTGAATTTAACTGAAATTCTTGGTTGCATCAATCATTATTTCGTACAGCAGAGTACATATCATTGGGTTTTATACTTATATAGAATTCTTTAATATTTAGTAAAAAAGAATAAGATTCCAGTACAATTCAATGAATGGTTACCGTTTTAAATTAGTATGTGCATTAATATGACTACACCACCGACTGATTTGCCTTCTTACCTCTGATAAAGCAACCTGCACGAAAATCTGTGCTACTTGGTTCGCTATCTTCCTAATTATATCGAAATGTTACTTTCTTATTTTTAATAATTTGACTTTTGCTAACATGCATCACCTGTAGCATAGGCGAGATATCCGTCCAGCAATCAAGGAATGAGTAAACTGCACAGATATCCGTTTTGTTTTACTATGTAGATGCGAAACATGCTCACCAAGAAAAAAATTAGATTCGTATGTTATTAGTGTTTGGTTATCAATGTCTTCGAAACATCGCTTGAGTTTGTTAAGACCACCAGGTAAGTAATAATAAACATAGGCGGAGGATATCAAGGAAACATGGTAAATCAACTGGAGTTGTAGAGACATTTATTACATATACCCAACCACCGACAATCTCGACACGCAATACTGACTAATATTGGAGCATAGGATAGATAAGTAGGGTCGGCCGAACCGAATTTTGAATAAATCATATATTATATTTATTATTTAGACATGACATAAGTCCATGAAGTTATTTCTTTTTGGTTTGAGCTATCCAAACTATTTGTTTAAGATTTGCGTGGTCGTTGTAACCAACCGTTAATGACTCTAGGTGATATGGTCCAGAATCGATCACAGTAGCACAGGTTCATTCAATTTTAGACTTCACTTAAATTGTGATCTCAAAATTATTTTATTCCTTTCTTTCTCCGAACTAATTACTTCTCCCAGTATCATATTCTATAATATCGAACTTTTTTATTACTTAATCAGTCAATCAATGCCTGTTACTCCACGAGGAACATAGGCTTCTGGCCAGCATTCTCCGACCAACTCTGTCCTTGGCTATCTTTTCTAGTTCTTTTTAAGTACCGTTCATTCTTTATATGTCCGTCTCCAAATCCCGGCATAATATGTTTGTTGGTCTTCAACTTTCCCTTTCTACTTGAGGATTCTAAGTTAATGCTAATCTTGTGACGCAGTTTAGTGATTTTCTCAATGTATGTCCTATCCATCTCCAGCGTCTTTTTCTACTTTCCTTCTAGGATGGAAGCTGGTTCGTTCTCTTACATAGAAGATTTTTGTTGATAGTATCTGGTCAACTGGTCTGAAGCATCTTGCGCAAATAGCTGTTTATAAATACTTGTATCTTTTAGATGATCCTTTTCGTAGTTCTCCGAGTTTCAGTTCCATTTAATAAAACTGTCTTGAATTATGCGTTGAAAATCCCGACCTTAATGTTAGCTTACAGTTGGTTTCAGTTTCAGTTGTAGAAATGCTGCCCTTGCCTTTCCAATCCATGCCTTCACATCTGCATCAGACCCTCTTGTTCATCGATGACGTTGTCCAGATATGTAAAAGTTTCCACATCACCCATTGTTTCTCTGTCAAGTGTAACTGGGTTAGTGCTCGTTATTTTATATCTACGGGTCTTGCTTTTCCCTTTGTGTATGATGAGGCCTACTGCTGCCATACTGTCCGTCTTCACCTTCATTTGTCGCTGTGTATGAGATAAAACAGCAAGGCCATCTGCAAAGTCCAAGTCATCTAAATGCGTTTTCATAACCCGCCACCACCAGCAGAAAGAGAAAAGGCGAAAGTATGCAGCTTTGCCTGAAACCTGTCTTTACTTCAAATAAATCCGTGAGCTGCCCTCCATGCACTATTTTGCAGTGCTGTTGTCCATTTTAACATTGGCGTGTAGGTATCCCATCAGAATGATCAAGTCCTTTGCTGGGTTTTTCCCGATGATTAACTGCGGCCTCTTGTAAAACTGGTCTTTTTTATTTTCGTGGCTGCCCTATCCTATAAATGCTTTCCATGCTTCTTTGGATAGCATTAGTACTACTTGTCTATGCGAGGATGATTTTCTGCTTCGTGACCGAAGTATAACAGTACTTCTGAGGATAATCTTTGCTGTCCAGCTTGTAACTAATGGGTTTCGCTTATTGCAAGTATCTATAGTTCCTATCTTTTCAGTTTCCCCAACTATCTGGATGCTTCTCTTTGTCTCCCACATCGTGCGAACATCCCATATACCTATATTAATTGTTGCTCTGGTTGTCAGAAGGGGCATTGGCCTCGTAGCCCCCGAAAAACCTCGGCTATCACCATGATACGTCATAAGCCTTCCAACTCATCGGGCAGTGTTTTGACTGATATTTTCTAGTTAGGGTTTTATAGCCCGTGCTTCGGCCTGACATTAACTTTAGAGGAGGTTGCATGTGGCATAGCTAATATTTCTACTAATTTAGAGCTCATTTTGCTGTGTAAATGAGGTGTCGCAAGTTGGACCGATACATATATGTACTAGGTTCTACATCATACGTGACTGACTGATGAGTTTACATACTGAGTGCAGCGGGTGTCTCACACCATAACATAATTCTTTCGAGGAAGGTGAGAAGCATGTCTGGAGTACTTTTCTCGACCACTTTCCCACTTTTGATTCTGTCCCTAGATCGGTGTTATATGGTAGAATCGCTAATACCAATACAGGATTCACTATAATCAACTTGCTGTATCCCTATTTGTCTAGAAGACATTATACGAGGTATAAGATGAAATGTTGAACTAATCTCCTAGTATGGCTTGGTGTATCTCACTGTTATCCTATCGCTTTTTAATTTTTTTATTGCGCAATATTACGTCCAGCGAAAAAGTTTGTTAAGTATGTGAATGATTTTATTATTTGTATGCCTATCTCCTTAAATTATTCTGAAAAGAATAGTTTTTTTTTTAGAGAAAATTGACAGATGGTCTACTTTGAATGATTTTGTAGGTAAGATTCTTATAAATGTCAAGCCGTTAATTTTTGTCTCAGACATAAAAAACTCAACATCGTGACTGCTAGGGTTTTCGAATTAGTATGAAACTTCGAAATCAACGACACAAAAATAGGTAGAGCTAGGCTATTCCTCTGAGCTCCAGACAAGCTAACTCGAGGAAGTTCTGCATCAGCAGAAAGTATTTAGTTCCACAGGCAGCTTGCAGAGACGAATGACAAGCACTCAACTCATGCGCATACATACAAAATATAATGTCCTTGGAAGCGTGATAAATAGTGTAGTAAATTAAACAACGGATCAATGAGAGTTTACGTCCTTCTAGGTGAGAAGCAAATTGAAGTCAGTCGGGTGCCCTTTAGCGTGAAATTCAAATTTCCTCAAGGAAATTACAAAAATACTAGGTTTACTGAATAAACTCCTGGGATCTAGTAACTACAACAAAGACTTTATATGATGGTTGTACCAGTGAATATTCTGTAGTAAAAATTACTATGAATGTCAATTATCGTGGTGTAACTTTTACTTCTAGTCCATTTTGGTCTTTATATATTATGTCAATGTCGAGTTTCTCGTTTTATTTATTACATAAATAGACTACGCATTACTGGATACTTGTTGTTAAAATTTGTCAATCTCTGTTTACTACGTATTATCCTGCACTGTTCCCAATTATTTTCCCTGAGATTCGGGAGAAGACTAAACAATATTGTGAGAGCTATTAGTAGAGTATTTAGTGAGATTGGTATGTCTTACACGTGATTACTAATTAAAGCGAACGGAAGTTCGATAGAATGTCTTTGGCTCCTTCAAAGCTTTTGGGGGCTTTATCGGGTTATCTATGGGTCATCCTAACATTCGATGTCATTAAATAATTTGAAATCCTGCAAGCTACTGGCTAATATTATTCTATCAGATATAAATCACCCCCTTTATTCACATTATTCCCCATGTATATTTTCTGGGACAAGATGCGACTACATTAGAATTGATGTACGCTCTACTATGGAATGAAAAAGTTGGAAGGGCTTCTCTGATTAGAAATACAAGATTATACGTATTGTAATGATTCTTATTTCTTTTAAAAACTGTCATCTAAATTTTATACATTTATCCTTTATTTCATTTTTTGTTTATATATGACTTCTTTAGAGACATGTAAAGAGAAAATGAATAATCTGTTGAAATAACGAATACTGAAAAATCAGTATTATACTAAACAGTTAGTATGACATAAAGCACATATTATTAATCTTAACATTTCTTATCCAACATTCAATGGTACGCGAACGATCCTTCGAAGATAATTAAGGATCAAAAGTCTGAAGACTGAATATGTCTTCTATTTTCATAGCTCTTATTTATCAAGATTTAGTTGGATTTAAATTTATTATCAAATAGCTTATTTAACAGTGATATCAAATCGAACTAGCAGCATGGAAGCATGCAATTATACTTTAAAAAAAGCTACTGTTATTTTAATTAACTAAACTCCCTTTATTAATGATCCAGTATGTAACGTAGCATTTGCAACATAACTAATGATAGAATATTACAAAAATAATAATAATAATATGCATTAGACTTGGAATAACAATGATATTATTATGCTAATTTAGATTGGATATTTCAATGAGTTGTTTCTTATAGGAAAGAAGTTTTACCACTGCAAAAATCAACAAAATAAGTAGGGCAAGTGTAGTAGCAAGAAACCAAATAGAAATAAATATTAAAAAAAAAAACATACCGATAGATTACAATCAAGTATGTACAAATGAATAAGTCATAAATAATTAAAATAGATTAATTATTTGTTAGCTTATTTTTACGGATCAAAGAAAAAATAAAAGAAACTCAAAGTGAATTGACAATAGGTTCAATCAACTCTGTATAGTTTTTTGCACTTTGAATCAATATTCATCGGATTTGTGATCGTAAATTAGTAATACGATCATATAATTCTTTATTTGTTTTACCAACTTCACGTTGTATATACAATAAATCATGTTCTGATCTTTCTCGAACAGCTACTTGAATAGCTTCTTCGATTCTCCTTTTAATAAAGTAAGTAAAAAAAAAAGTATACGATAACTATTTAACAATAATCTTTGATTATAATTAAAGTAACATGTGTAATTATGGTACTTTAAATGTTTATTATTATGGAAAAAAAGTCAGTTATAATCAGTAGAAGAAATGAATCTCAACCTAAATTGTTATACTACATAGGCATGATGAGATTGAATTAATGAAATGAATAGAAAACGAGTCAAAAGAATGATGATGAAAAATGCTTGGAAGTTGTGGAGATTGTTAGGATTGGTAGGAATTGTCAGACAATTGTTTTGTCTTAATATAGGACTTCCCACTATTGCGAAAAACTAAACACTAAAATGGTGTGAAAATGCATGTAGGAGTATATATTGATAAGGAGTAAATACATCTGCGTCACTGTGACCGGACTACTCCAATTTTTAAGCAACATTTAGCATTTAGAGTAGGAGAAACAAATCCTGGGCATACTTTGATCACAGCTCAATGATACGAAAAGACTGATCTTATAAACATCTTTGCTAAACAAGACTTTGTTAACTAGGTATTTGACATGTCTGGAAGAAGACATGTGATTGATCAATATCGTGTGACATATGTGAGACAAAGAGATTCTATATATACATACATATCTTGTACATTATTGGTTTATATTATCGTAATAAAACATGCGTGTGAATGATTAATCGGCTTCTTGATAAATCAGTCAGATCATTGTGTTTGAGTGAGATAGATCAAGGTAAGGCTGTGTGCTAGCCGTAAGACATAGCACTGTGGATAATCAGGATCGATAATATCGGTCATCTCTTCGTCAGATATAACAGTATTCTAAGTCAATAATGTAACATACTAGCAAGATATCAATACTTGAAAATCCAGAGAACAAAAGCGTTATTTCCAGCAGCAAATCTGATAATAATGCACAAAAACAGGGATGCTGGATAGAGTTGATGGACCACACGCGTAGTTGAGAGCTCAGATTGTAGTTCGCCATAAGTTATGTATCGGTTATTGTGTTCACGTAAAAAGCTCTCACAAAGTTTATGTACTTCTGAGTAACGCGTTTGAATGACACTCATAGAACCTCAAAGTCTACAGGGTCTATTAAGAAGTCCCTTTTAGTGCGATAATATACGATCTTTTGTCTAATATCCGACGATACGACAACTTGATCCCAAATCAGAACAAGATTGGAGCAGGTGTCAAACATATTCAGAAATAGAACAGCGGAATACTAAATGAATACATAATAGTTTACATAAAATTCCTAATGGGCTGTTCTAGCACTTTCTTAATTATTCGTTAACGCTGACTGGGAAGGGACCAATCAGAGTACGGCTTCGGAGGCATGTTTCGAGGATGTTTTAATTAAGACTGTTTCCTGCTAACACCTCCCATTTAAGCAGGCTCGTGAGATCTGGTGTTAGAGTCCACCTGCATCCGCGTGACTGGTCTGCGACTTCTAGGAAATACGGACATGGTGTCATTGATTTTCTACTCAAGAACCGGTGTTACAGTTTCTGGAGGTTTCTAGCTCGATTCTCGTAATTATAATTACTTTAAGTTGATTAGCATGATGCGCCCAAACTTCTGAGCCAACTAATACTTTAGAAACCACATTTTCCTTCCTTTACACAATCCAACCAGCTATCCATGTAGGATATTTATCACGATAGTCCATGGCAAGTACTTTTTGAGCCACCCTGAACACGCGATGAAAGGTGAACAGATGGTAGATACAACCGAGATCAAGTCTTGTATCTTAGACACTAATTTAATAGAATTAATCTGCCTATGATTACCACAAGATGATTGTGGTCATTTTTTTCTAACATAAAAACAATCAGCGATCAAGACCAGTCAGATGAAAGTACGACCAGCTGAAATATCAGTCAAACAAACTGATCTGGTCTACCTGTCCTTAAAGACCTTAGAAGTAAATCCATTCGCTCCCTCCCCCTAGATCTTCTTGGATTAAGATTATCCACTGATACTTTTAAATTCCGTAAGTAGTCGATAGCCTATGTCAATTTTCCATTCATGTTTTCTAGAAATTATAAGAATCTACACACTAAATTGTTATTTAGTCTTATGTTAATCGTTCTAGACGCGCATACGTATTCACTCTTTGTCTTTCCTTGAATCATGAGCTTTAAATTATTTTATACCGTTTTTCGCATGAATTGATTCTTTCTTGTCGAATCATATTCTCTATGTTCAATTTCTTTAACCACTGCTGAGGTTACTATGACTTCTAATATTTTGATATACCAATAGGGTGTAGCAACTTCGGCCAATTCACCTGTGTCAAGTTCAACGTTGTACATGACAAGTATGTTGAAGAAACACACTGTTTGTCATACGTTACATTAAAAGAAAAACCGACTAATGAGAATAAAAAGTAATTAAGATTCCATTTGTTTATCGCATTTCATAAATTTCAACGTAACAAAAGGAAAAAGTGCACTGAAAGGTTTCATTACAAAATCTCTTCATCAGTTATAATACTGTGACAATTTGTGAAGATGTTTATTAAAGCTTCGGTAAAATAATAAACATGACATGTAATAGATAACAGTGAATTATACATAATTATCAAAACAACTTATAGCTTACCCAACCATTAACCAATATCGAACCATTCGTTCAGGTGGAAGTTTATGAATTAATTTTATTGCTTCAGTCAATACGATTACCATCGATACAAATTTTAAACAATATCTGTTATTGTAAATGAAAATTAAAGATAATAAAATTAATCGTTATGATTCAAGATGTATCACTTGAAAGCTATCATGTAACATTCTGTTAATTTAACAAGTAATTAAGCTTTGATCTGTAATCTAGTGAATATGATGATTAGTGATAGACCTTCATTGGTTAGTTGAAATTAATTGTGGTTAGAGTTGATTGTACGAACCTTAGACAATTCAATAGATGAAAACCATATGCTCTATCAATTTCAAGTAAATCATGAATGCACTTGCTTGAAGATAAAATCAATGCTTAGTGGGTGTGTAGATCATTTTCAATCGGTAGGTTTTGTGTTCGAACCCGGTCTATCAAATTCATTTTTAGCATTTGTGTAATATCATTTACCGTAACACGTGAAGTGTAGACAAAAGCCAAGTATATGAATCTGTCATTGGCAAACAAGTTACACTAATATAGTGAATAAGCAATCAGTTTCAAGAGTAAACAGAATATTCATATTAGAGGTGCAGAAATTAGGTATCTGGTGCCAACTGTTCAGATGTTGATGATAAACATAATAGGTACCACAGTTTTTTTAAATCCGAATTTCTTATTATATTCTATCTTGATATTTTATTAAAAGACTAGCCTATTGTTATCTGACAATAAATGTATTGCTAATAATTATCTCTTTCCTAACAGTCTACCAATACCAATTTAAGCGCTAATCCAAAAACAAAACTAATTATTCACAGCTACAATCGATTCACTAAGCCTTACGCTTTTTATTTTTTCAGAAAGAAAAAAACTTGAGGTCTTTGTTACTGGTAAATATTGTGTTCTACAAGTCTGATTTTATACATGGAATAATGACGTTCCATAAGACTGATTAAAAGTCGCTAATTAAAGTAAAAAGATTGTTGAGACTAGCAAGAGATTACAATCAAGTATATACCGTAAATTGTTGAGCCATTTATGAACCATTAAGATTCCAGCTTGAGTAGGCTATCTGCACCAAAATATCCCCCCTCATGCATCTTCATTTTGATGCATCAAATGTTTGATAGGCGGACCCAGCAAAAAAAAATGCTTGTTTCTACATGGTTGTTATATCGGTAAAGGTATTGAAATTTGTTAAATTTTAGTGTTATAAGAAAGTTTATTAATTTCTCATAGTTTGTTATCAGTTTTCTAATCTTATCACTGTGTAAATACTTCTGCATAAACTCAGAAATCTAGGTGTAAAAATATTTACAATGAAGGACCCATTAGTTTCTTTCTCATGGCTGTAAATAGTCTTAACGAAAATTCATCATCAACAACAGAATATTCAATTTGGGTGTTGTGGAGATTATTGAATGTTAATTTCATATCACAAGTTGACAACCAGGGAACATTGAACAGCTGCTCCATCCTGGTAAGGGACTTATCAGTATTGAGCATCCATGACCTCACCATGGATCGAACTCAGAATGTACTAGCTCCGCAGTGAATGCTTTACCAATATACCACTGAGCAGGCTCCCAACGGTTGACATTTTTAACTAAGTCAATTTGTGATATTTGTGCCATCTCACTCAATGACATCGGTGGAGAACTGCTTCACATCCAGAATGGTTGAATTCCACTGGTCACATCTTTCACCAGAACTCCAGGACTTACCTCGACACGTTAGTCACTAATGGGTGTTGATATTGATTGTAATTGGAATTTTGCGCAGATTGTTGTGGCCTAATTGTAAAGTGTTGGCAGAGAAGTCTGAAGGTCTTGGATTCGGCTCCTGATGAAGTTGTGAATGTGCACTGCTGAAGAGTCTCATATCAGGACGGAACAGCTATCCAGTGCTTCCTGGTTGTCAGTGAATATCTAAAGTAGACCAATTTATGATATCGAATTAGTAGAATATTTATTAATAAATTTGTTAGAAAGTTAGGGGTTTTATAAGAAGCTCCGTCGCCCTCAAATCGATAGTGGAGAAATCGTACTTGGAAATCGTTATCTATTTTGTCATTCCTACTACACCAGTTTGTCTATAACTCAATGATTTTACCTATAAACTAAACTGAATCACGGAGTGATTGATTTACATGTTAGATAATACTTACGTAAAAAAGTGAACCTGATAGGTTTCATGCTGTCATTAAATTCTACTACGAGAAAAAACAATTCCATCTTATAATGAATTTAAGCGTTTAGAATACAATACAAAAGTATCTCCATCATTCATTTTTTGTGATGAAATAACATAAATCATTCTTTTTTTTTGTAAAGTCGCAGAAAAGTTCCAGAGTACTTTCCTCAAACCTCACTAGTTCGTTTCTGTACTATGCCTCTAGCATTAAGTCATTATTAAGAAAAAATACAGAATTAAACTCAACACAATCAATAGCATAAATGAAATTGTCAAATAGGTAGTTTGAATGGTTATATAATGATACAATGATATAATGATACAAGGTATAATAATAATAATTCAAGAGAATAGTTATTTAAACTTTTAGTTCCAAACCTCAACATTAACAGTTGGTTTTTTCGCCCGAATCATTTTATCCATTTCTAACCAAGATGCATTATTGATTGCCATACCGACAATACGAAGAAAAGCATAACGTTTTTCTGATACTCTAAATTCTCTACGTAATTGATCTGCTTGACGCTCATATTGTCCGGAAGCTAATAATCGACTGAGTGTTGTGTTTAACGATTGACCAACCCAAAGCCTTTCGTGTACACTACCAGACTGTACTACTTCGGGTAATATACGATTAGAACCGGGCAGGGACTTAATTTCGAAAACAGGAGCAGATAGTTCTTGTTTTTCAAGTTTACTTTGAAATTTCAAAAGACGTATCTGTGCGTTACATTCCTGAATATACATAAAATAAAAAAAATCCAAGTAGTTACAAATCACATTTAATATTTTATTAAATTATTAAGGATAGGAACATAAATACCTTTTAACGGCATCATTTGGTTCTCCGAGCTGGATGACTCGATTGAGAAGCTTTCATTGTCGTTTTGGACAACAATATCACATGTAAGTAAACATCTTGATTATTTCGCGAGTTTAAAGTCATCTAGGTCCGATTGATGCTATTATCAACTGGTTCAAGGTCTAAGTTGTACTGTTGATTGAAAAGGGATGATACAGCAGTAGGGTACTTATCAATAAACAACCGGCATTTCAGCGATGCAACACTAAAAATGCACACCTCTCTCTTGGTCTCTAAACAGAGTTATTTTGACTGAAACACTCACTCCTATGAGTGAGGTTTTCATAACAGCCATAACTTATGGTTACAGATAGCGGGTTTCATAAGAGGAAACTGTATGCAGTTACGTTAAGTTATTTGTATCTTACTCTAAACCATAGGGTTACATTTTATTTTATATTTTTTATTTAACCTCTTTACGGTATGTTCTGTAACTGTGGCCTTTCATTCCATTTATATTACAATTATTACTTCCTCTATCTTACTCCATGCTTACCTGAGCCATAAAATCATTCTTTAATTGACGGTAAATCTCTTCAGCATTCTGTAATAATGTCAATCGCGAAGCTAAACTCTACAATGAAATAAAATAAATTACTTGCTAATATTGTTTAAGCGTTATCAGTTATATTAATGTTATATAAAATGAATATTGAAAATGACACATTTATTGCATAAAAATTCACGTGATTGACCTTGGGTTACACTTCAAATGTAAAGGTTCATAGTACTACTTAACCGTCGAAAGCCAAAGGAGGGGAATGGGTCTTCGAACCTACAACCTATTAATTTGAAGACTGAATTCATTAACTGCTAGATCATCACTTTTAATCAGGACTGCTTAAATAACTTTAATTAAATATGCATAAACAGTAGCACATCGAATAATTGCTGAACTATGATATATTAGACAACTGAAAATTAACTAAAAAAGAAGTTAGTAAACCAATCTTTCAGTTAGCTTATTTATAAACTTGTTGATCAAAAATATATTTATGTTTACCACAGGTTTTTTTGTTTTTTCCCATCATCCTGCTTTTTTTTTACCAACTTACGTGTCGTGTACCACGATAGTAACAATTGGTAACTGATAGTTACATGCTCATTGATAAGAAATAAGTAGAAACTCCTCCCTACTGAATATTACTTACAGAAAATATAGTGTTGTGTATATATTGATTTACGCTCACTTCAAAGTAGACTTTAAATACGCTATTTAAGTAACGTAATTCGATAATCCTTTTCTCCCAACATTGATAATTAATTCATACGGTGATGTACAAAATGCAGTAGTAGATGAAACACAAAATCCTTGAATACCAACTTAGCGGTATTGGAAGCTACGTGTTCAGTGAGAGCACTGAAGATCCCAGGCACGATCTCAGGTAGGTTGATTAGTATACACCACTGAAATCTAACACTAAGAACGGAACAAGTGTCGAGTGATCACTGGTATTCAATAGCTCAACCCTTGAAGTGTAACACCAAACGTAACAATCAATAACTCCCCCCCACACACACACACAACAGAATAAAGGAAGAAAGATGACATACGTTTTCTTGATAAGCTGAGAAAACAAGTTTTTTCGCTTCTGAAGCACGGTCATTTTCATAGTGAAAGTTTAGAAGAGCAGATTGTGTTAAATTTTCTGCACCAGATGATAAATGGTCAGTTTGTCCTAATGTTTCCTGATAAATTGCCAGAGCTATTGGGTGTCGACGAAGTACCATTGCAAGATCTGCCGGTGGTAATTTACTTTGCTCTTGTAATGCTACTACAACCGTAGTAATTAATTCAGGATTTCCAGTTTCTACAGCTCGAACTAATGCACGATTATAACGAGATAACTTTAAAAGTAATGGTACTTGACGCCCAGCACGTGGTTCGTACTCTAATATTTGCTCTGCAACTGTTTCCCGACCAGCTGAAATAGCTTGACTGGCTACGTCAGCAAAGTCTAAATGAGGTATAGATGTACTGTGATAGTTACCATTATGATTACCAGACTTCGATTTGCTTTCTGATAAATCACTGAATAGCTTATTAACAATAGCCGCTACTCGTTCTGATATCAACGTAGTTGCTCCTGAAGATGCTACAGAACTATTACACGCCCAGTGAGCAAGTAAACGAGTGAATGTGCATGTCCCATAATTGCTTTGACTTTCTTCCAAAATGCTGATCGGCCATTTATACTTTTGATGAATTCGAACAAGTTCGATAGCTATCGGATAATGACAGCGGGCTAACAGTCTTTCAAACAGTTTATTTGGTCCTAATTCACGAAACTGACGCCATGTTAATGCAATACCCAACCATGGAACAGCTAAGTTATTCAGTAAACGTAAAGTTTGGCAAACTTTCGCAGCATGATCAGCGCTAAAAGAAAGAATGAAATTATGATACTAAAGGAATTAAATAATATTTAATTAGTCAATTAGTAAGCAAATTTAATAGTAAACAATAAAATACATTTGCAATATACTATTAAAGCAAATCTCCCAGACATAGTTACGACCTAACAGCAAGGAGAAATTTGTGAGTTATAAAACTAAAAGATGATCCTTTGGTTACTTAGTATGATGTCAAGTGATTTAAGCATAATGATAACCATACTGAACTAAAATTTAGGCACTCTCGACTCATTTCATTTGCTTAGTTTAGCAACATGGTGTAAGATGAAGATAAGGCATATGGGATCCCACGTCATCAATCAGGCAAGCTCTTTAAAAGATGAAGATACTTGACAGAGATCTTTTGTAAGCTACTCTAAGCTTAAATTTTAGCCATTACAAGTAAAAATATGAAAATTATTCATGCATTCGGTCATATGTCTTTGCACCATTAATTGAGTTTAGTGAAGCCACAAAGTAAGGTTATGGTCAAAAGCAAGGTATAAATAAGTGTCTCACATTGGAAACATGTACCGACGAAAATTTCTGTAGTCGGGTAAATTCCATGCCGTAAGATTTGCCAAATAGTTGAACAAAGGAGAAAATGATTAATACAACTAATTATTATCATGTATATCACACGTTTCTGAAGTACTAACACGGCACAGACGAATAAAAGAAAAGCTACAGAGAATATTTACAATGGGATATATCCAGTAACTCTGACAACTGCGTCTGAAAAACCAAGTAAAACAACCCGAAGAAGGAAGGAAACACATTTTCAAAGACAAGTTAATTAAGGACTGAAGGCCATTTGTTGAAATAAAACACAAATGACTTATCGAAACAGCCTAAAACCAAATTAGAACATGAAAGACATATAGCTCATTAACGCAATTTCTGCCATAACCTAACCATAACCAATTGATAAAAATCACAAAAATGGCAATTTCTATAAACAGTGAGAAAACAAACACTCACAGCTCTTTCACTTTAACTTCCACTGAATAATTATCAATACTATTAACATTAGTAACGTTAGTAGTAGTGGGTGTAGTACTAGACATAGCTGATAATAATATTCGACCTAAATGAGCCGATTCAAGTAGCTCTTGTTGACAGATAGGATCCACAGTTGCGTGACATGCTGCTTCAATACAATGTGATACTGCATCAATCATTTGATTGGTTTGTTTAATTGGCAATAAATAATCATTAGTACGTCCACAATTGGCTTTTAAACTTTTACTCGCAGATAATAGCCACGTGGCTGGACATGACGCACCGATACGTCCTAATGCTTCTAGCGGTGATGGAACGCGTTGTAACAATTCATGTGATGTAGGAGAAATGATACGAATTCCATCAACCTGAAGGATAAATAATAATAAAACGTACTAAGAACTAAGGCGTTTCAATGTCAGTTCAAGAGATATAGTGAAGAACGTGCTTTAAAAAAAAAACATTCATAAAACATTAAAATAATTTGAAGCAGATATGCGCCAACTCAAGAGAATTTTGAAAAAAATTGATTTTAATGCGAGTACTTTCCCAGTATGTGTACAATAAACCGATTCATAATCAACAGCAAACTAATGACTGATTGGTTTCGCCAAATTAATTTATACTGATCTATTTTTAAGGTGACAAGTAACTCTAGTTCTCCCAGAACAGACAAATATCTACTAAAAGACGGACCTTATTTTCATTTTTTTTCATTTTCACTGTCCTACTACTCACCAAGCATAAAATCGTCCAACTGGCTAAGTGTGAGGGCTAGTGGTGTCAGATGGTTACTGAATTGAAGTAGGTAGGGTTCGAATTTGCGAAAAAGTGGGTTTAAGAAGAGCACCTTAACTACTAAGGCATTACTACATTATTCTGTAGTAGAAATAGTTACTTTTAAGTTTTACACAAAGTAACATTACAACTGCAACTAAAATAAACCCATTTCCTAAGTGATAAATAGTTGATTGACAAAAAAAATAAAAGGTGTGATGTATAACTTTCAATGTTATCTTTCGTCATTTCATATTATTGTCTTAATGATCCATCATAACGAGAAATATAGGGACCTAACTGGGCTGTTTTTGAGTAAAGAAACAAACTTATTAATCAAATTTTAATGATATTTACGTAAGACTGGTTGTGATGAATTATTTGGAAACCTTAGTAAACATCTACTTTGTATCAAGTATCTAATAAACAGTCAAGTATGGAGCTCTTAATAGTATTCCGTTGTCTTTCCCTTGACCAGATAGCACGATGATCGGGAATTTAAAGACAGACTTTCTTGATCGTGGACCCTATGTAACTAGCTTCGCATAAACAGCTTAGTTGATCAATAAACAAAGATGAGGTGAATTCAAAAAGTCTATCATTATTTCTAGATGTAATTAAAAGATGACTGTAGTATAGGCAATATAATTTAGGTGCCGCAAACTTTTGTAGAGATTTTCTTATTCTTTGTGTTAATATTATTATTATAGAACTGGAAGTTTTAAGAAAACTTTCTTGAGAATACAATTAGTAGAATATCCGTTCATACTTTATGAGTTGAGGATATCATTTAGCTCATCTTCGATTATTTCACCCAAATAAATTAACTTTGCACGATGTGTTAAACTTTACTACTAGGATCCATATTACATTTGTAAGGCATGGCAATGTAAAAATGCTGATACTGACCCGACTGATGTTGATTTAGTGCATACAGGTAATACATCTACAGATATTGACACTATGTTAACTTTCAGATTTCTTATTTTGTTAACAAATCCAAGTCTTTCAATTCAGATCTGACGATTTCTTTGTGTAGTAGTTTCTAGAGCGGTAGTAACTACTTCGGTTGTAGCGAGGACGTGTAATCTTTTTTATGTATAATAAGCTAAACATACAGTCATCTTGTTGCTTTAAGGGTAGGTTTCACAATTTATAAAAAAGCTAAGTGGGATTAAAACGTGCATTTTTTTAAATCTTTCTAATGACTAAGAGTTGTTTACCATTACTTAGAAAGATCTTCGTTTAATCTAAATAAACATTCTTATCCATGAGAACCTTACTATGGCCTATCTACTCTTGAGATCAACAATTTGTGACTAGTTTCAAGTTTGCGCAAAGTTACTTCGTGGAAGAAGACATGTGATTGGTTAATATAGTGTGACAGACATATGAGTCAAAGGCTAGACGTTACATATATATTTTGTATATTAGTGGTTTATTGCTGTTGTAATACATACGTGTGACTAGTTGGCTTCTTGATAAATCAGTCGGATTGTTGTGCCTGAGCAATAGATTAAGGTAAGGCTAGGGTGCTAGCTGTAGGACATAGCGCTGCAAATAACAGAATCGATAATATTGGCCATCGCTGCTCAGAAACAACACTTCGTACCTATCTGTTAAAAAGCTTATAAAATTAGGTTTGCTGACTAATTATTTAAAGCAGCAGGCAATTAACGTGGCCTTAAATCTTCTAGTGTTCTCACTCGATGAAAAAACATATTTATTAGTGTAGAGTCCCATTGAAAGACTAATTTAAAAAATTCATCTTATTATCTTTTTACTAAATTACTACTAATTTGTTAAATAAAGGCACTGAGGAGAAACGTATTCATGTTAGTAGTATTAAGGATTTTAACGTCGATTGAAAGCAAGATAAAGTTCTGATTATTTCTTGCTTACATCAAGTTCAAACTGAAATATCCTGGATGGTCCATTTTACATCAATCAATGTTAAGAGGTGGACTGAAATACATATTAGAGGCTTCTACTACAAATTATATACAATCCTTAACTACTATCGTACCTTTTCTTGCCCAGGTTTACTTGAACACGCATTATCCCCATTCACTTTATGATCTGATATAGGACTAGTTGAATGACGTATAGCGTTCAAGGAAAACTGGAAAGAGCGTAACATCAATCAATAAAGAATGAATACGACCTCATCAAACTAAATATCAACGACATAAATGCATAAAGTAATCAATTGCTTACCTCTTGTGCTAAATATATATCGTCAGCATAAAATGTTTCATAAATATCCGATTGTGTACTTATAATAGCAACTAAATTATTCCATTGAAGTGTTACAGCTGAATTAGTTAACCAAAGCATTGTCTTTGGATGATTTAATTTCTGATTACTTGAACTATTATTAGTATTATTATTGTTATTATTATTATTATTATTACTATTACTCATCAACATGACTGATATTCGTTGAGTTAAATTGATATGTGAATGTAATTCAGTAAATCGTGTATTAGCAATTAATAATTCACCATTGGATAAATAAATTGCAACAAATTGCATATTTAAAGAAATAGACAGTAAACTAATATTAACACCAGTTGATTTGATAAGTTTAGACAGTTCAATCTAAATAGAAACCAATTAAGAGAATAGATTTATAGTTTGTGTGTAAAATTTAAAAATTAATAATAACTTTTACATTACATTACATAGAAGATGAAGTAGAAATATCATTGTATAATGAATAGATTGTTTAGAAGTGTTAGAAATAATTTCTTCTTGTCATCGTTATGAAAATGATAGTGTAAAACTTAAATTTCTATTGATAAATACTATATAAGCAAAGATAAAAGTCAAAAGAAGCTACTATAGACAAAAACCATATCGATAAACAACTGGAATTGAAAGATGATGACACTTCAGGAATAATCAATAGTATACTAAGATCAAAACTAACTAGATCATAACTCGTAATCCTGTACAGAACAATATACTATTTAATGAGATCAAAATTCGACAAGTACCAACAGAGCATGCAAATTTACATATATCTGTTAACGCAGTTACATTGGTAGAAGGGGAAGAAGGATTTACGTACGATTCTAAGTGTATGCCTCCGAAAGTCCCTGATAAAATAGATTGGAAACCTTGAGTAGTGCTATGGAAAAACATTTGATTGGCATAGGATATGTAACTGAAATCTTTCAGGGTGACTGACAGACAAACAAACTGTAGCCTACTTAATTTCGCTAAAGTAATTGCGAACAAATGTTACAAACCAGATTTATACATTCATAAAGAAGTAGTGGTAAATTTTCCTATACCATGGTGATGTTTCAGTTACCTTATTACATTATTTTTTCAATGTTCCTCTTGTTTTGACAGGGTTTCATATATTACATCACTTTTCAATCGTTTTCAAGTTATGATTACATCATTTTAACTCTTTTAATTTCATAATTTTGTCACTTATTACTTATTAACCATAACTCATGCTATTTGAAGCTACTCGTAACTCATTTTACTCAGCTATCCATAATGTAACTGACTAATTCTTTAGCTGTATGACACTGTTACTAACTTCATGGTCTAGGATTTCCACTTACGCATTACATTTCAATCATATTAACTCTGTTTGAATTTTCATCCTACTATGATTCGACGTACTAACTTCTAACCAGTTTCACTCATAAAGCATATTAGATTTTATATATAATTCTGCCTTAGGTAGTATAGGTTGCATGAAGCTGATGACAACTTTAATAAATCCATCCAATTTCGCTCTCCTCATATTGAATATTCATGTAACAACTGTATCCAACAGTAAGCATACTTGCGAAGTGACGCTAAATCAAAACGATCTGCTTTGGATCCATATACAATAACAAAGACTCATCAATTACAGACCATAATAACACTAACGCCAAGATAAAGACATACACAAATTACAAATATATAACGCGATGGGTTTCGACACTAATGTACCGGATTTGAGCACGCGTAAGAAAATCAATACCGGGATGCAAGCACAATCAGCTGATGTGCCTGGGATGAGATGAAATGCATGTTGTGAACTCTACTTACCAGTCATAAGGTAGCCTTAATCAGAATTCTACATTATTAGAAACATTATCGTTTTTTTCCCAAGACAAAGATTCTTTTCTGATTGGATAAAACGAGATAAAATTCGTGAATGTAATTTTAAGACAAGATCGAGGCTGGATCTATATTATAGTTTAATCCAAACACGTTATGACAACAACAACTAGTGTGAAGTCCGCCAATATATAACGTAAAACGTAGTTTACTTTTTAAACATAGATGCTTCAGTATCACGGATAGACATTAGATTCAAAGTATTAAGGCTACTGAAAACCATTTTATTGATCTACTTTATATTATTGGATAAACCAGGTATATAATTAAATGATTTAAATGTTTATGATATGATGAATAAGGCTCTGGTTAATCAAAAAGTGACCGACAAATTCGAGTTCCTTTTCTATTCACATTTACTTCCCGGTTAGTATTTTGTATAAAAGCTTGGTATTTCGTGCGAAAAAACCTATTCTTTTGGTTGGTGATCATGTATTTTGATATCAACTCGACTACGAGGAAAGAAGCTTTGCGAATAATCCGATCTCGTGAAAAAGTATCATTCGATATTGATGTGACGACCGGCATTTTACTTATTTCATACTACCGATTCAAAATCGGTTCATCAAATCCTCGATCACAGTGGTGACTGGGATAAGAATAAACTAAAGTGCTCTGATTCACTTTTAATAGTCATCGCATTAAGCAATAAGAAGCCGCTGTGTAAAACATGGTTGAGAAGAAAGAAACTTGTTTAATCTTTAAGAACGATCATGGACACTGTAAACTTAAAAAACAATAATTAAGAATAAGGACTCACGATCACCCTAAGGTCATAAAACTTTATATGAATATCCATAAAAATGTAAAGAACAATATCTAAAGTATAGTAGGTTAGCATATTGATATTTTGCTGACACAGAAAGACTAAATAACGGGCACAGGACATCTGGAAAACAAATTAACGTTCTAAGTATTATATGTTGACCATTTATTGTATACTAACTAATTTAATGAACGAAATGACGATTAGCTAATTTCAAGAAGAGATTACTTATCAAAACGTTTTTATGCAACTGAGGAAGATAAGTGGAGCTGGATATATATATGTGCACAGAAGCCAGATAGTGTTATATTTTAATGTCATGTACATATCTGGTGAGTAGGCAGAACTGTATTGATTAGCGTAACTGTAATCCGACAAAATGCACAATTAAGGCCGAAGTACTTACACTTAATGAATACGTTCATTGTATCGTTCACATGTAGCACTTCCTGGGTCCTACTGTACAAGTAAGTATAAATAACACCGATTCAAAGTGGTCTAGGTTGGAAAACTATCTACGCAAGTAGATAGTCAATAAAACACAATCTCTTTTATAAACAAATCGTTTTCCAGTCGACTGACTTAGGTTTTACTTATTCAACGCTATTTCCAGAATCTCTCACTGATACCCGTTATTTATTCCTTCCGCCTACAGAGTAAACTTCATAAAATAAAGTAATAATTATCGCTTTACTCAATAATGTGATTAAAAAGACAGAAATAACATATAAAACCACTGTAAAATGCAAAATTCATGGAAGTCTTATTTACAAGACTATTGAATAATCAGCATGAATGAATTAGGAGGTAAATATAGATCTTAGCAATGCTTGGCTAACCATGTATTTATCCAATCCTTATATTATTTACGGAACCAATAAAATAAAATAATCTCTATGTTTGACCCTATACTTCACAACTGATAATTACGTTTCCAATTAACATAACTGAAGGCTTGGAAGCACTTACATTTTCTAACGTCCCAAAGTCAGCTCGATATAGATTCTTTTTGTCTGCAAAAAGCACCCATGGGCTTCGGAAAGAATCAGGTGACCCTGTTTCAAGAGGTGTCGTAACAATAATCCACTGTGACAAAGACTTTACTGGTCCGGGTAATTCTACAAGGCGTCGCATACGTGGAGTTTCGATACTGGTAGTCATATATATATGATTTCCGCCAGTAAGAACAGCTATCCCGGTATTCTAGAACGAGGACGTAATAGATTGAAGAAAACAAGTTACGTTCACATATTAATAGACATTAAAGAAACCTTAAAAATGTAAAAAACTGAGCAGAAAGTAAAGCACATTGATGTTGCTGAAGGCACTATACAACTACATAATGAAAACAAAGACTTGACTGCGGCAAAAAGAAACTAAAAAGCCACGGTGAAAGGATACAGATATTAATGAAAATCCATGGGACTAGATAATCTTAGGTAAATAAGTTACACACTCATATGAGTCCCAATCTCTGAAATTTCACACATCTAGGTGAATAGGCCATAAATTTCAGACCCATTTGAGTTGTAAACGTGTACTGATTAAAAGACACAAAAAGACACAAAGGGTCCAGAAATTAGCAAAAATCAGCAGGATAGCTGTTCGAATCTTAGTTTAGACTGGATAGAAAAACACAAAATAAATTAATGAATATATGATTTTAAAAAAAAAACTAACATTAGTTTAAGGAGAATATTAGTTATCGATAGTTTTCATCCTCGGTAAAGCGGTCCCCTCCCGCTGAATATACATTATTTTAGATCCAAAGAGCTAGCGGGAAAACAAGAAGGTGGCTGGAGACCAGTCGAACTGTTCATGAAAGTGTTCGGCATTTCTCTATAATCTTCTAGACTGAGAATGGATTATAGACGCGTTCTTTTACTTAATAGTCTTAGTAATGGGCGACTTCCTGATACCGGTTCCCTCATGTTATACCTAGGAAAAAAATCCACCAATCGCAATATGTAGAGAACAGTGACCTCGATAGTATCAATCAGTGAACACACACGTCTGCTCTACAATTACTAGTCCCCGAAACCCGAACGAACAACACAAGCCGACCACCAGACACCTGGATTATATTCCATTCACCCATTTATGTACATACAAAACTTGACCACGTAGAGCATCAATAATACCAATCAGTGCTCGAATACGTCTGTTCGGCGACTGCCTATCCCCAATCCGAAAATAAAGGAAACAATATAACTAAGCCAACCACTAAATAGTTAATCAGTTAGTCCGGATTATATTTGTATATGCACTAAACCTGACCACGCATCACACCAATAGGGAGAATAACACATAATAATGACTATGGACTGAAAGTAAAGATACATAATTAATTAATTATAGCTCCTGAATGACAAATGACAAGATAATAGTTTATGAGTCTAGTTGGAGGTTAGGGCGACAAGAACATGACAGTAATAATAATAAAATAATCTATTTACATATGCTTCAAAATAAATGGAACAGTCTTCTGAAAAAAACATTTTGGAAATCTAGTTACTCTTTGTGTAACACCAGATATAACACATTAATGAGTCGGAACGATTTGTCTATCATTACTTATCGCAACAGCCATTTCAATAACTTTTGCTTTTACCACCCACCATTGCTCATGATCCTTGCGTAGACTCTTTGTGAGTCTATATTTGAGTAATCGTCGCTCGTCATCATTTTAAGAGCCTACAGGAATGGGTTTCAGAAATCTAGTGATCTTTCCTAAACTTTATATATCTAGATTGGAAGCAAATATCGCTGCTGTCTTAATAACTGTTTTAAAATTGTCCCAAGCTTTATCTGGATGAACCTTCTGAACATCCTCGACTAAGTATCTAGCTAACTATTTTCTGAATACATTCTTGGTTTTTCCGTCCATGAACTAGCAACCGAGATGTTTTCCAGTTGCGACATTTCTGTGTCCGATAAAACACATGGAAATTTGTGCTCTAACTAGAGCATGGTTAAAGTTCAAATATGTGCTCCAAAATGAGCAGCAGTCCTCAACGGAGCCTCGCTAACGACAACTAATGCCGATGTAGTATATTTGTCTTCAGTGTGTTGTGATGATGGAAATCGCTAAGCTAAACAATATCACTCCTTGGGCTTAAAGTTTGTACTAGCTAAAAATAAGCGGTAGTCCGAATATAATTACATGAGACGGTCGTTATTATCCATTTGTTGGGCTAGTATGCTAAAAGACCCATTAAAGTGTTTTTAAACCTGATTTAGCCTTAATGCAGAACTCGTTGTTTAATTCATAGGTGCTCCAGTCAGGTTAAACGAGAAAAAGACATCGGCGTGTATCCCTGTCCTTCCGAGTTTTTACTGTACAATTCAGACAAACAGCACATAAACGACTGTATACTAGAGTACAATCAAGAAGTGTTTGCTCTACCCGCAAACTTAGTCCTATGCCTACACCGACAAGGCCATGAGAACTTACTGTCGTGTCCCCGGATAAACGAAGAGTAAATCGCACACTTACTAGGCGAAATTAAGTTAATGACCACGATGAGGTCCTGTATGCTTGTTTTGGAGACACATCATACATCAATGCGCGAGACTTTAGGCTTTTAGCTTACGAGGCTTGGCGACTGACTTCATATAATATTCGCACGTTAAAAGCTCTAAAATGAAGTTCAGAGCCCCGTTTTAGGAAATCATGGATAACGATTCGAGAACTCAAATAAACAGTACTAGTGACATACATAGGAAACGTAACCTGAGAAAGTTAACGGTGAGAAGCGAAAATATTAGAAAAATAAGGAGAAAGGTTTTGGTCGTGAACAAAGTGATCGCGAGTGCTGTTAAAGATATGAGGGTGGTTTTCACTTCCCGGTTGCCTAAACTGTGGAAGGGTTCTCCTTCTTGAGGCACCCGAAAAGAATGGTGGATTAGAAGACGTCATGACAATCTGAGTGTGAAACCACAGTACTCGACAGATAACTGATTGGGGCCAGTCACACGACCTTTTTACAGGTAATTTCCGAAGAGCTAGTTACGTACTTGAAAAAGCTTTACAGTCGGAGACAAAAAATTGAGGAATAAGGTAAGGTGTGCATCTTCAGGGTCGACATTTTCTAACTCAATTTTGCCTAAGTGGGTAGGCAACATCACTGTCAAGTTGGTTGTCCAAGGGAAACATCTTACTGCCGCCACATCTTACACAGTCAACATCACGACTTCGCTGCCGGACTTTACGTCTGTTGTTATTAGTCTTATCGCTCCTCAGTCGGCCTGTCTAACATGGTAGGACTTGAAGGGACGACTGTTCCAGCAAGTGTAGCACGACTAATTCACAAAGACAGACAAGCCCGACCAGCGCTTCAAGGTAGGAAAAACTATCAGGATCAACATACTTATGCACATCGGTCAATCTAGTTTTCATATACTCAGTTTCTGTGCTGAAGCCCAGAATACAGCACCGATCTCCACCCCCCGCAGTTGTACTTTACTTCTGTCAAATACTGCTACACAGCCTGAGTGAAAATCTAGTAATTATTTAGGCATTGGTGCATCCCATTTAAACATACTTAATAAGTGTAGATTCACAAATCCAAATCAAGAATGTAGTGAATAGAGTGATGGGATCAAATATTGATAAGAAATGATATATCTAAATGGACAGTTAAGATTCTACATAAATGTAATTTATTATGACAGTATCAACGTTTAAAATGGGAAATATCATACACCAAGCTCATTTATACAGAAAAATCAACCTACATAATCCATAGTAAATAGCTTAGCACTAATTATTTCCCTTTCTTCAGCTTCCGGGCCCATACTGAACCGTCGAACAAATTTTCCTTGATGATCTAATACTGTGGTAAATCCCGTTTTTTGAACAACTAACAAATCCTCTGATAAGGTCCAACCAAGTAATATACCAGGTGCATCTTTCCACTAAAAGCAGGAAAAATAAATTTTTTTATCGATTCAATGGTTTAATATCGTAAACTAAATTTAATGACTAAAAATGAATCCAGTCAGAAACTTTAATAAGAAATAACTCCGTTTTTAATGGCTTCGAAAACTTTATTATTATTATTATTATTATTATTATTATTATTATTATTATTATTATGATAGCAGAAAACATTTTGATCACACCGATCTTTTTAGGAAATGAAAAAAGAAATGAATTAGATTAAACCCTACGTCTAACATACAAATATTGAACACATACAAGCGCGTATGTGTGTGTAGTTTCCATATCAGTTGACAAAAATAGCACACGCTTCCGATGAAGAATGAATTATGCGTAGCACTGCTTAAGTAAATGACGGAAGCATCGAAATGAAATTAATACATTGTGTACAAAAGAGGAAATATTAGAACTTATGGTTTCACAAAATGCTAAGCTTTTCATGCAATTAGATAAGTTCGTAATCATTATATGAAATGTTATTCCTTAAAAAGCTTTATTAATAGTTATTATATTAGTCACAAAGAACAGCATCCAGTAGCTTCGTAGAGACGAAAAATTTCCCTTGAAATGTGTTCCCAAGTATTGTAAAATCTATAATTCGGAAATTATTCTGATAATGTAAAAATAATGTAATAAATCCTTGCAATTCTACTATTTCTACCAGAGTTTTGGGAATTCTATTATGCAGGAGTCATCAGTAAGCGTACACCAATGTCATGAACATGATTTTCAATCTGTTACAACCAACACGCAAACTGACGTAAATGTGCAAGTCAATAACCCTGATTAGGATAAACTCAACCCTGTTAGCTGCCATTATCAAACCCTTACAAATTAATTCTATTTTCAACAGATAATTACTAGATATATTTTAATTTTTTTAAATTATAAAAGGTAAATAATTCAGGCTCTGCTTTCTAAAGCCAAACCGAATAGTTTTACATATTTTGCATTCGTGAATTAACATACTAAGTGATCTCATGGAGTAAAACTTAAGGAATATTTATTAAAAATGGTTAAAAGCTAGTACGACAAACACACCGCTTCTACTTTCAGCATCTACAAATCACCTAATATCTTGGTAAGTTCCAAATATTAATTCTGAATATCTTAAAATAATATAGAAACAACATAGTATAGACAGCTGTTTCACATAATTTCTATGCCATTGCCCAGTTAGCAGATTTTTTTTATATCATTTATTTTATTTAACTTCTCTGTGCTCAAAGTAAGTTAGTGCTTGTAAACAAATTAGCTTGAACGACGATAGAAAGATAAGCTAAAATTAATTTAAATAATCTGTCTTTAAAAGCATATTTAATCCAGAAACAGTAAATTTATGTAAATATATGTATCGTATGTATACTCAGTAACAGACATATACATAATAGACGCAATCTGTGATCACAATCTACGTTAAAATACCAAGTAATCCTTATAATGATAAATGCTTTACTAATTTTTTTAATTCTAAGTGGATGACTGAATATACTACAATGCATATACTCGATTCCATTTACAAACTATATTTGTTTAGAATTTATTTTATGCGTAGTATTTCATTGTCATCATTAGGTTACAATGAAGGTGAATGATCTGAATGATCTTATGATTACTTCTTCTATACTCACCAACAAGTATTTAAAAATCGTGAATATAAAACAAATATCTAAATTACTTTAAAGCAACATATTTTTGCTAGTGTGCTCATAAAGAATGAGTGGAATTTGTATAGTGCAACTTTCTCTGAAACATATTTGTGACATTTTATCAAAGACTATCATCTACAGTTAGTAACATAATTATCATAACACTTAGCAATGTGATTCCATAATTACATTCGTTTTTACTGAACTATGAACAAATTTATTGAGATCAGATTTCAAGAAAACTCTCTGGAATATAAATCGAAAGGTGAATTTTACACATTAAATCTTGGAAGTAACAAGTATATGTGACACCAACTCACAACATGCTGATGAACAAGTTTGCCCGATGATGTATATATTTGAAGTATAGGTTTCGATCCTGATTGGCCGTCCAAATACATTGCTAAATAAAATAAAAGCAAAACAAAAAATATTCCTACCGATATAACCTGAATATTGACAAACAGATATCTGGAACTGTGATATTGGAAATCCCATACCCCATGGCATATCATAAAGATGAAGTTTTCTAAAGTACGATAAAAACAGAATCGAAAACTACCTGAAATATATATCTCCGACGGCGAACCAGTCCTCACCCAAGACTGTCATGATAAAGTAACGAAAGCTCCAGCAAAAAAGCGAATTGGTAACGATTAAGTTAAAAACCTAAAGATAATGTCCGGTAAAAAACACGGAAATCGTATTGTGAAAAATAAATAAGGTTTTTTGAATGATATAGCTAAAAAAAGTATCTCAGTAATACAAACTAGCGAGAAAGTGGCTCATTAAGAACGAAAACTACTAATGTATACGAGAGAAAAAATTTAAATGTGACTCAACTAGCGCTAAAAAAAGTAATTAGTACAACACGGTGGTGGTTAAAATACTTGACTTCCCATTGCGAGGTCTCAGGCTAGAACCACAGTGCATCTTACTTCGTTTAGGAGGCAGGTTAGTATAATTACTTCACGAAGGGGACAGTTTGATGCTCACTTGATTAAATAAATATTTTGTACATAAATTACTGTAATATTTACAAAATGGTCTAGTAACGACCAGTCAACTACCATACTCAGATGCACAAAACCGTCGAGAAACATACAAAGATTAATTGACGATAGCAATAATAACCAATAAAATGGTATGAATATACGTCGTTTTACGTACACTAATTGATTCGAAAAAAGTCGAAGTAACAAAATACTGTTGATGAAAAACTACGGAAATGGCCTATTCAGATTAGCACTTAACATACATAACCGTGTGATCGCTGAGGATTCGAATGACAAATAATCCAGAAACATTTAGACAAGTTTTAAGGAAAAATTAGTGGGATTATCTGACTATGTTTATTAGTAGGCTATTTTCAAACGCAGATTTGTTCATTTACTAGGTTTCGAGAATCCAAAGGAGACATTTCACAGATGATAGACACGAAAGACTTAACTAGGTGAGACACTCATGTCATAAAGAAAGTAATTACAAACAAGCAAAACAGAAGCCACAATGAAGTGACTCGAATGTTGAAGCGATCTATTTCAAGGTAACTATGAAACATTTGATTCACATATAATTCAGCTATTTTTTTAAAGAAAATCCTCAATGCTAACACCCATTAAACCTTTCAAATTATTTTAAGGCCCCAGATTGGTAAAAGTTGATTGATATCACTCGCCTCCCAATAGACAGAACCCTAGCGCTATAACCCTAAAAATACATATGAACGTCCTTCTTCCTTTACTATCTCAAAGGTTGGACTGACAAGTTTCCAACATTTTAAGAAACTATCTTCTGCCGACAAGCAACTTCGTATTTTAATTTAAGTCACACTTCTAACAGTGAGCTAGTAGAAACTAGTGATCGGAAATTCCACGCGTCCATTTAAAAGCCACATTCAGGTGGACTTTTCAACGTTAACTTCCCGATAGCTGTCAAATAAGCAAAAGATTAACATGATTCCTATATTCTTTTCACAGTTATGAAAATATCGGACAAACTTCTTTAATAAAAATTGGAACACTATAATGATTGCACCTAAAAGTACTGAAGAGTGAAAGGAAAAGAAAATTAGGAAAAGGAAGAAAATGATTTATCTTACCAGAAAGAAGCAGAAAAGCAATGGTCTAAGGATTGTGCTAAGGTTGTGGAGTGTAGGAAAGCGAAAATTGCGAGCCAAATATTTGAATACCACGGAAGTTCGGTTAAAGGCTTACTTAACAAACTCATGACTTTCTCTCCAGGCGTAGCAGAAATTGCATTTTTAAAAATTTATAGATTATGAAGCCAGGGGACAGACTAGAAGAAAAATTGAGGAAGATTGCTTAAAATGGTATTTAAATCCACAGAAGGAAGAGATCTAAAACTAAAGAATGCGAGCAACCTCAAAGAATCCAAAGCTCTCACTCATCAATCGTGTAAGAAAGTGCGAAGCCATAGAGCTCAAACTAAGACTGAAAGCAGGAGAAAAAGATCTCGAAATTGGAAATTTTCGAGCAATGATGCTTTGAAAGTGAACGATATCGAAGCCACTCTGGGTGCAACAGGAAGCAATTTAAGTGGTATTTGAAGCTGTCTTAACAAACTATCGAAGTTGAGTGTATGGATCAACTCTGAATAGACTGCATATAACTGCCGTAATAGAAACGTAGCTAAGTCCATACGTACAAGAAAATGAGCTCAGCCTAGAAAATTTCACAATAGTAAGGGGTGACAGGACACATAATCGTAAAAGACGAGGAATGGTACTGTTCATCAACAACAGCATACCATTTACAATTGTAGACACTATCTCACGAAATCAGTATATATGAAGCAGCCAGTTTTCGCTTAAAATGTAGGGGACAAGAATTGTTGTCTGATTAAGTTTATAGCAGTTTACATTGTGAAACAAATAATGTTATACTAAACAAAATCAATACTTGACCCTTCAATGGATAATTGTGTAGTCTCAAGTTACTTTAATGCACTCATCATACACTGAAATAGTTTAAAGACAGTGATATCAGACTGCTCATTTGAGCAACAGCTAGTTGATAGAGTTGCAACATGCGCTCTAGATAAGCAACTACCTTACACTTTATTCGTAGTTTTGAGGTCACTACTATGACTATTAAATCCTTCTAATCACTAACTTTAGATTTTATACTAATTGTGTAGCTGAGGAGATCGTAGCAATGTTCATTCCCACACTTTTACTCGAGCTAGTTTCAAACGACTGTTGGTTTGTCAACCCAACAAGAGCTTCCAAATCTGTCACTAATCCTACCTTATCACCCTGATTGTAAATAGATCTCCAGACCTTTGTCATCCGCAAATAATACAACCCATGAGTTTGTGATTGTAGATAAGTCCTTGAAGTGAAGTAGAAGAGGAGGGGCTAGAACTCTTCATTGGGGGACTCCACTCCTGACTCCCATAACGATAATGTACCATTCATTCTCACATGTTACCTTCTATCAATAAGAGAGTTCTTAATTCAACCTCCAATTTTACAATCAATGACGAAATTTTTCACCTTCACTCCAAAACGTCCACGTAAGGCTTTGCTCAAACCTATAAAAATAATGCCTATTGGAATATTGGTGTCTTTGGTCCAATTCGTTTTCTCTAACGGTAAGGAGATTAATCAAATATGAAAGGCATGTTCGGAAGCCATGCTGCTCTCTGATTAAAGCTTATTTCCTTTCACACGAAGAATGACAACATTGAAAAGTTTTTCACTAATTTAACGGCTATACTAGTAAGGCTAATTGGCTAGTAGTTATTGACTGAATGCCTATCCCCACCTTTACATACTGGGCGAATTACAGTATCTTTTCAGTCTCCTGGAAGTTAAAACTGACTCAGAAACTTGTAAAACATTATCATCAATGATACAGTAACTACATCTGCTAAAGCTTTCAACAACCGAGCATGAATATAATCCTGGCCACTGAATTTATCGGTTGAAGGAGCCTTAATACAGCTTCTTATTCAGTAAACATTATGCTCATCAATAATGCCACATTATTAGAATTCATAAACGATCTATCACTATCATCAGCGGGAAATACTTTAGTGAAGTGCCTTGACCAAACCCTAGTTTTGTCGAAACACTATTTACTATACCTGAATGATCTTTCTGAATCAGGACTACATAATTAGCTTCACTTCTCTGAGATTGTCTCTTGATATAATCTACTGAACTATTCAGTAAGTCATGGATTAGGTGATTCTTGTAGTGTACTAGTCTTGATTATCAAGACTATTTGCAAGTGGTGGCACTACTTCAAGATAAGAAATATCCTCATCCTTAGTAAGAAAGAAGAGCCTTCGTTAAAACCAGAACGTGTAGATCTGGAAACATACCGCACAAATAGCAGGCTCCATCGCCGCATAAGGAGCCTACTATTTAATTCGTCTTCAGATACATTTTAAGATATTTTCCCAATTTATATCAGATGTATTGATGTCACATAGCATCAGGCATCGGCTACTTTTATTCCAGAGCTCGATGCAGCCTGAGATGAAGTCATCAGCCAAAATACAGACAACGCCTACTGTGTATTTATACCCACTATAACTGAGTTCCCAATGGATATCCTCGAAAGTACTATCCTCGAGAAACTCGTAAATGAAAGAACGCATATCCATACTACCTCTTATGTGCAATATTACCCCGCCCCCATTTAGGGGATTTATTTCTACCGCATTTTTAAACTGGTACATCTAAACAGCTTCGCAGCAACATCTAAATCATGTATTAGCCCGTAGCAGCCACTGATAACCCTGGATATAATATTTCACTTACTGTACGTTCGGAAACTGATATACATATTACAGTATAGTTAATCAGTGGAAATACCCATAGCTGTTTTCTGGATTTTGATTGCAATGGTTTAGGCTCGCTGAAATAAGTTATTCTGTATTAACTAGTCTTTTGCCTTTCATTTAATGTGTAGAACCTCGTAGAGTACCCAAGTGTTGATTGAAGATGGTTGCTGAGTTATATGGGAGTATTTTATTTAAGGAGTTAAACAGATACCAAGCATTATCTAAGTACCGGGCTTATCAGGAACTGCAACCAAACGCTTCAGTAATTCTGCATCGGCGATTCCACAAGCCAAGATACTATGGATGATTTTATTTTGTCGGCTAGCACACATAATTCATTAAATTTGTTACCTAAGTCACGAGTAATGGTGTGAACGAGCTCTAAATCAAACAGCTTATCTACACGAGTTTTGGTAGCATCCGCCTCCATGAAATGACTACTCAAAAACTCACCAGTCGTAGACTCGCCCCACCTTAGTTCAGCCAAAACTTGTTTCCTTTAATCGTATGTTACTTGAATGTTCGTATTATCAAATATATAAGCTGCAGTCAATAGATTTCGCTATTTCTCTAAACCTATGATCACTATGAGCAGTTTGAGTGGTTGGAAATCGTTATTCTTATCTAGCCTCTTAATGTGTACTCCCGAGAAATTGTTCTATATGACATAGATAAACAATCCAATTCTGTTCAAATCAACTATGCCTTGTCTTAAAGTTAAAATCATTTAACTTTTTCCCGTTCTTAGTAATAATATTTCACGACAGGTTAATCACGTATCCCTAGAGCCTGAATTTTAGTTTGTCTTCCCAGAGGTTTCCTGTGGTGATATGCAAGCAATTACGAATATCTTTTTTTCTTCGCTTTTCAACAGTATCCAAGCCTCTTTACCTTTTACTATCATGTCATGAGTATTATGATCAGTATTTTTAGCAGCGTTTTGCCACAAGAATATTTAGAGATTCAACTTTTCTCAAGGGAGTTTCCTTTACATCAGTGGGTACAATGACAAGCACTTCTGTCGAATCGTGATTCAATGTTTAATGGTGGTCATTGTCGGCCTATTAAAGACACACAATCTTCATCATCTGAACTGGAGTCTACCAGAGCTGCAACTCTTTTCCTTCCATTTTACCGATAATTCAGTAGGCACACAAGATGCACTTACATTTAATAACGAAAACAATCAACCAGAGAATGGTGAAAACTGTGAAATACTGATGATATGACAGTCGAAACTAAAAGTCGATAGAGTCAGGTTTCGAATGTAATACACAGCACCTCCCAATATTTCAGTTATCTGAAAGTACGAGGTTAGCGATAGCTGTAGATCATAGTGAGTGGCAAGTTGATGAATTACATGACGGAAGGGATGGCCGCTGTGATGAGAGTAACTGTGGGTGCGCCAAAAATCCCACCCCCCGTTACCGAATGTAACGTTTAGCTTTTAGTAATTCGTCTAGCCTGAAAACACCGGTGGGCATGACTTTTACGGCCGAACCAATAAGGAAAGACCGCAACATTTCAAGGAAACAGCAGACACCTAAAAACATCGTACTGACGTCAGGAGGGTTTCTACATCTAACTGATGATAATGAGCTTGTAATTCTTTTGAAAACTATTGTAGTTAAGAATAGTATAAAATTATGAATTTAGAAGGCAAATGATAGTTTTTAAAAACACAAGTAACTCGATCTTAATATTGCTTTTGGAGTACTGAATGTTGGTGTAAGAAGTTCATCAGATAGGATTCCTTTATAGCTCATTTTAAATTAGAATTGAAGCGATCTTTTATATTAGTCACCTTGCCTAGACTTGTAAAAAAATATATCCTACCTGGGACAGCAATATACAGTGCTAATTGAAAACCTTATAAATCATTTTCAAATGTGAGCTATGTTCACAAGATCATAGTGCACAAGAAAAGCTTCGTTGATCCACTAACAGGAGTTCATATAAATAATACTGAACCAATGAGAAGTAGAATAAGTTGTCATATGCGATTGTACTTTGGATTTCAAAGGAGGTTGTTATGCCGTCATTTAAACGAATACTTATATAAAAAAGCATTGTCGAACGAATGCAAGAGTAGCTATAAAACGTTTTCTGATAAAATAAAAATAACAAACCGACATAGATTTCAACTTTTGCTATAAACAATATGATGAGAAACTGCGGACTTCTCACTAAATTTAAAATTATGGTTAGGCCTTAATATTACCCGTAGATATTTGAACGGATGCATATTTCATCTTTTACCAAAGAATTCCATGAAGGAAACATGTTACAATATGTACTGAATTGAGGTTTTTGAAAACAAAACAATAGAATTCGAGGAAAAATAGTTGATTCTAACTTAGAGGGTCTTGATTGGTTCATTCCGAACGGAGCTTTCAAGGTCACTTAACAGTTACTCAAGTTCGGCCGTATAGATTATGTTTGCTAATGACAGTAGGTAACATAAGAAAAACTAAGTTGAGGATTCAATAAGCACATCGGAATACACTTACATATAATAATGAAAGTAATCAATCTAAGTACAAAATGGCAAAAGCGTAAGTCGACACTTGACCTTAGGTTTTGAATTAAGAACATAACCTTGAAGTGTCGCTAAAGTCGTCATTAGTGTAATTCAATATCAACCCCAGCTTCAAATTCGCTTTGCAGAATTAGCCAACTGGCGTTTTTTGAGATCAACGTATAATGAAATAAGTTTTTTCAGTTTTAAAAAGTCCAGAGCTGGCTGTTTTGCTTCCGAACCTACGAATAAATGACTTAAAGTAGATGTTTAAAATAGGAGTGTATCGATGAATAACTTTAAATAAATAGGTGACATACGCTTTCGTAATTGATGCCAAGCATGATTTTTTTGGTTGACACGACTAGTTGGAAGTGCTCGGCCATTTATCCCTATCAAATCACGGCATGACGCATCATGGGAAGGAACTCATTCTCTACTCAAACAGCATTAACGTTTACGCTCTACTAACAGCGAAGTATATATTCTTATTCACTAATCGACGCCTTCTAATTTTTTTCTTATTCTTACGTGCGTTTTAAATCATCAGAAGGTGCTCTTGTTAGACAGAGTACAATTCAGGAGTAGCCTGTTTGTTGCTTCGGTAAAATCCATTTTGCTTGTGTGAAAATCCTTCTAATGTAACGTATTTGAAGTGCACAAGGTATATGATTATGCAACGCTTGTCGTATAGCCATAGCAAACTCTTACAATCGGACCGACTCGTTCCAATGAAAATAAATCAGAAGGTTATAAAGGATAGAAGAGAAGGTATATTTGATCGTAAATGAAGCATCAATAGGCTAGCAATGTCTAGGCTTGTTAACTAGATAGAGGTTTTTTCCATGCCGTACCGTGTCGTGATCTAGAGATAATGCGTGACCACGCACTTTAAGCTAGTCGTTTTTGCTAAGACGATAATGGCCAGCATCAATATCGAAAGCCTATGCAACAACTTATTTTGCGAATTACTTACCTATGCAAATAAGATTCAAAGACTTATTGTTATCCACGGTTTTACTTTTGTGATTTGTTGCATGTATCTAAATATATATAACCAGCGAATAAACTAAGTAGAAGTCTATGACTTCACAAGAGGCTGTGCAGAATCTTTTGTTTCACTCTTCCAAACCTCTAGACAAGATCGAGCTTGTAAAACCCACATCCATTGACCAATGCTTACTCGCTTTTAAACGATTGGATTTTACCAACCGATATATCTCTTTACAGAACTACTGCACTCCGTGTGTATAATTTTATTGCTCTTTGCAGTTTGAAGTTTTGAATTCCGTAACGTTTAATAACTGCACCCAAATGTACATAAACCTGTCCATTTCTGATCGTTATATGCACAGTCAAATGCCACACTACGTTAATATACACTTTGATCTTGGATGTTTATTTGCCGAAGTAAAGTTCGTTTGTGTAACCATTCATTCCTGTTTGGGTTTGATATATTTTCATTGATCTTGTATGTAGAAATTGCCTACCCCTGATATCAGGAAATAAATTATTATTATTATTATTATTAGCATTGGTTGACTGCCCTTAGTCGTTTACATTTGAGTAGCTGCCTTATTTCGGTACATTGTAAATGGAATTTAATTTATATGGTAGTGAGTACTAAGAACTGTGTTATGTGTAATTAATGTAATGCTTATTCTATTTAATGTTACATTATAGTTAAATTGTAACAAATAGCTGGGTCATTTTTGCCTTATAACAAATGATAATCTTCTTAGGTTTGTACTTTACACCTATGCTTATATACTGAATATGTAGCAACTTAGATTGACTAGTTAGGAATTGACTACAAGACTTAAGCATGCACGAAAACAATAAATCACAAGTATTCATTTACTTCCTTATTCTGCATACGGAATATATATACTAATATCTTATATTGAATGTTGAGAAGCATAGTGTGTTTGAATGACTAGGATCCAGCTCCATCATCTCCTATCCACGATAAATAAATACTTATTATTAAATATTCTGGTTTTTTCTGTTGAAAATTAAACGGAAAGTACCTAAATACAAATGCTGGCAGGCTCTGTGTTAAATACGATATTTAACTTCTTATTCTGCGTTAAATAAGCCTTCTGTTTTGCAGTAATTAAAATTACGTATATACAGATTTTCTCGTTTATACATAGTATTTGATTTTTATCGTCAGGTACTACTATTAGACTCATTATTTTTCCGTTTTTATTTCATTATCATATTGTTCAAATAACATGTCAGACTCAATCCAATCCAAACCCTAAAGGATTTGTCATCGGTAGACATAGACACTATTATGACTAAGAAAGTCCGACATCCAGAATTCGCTCATAGTGATCCTGAGTTGTGGTTTGCTGAGCTGAAGCATTATTTCACAAGACACAATATTAAATCTGAAGGATTTCGCTATCCAAACTTATGTTTAGTCCAACACCTTTCAATAGCTAAAGAAGTTCGAGACTTGATTTTAAGTCCACCAACACCACAACCATACACCAGCCTAAGACGAGAATTAATGAATCGTCTATAATTATTAGATGGACAGAGTAACGAAAGGCTTTTCCAAGGAGAAAACATTGGGTGATAGGTCACTGTCACAGTTATCGCGTTATCTCCAAGCTTTAGTATGAGACAACACAGTGGGTGAAGCAGTCCTAAAATAAGGATGAATACAATATCCCCTACGCTACGTTCAACACTGTTTGGATGCACAAGATCCTGACACCTCTCTTCCTCATTTAGCACGGATTGCAGATAGGATAATGAAACGAGGTGCCTAAACAGTCGGTTGTTGAAAAAATAAACAACAATTCAGAATTTTACATTTTGGTAAATACTGGTGCTGCAATTAGTATCATTCTTAAGAATAAAACCGATCTGGGTTAAGAAACTTCCCCAACTATACTCCAAGCTGCCAGTAAGACTAAAATCGTGATGTTTGGGCAGAAAACTTTGGGGCCTAAAAAGACAATTTCCTTGGATTTTCACTGTAGCTGATTTAGATCTGGCAACATTAGGGATGGATTTCCTAGACAGATATGAATTTCTAGTTGACCCTAAAAAACGATGTTTGACATTAAAATAAACTTCGAATTATACAAAAGGTGCAGAAATTCATATCATATGTCTAAATTTAATGCGAATTCTGCCAGTAACAACGGCAAAGTTACAAGATATACTCGCGGAATTTCCAAATCTAACAAGACCGAACCCTTAACCCTCCAGATGTAAGTTAACAGCAAGTCATATAATCGAAACGGTGGGCGCGTCTGTTTTCGCTAAACCCAGAAACATAGCACCTGATAGGCTTAAAATAGCTAGAGCGGAATTCGATTGCATTCTACAGCCCTGCATAGAACGTTCATTTGATACCCAGTGGGCATCTCCTTTGCATATAATTTTAAAGTAAAATAAAGGACGACTGAAGACCGTACGGGATTACAGAGCTGTCAACTGTCAAACGGTACCAGACAGGTTTCTGATTCCACATATTCAAGACTTTACGAATGGCTTACGGCATGTGAAGGTATTTACTAAAATCGACTTAGTCAGGGCATACCACAATATTCCAGTTGCTGAGGACGATGTTCCGAATGCGGCTATCACAACATCTTATGGACTATTCGAGTTTGTACGCATGCCATTCGGCCTACCGAACGCGGCACAAACATTCCAAAGGTTTTTGGATAATCTACTTCGAGATATGTCATTTGCACAGAAGCATATAGATGACTTATTAATTGCCAGTCCGGACTTAAAATCACATGAACAACATGTGACAGTAATGCTGGAACAACTGAACGAAAATGGCATGAACATTCATCAAAGTGAGTGTTTTTGATGTAGAAACACTAGAATTTCCTGAACATACCATAAACCCTGAAGAAATTACACCAATCAAACAAGAGGTAGACACTACTGAACAGTACCCAATACCAAGCTCCCTAACACAACTTAGAAGTTTTCTTGGTTTAATAACCTTTAGCGCAGATTGATACCCGGTTGTGCACAACTAACGCAACCACTGACGGATTTGCTTAAAGGAAAACCGAAATAATTAAAGCCGACCAGGCTATAAACCATTTAAAGGATAAACTTGCTCAAGCAACTACATTAACTTATTCAAATTCTCATTACCATTTGTTTCGATGGTAGATGCTTCGGACAAAGCCATAGGCGGTATTATTAATCAACTAGTTGAAAACGCCCAAAAACCGATTGCCTTCTTTTCAAAAATCCCGCTCCAGAGGAAATATTCTGCTCGCAATCTACCTAACCATCAAGCATTTCCGACACATGCTCGAAGGCAGGAAATTCACAGTTTATACGGATCATAAACCGTAAACCAACGCGTCAAAATTGAAAGCCGATCAATACTCACCTCGAGAAGTCCGACACCCCGGCTACATATGACAGTTCACTAGTGATATACAACACATGAAAGGTCAAGACAATCAGGTGGCAGACGCACTATCACGACTAGAAATAATTATAATACAACAGTCTACAGTAAGTTTTGAGACCTAAAGGGACAGCTAGGAAAATGATCAAGAACTACAAAACCTACTGTCCGCTAAAAGCTATAGTCTCAAACTTAAGCAGCTCCCATCGCCTGTGGATGGTACTCTGATTTACTGTGACAAAACGAAGGCGGTGACTCGACCTTTGGTTCCCAAATATATACAACGTTTAATATTTAATAACTTTCATTTGTTGTCCCGCCCTGGCGTGAAATCTTCGACTAATCTAATCAATGCCAGATACATATGGACAAATCTCCAGAAATATATATATAAATGAGTTAGAGAATGTTTAGCGTGTCAACAATCAAAGTCAAACGACACACAAATTCACCCGTCGAAGTTTTTCCACAACTGGTCGCACGTTTCGCACATGTACATGTCGACTCAGTATATCCTTTACTACGTTCAGATGGTTTTGCGTATCTATTGCATGTGTAGATAGCTTCACAAGACTTCCAATAGCTGTACCAATCACAAAAATCACAGACGAAACAGTGGCCGGAGTCTTCATACGGAACTGAGTGACCATTTCTGGTACACCTATTACAAAAACGACGGACAGAGGAGCTCAGTTCGAATCTGAACTTAGCTAAACTGCTAGACCTCAACAATGTACGCTGCACTGCATATGATCCCCAAACGAATTGAATGAGAGAACGATTCCATCGTCCACTAAAGGCTGCTCTTATATCTCAATCAAACCCAAATCAGTTGACAGAATTCCTACCATTAGTTGTTTTGGGAATACGAACAGCAGTCAAAATTAATTCATAATTTTCAGCAGCAGAACTAGTTTTGTGATCACTCTTAGATTACCAGGTGAGTTAGCTAACCCTCACACTGACATTAAGAAGCTCAATTTTGTAACTTGTACAGACCAACTACGAGGCCGAATTTCTAAGCTTAAGCCATTTAACACTAGTGAACAATCACGAGCAAAGTTTTCGCCTAATAATCTAAGTAATTGCTCGCACGTCTGGATAAGATGTGACAAAATAAAAGCACTACTTAGCCCTACTTTCGAAGGTCCATCTAAGGTTATTCCAAGAAAGCCTAAATATTTTGTGATACAGAAACAAGAAAATACCGACTCAGTAAGTATCCGAATGCTGCGAATGGCTTATCTTGATAATGAACCCCCATACGTGTTGTTAGATCGTTTGTTTGACCAAAAAACCATGGAATCAAGAAGCGAAAGCGTGAAGGCTGTAAAAGTCACTAAAGCGTAAGATGCGTACAACTGATTATCCAGGCTGGGATGCTCACAGTTTTAGTTTCAGCCTTGAAGGTAATCACTTAACTTCTGAAATCTCAAGTTTCTAAATGTTAAACATAAAAAATAAAATAAAATAAAATAAATAGTATTTTTTTCTTTGCCTCATGTCAGCAAAACGTTGTCGAAATAATAGTAGTTCTAAGGACTTTTCTACACTCTTCTCCGCGGACCTTATCTTTTGTGACATGAACGATATAGTCATTTTTTTATTTAAAATAAATTGTATTTAAGCAATATATTCTTAGACAATCTGATTGAGTACTACACGCCACAAACCTATCAACGGAGGCAAGTCACTAAAGAACAGAGAATCTCCAATCCCGGTGAGCGTTGTGAGCAAGCTTCGCCTGTGGAACTAATCGCTTTTTAGATTTCTCCACTATTAGTAGACAATATTTACCATAAATAACACAATGAATCCTGACGATAACGATGAATTCCGAAAACAACCCAGGCGAGTTTCCCTGTTTTTACAAGTTGATTTACTAAACACACCACACCATCATTTAACTTGTATGTATTTTACTTAGACCAATGCTAAAACCATTTTCTACTGATGATATATATTTTTAAAAACTTTATACGACACACTACTACGAAAATGTGTGTTGCTTTCAGGTGAAATATATCGAGTTCCCCAGTGATTCAACTTTCCTTAGTTTAATTATTATTGCCACAATATATGAATATTACCAGGCTAACTACAGTGAATTATTAAACGTTTATAGTATCTCTAGCATCTTTCCAACCTTAGTGGTATAAGTCACGTCTAAACTTTAAATTTTGTTTGTACATTTTCCAATGTTTCATAATTTATATAAGCTAACACGACAAATTAACTTACACATACGTTTTGTTATCCCTATGCTATTTAAATTTATGAATCATTTTTCTGTCTTAACCTTGAATTTTTAACTAAACCCATCTTAATAGTAACTGCTGGGTATATTTATTCTTATAAATCGGGCCATCATGTTTGCCTTATGTAGATGCTTAACATAATCCGAATTATAAAGTCAGCAACATTAAGGTGCTTCAGTATTTCACTGATATAATGAGTAAGCTATCATGTACTTATTAATCGAATACACTCCGGAACCTAACATCAAAAATAATCCTTCTTATATCTGGACCGAGAAGTAGTAATATAATCAGGCAGTGTGGATTCGTTAGAGGCTAACGTCATCTAATATTCGTGAATCACAAAAAATATATATGTATATAATCAATCTCTTTTTTAACAAGCTTATTTTAAATCAACACTACGATTAGTTTTTAATAATAGTTTCGGGATATCATCATAATTCATTGTCGTGACGTGGCAAACACGTAGTAGGATTGACAAAATTAATAAAACTTAACAAACCGGGTCGATAAACAGACTCGAAATTATCATTAAATAGTGTAATTTCCCCACAATAAGCTTTATAAAAATAAGCTCTCTACTCGAACATCACATGTCGAGTGAAAGCCTATAGCGGATTGTCGTCGGAACTAATTACCTCTAATGGCATTTGTCAAGGTTGATTGCTTTCCCCATTTTTATTTAGTTTTACCACTGACATACTTTTAGAGCCAGCATTGTCATCGTCTGATTTCTCCGGGATTGACCTCCTTCCAGGAGATTGACTTGTTGACTTAGAATATGCAGAGGATATACTTCACATGGTTGAAGATGCTGATAAAATTCAGAATCGTATAAATACCTTAAACATGAATGTAAGCATATTTGGGATGCTATTCTCCCCATCAACACGCATAATGTTGCTTTAGAACTGGCTTGATTCGGCACCGAAGTTAGTGATAGGGAGCAAAGCAGTTGAATGTGGTAACCGCTTCCATTAACTTGGGAGTCACATCAGTCCTGATAGTCTGATGTCTTCGGAGCATTGTTCGTGCTTTCTGGGACCACTAAGTGAACAATACATGACTTAGGAATAGAGTACTAGGTAAATATGGCAAATCGATTGATGAAGTAGTAAATCTTCATCAGTTGAGGTGGTTAGGACATGTGTTACGCATGCCAGACCACCATATACCCCGACGAGCAATGCTGTCTGGTGTAGGAGTAGGCTGAAAGAAAGTTAGAGGTGGTCAAACTAAAACATTGCAACAATCCATGAAATCACTGACAGTCGGGCTGTTATGTTAATAGGTGCAGACTACCTGGTTGGTGTCCGCGTGATGATCGTGACCAATGGTTAGAGATTTTAGGTAATATGGTTTAAAATCGTTCGCAATGGCGCAGGTGCATCCACTCCTTGTCTTCCTCTAAATTCTAAGTTTTTGAGCTTATTATAATTTTATTTTTACTGAATCATATTTTCTTAAATCTTGTCTCCGATTTCTATTCCTACCATTAGTAATTGCTCTGTTACAACCTTCCCTACTCTGGGATTTGGTCCGACAATTTAATTTTTGTCTGCTAATTGGGACATGACAACTTGTACTGATGTACGCATGTACCAGGTTCTACGTTGTAACTGACTGAATGACATCTTCCAGACCTGTCAACCTCTACACTTGAGTCTGTTTTTAAACCTACATTACAGATGGAACTTCAGAATATTAACATAGAAAATCGGATAATTAACTGGCTATATATATACTTCTCTGGAAGGAAAGGGCATTCTGAGCATAAATGGAAGTGCTCCATTCATCTGTAAATATAAATTGGCGTACCTCACAGTACTGTTTAATACTCTTTGTTTTCTAATTTTTCTTGTATGACCTTTACATCTATATTAATTACGCCTTCGTCAGTTATTTAGACGAACTTATTATATGTACACTTGTTTCTTCACCTCTAAATTGTCCTGACATGAATGGTTTCTTCACAAATATAGAGCTACCATCTGATTCGAATGGTCGTTAAGTAAATTTCTCCAAATGTCAAACAATAAATTTCAGTCTGAAACATAAAAAGACCCAAGTTTTACTGTGAATCCTCATAATATTTCTTAAATTGGAAATTAGATAATTAACTTCATCCTGAATGCCACATATATAGGTTTGACTTTTGCTTCTGATCTTTCGTAGTCCCTGCATGTTTTATGAATATCATAGGTTTTTTATTGTTAAGTCTTTTTGCAAAAAACATAATACTGAATAAATCCCTTATTACTATTATTATTATGGATGATGCTACTTAAAGAGTGTTTGATGATACTTTAGAGCTTGTGTCTCGCTGTATGTGTTGTTTGTCTCTGGACTAACTAGCCTATTTTTTCATTAATATATATGGAATTGAAAAAACCATCACTGGGAGTTCACTGCAGAGTGTTGCTTCCCAGTTGAGGACAGAATTCTAGAGTAATCTTGATCAGTAGATAATCTAACCTTGCCAAGTTATTGTAAGTTAGTGGATTGGCTAAGATAACACTTTTCGGGTTGCATAGGTTGAAACTTGAAGTACATGTCGTGATATGACTTTATTTAAAGATATCTAGCCTATGTATGATATGTCACCTTTCGAATTCAGCTATACCTTGAAAATGAATAGCTGCACGCTTATGTTAGGAAATTTCTAGTGCCTTAAAAACAAATCTATTTTCTTTACATAGTAAGCGTGCTTTCTATCAAGAAAAACATGCTTTTTTTTGATCAGGTTTGGTTCATAAAAATTCTGTTATCACTAGATTTTTCAACCCATGTACTTTTTTGACAGTAAAGCCCTGTCATTTATATTTTAAACAAACAGTAAATTTATCATTATTCGCCTTCATTAAATTGGTAGTGCAACTCTTACGAAAGATAAGGAGAAAATAAACTAATAACTCTACTCCTGGGCGACTCGTTCCTAGTTCTAGGTGGTAAAACTTGATTCTGAGAAGCTTTCAGTCCACTTTATATCACTACTGGAAGACATTTGACAAACTTTTAACCGACAGTCGATTCGTTCGTTCGTTCCATAGCTGGAAGGTAGTTAGTGGCATTTCTGTTATTATTAATTACATACTTCAGACTCTATCCTAAAGCTTTCAGTGTAGTTACAATCCCTCAAAAGAGCAAAATGAATCTCTTTGATAGAGTAAAAAGACGAGAGGCCAAATGGGTCATAGGGAATTAGATCTCAAATTTCAGGATTCTACTCATTAAAATACGTGCGGCTCTGAGACGACCAGGTGATCGTTTACTGTATACTTAGTGACTCAGGACACCCCAACACGTTCATACAGCCGCATTTCAGAAAATGACCACATAGGTAAAATCACATGTTTTCTGACTTGAAATGCACTGACGACAAACGTTTTCTTAATCTTTCTTATCGACTGCTTTAGAAAGGCTGTATAATAAAATTATTCTCCATAGCATACAATCTCTTCTAGAACGTCGAATGATTAAATAAACACTCATGGATACTACTGTTCAGACTTCAGGCAAATTCTTATCACCCATCTCGTTCCTCCCCATAGCCTTCTATACTTAAATTTACCCACTTACTCGCCATATGCATCCACGTTATTTTCATGTCTTAACCTTATTCTGTAGATCATCTTATCCCATCAAATCCTGGCAAATTATTTTATTAATGGTTGTGCTTACGCTACAGTAAATTTTGCCATTCTCACCTATTTTCTTCCACTCTTCTGCTGTCTTTTTTCTAAGCTTTTACAATTTGTGCCTACTTTCTTATTATTGTTTTTATCGTGTTTCAGATTTATTAAATATTCTAAAAAAGGTTATTGACAGTACGAATTAGTAAATAAAAGAATAATTATGTGAATTACAACGAACCGTTCTCTTCTGAATTTACTAGGCCGATGTAATTAAGCAGCTAGACAAAGTCCTGCGGAAAATACCGGAGAACTAGAACAAAGCCAGAAAAAGCAAGAAGCGAGAAATAAAAAAACAATTGGTTTATATTATCTTTGATTGCAAGTTGAAGAACATCATTTATTTCGAAGCATTTTTATTCCATTCATAACACGTTAATATATTTTGAATAATCTTCAGAATTGAACTTGCTATTGCGCCTATTTCGATGAGTAACGCTAAACGGACATGTGAGGGTTTGGTAGGTCGTCACTCTTCTTAAACTCATTCCGGAGGTTTATTCTTTATGTGATATCGTATAATCTCTTATAACTTTGTTTTCAGTGATATATTCGTTCAAAAGAGTAATTGTGGCGGAAATAATATCATTGTAATTGTTCTTGCATTTCTCAGTTACCGATGGGAATCTCCATCAGGAAGTAGTGTATGTAGTATAAGCACATATGAAGCAAAATGGTATTCCTTATACTTTGATAAAAATGCTGAACGTTATCTAACGTTTATCGATTTAAGGTTTGTCAGGTCTCACTATAGTGAGAGTAGTGTTAATGACCCAAACAACCTGTAGTGTAAATAAAGGCAAATTTTCAATGGTAAACAAATTTTGAATAAAGGCGAAAATGCAACCACGCCTTTTACACCTGTCAGATGTAAATTAAACATGTTTATTTATTTACATGTTGACTGCACACTTTGTCTGGTTCGGTTAGACTTGTCTACAAATTGTCACCTTTTTGCGGAGGGAATAAACGGTAAATAGTCTTTCACTATTATCTGCACCTTATCGTCTACTTGTCGCGCACAGCACAGTCTACTTTTCGCCTACACATTCGAATGTATTGTAATTGTGGTACCGAGATATTAAAATATTGTCAAGTTCTCAGCATTAAAGTTTATTGTGTTCATTTCAGCTTTTCAGTATTTTTTTATTCAGTTATACTTTTATTTACCAATGATTCTCTTCACTAACCAAATATCTGAAATTGGTTTTTAATGTATACTGTTGAGTTTTATGGTGTGTACGCGTCTCTCAGTTCTTGTCGTAGAATCCTTTGTTACCTCTGTAAAATGCCTTCACTTTTCCATTCAGTTTTTATTTATTGCCTTGCTGATAAAGTTCATTTTAATATACACTGTTACCGTAACTACATCAAGATCTGTAAAATATTAGGCTTTTTACCTGTCCTAGGGAAGCTCGATAAAATCGTCTACCAAGTGATTGACCATATTTATTGACCTAGCAAATTTATTTTCGGTATAAAAGCCAAGAGTTATATTCTTGGGTTCACTAATACTGCCATGTTTAAATTCGGTATTCGATTCAGATGTGTCATTTATTTAAAATTCGCCTCATCACTTGTGATGCTGACAAGACATCCTTTGACATCAAATAATGAGTATGTCATAGGAATTTCTTTTTCATTCTTTCACGATTGAAACGACTGCAGATAAGTTGATGTATTGATAGTAGTTGCTTCTTAAATATGCTTGAGTATAGCATCAGTACATAAAAAGCTGGTGAAAATTTCTTTACAAGAAAATTTCGAATTTTCAGTTTTAATAACCTTCGAAATTATGCTCAACTGTTGTTGATCTTGTTGTACTTTAGAGATATGGCAACTTGGAGCGATGCACACATGTGCCAGGTTCTATGTTGATCATACATAAATACATGCACAAAAAAAAACTTGGCACATGTGTGCATCGGTACAAGTTGCCATATCTTTAGAGCACAGCAAGATGAACACCATATTAATGGAAGTAGAAGTTACGTTAATGTTTTTATAATAAAAACAAAGAGTGAACGTATAGAATATGGTTTAGGAAAAAATGAGATAAAACATGAAAAGAAATCCACGAAATAATTTTAAACTCACGATTTAAGGGAGGATAATTAATGAATACATCTACGCCACTGTAACCGGTTTTGAGCCATGTTACCTAACGTTTTCAGCCACTGGTTGCAGTATTTGCGTGGACCCCAACTAGGTAGTTTAAATCCACAGACACTGCTCAAACTAGCAGTCAGCAACTTAATGGACTGATGTCATGTTTTGGTTTGCTCCCCCCTAACTCTCTTCCATCCTGCTCATATGTCAGCCAACATCGCACGTCGAGGCAGACGGTGGTTAGGCATATGTAACACATATTCCAACCACCTCGGTCGATAATTATTCACAATCTCGTCAATTGATTCACCACCTTTGCCTAATATTCATCAAGTCAACATCCTAATCTTCAATCCACTAGTCACGATATTTACTTTAGTCACTAAGCCATCACAAGTAGATAACATAATCTTTAAGGTAATCTAATCTGTAAGTCATAGGTTTTATACTTTGATTTCACTAAAAAGCACACATTTAGTTTTTTTAGCGCTTGATTTAGTTCTTGTTTATTTTCACCTTTTGTAATTTCAGATTGACTTTGAGTTCAATGAAGAAAAGTACGATTCGAGTAATCCTTTGGTCTTACTCGGCAAAAATGGAACTGGAACTAAAAGAAAACGCCAGTCGAACTCTATTAACATTGTGCAAAATCAAATTTTATCGAAGAAACGGAGAAAAGAATTGTTACGAAAAGTGTCACAAAAAGAAAAGAAACTATCGGTAACTGAAACTTATACTTATTCCTTGTTTAGCGTTCAGAGTTGTGGAAAGAATTAGAAGAGTATAAAAAGCCTGAGACTACTACAGTTATTTCTGTCTTACCTCTTTTCAACAAACTTAAAAAAACCAAAAAGGAAACACATAAGTAAACGTGTTGTTCTTATTTTTAAGTTTTTCAGTTCTAACATCAAGGGGAGGTCATGGAATCAACAATGTAATGACAAATCGGACGATTCTAAATCTACAGATGAATATAGCAGTGATGAATCTGTCTCGGCAGATGAAATTCCATGTTCAGAAGTAGTTACACAACAGTTTCCAGTCGAAGATAAACTTAATGTATCCACTGAAAATACTACTAAAAACAACCCTGAAACCAAACCTTTTGAGGCAGAAAAAGTTTCTAAACCTGCTCGGTTTGTCCCGGTTTCAAGAACACCTGAGGTAGTAACATCTCGCCTCGCCCTACCCATTTTGTTTGATGAAGCAACTATAATGGAAAGTATAAGCGAAAATGACTGCGTCATAATATGTGGTGCTACAGGTTGTGGTAAAACTACACAAGTTCCTCAGTTTCTATATGAGGCAGGATATGCCACGTATGTATTATTAATCTCATGGTAGCTTAACTATCTCAAACATCAATCATTGTTTCCATTTATAATAGGTCTCACCTCTTAATTTTTATCGGATTAATGTGTTTTTACTAAGTGGTTCTTATCACAGATTGACAGTAAATATGTGATTGAGATCCTAAACCAGTGAAAACACGTTCTTATTGCTGTTAAAAAATTTGGGTATTGAGGTATCTAGGGTTGAAACCAGTTTCTGATAGATTACTCATACTTTAGTGCATCCTACTAGATTTCAATGATCACTCTTTTGTTGATTTCAGCATACCGATTACCGTTTTTCGCCATTGTTTCTCAACCGTTGCGATATAATCCTTTTTATGCCTTATTGAGTTTAATATTTTGATTTTTTTAAAACTCATGTTCAATCCATTCGTTTTAATCAGCAAACCAATTGGTGTCTGTATATTGGAAGGGCTCATTTTTGTGTTTACCTAAGTACCAGCTGACTGCTCGCTCTTGATAGTACCTTTCATTATGAACCATACATATTAGGTGATGTATTGTATGAAACAAAAATATCTTCTAGATCAGGGTAAAAATTGTTTTTTAAAAGTAATACGACACGATAACATTTTTATAAAAATAGCCAACTAATCAATTCAAATTTGAACGGTATGTTGCTTGTTAGTTAAAAAAGCCATATTAATATATTACTCGTCATTAGTTAACTTCCAGCTAATTACATCATGCCACACAACAGTGTCTACCGTGTGATTCCGTCTTATTACTTTAGGTGTACGGACCTGTAGTGTTAGTCTCTTTAGTGGAATTTTGGGTTATTATTCGACAAAACACATTATTTTTACTATTATCATGGAAAATTCTTTTATCTAATATATTTGGCTGGTGTCCTGTATATTAGTTGGGATAGTATAGGTTTGTACCGCTCGCGTGCATCAATAATCGTGCATAGAACTCCGGTATTAAAGTTATATATTTAAAAACCACTTCACTGTGATTTGAAAAAATATTTCAGCACTGACACTGTGATCTACGAATCTATATAAAATATTCATCGCCATTATGTTGGATTTAATTTTATAAGTGGTTTTGTCGATTAAAAATATTCTGTGGTCCGTTTGTTTTATGTGCTACTATTTTCATTCTTTACGATTAATCCTATCTTCTTTTATTGCTAACGGTTCTTAGGGAGGGCTATATGATTGGAATAACGGAACCTCGCCGTGTTGCTGCGATATCTGTGGCACATCGAGTTGGTGAGGAATTAAACTTAACACCTAGGTATGTTTACAGTTTAATATTAGTTACTAAATAAAATATTCGTATTCTACCAATCTTCTGCGAAACTTTTATATTTCGGGAATTTCGATAGACTTTTGTAAATTGAACAGCTGTATTTTAGTGCTAAATATGTTTACTATTTTTAAATTGTGAGTTGGTAGAGGTCTGACGTTTATCCTCAGGCAGCGACATAATGCCATTTCTTTTTTTTTCAAGAATTTGGAGGGGTTTTTAAGTTCATATAAAATACTGCACAATTCCTCTGTGCACTTATAGTATATTTTACAAATAAAAAACAGTAGGAGTGAAAAATGTCTTTATTACCTCACGATAAACATTAAGTATTCAACAACTGGGTCTCAGCTTTCAATCCTGTTTCACTTCTTTTTGAACAGTTGACTGGTATCGTTCACTGTCCAACTTAAATACATAAATTTGAACTTGGTTGCTACTAATTATGGTTTATATCGTAGCAAATAAAATGTAGAATAGATTTATGTGATATGCAAGTAGTTGTCTTCCTTTCTACGATTTCTGAACTATTATAGAAATATACTTACATTGTTTCTACTAGCGGTGGTTTATTATTGCTTTCGTCACGTACGAACATGGACCATTATTCAGTGTTTCAATTTATTTTTTTGGTTTTAGCTACGTACTTTCTCTTGATTTCTTAGTCGAGCATCATAAAACCTTATAGCTTCATGTTTCTTGTTCGGCTTTCACAGTGTTCGACGAAGTCGTTCGTTAAAATATAACTGATTAAAAAGTGTAATCCAAATTGTAGGATTTCGTGTTTGTTTCCATTTCTATTAATCCACTTATATCACATTAATGTATAAAGTAACTGTTTACTTGTAAACTAGTTGGTAGTTTTTATGTGCAACTTATATCTAGACAAAATGATTCCTAAAATAAAATTTTGCGAAGTTTCAAATTGATAGTGTTTTCTTGTAATTCGTCTAGCCATGTTTCTTACCATATACGATATGACAAGGAAGTGACCAAAGAAACACAAATAAAATTTATGACAGATGGAATTTTGCTACAGGAAATAAAACAGGTATTTGCATAATTTTCACTGTTTGAGCATCTTTGTTTCCTCAAGTATTTAACTTAAACTTATTTTCCGTGGATGTAATAGTTAACTTAACCCTGATCATACTTATCACTGGACATACAGTGTGAGCGGATCTGTCACTATGCTATCGATAACTTTGGTTGTTATTGTCTCTTACAATAAGAAAGCAAACCATACCTATTGCTGTGATTGTAAATGCATTCACCTTAAGAATACAAGTTAACATACTGCATTGTATCAGTGGGGTGTATAATAATAGTTTTTTTTAATGACATGTTTAGATTTTCAAAGGAATGGATACCAGTGTCGGATGATCATGCATAAACTTAAGTATAAGAAAATAGATTTTTTTTATTATTAAATGCGATAAACGATCTAGTATTCACTGCTTGCTGTGGTATTGAAGATTGAGTAGAGCACTTCCACATTAGTTACGAAGTTCAACTTTCATGCATTGAATTCCAACTTTGAATTCTTCTTCAGTTTGGTTTGGGAGACTTATCGATTTCGGCTTATAGTTAGGTTGTTGAAATTGTTTCTAAGGAGTTTGTCCCGACGAAGTGGTTCAGAACAATATTGACAAGGGCTCTTATTAAAATAGACAGCCCGGAAAACGCAATTTGATTATTATCCTAGCCAAGTACAGGAATCTGTACTTCGTCAGATGTGTACGTGGAAAAGTAATGATTTATCAACAAATAATGTATACTTAAAATCCATATAGTACTAAACACAATATTGAGTAAAGCCAGTATTATTACCATCGTTCTTTGATCTACACGGTTGCAGTTTCAAACACTACCCCACTTACTTCAGTCTGAGTAACTGGGTAATATCACTAACCCTCCCGAGTGTCAGCCCAGATCTGTCCATTACGAAGGAGATATAGAGAGCTTGACTGATGTTTTGTCTCTGAGTAACTCATTATCATTTTGTATAATCGTCTTAAATTAAAGTCGTTTCTTCTTGGCAGTATGCTCACTACATTTCAGCTACCCTGTTGAAATCCAGTTAGGTTTATTTTAGTTGTAATCAATCTTACATGAAGTTAGTGGTAACATCTCACTTTGTGAAACTGAGTGATATGAGTTCGAATGCCTCAGTGATCAACCGTTCTCTTAATATTGTGGTTACGCTCTATTTGACGAGCACCTACTAGTGCGAAACACAAATCAAGCAGGGTTTCTTGCCAAATACCGTCAACCACCTTAAAAAATAGAAATAAGCTTAGTATCAGTTAGAATCATCCGTTGAACGCATCTAAATGTAAATTAATAATATCTTTTCTTGAAACAATTCCCTCTATTTCTGCATAAATTTCGTTTCTGTTAAATCTTATTTTCTCATTTTTGTAATAATGAGTAGATTAATGAATGCAAAACTACAATTGTATGAGTGCTTATTATATCATATTGCTTTTATCATTTTGTACTTTTATAAGGATTTCGAATTATCAAAATATTCTGTTATTATTGTGGATGAGGCACATGAACGTTCAATTTATTCCGATGTTATTCTTGGTCTCATATCATTGGCTGTACGATTACGTCGCCGGAGATTTACCGATAACATACCTACAAATGGTAAAATATTATTACCACTGAAATTGATTATTATGTCTGCCACCTTGAAAGTAAATGATTTCGCCGAAAATCGTCGTTTATTTCCACACAAACCACCACCAGTAATCCATATAGAATCACGTCAGTATCCTGTAGCATGTCATTTCGCTAAGATTACACATCCAGATTATCTAAAGGCTGCATTTCGAAAGGTGGGTGGTTAAATTTATCAATAAGTTTTTTTATTGATACGTCAGCATAGCACATTGCATCTGATATTGGTTATATGTGTATATAATACTTTTAAATGTCTCATTCAGTGACTTTTAATTGTCTCAGACAGTTTACTAAATATACCTCAAACTATACATCTGATGCTATCGTTAGTCATTCCGTAGTTCATCTATACATATATTATGAAATGAGTAATTTATATTAATAATAGACACATATCAGCAACCTTCAAAAACCGTATTTTATAACTATGTAGTAGTACGAAGAAGACCATCGCTCTGTATTCCCACCTTTTGCTTACCAGAATAGCGTTACCTACCTCTCAGCTCGTACAAGTGAGCCTAATCCATTACCAGTATTTGAATTAAGTTGCTTTCAAAACGTTTGTGTGTATTTATTGCCCTTCAAGAAACTTAACCTTTTGGCTGTACTACCTAACTCTGGTAAAAGCGAAATGCTTTATATATATATATATATATATATATATATATATATATATATATATATATATATATGCTGACTGAGTAAACAATACTGAATTATATCATCAATATCTCGGTTTAGAGACACGTTTGTTTGAAATTATCACACAGTAATGCTTGGTGAATATATTATTGGTGAATTATCTTTACTTTCTACCTTAATTGATTGTATTCCATAGTTTCGTGAGTAATGCGATGACATTTTATAATTATTAGGTTACATCTTTACAAATAAGAAATCTCGTATAATAAAGCATTTCAAGTCAACTTTTTTTATCTCGTTAACTATCTGTGTCAGCCGATTAGGTAGCTCCATAGAAATAGTAAGTCAGCTAATAAGACTGAACTTTCATCTACTGGAATATACTTTACGTATGCATAACCAACACCTATCTCATCGTGAATATTGACATAGGGTTAAGTTGTAATAGTGCTAGGACCGGCTAATCCAAGACATGGCATTTGTTCATGAAACTACTAACTATTAGTAAAGCCATGTTGGTATAATCTACTTAGTTGAGGTCCAGGCGATCATTGGTTAGAAACGTTTTGTACAGACTCAGAATTCACCACAGTTTTCTCAAATGGACTTATTTTTAATCTTCCTTTAGATCTTAAGTTCCAATATCCACTCGTATATGACCCTTGATTTCCTCTCGAATCGTATACTCAATATTTAGTCATTCTATTATAGCTACTACATTATTTAGACCCCTTTGTTTCTCATCATATAAACGTCATCTCTTTGTTTTAATGTTGAAACTTGAACTGACTGTTGCTTGTGGCAAATTCTGCGTTAATCATAAGTAACTATGTACTTCACTTCTTAATCTGTAAAAAGGACACGTCATTTCCTCCTAATCTCAACTGTACCTATTAAACCGTTTTTTAAAAATCAGGTTGTATCAATTCATAAGACATCACCACCTGGAGGAATCCTTGTATTTGTCACTGGTCAACAGGAAGCCAATACACTTTGTAGCTGGCTAACACGTGCATTTCCAAAGATGGAGGATCAAGAGGTAAATATAAATGGTAGTGAAAAATCTAATAAAACTAATGGAGACCGAAATGGACGAACGAAGTTAAAAGAGACGTTCGAATTAACCACGTCTCCGAATCCTTCAAGTAATAAATCCGTTTTGAATGAAAAAGATCAATTTGCCACAGGTATTGATTTGAACAAGTAAGTTATGTGTGCTTGACAATTCTTAGTTTTTATTTAGTGCTTTTGAAATACTATTTTGGACGACGAGTAACAGATAACTATAAGCATCAAACATTAATCATTTTAATGTTTTATATACATAACTAGGAAGTGTATGCCAACACATGAACAAGTTACTTCGATTAATAACAATTTAGAAACCATTATCAAGTTTTCTCTGCAGTTTATTTTCTAACTAATTTTTTGTATCCTACATGCTTAGTGCTGTTCACACTTCTTTTCTCTACATATGCAATATTGTGATTCTACTTAGGTTACTTATCAATCTGAATAATGAACTAACAATGATAGTAGTACAGTAAGATGAATTTATTTACTTCGTCGATTCTCTTCAGCTACTTTACAGCCTAGAAAAGAAGTATATTGACCGTTTCAAGAAAACAAAAGTGTACATGCATCATATCAGGAGGATTTTTGAATTGACGTAGATGTAGAACAACGAAAGATAATAACCATGAAAAAATTTAGACTGTTGCTCATTTGTAGTTGAGATATGCGAGTGTTCTAGGCGAAACTGAGAGGATTATGGATACAGGCTTTTTTTATAGAAAACAGAATAATGTCATGAGTATGTAATTCTTAATAAATAATTCACGAACTGATTCAGACTCAGATATGAAGACAGATTTGCTAAACCATCAGGATTATAAACAAAGGACAATCACGTAACAACATTTTAAACCGAGGTCACCAAAGCATGTTTCACAGATCCCTTCCATCATTTATTATCTGTTCAGTTAAAAAGTAAAAATGTTATATGACAACTAATTTAATTCATATAATTATTCATCGACCTATGATTTATCATTTATATATATATATATATATATATATATATATATATATATATATATATATATATATATATATATATATACGACTATGGAGCTTGATAATGAATTCGTCCAGTTATTGCTTTGTAACATCAACTTAGATGTGTTATTATTCTAATCATATCGTTTTTACGTAGTTTGATTTTTAATTTTACTTAGTTTACTTATTTCGTTTGAAAGTAAAATTGCCCCATAGTTCCATTCATGATTACGGGTTTCAAGTAATATGAAGAGTGGTTCAGGAATTAGTCGGCAGAAAGCCACTATAACCTTGACTTAATACTATTTAACGCCCATCAATAAGACGTACCCAGTGTTTTAAGGGACAGTGTTTGTAATTGGCAGTTAATACTAAGCTATTTGAGTGGCGACTAACCCTCTTTAATATCTTTTATCTCGACAAGTGACACATATTTATGTGTTTCTTTACGAAAATTTATTATTGCTATTTTCTTTGACAGTTTTGATATTATCCCTGCTGATGAAGAGACAGAAATTGGTCATACTCGAATTAATCCTAAAGAAACTGTTAAAATGGAAGTAAAAGAGCCTAATAAAGTTGTCGATAATGTGGATGATAGTGATAATGTGGAAGAGGTTGATGATGATGATGATATACTTGGACAAATCAGTGAAATTCGAAATGAATCTTATCCGGTAATTTAATGAGTTTCTGTCATAGCCTTTCTTATCTCTTTTAAAATTCGTAAATATGTAAATGATTACCAATTATTTAAGGATATATTTTCTGTTAGTGAGAACAGCAGACCAGTATGCATTTGTCTGTTCTTAGGATAGAGTTTTCTCATTTAATTTTGTCTTCTCTTGAACATACCTACGCAAGTTATGGCGTGTTGCAGCACCATATCGATAATTTGTTATTCGATATGAAAGTAGACAATTAACTGGAAAATATTTCGTTCTCAACTTGTTAACCTTTTTGTCTTCGTAAATTTATCTTTTTGGAAAAAGAAAGTTTATTCAATCCAAGATAATGTGTTATTTTAAGGTTTCAGTCAACTTATTACAACTCTTTTTATATCTAGTCATTTATATTTAAGCTATATTGTCTAATCTTTTGTTGATTCTTAATAATTTTTGACGATATGTACTATTATCTACTCCATCTCTTTCTTGTCAAGCAACCTCACTTTGATTGTAACTTTGTGTTGTAAAGATTATTGAATCTGATATCACGGATCAATCTAGGTTAAACAACCACTAAAAACCAGAAAGCGTTGGAGGCCTACTGCATCCTATTATTGAATATCTACACTTTTACACTCTTACCAGGGAATGAGACCAAAAATCTCCAGGTTTCACTCTGAACCCATGACTTTGGTCAATTTGTGATATCGAATTCAAAATTATTTTCCAATTATCATGGTTAGTGATGGTATGTCATTCTAAAAGCGTAGTTTTTCTAGGTGAAAGGGAACCTTTATATTATCAGTTCACTTATTGTGCTCAATTACAGCCATGCGTGTTTCATTCGGCTATTTTTTATGTTTTTTAATTGAAGGAGTACTTACTTACTTACTTACTTACGCCTGTTACCCCTCTCGGAGGGGCATAGGCCGCTCACCAGTATTCTCCATTCAACTCTGTCCTGAGCAATCCTTTCCAGCTGTCTCCAGTTACTGTTCATCCTTTTTATGTCTGCTTCTAGTTCTCGACGCAGGGTGTTCTTTGGCCTTCCTCTTTTCCGTTTTCCAACAGGATTCCAAGTTAGTGCTTGTCTCGTGATATAGTCTGATGATTTCCGCAATGTATGTCCTATCCATTTCCAACGTCGTTTCCTGATTTCCTCTTCAGCTGGAAGTTGGTTTGTTCTCTTCCATAGTAGGCTGTTGCTGATGATTTCCGGCCAACAGACATTCAATATTTTACATAGACAGTTGTTGATAAATACCTGAACTCTCCTGAGGATGTTTGCAGTAGTTCTCCACGTTTCAGCTCCATACAGAAGAACTGACTTGACGTTCGAATTGAAGAGTCTAACTTTGAGATTGGTAGACAGTTGTTTGGACTCCCAATTGGAGGAGTACTGATTAAAATTTTAGATCCCTAATGATATGCAAACTTACAGATGATTGAGTGATTTGCTAACCTTTATGCAATAACCAGATACTTTTACGCCTGTCAGGTTTCCTCAAATCTGTCCAACTATAGACGAAGTTCATATGGTTTCCATATTTGTTGGTTTACATGTTTTGTTAGTGTAGTTAGTCTATTTGAGTCTATTTGGATGGCTTAACTGGATAATTTTTCCCTTTTATGTACCTGGATTTAGGGACCGGTTTACGCTTTACCATTTTATTCATTGTTACCACCAGAACGTCAAAAAATTGTGTTTCAATCGCCGCCTGAAAATCATCGCCTTGTTGTTGTTGCTACCAACGTTGCGGAGACTTCAATTACAATCCCAAATATTCGATTTGTTGTCGATACAGGCAAGGTAAGTTATTTTAAGTGTTTCATCTTTTATGCTTAGTGATATTTCATGAATTTGTTCTCTGAATAACACCCTATCCCACTGACAACTGTGTTGTCTTTTGCTATTGATTTCTCCATAGGGTTTACGGTGATAGTTCTATCTTTTGCTAGTGTAGTGTCCTCTGAGCTAGAAGACTTGATTTCAAAGTTTTCGTTATCGTTCTTGATAATAACATTAGTGCCTACTTTATGTAGAAGTAAGCTATGTAGTTATTCCACTAGTGTTATATCAAATCATTCTGATGGCGTTGCTTATCGTTAGTCGCCTTAGGTTTTATTGTTTTCATCCGTTTTTGTATTCTTGTTAACTGTCTTATATGATTGTTCTCTGACTGTACGGGTTTTCAGATTGCATCTATGTTGATATGCCTATTGTTTTCGGACTACTAGTCGATGATTATGTCCTCTTTTTTAAATGTAAAATTTCTTGAGATTGGTGTAATTTCTTTACGTAATGATTCATTTTTTCTGTGTTATGTGTTTCAATCTACCTGAAATGGAATGAAGTAATTATGTTTGTTAATAGGCGACATTGATTCCAAAAAGGTTTTGGAAATCTTGTCATATGATTTCTGAGATATTTTTCATGTATAGTAAGCTGGCACGTATGTGGGGTTGATTTTCAACGGTAATTAAACTCACTGAACACTGATAATGAAGAACTGTGGTAACGTTCTACAAATCCGCTCTCTATCAGTCGATTTTCAGGCCGCGTTTCATGTTCGCATGTACAGCAACCTTTTTGGTATCTTCTCCCACAGACGTTAGTGCCACACTAGGCACTAGAACAGAGGCAGAACTAATCGACTAGATCCCCATCGACAGTCGCTCATGTTTGGTTAGATTAGAAGGTTCTCTCAAAACGTGAAACAACTGGCACAGGAAACTATGCCGTTTCACAATCTCAGCCTACTCAATGACAGATTGCAACCCTGATGCAATCAAGAATAAGGTTTACTACCGGTCGAGTAATCTCAAGGAATCACGTTTCTTATATATTGTCGTTGTCGCTGTAGGTTTGAGTGCGTCTGTCTGGTGGCGGAGGATTGTCGTTTAGATGACCGATGGTGATTCGATGGTCGCAGGTCAGATCCCATGACTCTCTTCTGTAGCTTTGTTCAGACCACAACCTGTTTCTGACCAGCACCAACTTCTGATATAACCACGCTTATGTACTACCTAGCATCTTCCCTCTGAAAACCGAGTCTGGATACAGATTAACCACTTTATAATCAACTACCACTAGAGTGGTTGTATTCAAGATCGCTTTTCCTTCCGGAACACCTGTCTAGACTTTGATTGTGGTTTGGTTTACGTCATGCCTATCTTGTGTAACATTGACCAGTCAACATTTCACTCTAAATGGATTGATGCTAGTAAATTGACTATAGTCAGTCAGTCACTCACTCACTCAATTACAACGTAGAACCTGGTACATGCGTACATCAGTACAAGTTGTCATGTCCCAATTAGCAGATAGAAATTAAATCATCGGACGGAATCCCAGAGTAGGGAAGGTTGTAACAGAGCAAGTACTAATGGAAAGAATAAAAATCGGAGACAAGATTTAAGAAAATATGATTCAGTAAAAATAAAATTGTAATAAGCTCAAAAACTTAGAATTTAGAGGAAGACAAGGAGTGGATGCACCTGCGCCATTGCGAACGATTTTAAACCATATTACCTAAAATCTCTAACCATTGGTTACGATCATCACGCGGACCCCAACCAGGTAGTGTGCACCTATTAACATGGCTCAGCCCGATTGTCAGTGATTTCATGGACTGGTGCCATGTTTTAGTTTGACCACCTCTTACTTTCTTCCAGCCTACTCCTACACCAGGCAGCATTGCCCGTCGAGGTATATGGTGGTCTGGCATGCGTAATACATGTTCTAACCACCTCAACTGATGAAGATTTACTACTTCATCAATCGATTTGCCATATTTACCTAGTACTCTATTCCTAAGTCATGTATTGTTCACTTAGTGGTCCCAGAAAGCACGAACAATGCTCCGAAGACATCAGACTATCAGGACTGATGTGACTCCCAAGTTAATGGAAGCGGTTACCACATTCAACTGCTTTGCTCCCTATCACTAACTTCGGTGCCGAATCAAGCCAGTTCTAAAGCAACAATTATGCGTGTTGATGGGGAGAATAGCATCCCAAATATGCTTACATTCATGTTTAAGGTATTCATACGTTTCTGCATTTTATCAACATCTCCACCTAAGAGAAGTATATCATCTGCATAATCTAAGTCAGCAAATCAATCTCCTGGAAGGAGGTCAATCCCGGAGAAATCAGACGATGACAATGCTAGCTCTAAAAGTATGTCAATGATAAAACTAAATAAAAATGAGGAGAGCGAACAACCTTAACAAACGCTTTTTGAGGTAATCACTTATGACGACAATCCGCTATAGGATCTGACTGGACAAGTGATGTTCGAGTAGAGAGCTTATATAAGGTTTTTCGCGGTAAGTTTTGGAATTATATAAATTTGGGAATTATTCTTCCTAAGCTCTTTCCAACTTATTTTACCTAATGGTTGTATTCAAGATTGTGTTTTGTTTGTTTATCTTCACTTCCACCTTCTCTTGACTCGCGACTTTGTTTTGGGCTGTCGACTATTTGTTTATAAACTGGCTGCATACAGTAATGAAGGTTTTTAATAATACATTTATCATTAATTGCGTAGAACAATATTTGCCCGACAGGTTAATAAATACATTAATAAGAATTCATTCTTTTGATTTTGGCTCAATTAGATCTTATTTGGAAACCTGTCCAGTTGTATCTTCAGCACCCTGCGTCTGAACCTTTGATTAATGGCACAAGGTTAATGAACTTCACTGTACAAACAGTGACACATAACTTTATGATCGACAGAGTCAAACGCCGGCTCTAAGATCAAGGAATACATCTATTGTTGGGCGTCTAAAAGTGTGCCTATGTTCTGGAACCTGCGGAAGTGTGACTATTTGGTGTATACAACCACGTCAGGGCCTGAAACAACCTTGGTTTTCTCGAGTTTGCTCTTCACGAGCTTTAGTTAAACGTCGAAGTATTATCAAAGCCAATATTTAGACACTATGTTCGTCAACCTGATCCTTCGGTAATTGTCACACGAGGACTTCTGTCCTTTTTTAGTGAATTGGGACGATTTGTGTTTGAGTCCGGTCAGATGGTATTATGTCAGCACACGAGATCATCTTGTTCGAAGCCAAATCCCACCTTCAACTCTTAATAACTCTCTTATCACCGTGCCTAATCCTTCTAACATAATTTTATCGCCCTGCGTCTCTAATGCTAGTGATTTGAGTTCACGAAACGTTATCCCTGGTCTCCTAAAACCGCGCACTAAGTTGTATATTGGAGCTTTCAACGTTCGAACGTTATGTCAAATAGGACAACAGGCATCCTTAGCCATGACTCTAGAGTCCCGCTCCATCGATATCTGCTGCATCTCTGAAACGCGTATACAGGATCCAAGCACAGTCATTCGCCTGAACTCACCTTGTGAAAATAAGGAATCTGTTCGGTTCACTCTTCGTGTCTCCGGGGACCCCACTGCTACCACTCGAGGCCTTGCTGGTGTAGGTATAGCACTAAGTTTAAAAGCTGAACAGGCTCTCCTCGACTGGATTCCGATAGACAGTCGCTTGTGCGCAGTCCGTCTAAATGGAACGGTAAGGACTCGTAAAGATAGGGACACACGCCGTTGTCTCTTTGTTGTCTCTGCCTATGCTCCCACTGACTGCAGCTCCGAAGAAATGAAAGATGAATTTTACAGAAAGCTTTCTGTCCTTCTATGCAAAGCTAAGCGCACTGATGTAGTAATAGTGGCGGGTGATTTTAATGCCCAAGTAGGTAGACTAGATGAAACCGAAAGGCACCTAGGTGGATCATATGGTGTTGAGGCTCAACGAACAGACAATGGCGACCGGTTACTACAACTTTGCTCAGACAAGCGTTTATTTCTCGCAAACACCAACTTTAAGCATAAGGAAAGACATCGGTTGACATGGCGGCCTCCGAAATCAACCCAACGCTGGACTCAAATAGACCACATCGCTATTAGCCATCGTTGGAGAGGCTCGATAGAAGACTGCCGCTTGTTTTGGAGCACATGCTTAGACTCAGACCATGCCTTAGTGCGAGCGCGTATTAGTCTGCGACTCACTGGACGTAAAAGATCTACGACAAGGATCCCCCCCAGAGTTCAACTTAATGATGTAAAAGTCAAGAATGCATTCCAGGAACAACTAAAAAACCAATTAGTAAACGGCGTAAACTGTTCTCAACCTGAGCTAGCCTGGAATGATATCCAAAAAGCTGTCGAAAGAGCAGTAATATCTACTAATAAACTAGACCTAAAGGTTAGGAAAACTCAGTGGATTTCAGCTGCATCTGCTGAACTGATAGATACTCGGCAACACATCCCATCTGGTTCTGAACATGATGAGCAACGTAGGCAACTTAAACACAAACTAATCAAAAGCTTACGCAATGATCGTGAGCAGTGGTGGGTGGCGAAAGCTAAAGAGATGGAAAAGGCAGCGGCAATAGGTAACAGTAGGCAACTGTTCAGACTTATCAAGGAAACGGGTATCAGGAACCCAACTGTAAGTGAAACTATCTCCGAAAAAGATGGTTCCATTATTCACTGTCAATCCAGAAGATTAGACCGATGGGCAGAACACTTTAGGGAACAGTTCAACTGGCCCACGGGGTCATCCGTGCTGCCCACCATCCCCAAACAATCTGAATGGCAAATTAACATTGGTCCCCCAAGTCTCAGTGAGGTTGTGAAGGCTATTGGAAACTTAAAGCGAGCGAGAGCGGCAGGACCAGATGGATTGACCCCTGAGATATTTAAGGAAGTTGGTCCAGTCTTAGCAGCCAGATTAACTGAGATCTTGGCTAGAATTTGGGAACTAGACGTAATCCCATCTGACTGGTCTCGAACACTAACCATTCCAGTCTTTAAGAAAGGACAGAAGTCCTCGTGTGACAATTACCGAGGAATCAGTTTAACGAATATAGTGTCTAAAATACTAGCTTCAATAATACTTCGACGTCTAACTAAAGTTCGTGAAGAGCAAACTCGAGAAAACCAAGGTTGTTTCAGACCCGGACGTGGTTGTATAGACCAAATATTCACACTTAGGCAGGTTCTTGAACATAGGCATATTTTCAGACGCCCAACAATAGCTGTATTCCTTGACCTTAAGACGGCGTTTGACTCTATTGATCGTAAGGTTATGTGGCAATGTCTGTCATTGAAAGGTGTACCGGAGAAGTACATTAACCTTATACAAGCTCTCTACTCGAACACCACATGTCGTGTTAGAGCTTATGGCAGGTTGTCTTCGGAATTGACCACTTCTAGTGGTGTTCGTCAAGGTTGTCCGCTATCTCCATTTTTATTTAATTTTATCATGGACATACTTTTAGAGTTAACAATGGCATCGTCTGATTTCTCCGGGGTTGACCTCTTTCCAGGAGATAAACTTACTGACTTAGAATATGCCGACGATATAGTTCTACTGAGTGAAGATGCTGATAAAATGCAGAATCTTTTGACTACCTTAAACTTGAACGTAAGCATGTTTGGGATGCGAATCTCCCCATCCAAATGTAAAATGTTACTTCAGGACTGGCTTAATTCGACACCAAAGTTAGTGATAGGGAGTGAAACTATTGAATGCGTTAACCGTTTTACTTATCTAGGGAGCCTCATCAGTCCTAACGGTCTAGTGTCCGATGAAATCTCGGCCCGTATACATAAGGCTTGATCGGCTTTTTCCAATCTGCGTCACTTGTGGCGTAGGCGAGACATTCGTTTAATGACGAAAGGACGCGTTTACTGTGCAGCAGTTAGATCCGTTTTACTTTATGGATGTGAAACATGGCCTTTAAGGATAGAGGATATCCGTAGGCTCCTAGTATTCGATCATAGATGTCTCCGAAACATTGCTCGTGTTTGCTGGGACAACCGAGTAAGCAATGCATGGGTTAGGAATAGAGTACTAGGTAAATACGGTAAGCCTATTGATGAAGTAGTGAATCTTCACCGACTGAGGTGGTTAGGACATGTGTTGCGTATGCCTGACCACCGTCTACCGAAACGAGCAATGTTGTCTAGTGTGGGAGTAGGCTGGAAGAAAGCTAGGGGTGGCCAAACAAAAACATGGCACTAATCCATGAAGTCATTGACAATTGGGCTGAGCCATGTTAATAGATGTAGACTACCTGGTTGGGGCCCACACGATTATCGTAACAAATGGTTAGAGACTTTAGGTGATATGGCTCAAAATCGATTGCAATGGTGCAGGTGCATCCACTCCTTGTCTTCCTCCAAATTCTAATTTCTGAGCTTATTATAATTTTCTCTTTACTGAATCACTTTTTATCTCACATCTGATCTCTGATCTCTATGCCTTTCCATTAGTACTTACTCTGTTACTACCTCCCCTACTCTGGGATTTGGTCCGACAATTTAATCTTTATCTGCTAATTGAGGCATGGCAACTTGAACTGATGTACGCATGTACCAAGTTCTACGTTGTAACTGACTGACTGATGTCAGTTCCTAGATTCTAGTCAAGACCCCGGTTAATCTCGTTGCTAAAACTGGACCACCATCCTTAAATATCTCAGGGGTTAATCCATTAGGTTCTGCTGCTCTTTTTCGCTTTAGATTCCCTATAGCCTTTTCAATCTCACTAAAACTTTGAGGACTAATATTAATTTGTCATTCAGATTAGTTGGGAATGGTGTCCAACTTAGATGAGGCCGACGGCCAGTTGAGCTGTTCCCTAAAGTTTTCTGCCCATGGTTGCTTGTGTTGTAAATTGGTTGCATTTTCTGATGTAACTAACTGTCATTCTGGATTAGGTTTTAGGTTAGATGCTAGTTCACTAAATAACCTAAATGACTACTTGCGGGACCTTCTTGATGTCATGAAAATAGTGAGCCAAATATCCTTCTTTTTCGCGAATCGTCCTGCTTATAAGCTCTAGGTTTCTGCAGGTTCATTACTGCTTTTTGAGACATCTCTCCATCCCGATGACGTATGAGTTTAATAATAAACGTAGATTCTTACGTCAGAAAGCCGTATAAAGCTCGCGAACTCTGATAAACTTGATGGTCTGGGCTCTCAAAAGAGTTAGGAGCATCAGTAGCATTTAGTAATTGTCGGGTGCTCTTTCAACTCGTTCGAGCGATTGTAATTCAAGACGTCTGATATCAGTGAAACAATCTATAAAGCTGATGGCGCGCTAATGACTAGCATTCAAAATCGTATTAGATGGCGCGATGAGTTCTTTAGGAAGCAAGGGGTCAATTAATCTGGTCTGTTACCCCTAACAACTGATCAGATTTTCTTGCTCTCTCTGGCCAGAGAGGACTGATCCAACCGATCATCATCCTCATCTTTAAAAAGGACTAACGTAACCAAACTAACAATTATCAGGAGGGCGATAAGTCTACTCTCGATCGCTTCCGAACTATTGTCTTCCGTCATACTTCACAGACTGTGCGAAACGCGCAGAAGAGGGACTCACAATTAGAGGCTGGTTTTCAATCAGATTGAGGATGTACCGATCTCATTTTCACTTCACGCTGAGCATTGAAACACCGTCATACATAATGCAGGCTTTAATTGTTGTATTTATTGACTTCGGGGCGTCCTTCGATTCGTAAGACAGGACTGTGCACTGGGATTTATCTTGAAGGATATATCTGAAAAGTTTATTATAATCTTAAAAACTATACACAAACACCTCAAGTAGAGTGAGGGTATACAACGATCTTCACAGTTCCAATCCAGTAGTGAGGAGGGAAGGGGGATTTTCCAATCATTTTTTTCAACTTTTTCATCAACGCGATTCTGAAAATAGCCTTGGAGGTGGTAGAGATGAACTTTTCTTTAGTATTTGGATTATATTGTCATACTGTGTTATGATACACAAAACATCTAAGTTGCACTTGATCGGTTGATAATTAGAACAACTAACTAAATGAATGCGTATTATGGAGTTAAACCTGTTGCTTATATGAAATGTTTAATTTAGGTTGTGTGACTAACATTTACCTGTAAGATAATAATTGGTTTAGCAAAAGTAAAACAGATGGTCACAAAATGTCTGGTGAATCTTTACCTCAAGTTATCGCATCATTTCTGTTAAGTAATGCAGAACTTAGGGAAGTGGTAGTTGCATGTATTCAACGTCCTTATTGATCACTAAGTTTCTTCTTTTCAACTTCTTGAATATCCCTCGTATTTTGTATTCATAATCTTAATTCATATATTCTACATTTAAGTATGTAGTAAAGGGTGATCTTATTTATGAGTGATAAGCTTGTAATAACTATGAATCAATCAGATTTATTCTCTTTCTCTAAAGAGGTTTATATCATTATTACCTTTCTGTTTTCCAATATAATTGTTGATGACCTTCATTTAAATAATAAAGATGGCTTTCCCCATAGGTAAAGACAAAAGTCTACGAACCTGCTACTGGAACATCTAGTTTTGAAATCATATGGATTAGCCAAGCATCAGCTGAGCAACGTGCAGGAAGAGCTGGTCGTGTTGGTCCAGGACACTGTTATCGTCTTTATAGTTCACAAATTTTTTCAAGCATGGAACAATTCTCCGTTCCTGATATACTTTTACGACCAGTTGATGAAGTCGTTTTAATGTTAAAGGTATTAGCAAAGAAAATTTTTGTAATCAAAGCAAATTAATTAATACTCAGTTGTAAACATTTGTTCAATGCAGTTGATATTTATGTAACTTTGAATCCCACTACTTGTATCGTTCTTCTGCTCATTCTTTCCCTTTCCGTTCATCTTCCTATCTCCGCGTTCTCTTCTGCTTCTTTTCCCACTTTGCCTTTCCCTCCTCAGTTTTTTCCCCCTTTCCCTTTTTATCATTGCTCTGCTTACCTTTCTGGTGTTTTTCTCTCGACTTTTTCCTACTTTTGCTTCCTTTCTCTCTCCTTTCTTCTTCTCCCTACTATCTTGTTTCTTCCACTAATGCCTTTTCCAAGAACAAAGAAAAATGCAACTGCAATCTAATAACTATTTCATGAAATACACCGTTACATGATATCTAAATCGCTTGAGCTCGTTTCTTTGATTTAGTGCTGTTTAATGTAATTACTGGACATTCATACCTTGATCAATGTCATTGATACCTATGTTAGCGTTTAGTTTTGTTTCGTTTTATTTTTACTGGACACAATAACATTTTACACCGGATCTTGTTAGTGTCGATCAAGTATCTCAGCAAACGTCTTCATCATACGTTTCTATGTATTATTACAGTCAACCAAATAACCACTACTAATAGAAGGTGATTGGTATCCTATCTGATTACCAAAAAAATATCAACACAAGGAATGACATCAGTGTTAAATTTTAATCTATCAAACTGCATATGAATAGAATCATTTTTAAATTACTAAAATATTTAGGTAGTTATTAGGTGCAAAAGATCAAAACATCTACTGAGTTTAGCATTCAAAGTACATACTTTTTGGGATAGTCACAATGAACTTTACGTAGACAACTTAGTATCTTACTTGAGCAACAGCTGCTACGTCTTTGTATCTCACCCCTATGCAACGCTCATATGTAACTACGCGAGTGATGGAATCTAGGATAATCTGGGTATGCGGCGAACCTCAACCTCCAGACTACTCAGTCAGTATCGGCTGGTTTACAGTTTCTAAATTCAATCAGTCCTCTATACTAGGCGACCAACATTCACTGCTGCTGGTGAAATTCTCATCACTCCCTACGTAGTTGGACCCCATCGTGTCTTCTCACTAGAATTAATATAGGGGAGTCTCATAATGAAATGAAACAGATGTCTGGTTTGTTATGCGACGTCGAATTCAATAATGTCGATGACACCCAGTGATAATAATATTTTTTTCATTTTCAGTACCTTGCTGAATTGAACATATTCACTGTATAATTGTTATGCAGTCTTCTTTGTGTTTGATTATTTTCGTGCATGTCGATCTGTCTAACGTTTTACCTCGTGTTTTTTATGTCCAAGTATCTTTTCATAATATTGATATTTGGATTTACATAAGAGTAATTATCGCAACTGTTTCATTTTTCCTACAAGTTGTACCTGGGCAGTACGAAACTTACGTTGTTTCCTTTACCAACCCCTCCTTTGCCACAAGCAATTGAAGCAGCTGAACGTCGTCTGATCGCTCTGGGTGCTTTGAAAGAGATTACAAATACCTCTGGAGGTGAGTTTATCCTAAATATTAACAAGATATTTCCTAGTTCCTATAATATCATTTGTCTCATATTTGTCGTTGCATTCTTTTGTTTTCAAGGTGTATCTCGTTTAATCACGGATGCTGGCAAATGGATGACACGTATTCCAGTACCTGCACGTTTTGCACGTATGTTGTTATTTGCAAATCAGTGTCAGTTAATGCCATACGCTGTAATACTGGTTGCTGCATTGTCTGTACCACATCTCTTCCTCTCTCAGGCTTCAGATACACCTATTTCAGAACAAGAGAAAACGTTTCAATCAAATTTTGTCCAACAGTTTGTCAGAAGTGTAAGCATTATGCCTAACCTTAAGCTAACTTATTGTTGCCATTGTTTGTTCTCTACCGTATTCTTTTTTTATCTGTTAGTAGTTATTTTGATTTATCATAATTCTAACATGTTTCAATTTGAAGTATCACAAAAGGCCTTATTTTTGATTGTTTATGATTATTAGAAGTTCACTTTATGTATTAGCATCATTAGTTATTGACATAACATTTGTATAAGATTAGTACTAAACATGCTTAATATGTGGTGTTTTCCAGGTTTCCAATGTATCTGTTCGTATTCAGTATATTGTTTAAGAACTGTTTTCGAATATATTCAAGGATGGCTAAGTAGTTTTTTTTAATCAATCAGATTTCGACTAGAGGGTCTCTGGTTCCAACCTTGATGCACCAACCCCTCAAACACTAAGTACATACACCCATACTTGCTGAATGACTGACATGAAGGAAACATTGTAGTGATAGGTTAATATGACATTTTTGAGTAAATGTAAGTTTTTTTTTCATGTGAAAATTTGCACGCTCTCTGTTCACTGTGCTCTTTGTGCATACTTCATGCATATATTTTCAAATTAATGTATTCCTTTCTTGTTTGTTCTTTTCTTTATCGAATTACTAGACTATGATAATTATCTGTTATTAAGTAAATAAATAAATAAGTTATATACTACCTTTTTTTAGTAGTCGTATAACAAATATAAATCCCCCATATACATTCACAAAATCTTTCAACCTTCATAACCGTTTATAATAGAATGTCAGCATATGTTTATCAATGACTAACTCTTGAATATAATTTTTGGAGCCCTAGATAAAAGCTCGAACCAGCGGATTCTAACTATGTCGGGCATGATATGGTAATCGATGATGGCCGTTCAGTATCGCATATTCATTTAATATGGATGTTATCTCACTGGTTTACAGGTTAAATGAACACTGCATAACTTTAAAGCTCTGGGTCCAATCACTGGTGAGGTTGTGGACGAGCACTAATTAATTAGTCCTATACTAAAACGTAACATCTGTTCCTTGACTGAGGTTTCAATAGTGCTTTAATTAATTTCGGCGACCGACGTAAAAATTCAAAATGTCTGAAGTATTTCTGCAATATCAATCCCCTAAATGGTCATCCCTAAATACTGAATCTCATTTTCACTGGAATGTAAATGATGGTCTTAATTATAATATTATTTATCTATGCAATCGTTTATATTAGTTCTTTGTACTCACTGACCTATCATTTTCATAGAAAGAAGATTTATGTTTAGGAGATCTTGCCGTATTATTGGGGACTATATGTTGTTTAGATCGTTACGCATCTCAGCTCAACGGGTTGATCCCCGCAGAACCTGGTATAATTGAGTCTGTTGGCGGGAAAACCTACGTATCACGTGATCCTGAAGGTGCACTGCGACAACTCGTTCAACGATGTGGTGTTCGTTGGAATGCCTATAAAGAAGTTCGACAACTTCGTAAGCAGCTGACTGATATTTGTAAGTTTCACACTACCTATTTCAATTTTTAGATTTATTATGTTGTCTACACAAGCCGGCTGAATTAATTCCGAAGCTTTTATCGTCATTCTGAACGATGCCATCAGCACATACTCTAAGTAGAAGTCTACTTTGAGCTTCTGTGAATATCAAGTTGACATTACTTACGTTTTAATTTATTCTTCCAGCTGTAGGCCACATACATTTGTCTTACCATACCACTAAACTTTAAATCGAAATAGATCAAAATATATTTTCACCAGTATTTATCCTGGATCTGATAGTCACCATTTTGGTTTCTAGGCCACACGCGTACTCTCAAATCAGACGCCATATGATCCGCACCCAAAAAACATTTCACAATTTAAATATTTGCACGTAATTTTTTGTGTTTCATCGTCGACTGGAGTGCAGAGTAAACTTTTGACGTTCTTGTCTTGTTAGTTGTAGCTTGATTCAAGAGTTATTGAGCTTATTGTGGTAATTTGGATAAGTACTTACATCCATATAAGCCTTGCGTATACTGTTGTGTTGATAATTTTAGTTACATATCTAATAGAAACTATGGTCAATCATCAGTTCCAATGGTAGGTTGTATGAAGTATATATGAACAGGTTATTTTTACTATCTTTCCAAATGTCTCTATTCATGAATTCGCTTTTGTGTACCATGAGAGACGACGAATTTTCACTATTTTTACTTTTAAATCAATTGTTATAGTAAACGCGGTCATCCCGGATCTTGACCTTTCCATTGATCTCTGCTTATCTAAGCCCAGTAATTCACAAATAATCCAGTTGCGGCAGTTGTTTCTTGTTGGTTCACCTTGTCAAATTGCTAAGAAATTAAACGTCTCAGTCAATGGTTTACCCGGTAATGAACGCCGTCGTCTACGTTATGCCTATGAAGTGAGTAGATTTCAATACATCTAGCTGGATATTTTACTGTTAAACTAAGTGTCATATGTTTATTTTTCAAAATATTCCGAATGCATTCTTCGAACCAAATTATCTATGTTACGTACTCGACTACGCTAAGAATGTCGACACTGGCTATTAAGTATGTAATATCAACAACTTCAAGCGACATCAAATGAGATTATTCCTGTTTCTCAGTTCCCCTGCCTAGCTAACTAGAGAAAAAAGACCGACTAGCTCAGCAAAGTACAATTCCACATGTAAGTCGGTAAAGATTCGTAAATCAAGCAAACAACTCTTGCCCATGTATACAATAAAAATGTCCTAGATAATGAATTACAAAAATAACATACTAAAGCAGGAACAGATCACTAAAGTATGGCCTTCTTTAAAGAGGTAAAGACGAAAATTTGAGTACCAGGGACAGTTTTGGCGCAAGAACGTTAGGTTCCGATTTTTACGAATAAATTACAATAATATAAGATCGCCAAGTACATTTTAGGAATCCAGGGTCTCCAAAAATGTTGCAAAATTTTAGTGAGTTAAGGTGCTTAAATCACCGTATGCATTAAATTACTGTCCTTCTCTCTTTCTTTCTCTTTCTCTCTCTCTCTCTCTCTCTCTATATATATATATATATATATATATATATATATATATATATACTGGCTTCCTTTTATTTTCACAGAAGTTTATTTTGTATAAGGATCAGCGATTTCACTTTATTAGTTCATTATTTTTGACTCTACCTTTATTTGTATTTTTACTTTATAGATCCCTGGTAAGAAAGGACCGGTATTTATTGACTCTAATTCTCCTGTGGCGCGTGAAAATTTTCCCTTCATAGCTTATTTGGAATTGCACACTACTTCAAAACCATTCTTACGTTGTAAGATGCATGAATTTTTGTCGAGTTGTTATGTCGTTATGCCCTCTTTCTATGTTGATTAAATTTTGATAAACCCCAGTGTATTTGTTTGTTTTACTTCCGATATTATTTTTTTCATTATATATGAAAAGTGTACAACCTATTTATGTCTATATTACTGTATTAAAGTTACGTGTCTCGTTACACTGGTCGTTGCACTTGAGTAAAATTTACTAAAGCGTTTTCGGTGGATTCAAATTATCTATTTGACAAATATATATATATATATATATATATATAAAGAGAAAGAGAGGAAAGAGTAGCCATACTAGGATAAGTAGCGCTTCCAGACGGTTTGTTGCATGCTTTTCATGAATGTCAGTGTCGCATAATTTTGGACTGGAAGGAGGAGGAGTGGTCATTTCCTACATTTGAAAAGTGTATGATGAGATATTATAATGGTGAAACACGTATTTCTTAGGTGTTTCGGTAACGGATGTGTTTAATCGTTTTTTTTTTGGACTATGTCATAGCAGCATCGTTTCATAATAGTATTTCTATATTCTTTGTAATGTGCACTGATTTTAGATCTAGGAAACACATTTGGGGTTACGGAAATTTAAATGTAAGATCTATTTAAGAATACGAGGTTTTTGCTTATTTTCTGAGAATGAACGTAAAATGTTCCAGCATCTATACTATTGAGAAGAAACCCCATGTGACATGTAAACATTAAGTTTAATTGCAGTTACTGTCAGTGGTTTTGAACAACGCAGTTTAGTAGTTGCCATATGCCTCCACCAATACATCACTGCAAATACTAAATTAAAATTAATATCAGTTCAATAGCGACTGATTTCAAGAGGTAATCTCTGGAGTTCTAATGAGAAGACGTGGTCAATGGAGTTCGGGTCTTAGGCATTTATTCACTGATAGAAATGCTGAAGTCACGCAATATATTACAATTCGATTGAAGCTAGAACATCCAACCTTCAGATGCTGGTCGGCTCAGTGGTTTAACAGTTAAGAGTTAGCCATAAAGCCTCACTATCCTGTGTTCGATTCCATGGTGGGTCTTGGATGGTTAGTATCGAAGAGTCCTATACTAGGAAGAACAGCTGTCTAGTACTTTCTGGCTTTTAATGGTAGTCTGATCCAGATCAATTCGTGATAGGAAATCCAGCAATCTCTACAACACCCGATTGGAAAAGTCCTACTGTGCATGAAAACATAAATCTGTGTCTAGGTAAAGGTGCTGAAGTTGTTTCCAGTAGATCGCCAACATTATATCGATAATTCATCCCCATCGATAGCATATTAAGACAAATTCTATAAAATGACTGTGCTTATTTTAATACAAAAATCAGAATAGATACACACTAATCAACAACAGGCATATTTGCTATCAGCCGGAAACTTTCGGTTCACTGAGTCACAAAGCATCAAAGTGACATAGTCTGACCTATTGGTGCAAGAGTTAATTATTTAGAAAAAAAGACACACAATCGATTGTCTAAAATAGGTTGTTCTGAATATGTACCAACAAAGGATCAGTAATTTCGAATAAGAAAGTGTCTACCGCGCTGAACATTGATCTAAAAATGTTAATTTCTGCTTCAGCAGTTTCCCCATGATTCTATTATGAAATCGCACAAAAGATTTACAATGGATCAGGTCTAAAAGAAGTCGAAAATCTTTGTAAAAATGAGTCGATATTTAGTGATATCCAAACACCACAGATCATTGAGTTCTATAACCATACAATTGCATATGCTTCTAAAATTTAAAAAGATGTTTCTTTTCGCCTTATGCAATTACTCACCATCCCATCATACACATTTTTCCTTTCATTCCTTCTTGTCGAACACTTCTTGCTAACTCGATCTCATTGTGTTAATGTTGTTTGGCGATTTGGACCTAATGCAGTATGTATCACTTTCTACGTTGTTTGTGGAACTTTTTCATGTATGTGCATTATCTGATACAGACTTAAAATTAATACCTGAGTACAGTGATATAGTGGCAATTCTCTATTAACTAAATTTGTACTCTGCTTGTGACTTAGAATTATTATTTTTAGCATCCAGTCGTATTTGCACCATGCAGAGTGGTTTTTTGGTTTTTATTCCAATTATAAGAACCTTATACAAAAATTGCATTTGTAGAATACTGTATTCATGTAGTGATTATACTTCACTTCAATCATCATTCATACTTATGATTTTTTTCAAAAGATTATTTTTATAGTTTTTCATTTTCCCCCTATTGAATCACCTCATAATTGTATTTTTTCCTGGTACTATTGTTAAAATAAATTCATGTATCATGGGTCATTTTGTAAATAGCGTTTTTTGGCATAAGTTCGTGAAAGTTCACTTTTAATATGTATATTAACCTTGCATATATGTATGGTTTTACAAATTACTATATATATTTTAGCGGTTTGTGCTATTGATCCTGGATGGATACCATTTTTAGCACCACATAGTTATGCAGTCAGTGAACTTGTATTGACAGATAGTGCCGATTCTTTAAATGCCATTGAAACGAAGACTACAAATCAAAATGTATCTAACGAATCCACTGAAGATGTATGTAATAATGATTCTGCTAAACCAAACTCCCCTGTATCTTTCCCAACTCCAAGTTATGATGCAGAACGTGATATTATCGTTACTGGCGCAAAATCTATTACATATATTGGATTAGGTGTTGTTCCAGACTCCAGTGAATTATTTGACAATCAGTTTTTAGATCTGCCGAGTTGGGTTGTTGTTCCTATCAACGGCGTTGCTGCCATCCAATCTATAGGTTTCAAGGAATCACTAACATGGAGCGTCCGATGGTTTACTCGTTATCTTTTGGAAGGTGTGATATTTCCTGAATTTAAAATGTGGTTCCCTTCAAAAATCAAGAAAAGCATTTCTCCACATATCGTAACAGTTTCATGGGGCGTGTAAGTTTTAACTACTATTTGTTATTAACTCGCTTGATGGGATTGGGAATTTAAATAATTTATATGATTCATTCTATTGTTGCATAAACGGCTTGATTTAAAGATAGTATTTCACTGCATCAACTGAAAGCCCTTGTAGTAATCTTTCCTAATAAATGGGATACCGAGAAAGGACGTATACATTGTATTATAATGGCGAAAATCGCTATTATTGATGCATGCGGCCAATTAATTGGTGCGACCTTGTGCGCACTAAGTTACATTAGCAAACGCCGACAGTACCTACCTGGTCTTTTCATGTCCACTGAGCACAGGAAGCTACAGTATTCAACAAAAATAAACAATAAACCAAGGAAAGTTGTTACAGTCGTCAAAGTACGCTCCAGACGTGATTATATTATTGACTTCCTAAATCATAGATACAATTATCCAAGAAGTCATAACATTACCAGCTTGTAGATTATAAATGTCCAATGTAACGAAGTGTCGTTGCACTTACCATACTAGGATCCCACAATTTTTCAGGGAGAGGGAGTCAGTGGTAGATTTCGATTGCTTAGATAATTTGTGATTAATCATACTTTCTTTTCTTTCTGAGCGATTTTGTAGTTATACATGACTATGTACATGACCCGACAGTGGTGCTACTTTGACGTTGTGGTAGGGTTTGCCTATAGTGATGACTCAATCGGGCTATATTGGCTGCAACAATCGTTCATCAGGGTCCTACCATGCCAGGCAGGTCGGTTGCAGAGCGGTGAGACCAAAAGCAGAAAATATAAGGTCCGGTGAAGAAGTCGTACTGCTGACTGTACAGATGTGTGACGGTAGTAAGGTGTTTTCCTTAGACAATCAGCATAACAGCGATGCTGCTTCCTCACATAGGATGGGTGGGATTAGAAAAGATCGACCCTAAAAATGCACACCTTACTTTACTCCACGAATTTCAATCTACGGTAGTAAGGTTCTAACAAGTACGGAGCTACAACAACAAAAGCCTCTCTCAACATGGCTGTGTGACCGGCCCCAAACAGTCGTTTCTTGGGCACTGCAGTCAGGCTCACAGGTCTTTCAGACCAACTTCAACCCGATTCACCTTTCAGGCACATCAAGAAGAACCCTTCCACATTGTGAGCAGCTGCGAAGAAATAACTGCCCTCACACCTTTAATAACAAGCAAGATCACCGCCATTCTAATCAAACTCCTTCTATTCCTAATATTTATTCTGCCCATACCTTCAAGCCTACGTCCCTATCTTTAATTTTCTCCTGTGTCATCAGTGCCAACGATTCCGGATCACGAAATAACGTTCTGGGTCTACTAAGACTACGCACCAAACTTCACATTGGTGCATTCAATGTACGAACTCTGTGTCATATAGGGCACCAAGCCTCCTTAGATAAGTTATTAGAATCACGCACCACTTGTGCATCTTGTGTCTCCGAAACACACATACAGGACCCTAGCGTATTCATTCACTAGACCTCATCTTGTCAGAATGAAGAACCTTCACGACACACTCTTCATTTATCCTGCGACTCAACAGCGACTTCTCGTGGATTAGCCGGTGTAGGTATTGCGTTAAGTATGAGGGTAGAACAGGCACTTCTCGAATGGATTCCTGTCGACAGCCGCGTATGTGCTATTCGACTAAATGGTTCAGTAAGAACCCGGAAGGATAGGGACACACGCCATTGTCTTTTGGTTGTTTCTGTATACGCTTCCACTGGCTGAAGCCCGGATAAAGTGAGAGGAGAATTTTACAGAAAACTTTCTGAACTTCTTCATAGGGCCAAACACTCAGATTTGGTACTCATGGCCGGTGATTTTAACGCCCGAATAGGTAACTTGAGTAAGTCTGAAAGACATTTAGATGGATGCTTCAGTGTTCCAGCTCAGAGAACGGACAACGGCGACCGTCTGTTACAACTGTGCTAAGACAATCGTTTATTTTTAGCAAACACGAACTTTGAGCATCAGGAGCGACATCGCCTAATATGGCGACCTCCTGGTTCTACTCAACGGCGAACTCAAATAGACCATATAGCCATTAGTCTTTATTGGAGGGCTCGATAGAAGATTGCCGATCTTTCTGGAGTACATGTCTAGATTCTGATCATACGATCACACATTTGCTTGCATGTTACTGTGGAAAGAAAAACTACAACAGGGAAAACCATTAGAATTCACTTCAGCAACAAGATTAAATTACAGGAACAACTAAAGAATCACTAAGCCAGCCATAAAGATGTGATCCACCTAGATGTTGCTTGGCAAGATGTCCAAGCAGCTGTTGCATCTACATTGACATCTATCAAGGACTTATATCAACAGGTCAAGAAAAACTAATGGATATCGATGGCTTCTGTGAAATTGATGGACTCCAGTAAATTTATCTCATCAGGCTTCGAACATGATGAGAATTGAAAAGTAATCAGGTACCAACTGACAAGTCTTCAAACGACCGTTATCATTGGTGGGTATCGAAAGCAAAAGCGATGAAAGGGTAACGTGGTTAGATAACACTAGACAACTTTTCAAGCTAATATACGAAACTGGGGCTAAAGAATCGAGCGCTAGCGAGATTGTTTTCGAAAGAGATGGAATGCCTATCCGCTCTCAGTCTAGACGTCTTGAACGATGGGCTGAACATTTCAAGAAGGAGTTTAGTTGACTTTCATCTTCTTTAGAACTCCCTACTATTTTAAGACAGCCAGAATGAAAAGTCAACTTAGGTCCCCTCGACTGTTGTCAAAGTCGAAAAAGCTGTAGCAAATCTAAGGCGAGGTAAAGCAGCGGTTCCGGATGGCTTATCTCCAGAGATCTTAAAGGATGGTGGTCCTACTCTGACAATTAGGCTAACTGATATTTTGACTAAATTCTGGGAACTTGATATAATCCTGCTTGTTTGGTGTCGATTGTTAATCATCCCAGTATATAAGAAATGGTCAAAGTCATCCTGCGATAATCGTAGAAGAATTAGTTTGACTAATATTGTGTCTAAAATACTAGCTTCTATAATTATCAAACGTTTAACTACAACTGGTGATCTGCAAATGCGATAAAACCAGGCTGGTTTCAGATCTCGTCGCGACTGTATAGATCAGATATACACCATTCGTCACGTTTTAGAACACAGACGTACTTTTCTTTGCCCGACATTAGAGGTTTTTCTTTATTTGAAAGCGGCATTTGACTCTGTAGACCGAGAAGTTCTATGGCAATATCTTTCATTGAAAGCCGTACCACATAAGTACATAAATCTCATTAAGGCTCTTTACCCAAACGCTACTAATCGTGTCAGAGATTATGCAGCACTGTTGTCCGAACTTGTAACCTCAAGTGTCCGTCAAGGCTGCCCACTATCCATTTTTAATTTCGTAATCAATTTACTTTCGCAAGTTACACTCATTGTCTGACTTTTCAGAAGTGATCTCCTACCAGGAGATCTACTTATTGACCTAGAATATGCTGATGACATAATCCTGTTTAGCGAAGACGCTGATAAGATGCAGAATGTTTTAACAATAATAAGCTCCAATGCAAGCACGTTCGGAATCCGTTTTTTTTTTCTTCTAAATGCAAGCTATTACTACAGGACTGGTCTTCGTCAACACCTGAGCTAAAGATAGGGAGTGAAATAGCTGAACACACTAACCATTTCACTTATCCCGGAAGTCCGATTATTCCTAATAGGTTAGTCTCTGACGAAATCTTGGTTTGGCTTTTGCCAACACACATCACCTATGGCGTAGACGAAATATTCGTCTCTCAACGAAGGGAAGAGTGTACTGCGCAACAGTTCTCTCTGTCTTATTTTAGTGGTGTGAGACGTGACCATTAAGGGTAAACGACACTTGTAGATTATTGGTATTTGACCATCGATGTCTTTTAAACATCACTCGCGTTAGCTTGGATCACTGTATAAGTAATAACGAGGTTAGACGACGGGTGTTAATCAAAGGTAGACTGCTTGGGTGGGGTCCTCGCGAATACCTTGACCAGTGGCCAGAAACACTGAGTGACATGGCCCAGATTCTGTCATAATATCGCAGATGTATTTACTCATTGTCTTCCCTTAAGTCATGAGCTTCGAATTATTCCATAACTTTCTTTCCATGCTTCATGAACCATTTTCTACATGTTCACACTCCTTGTTACTATTATTATTATTATTATTATTATTATTATTATTATTATTACTTCTAATAATTTGTGTTAATCTTGCGGTGCCATAGAGGTATGTTAACTTTAACCGATGCACATGCACCAGGTTTTCTATTGATCATATATATATATATATATGAATAGATAGGTAGATAGATAGATAGATATACATGACTACACTCAAATTCAAATGAATGCACACGAATTTGTCATTGTCTTCTTTCAGAGAGGGGTGGTGTTATGTTGGACGATTAAAGAAGATTAATTAACTTTGAGAACTGTCTTAGGAGGCTGTTTAAATTATTTAAATTTTGTGTACTGTTAGCATTTTATTCTTATCGTCATTATTTCCCTCATGAACAATCCTCTCGTTTAGCACATTTACTGTTAGTATATCATCTCTTATTTATGAACTACTGTCAATTAATTGCGTACACGTTGCCTAACGCAGGTACACCCATTCCTTATCTTCCTCCAAATCTTAAGCTTCTGAATTCATCAAATTTTCTCTTTGCTGAATTATATTTTCTCAAATTTCATCTTGGATCTCTAATGCTCTCCATTAATAGTAACTCTGTGTCTGCCTCCACTTTTCCGGGATTTGATCGGACAATTTAGTCTCTCTCTGCTAATTGAGACATGTTAGTTTGAACTGATGTACAGACGTACCATGTTCTACGTTGTTACTGATTGGCACATTGCCTCAATTCACAACCAATGTTTCCCTTATTTTGTATTAATGTTAATTTCTTAGTTGACTGGCTACATGATCTGGTTTGTGTATAGATAAAGGAATGCTTAAAATATAATATGATTTGTCTGGTTGATTTATTAGTTTATTATCTTTCTATTTCTGACCTGGGATTGACTAAGCATCGGACACACGTAAAGGAACCAGGTAGACACTGTCATTGGCGTTTGCTATTGTAACTTCGTGCGCACAAGATCGCATCAGCAATAACAATTTTTGCCATCATAACAATTTGTTGACGGTTTTTTTTTTCCGAACACCATAAGGTCATCTTTAACTCATTTATTTACTGAGTATTTGTAATTTTCATAAAAGCTTGGCTTTTGTTTGTTAATACAAATAATTGTTTCAGTCTTGTTATTACACTGTAATGGTAACTTGAACTGAAGCACTCATATGCAAAATTTCACGCTATTTATGAGTGACTGAATGACTGTAGAGTTTTAATTCTGCATGTTAAATGGCTCTTTATTTTTGAATCTTTGGCGTTTAACAATTGGTAGCGCTAATAATTTCCCTGCTAAATCTTTAAACAGTGTGGTAACTGAATGTCTGTGTTTATTTCATTCTATAGGATTCGCCCTGAGGTGCGTTCTTTAGTGTCTATCCTTGTCTCTGATAAGATCGACTCAAAGAGGAAATTATTACAACAATGGGAGTCTAATATTCAATGTAAGTGTATTATGATCCTTTATTATGATAAACTTTTTAGATATCTCTAAAGAATTAGCATCATGGATACGTCCAGAATCTGTCAATGATTTCTATGCGTCGTGGCCATTGATCCAAAGCCCTTCCATTTCTTGATTCAAAAATTAGACTTGGAATCTGTAAAATAATTTTACCTTGTCAACTTTCTTTCTAAATACACAGATGTACAGTACCGCTCATCTGCTGCATTTTTCCTTAGTAAAATTAGCACTAATTGTTGAGATTCATGTGAAACTAGTATCTCGTGTACTGATGTTTCGTTTTAATACTGGGCTCCGCAGTAAAGCAGATTACCTGGTTGGGGTCCGCGTGATAGTCTCAATTTATGGCTAGAGGCACTTGGAGACATGGCTCAGAATCGGTTACAGTGTCGCAGGTATATTCACTCTTTAACTTCGTATAGATCTTGAATTATATTATTATTTTCTGCATACCTCTACTTTACACCCCCCCCTCTCTTGTATTCTGTTATTATGTTACCTCAGTTATCTTGTAGTGCTAATGTGGTATGGCAACTTGAACCTATGGGCTTATTTACCCGGTACTACGTTGTTGTCGTTGATAATGATGACATTCATAAACCCCAGGATATTCAGGGTTCGTAGCAGATATTTAACCGACATTTGATAGTCTAAATTTTTAACCTCTAATTTGCGATATATTGTGTCACATTTTGTCTTGTTTGTGGATTAATTCACTTCGGATATCTTCTGTTTCAAGCGGTTACTATTGTCGTTTTCGGGATAACATCAATCAATCTGAATTACTAATTATATCCCCGGCAACACCTTGTGTGTGATAAACACTAGTGGATTTAAGGTAGCATCTTTGATTCGAAAGCTCTCTACGATCGTATTACTGTATCAGAATGTCTACTTAGCATTCTAACGTTGTTTCCATGAGATCGTGTTTTTACCATTATTGTTCCTTTCGTCATAGAAATGTACATTTTTTAATTTCTAGGAGATTTGAGTCTGATAAATATTACCTTATGCTTTATTAGCTTTTGTTTTCTAGATGATAATATAATGACGTATATATCTGTCGTCAGGTTGTTACTTGCATTCCACTCCTATGTTTGAATCCGTTTAATTGATAATAACAACTACATACATTAGTGTGTGTGAGTATTTATATAGTAATAGCTAAAAATGGCTATACTTTAGGAGCTTTTATGATTTATGAAGACAAATGATGAAGTGGGTAGGCAGATGTGTATTGGTGAGATTTACTACATTTCGCCTCAACACAATGTGAATTAACATAATACGAAGAGGATCCCTTGCAAAGTTGACAGTGAAGAAGTAAAGTACAACTAGAATTATGAAATGTTAGTCATACAGTAAAAAGTATGTGATAATATCGTGGAATCTATTGAAACGGCTCACTCATCCGACTTGTTAGTCTCGAATCTCTAGGTTTTCGAATACACGATTCTGTAGACCATGCTTCATATCAGAAAGATGTAACAAGTAGTATTTTCACAATCTTAAGCCGTGTTTAATCTTTACTTTCAACTTTGGTGTAAAATTAGGTCGAATATCTTTCAAGACTCGGTTACAAAGTACTAAGGTCAAATTATATGATTTATTCTTTTTTGTTTAGTACTATTTCTCGTTGACTGTATTGCCAGCTTTCCAACATAATAGATAACGATTATTCTATAGCGTGCTGCTTCAATATACAGGTTTGGATATAAGTTGTTTATTATCAGAACTAGTCTTATCAGGGATATTTCATTGGACGTAAACCCTTATTATTATTACTATTGAAAATGTGTTTTTAATAAATATTCCAGTTAAATATGTCAGTTATATGGAAGATGTTAGTTAAAGGTAATGGTTAAATCTATTTAACAGATTTGAAGTGCGCGAGTAAGATACCCCAACGTACAATACTTAAATGAAGTTTTATTGTTTATCGAATGTGGTTTTTTTAAATATAATGAGTATGTATATGATTACTAACCTCTATTGATGAAGTGTCTAGGCGAACACAACGCATTTACATCTTGATTCATCAATAGCTTTTTACATGGAAGTAGTATGAATTCATAGAACCATTATGCAATAGACAGCAAGAAGCTCACAATGGCGTCTAGAATTCGAATTGATGTAAACTGACGTAAATAGAGGAAATTGGTGCGGACAATGTTCAATGAAATTAAGCAACTTCTAAATTTTTGTATATTCACAGGACAATGGAATGGAGTTAAACATCAAAATTAGTTTACTTGAAACTAAGATTGTTTATATTTTCACCAAGACATAATAGAAAACTACCACACAAAGTGAACTACCAAGTATTAAAAAGTTGTAATAAGTAATGAAAGGAAGGAATTTAGATGTTTGAATGAGTAAAATGGATGCAATGATGAGAAATTTAATCCACAGTAACCGTTAATCCTAAGTCGAATGTTGGAAAACAAGATATGACTTGATAAGTAGGTTATCTTACATTAATGTACAGACCGACTGTCTACTGTGTAAAGTCAGAACTAATTTATATGAAATGAGTTGTTGCTTTCAACATACGCGGAAGTTAAACGTCCTAAGACCCATCAAACCCTAGTCCACCAGAAAAAAAGTTATTAATTGAATAAAAGGTGACACGGAAGTCATGCTTGCCGTTTCATTGTATCTATCTTCTGTATTTTATGATATAGAAGAATAAATTCAGTAAGCCTTTAAAACCGAAGAAAATTTGTCTGGTACTTACTTGTTTCCTGTAGATAAACATAAAAGTCTCACAACTCCAGTGTAGATAAGGTTAATTTGAGCACCATCTCGTTTCTATTTTCTTGATAGTACCATTAAAGCATGTTTAGCTTAACAATCATTAAGAATTTTAAGTTGTCGTTCGCTTTCAAGATGCAGAAGATCTATTTCGGAAGTGGGAAGGGTGGGGTTAGTAGAGTAGTCATAATTATCATCGTTTTATGAATGCACTCAGCATGCTCTGCTGTTGATTTATGTGCAACTATGTATAAAATATACAATACTTTCATATATTGCTGTTGATGTAGAGTTTGGTTCTAATTCTCTACGCGTCCATACACTAGGTACGTTTTGTCCTCATAGAATATAATTGGACATATAATGTTGCTGCAATCATGCACTAGCTTGTTAATGCTTTTGCTGTGCACATTCACTACCTAATAGTTTAATGATCAATACACTACTTTTGACTAAGTTATGGATTTTGTATTTGGAATAGATATTGACTGATCTACTCCTTTCAAAATTAAGATAAACCAAACTTTCCTTTTTCTGTGGATTGCAAACTGCTAGGTGCAATGAAAAATAGATCATATAATAAGAAAAGTGTGAATCTCATACATTTGTGTACTAGCTATTCATATAAAGTTCTATAGCTTAATCATCTGTTATTAATTACTAAATTATGCCTTTACCCAAAGTGAAAACACTAGTGTAGAGCTGACGTTTCATATTTGTTAGGAATTCGAAATCCCTAAAATATACAATTGTTCATTTAATCCAGTTGTATCTATTTATTGTAAGCTCGATTATAAACTGTCACCACATTTATGTGAGTTAATTTGAATCATACACCGAGCACATTTATCAATATTTAATTGTATTATTATTAATGTTGATATTTTCAATTTTCTGAATAATCACTATGAATATTCTGTATATATGCGCATGAGTTGAATGTTTGTTGTCCGTCTACCAGGATGCCTGTAGAACTAACGCTTCTTGCCGACGTTGAACTTCTTCCTCTAGTTGGCGGGGCTGGGGCGCTGTGAAATAACTTAGCTCACCTGTTGTTGTGTCACTGGTCATACGTTCGCTAGGGGGTATCGAGATGTCTTCTTAATTTGGCAAAGTCTTAACAATAATAAAATTATAAAGTAGATTAAAGCGTATACATAATTAACTGTTGGAGATAAGCTTCATGCAATTTGCTAATATATTACACTTTTGCTAGGTGGATTTTGTTTCTGAAAAGATTGTTAGATACATTTTTTCTAACCATTATGGTAAGCAGGGGTAAGTATATTAACTTTGAAAACTTTAAACTGCGAATGAGTATGTCGAATTATTTTCAATTTTTTGATATGATGTTAATGAACTCGCTCTAAAGTTGTTAGACTGTTGTATCTGTTGTTGCGAGATAACAATAAAGAGTAATAAGATGATAGTATTATGATTGAAGTCCTGCTTATAATATCTATTATTTAGTGTATAATCTAAGCCTCGTTAAATCGACAACGAAAATACAATATCATTCATGCATTCTGGCGAATTTTTTCATCAGAATGCATGCATTTAACAAATCTCCTGTTGTAACCTTTGTTACACCACAGTATTCACTTTAATGGGGTCGTCCTGTGTTTATATAGAATCGTAATTTAAGCAAGAACTTATTAAGATTAATTACATACTGATTATACTTTTGTGCACTTGTTGTACGACGTATATAGTAATTGATTTTACTGGAGTTAGAATTTCAACAAAAGTTAAAGTTTTTACTTATGAAGGGTTTTATTTTTGACAGAAAGTTTCATTAATGTTTAAAGAGGGATTGCAAAAAATAGTGTTCATAAATGTTCACGTTTTCATTTAGCAAAGTTTGAGCACTATTGGGAACAGAAAGCTAAAATGATCTTTCAATGCCAAGTAAATTCAGCGAAATCAATTTTTATGAATCATTAATTGCTCATGAGCATAGTATATAATAATAATAATAAATTTATTTCCAAGTAGCGTTTTGTACATGAGAGCATACCAGTTCACAGGCATGATCGGGATGATATAGGTCTATCTGCATACAAGGATATTGATAGAGTCATTGATAAGAAAGTCACACTATTTGAAGTTATCAATTAAAGTAAGACTAACGACATCAAAGTTCACGGAACTGGGGTTCTTAAGGTACATGTTGTAGTATAGTGCATTCCTGTCAAACAACTGCGCACTTTTTGTTCTTGGCACTACAATTCCGATAGATAGATGGGAGTAAATAAAATGTACCATACATCATATCCAGATACGGAATAAGGTTACCAATATTTGGATGAAGACTCCAACCGGGCACATATATGGGGGAATTCTTCTGCAGCGGTGAAGTCGATGATGGTTAATTTTGAACAGTGAGTTATTGATGCATCAAGTATGTTGTTAACCATAAATAGGAGTAAGTTGCTGTAAAGGAGACCCATTCCTTATGACAACAGTTCATAAGCTCGGCGAGATGATACTGAAGAATATACAAAATGAAAAAAGATAAAGTTAGCTAGTAGTTGTAAAACAAATTGTTTTGAATCAGAATCTTCTTTTTTCTGTCTTTTCTATTATTTTTTTCCCTACTAAGACGTTCATGCTTACAGTGTTAAGGTTAAGAACCCTAATTAGCCATCACTGATTTAATCGAAGTTAAGTTGTAAGTCGTGGAGTATTTGGTACAAATCGTTAGATATATTGTTCCAAGTACTGTTCGGTAGTACATAGTGTACAGTTTACATACTCGTGTTACATATTGAAGTGGCCTAGTACATCGCATAATATGCTAGAGTAGGGATAAATCGACAGTTTATTCAGAGCCCTGGAGTTGCAAATTAGTTGGTTTATCACTCGTATAAAGTGATCAGTGCTATCTAAAGTACAGATTTCTTCCGGTAAACTATTCTAAATAACTTAATTTGTGCACAGAAAAATTTGATCGTATTCTAGTCTTACAGTGTTCCACCCACATTGTACCTGTATGGTTCCTAAGGCTGTAATTAGGTGCATCGATAAATCTTAATACAGGGTCGGGGGAGTATGCCAAACGGTGTACAATTTTGAAATGAAATGTTAGGTTGAGCTTAGCACGTCTTTTCTAAAGTGGTTCTAAATCTAATGTATCGCATCGCGTAGTGTAGTTAGTCCACAATCCATCCCCAATTATTTTTTTTGTGAAGTACTGCTGCATTCCTTTAATCTTTAGCTTATCGCTTGTTCGGAGGCTGCTGAGTATGAATAGGCAGTATTCAAGTAGCGGGCGTACACAAGCCTAATATAGTGCCAATCTAGACTCGTGTTGGTAGAAGTTATGGATTATAATAATAAAAAACAATAACTATACAGTCCATAAGTCTGCGTGCCTTTGAGGTGACGGATGTTGTTTATTACGTCAATGTAAGATCCGTAGTATATTTTAAGACTAGGTCCAAAATCGTTTCACATTCTAAGATTCGCCCCTCGTCTACTTCAAACTAATGATGATTCAGCCGAATTTTCTAGTGTTTAAGTGAAGTTGGTGTTTTTACACTAGGCAGTAACTTCTGAAATGGCATTTTTCATTATTCTTTCCACGATTTGTGAATGAAATGAAGTAATATTAATAGGCATATAGTTACTTGCATATGCTCTATCCCCGGCCTTGTATTTTGGAATGATGTGGCTCGTTTTTTCAAATGTTTGGGTATTCTCCTGTGTTTAGCGAGAAGGTAAGCAGTTTGAGGAGTAGAAGTGGCATATCCTTGCCACATTCCTTGGAGGAAGATTATTGAGAGGCCGTTGGCTCCTGAACCTTCAGTAGATCTAAAGTTTTCGATAGATTTAGCTATGCATTCAGCGCTGAAAGGTATTTTGGACAGTGTACTGTCTAAAAGTATCATGCACATATAGTTCGTAAGTTGTTTGACCTCAAAGTTGCTAAACAAGCTACTGAAAATTTCGCATATTACTCCGCTTTCGTTGTATATCTTGCCGTCTTGAATCAGAAACGGGATGTTTTTTGGAATGCGTGTACCTTTATTTAGAAGTGTTGTCTGAGTATTTAGTATAGCATTACTTTTAAGCGCATTAGGCTCTTTATTTTTTTATTTTGATCAAGTGATATTCTAGCAGATTCTGAGGTTTCCCAGATTGAGTGTATACATGAGAAATCATAAGAAGAGAAATAACGATTTGAAAGTTTTCTGAGCTTAGCTCGGTGTTTACGTGGGCGGAATAATATTTTATTCCTAGAGGGCATGCATGTTTTTTTGGGGCTATGGTGTCTAAGCATGGTAAAATTATCGAGTAAAAAAATAGTAAGCCAGTAGTAAAGGTGCTATTCCAATTTGTTTTCCTGAAGCTGTGAGTGTCTGTGTCATTCGGGTACTGTTTATGTGCGTTTTTCGCTGAGGGAATAGGCAAAGAACATAAAACCATTCTGTGGTCGCTAGTATACCATTTTTTATCGACTTGCGTCGTGATGGGTACGATACTGTTGCAAAATATAAGATCTAGGATATTGTCACCACGTGTAGGTTGTGTGACATACTGATTCCATGCATATAAATCTATGGTGGTAATTATGTTGTCATGTCATTGTGGGCCACTGTTTGTTTTTCAGTTAATGTGTGGCAGATTGAAACCACTCGCAAATACTTTACAATCTGCATCTAAATTTGAGGCCCGTGTGAATAAGTGCAGCGTCTATTTCTGGTTGTGAGCAGGGTGCTGTGTACACGCAACCTACAAGCATCTTATAATTAGTGCCACATACCATGAGGCATAGCAAGTCAGGAATTGTACTTAGTTTTAGTTCTACTTTTGTCACTATGGCGTGACAATGAATGTATATTACACATCCTTCTCTCCTTTGATCATTTCGGCTGGTACGAACCAGGGAATATCCATTTATGTTTATGTCAGAATCCAATACTGAAGTCGAGCACCATGTTTCTGTTACTAAAATGGCTGATAGTCTAGTAATGAGAACTATTGTTCTGAGGTCTGACATTTTGTAAGTATCGAACGGGCATTGATGAGCACAATCTTAAAAAGGTATGTATGTATGTAGGTTAAGGTGACATTGTTAAATGGATTGAAATTATAATTATGAATATAACCTAAACTGGATATCAGAAGTCATGGGAAGTTACTCAGCTGATATGTTGGTGGATGCGTACTCGTTTTTTTTTCCACGAGATCCGTGTTCTGAACATCACTATTGTCACTGTGGTAATTACTTCAGAGACTTTTGTTAATCGGATTTAATATAGTGACAACATTTTTGTTTAAAAATAATATAAGTGGTGAATGGAGGCATTCAGGATTGGTACGAATTGTTGATCCAAGAAGGGTGGTGGACAGGGGTGAAAGGGGTTGTGAGGTTTCAAATGAGGATTGTCTAGAAAAAGATATAAGTGTAAATATGTAACATTTGGTTCACAATAGTTGGACAATATGTTATGAGTTCTAGGTATATATTCTTAAGCAGAAACGTTCGCTATAAGGAAACGTCTCAGTTGTAGATTACCATGACTAAATTGCCATATATATTTGTGGTACGGGTAGTATCTATGATTGTAGTAAGTCATTCTACCGTTCATTAGCGACTGTGGTGATATAAGTGGAAATGGGTGTTTTCTGTCTGCAGTACTATTTTGGGCCAATAGTGTTTGGTACTCTGGCGCAGCAGAGTGTGTCACTCTGTATAGATTAACATGAGGATGGAAGGAGTGTAATCGTTTGTTGCCACGCTGAGTATTAACTTTTATTTTATATGATAGGTATTTAGTTTGCTTAGTACTTTGAGGTTTGCCGTTACTTTTATTGTCTAGCCTAATTAGGTTTAAAAAGCTTTTGTCTTGTTGGTTCTGATAGTATATGGTTCGTTGCCTGATGCTATTAGTGAAAATCTTTTTCTAATGGGTGTGTACTTATGACTATCATTAGGCCAATGTTTGAGTTCCTATTTTGTTTTTACAGTAAGGAAATGCTTTGCAGTGTATGACATTTCCTCACGTATCGCCTTAGTTTGAGAATCAGTCGTAATCCCTAGAGGAGTAATCTCTTAATATATAAGGTCGCCAGCCATTTTCGTTGCTTATACCATAGTATGCGGACTTGCATCATGTGAACTTATCGATTCATTTAAATCGTGTGGCCCTTCATTTTTTAGTTTAGCTGGCTTTTGGTTGGTAGTTTCGATGGTGTGTCACCATCATCACGGCCTGCTGTAGGACTTGCCTTGCTGAGGTTGTTCTGGTTTGTTAGTTTATGTTTGAATTCTTTTAAGTCAAGAGTTGTGGTGTAGTACATGTTACGATCTCTGCGTTGTGGTGATGATTTGTCAGCAACTATTAGTACATTTTTGTACTCACTGTTGGTTCTTATACTGTTTACTGACTTGATGCATTAAATAGAACCCTGTGTATATTTAAAATAAAAAAATATAGGGCAGTTACTTCGCCAGTCTTTTTTTCTCAGTTTTTTGTATTCACAAGGCACTTGGAAATCCTGGAATCCTTTAAGAGTTGACTTCATCTTATTTAGAGGGGAATTCTTAGTGTTATTGTTAACTATTGATTTCTGGAGCGAGTAAATACGTTTCACAAACGTTGCAAACGTAGAGTCGTACCATGATCTGTTGGCGATGCGTGACCAAGTTCCTTCAAACTGTCGTGTCCTCTTAAACAAACTCGGTCACCAGTAATGTCAAAATCCTATGCAACTATTTATTTAGGGGATTACTTACCACTAAATATTTTAATAATTATTTTTCATTATTCATTACGTTTTAATTTTAACCAGTCTTGGGTACATAGCACTGATTCATCGAAAAAAATAAAGTTGCTTTTTAGCGATGATTAATGTATGACGTGTGTTACTAAATAAATGATGTTTATCAGACCAATGAACCCCAACAGAGTATAACTCAAACATTGATTATACAAATTGCAGACAGAATTAGGATGTCTAGATATTGGATTGTCATTAACTGTAGTATAAGTCAACTGTGACTAAACCGGAAACAACATGAAGCAAGCACAAAGATTCTAACTAGTTTGAAATAGAGATCCCTGAGTTTATTGAATATTGGAAAGTCTGTGGCGCATAAGATCATTGATTCGCTACAGTAGGTGGTTAGTCTGCGACAATGGCAGATGTGCTTGATTTGCATGGAGAAAATGATTTTGAAGAGGATGCAGACGGTGATCGTAAGTGAACTTTCCTGCGTATTTGATTTACTGTATCTTGGTAATTGGTTTTTTGTACACACATATAACGTAGTTGTTAACATTCCTTGGTGTGTACTCACAGTACATGTTATTCGTTTGCTAGGTCATATATATTCGCAAATTTGGTCACTAGTAAAGTGGTGATTGATTGCGTTCTCGTAGGGTTTTGCATGTTATGGATTTCGATGAGGTTTAAGTGCACGGTGTTATATATTAATACGTTTCTCTACACTTCGTTGTAGAATCTTCTTGACCATAATTTTGCATTAACACAGGTACTATGATTTTAAAGATGCCAAGTTGGTCGCACCATGTAAATTTGAAAGCAACCAAATTGTGAAAATCTATATTCGTTTGATCCACATTCCTTTGGATTATCATGATATAACTGAAAACTAAGCCTTTTAACTTTAAAAATAATATTTGAATGATCTGTTGAATGTGGAAGGTTTTAATTAGTCCCGAATTTGAGTCCCTATTTCACACTGACATGGTACTGAGGTTCCTTCAAGAAAAATCGATATTCCTAGCGTTCGCGAATTAAGAGACTGATGCATTACATCCTGATTTACTATCCATCTCTTGGTCACTCGCCATGTTACTTTGAGAACTGTGTTGTTAGTTGAACAATTATTTCTGAAGAATTTAGTGTTACTCATTATGTTTTATGTAGGCTGACTTTCTTGTTGGCGTCCTTGTCTTTGTTTATCAGACGTGGTGACATGACTCTGAATCGGTCACAGTGGTGCGTGTATTCACTCTTTAACTTCATCTAAAGCTTGAATTTTATCATGACTTTTTGCACATGTTTACTCTCTCCTCTTGTATTCTGTCATTATGTTACCTCTGTTATCTCGTAGTGCTAATGTGGTATGGCAACTTGAACCTATGGGCGTATTTGCCCGGTTCTACGCTGTTGATGATGATGATGTATTTGGAGCGTCTAAAGATATGAGGAATGATGGTGTAGTACGAATAAAAATAGGTTCTGTAAACTGAAGTGTATTTCCAAAGAAACTTATTGTTATTGTGTTTCAGACCGACATTATAATAATCCTACTTTTACTGAACAGTCAATTAAATTGCTATTGGTTTGAATTTTGAGTCCCGATGACATGTCTTTACCTTTTAGCGAAGTCTTTCAATTGAAGCACTCATTTCGCTAATCGAATGTTAATTGCGTTGGTTGTTGTTGCATGCACTATATGAAAATTTGTCCAGATTTGACTTTATTCCATCAGAAAGCTGTCACAGCACTTCTTGTGTCTGCATTTTAGTGGTGACTCCTAATATTTGTTCCCTATACGTTATTGCATAGTGGTTAATACTCAGTTTTGAATCTAGTAATGCAATTCTTTGAAAAAATTTTTGTGTCACGGAAAATATCACCAAATAAAGTAGTCGCAATGTATGCCTAGTATGTGTTTCAAAAATTAGAGTTATTGAATGGTCCTGACTTAACAAGTTATTATAAATAGGATAAAATATATTCCAAAACATTTGATCGGTAGGTCGAAGCAGCATATTTGCATACTCTCTGCTAAGACTTTAGATAGTGTCTTGTTGTACGCATATTTAGGATTTAGTCTCCGTTCTATCCCAGCCGATGGGTCTTTTAGGATGTCATAACAATGTCTTTAGTTTCTTAGAACATAAAACCCGTTTTTAGGTAACAGTTTCATAATATCAGAAAACGATACTTTGCAGAATTTCGCATTGTTTTGCAGTTTATAGTATCTAAAAATTATTGTCTTATTTTCTACATATTGCTAGATAAATAACCGCTACATATGCAACTTTATAATGGTCAATCTATTCTGTCATGTCTATTTCAGATGGTTTAATCAAATTGAAGGAAAGTGCTAAGAGAAGAAAAGGCAGAGGATTCGGAGCTGGTATGAATTTCAGAGTGTCTAATCTTTGTAGACTCCGTCGGAACGACAAAAGAAGGATATGAATCTCTGATAGTAGATGACGGTTCAAAATCAGGACCACAGAGATGTAAGTTGTAGTGGTGAATTTGATTTTCACCAGCTGTAGAAGGTTGGATTTTGTTTGTGAGGAACGTCCAGGAAGAGGCAACAGAAGAAGACATTAGAGATAAATTTTGTGAATATGGCGACATAAAAAATATACACCTAAACCTTGACCGACGAACGGGTTATTTAAAGGTAGATTCAACTATCTGATATATTAATGAATTACAGGGATATGCACTAGTGGAATATGAAAATTTTAAAGAAGCACATACTGCTATGGAGCAACTAAATGGTTCTGAGTTAAATGGTCAAAGAATTCATGTGGACTGGGCATTTACAAAAGGCCCCAATCCAGTTAAGATATCAACCAAACACAGGACGCGTGAACGTAGTCGAAGTCGATCAATGGACCGTGCTCGAAGATAATTGTATATTCATCGTCTAAATAAAATACATTTTTTATACATCTTAGCTGCCTTATCAAACAGGAAATTGACATGTAACAGGTGATTGTAAGTATATAAAACTATAAATAGATAAGAGAAACAATAGTGGTAATTAGAAAAGGAATATTTGACTGGTGGTTATATCATAGTTGATATAAACATCATTTTACTTTTATAATATGATTTATTATCCCATCTTTGATCGCGTTACAGATTATGGCAAGGATACATTAATCTCCGATTGTTAAAACAGAGAAATAATAAGTAAGACCAGTAATTGCTATATATGAAACGCCAGCACTCCATGTGAACACTACCAGTCATACCGTTATTTTAGAAATCAGCTTTTACTGTTCAAATAATTATAGTCCCAAGGTAGGTTACGAAGTATCTTTAATATTGAAGTAAAGGAGATATTAGGATGAGTAGGAACCTGATTGTAAGCGGAGTGATTTCAAGTGCTGTTAGAGGTATGAGGGCAGTTATCACTTCCTGGTTGCCCACATACTTGAAGGGTTCTTGGTGTGCATGAAAAGTAAATTGGGTTAAGGTTGGTACTGAAGACCGGAGATAGTGACCGCAGAACCCGAGAAATGACTGTTTGAGGCCGGTCACACAGCCTTTTTGTGGTAGGTTTTAGTTGCGTTTGTTTTGTACTTATTAAGGCCTTACCGCTAGAGACGAAATTCATGGAGTAGGGTAAGGTGTGCATTTTTACGGTCAACCTTTCCTAACTTCACTCTCCCTTAATGAGAGGGTAGCATTGCCATCATCCTGGTTGTCTGAGAAAAACACCTTACTGCCGTCACACCTCTGTACAGCCGGTAGTACGACTTCGCCCTCGAACCTTAGTTTTGCTGCTCTTAGTCGCACTGCTCGTCAACCGACCTGCTTGCCAAGGTAGGACCTTAAGAAATGATTATTTCAGCCAGTATGTCCCGATTGAGTCATCAAAATAGGCAAGCCCTACCGGCACTTTAAAGTAGCAGCAGCGATTTATATTGAGTTTGTGGGTCAATCGACTTATGCTAATCTGGCTCATCTTTGCCGATGTCGTGGTATTAGTCTGACTGTGAAAGGTCAGGTTGGCAATGCTTCAGTTAGAGCTGTTCCGCTCTATACTAATGGAATTGTGGCCTCTCAAAGCCGTTGACATTCATCTTAACTGCATTTGACTTTCATCGCCTCCGAAAAGTTGTCACCACTTGACAGTAATATTATGTTGGTAATCTTAAGATTTAGGAACATATGTTTCGGCTCACTGATGCCAGTTCACTTGGTATAATCATCTTGAAACACCGGCCTTGGTGGCTTGATAATGTTTTACGAATGTCATTTCAGTGTTTTTCGTATCGTGCATTACTTTTTGACAGTTAAATTGGGTGGAGAAAGCATAGAGATGATTAATTATGACAGTGTCACAGACTAATGGAATTCTGTATAAGACTGGTTTCTGTTTGTTTATTCTGACTTCCTGGTTAGGATCCTAAGGATGACAAGTAGTGATCACAACAGTTAAAACCGAAGTACTATAAACCACACACTGGTACATCCAGCCGATGAGTCCCAGATACGATGAAACGCACATCCTAGAATTCACTTGCCAGTCACAACCCAACTTGAACGTAAACTTGTTATGTTTGAATCTGACACTGTCAAGGCTACAAAATAGTAAAACTGCTTTATTTTACGTATATTCCCACTTCTATAGTCACTTGTGTGGTGGCGAAGCCGGAAAATCCAAAAGTATAGGCTCCTAGGTTTGTTAGTCTTTACTGCGAGACAATTATTGAAATTTCTTGGAAATATTAAGCAGGCTTTAAATAGTCAGATATAGAATGATTTAGTTACTAATATTATATGCAACACTTATCTGTTAATGTGGGTTCTTACAGCTTATGTGTTTCATCATCTCTAACAGTATATTACTAGTGACTTTGTGTCTAGAGAATTATCTTTCACTCGTTTCACTGATCACCGTACTTTATTCTCATTTACAGTTATTCGAGCGGAATATGCTCATAGTAAAAGAAAACTGAACAAGCATTTAAACGCAACACTTAAAAATCCTTTCATAACAAGTTTAATCGACATTACTTGATGTTATGACCTCATCAAAATAAATCATTTTTAGTTGGATTCTCAGTTAAGTAGAGGAAAGAAATGGAGTCAGCAGATATGAAGACACTCCCTATCCCTGGTTCGATTCAACCTTTCTATGCATTTGCCGATGTGAGTCAGTCAACGGTAAAGAATCGCACTTCATTACATAAAAGTAGAAAGATAAAATCACTAAGGTGAGTACCAGAGTAGTAGTGATAGTAACAGTAACAGTGAAAGTGTTATTCACAGGAACGATTCGAAAAGAATGATTTTTAATCTGATATAATGAATTGGCCCGAGTTAGACAAACAGGAAGCACTGGAAATACCTTTCCTCCAAGCATGGGACTCCTCAGCAGTGCGTATCCGCGACCCCACCAGGGAGTGAAATCAAGACCTGGCTCCACGGCGAGAGCCTTACAACTAGACTATTGAGCCAACTCTCAACGGTTGATATGTCTCACATCATGTAGGTACTTATAATAAATATTTACGATATCCTGGTGTAGGAAATTTTAATTTCTGATGTCTCGTGAGTTCAACTTAGCTTCTTCAGAGAATAAATAATCGAACTAGTGTGTTGTAGGGACAATTTATTCTTAGAATGTCAACAATCAGTAATTTTAACTAATGAGCATAGATCCTAGAGATCTAAGCATACAAATAAGCCATTCAGTCGCACGAATTAACAGCCAATTTTAATTAACTAAAGTCATTATTTGAAATTTGATATTTTATCAACAGAAAAGTGCAATACTGAGATAAATATGCAGATTATCTTTAATGAATTTCATCATTTAAGTTTTCTATTGGTTCTTATGTCTGTCAGCTAAAAAAATAATATTTTTTGCTCGTTCATGTAGCTGAAACCTTTTACAGGAACTTAAGTAATCTCTTATGAATGCTTGAAGTGATTCTATTTCGGGTTCAGGGATATGGTTATGCTAGAATCAAGGGTTGCGCTTTATCCATAGTGATGATTTGTGTTATAGCGTTCGCTTAGCAAGAACTTAGTATTTGATAAGCACTATAATTTTTACCGTGTGTTATCAAAAATGAGTGTTTCTTGGTAAATTTATTGCATTCTGGGTGCCAAACAGAAGAATCACAATAAGCGACTTCTGGATGGAGTCAAACAGCTACAATGTTTATCTTTCACGGCAGTTTGGGAATCGCTCAAGCTAGCCCCTATCCTATACTGTACTAAAACTGTCCAGTCTAGATGAATTATAAAGCCTTCATTTGCATTTAACATTGTTGGGTTATGCCATATATGACAAGCCTCTGTCACTCACCTTTCTTTGCAGTTGGAGAAGCCTGTCTGAATCTGAGATCTCTGACATCAATTTGATGGCTACTACAGCTAGTGTGTACTGTTATTGCTGGTTTCATTATTAAGTGATCTGTTGTGTAGTCTATATGTTTATTTCAACTCTTGATAATTATATCTATCATATGTAGATGAAATTAAACAATCACATACACAAGAGGAGCACTAATGATATGATTTTATTTTAAATCACAAAAAGCAAACAAGTTTACAGAATCAATTATTAAAAAAAAAAAACAACTAGGAATGCCTATATCATGACGTGCTATTAGTCCATGAAGTCTTACTAGGCAAATATAACAAAATAGCTGGTGAGGTTGTCGATCTTCACTGACTGCAGTAGTTGGGACATGCATTATAGGTGCTTGATCATCACCTATCTCGATACAAGATGTAGGCTGATGTAGTGGTAGGATGGTAAAGATATAGGGGCGACCAAACCAACAATTGACAGCAATCATTTAAGTCACTGGATATTTATCTAAGCTGTGTTAGTAGGTGTAAACTAGTTAGTTGAAATCCACACGATAACCGCGACCAGTGATTGGAAGCACTGAGTAGTATAGTTGGGGATCGGTCACAACGGCACCCACTCTTTATTTTCAGGTCTTAAGCTCTATCATTCTTTTATTCCCTATTGCAGAACTGTATTCCGGTACTAATCTTGTTAACTTGATCTCATCGCGCTAATGTAGCATGAAAAGTTGAGCTAATGCATGCATGTGCCAAACTCATGACTGCCAAAAGTTGAGCTAATGCATGCATGTGCCAAACTCATGACTGCCAAAAAATAAGTATACTATTTCCAAAACTTCGTTCGACAAACGTTAATAAATATGCTGTGTTTACAATTTTGTGCGTTATAATTAACATTTAAGTGAGTCAAATTTGGAAGAAGTAGTTTTAAATTAGTAGTTGATCTGTTTTTTTGTTTTTAAGTATATCACAATGTATTCTTTTAGCACCATATAACTTATGCGCATAAATGTATCTCAATGATTCATCTGGGACAAGGTAACGTACACTTTCACCACGTGATAAAGCTTGACGTACTAAAGTGGAGCTGAGTGAATTTCGACAATGATCTGTCACCAACATTATATTATCCTAAATAAAATGATAAAAATTCAAAAATGTACCATAACATAGTTTTATAAGAACCTCAGGTATCAATAAAAATAATTTTAAGTGAATCAGTGCAGGATATGTTTGTTCACCAATGAAAACGTCAACACCAAGTTGATGAACAAATAACTTAAGTATTCTTACTCCTGTATTATCTTTCATTGATCTTGCAATGGATAGAGTGAGTTTAAAAGACGAATCGCAGAATTGTGAAGGCAGTTACAGTATAAGTAGTGATGGAGAGGACTAGGGATTGAAGACAAGATTCAATCAAATACAAATCATAAAAAAATTGTGATAAAGTCATAAACTTAGAATTTTAGGGGAGGACGAAAAATGAATGCGATTGAAATGAACGTAATTTAAAACGATTTTCAGCCATGTCATTCAAAATCACTAACTATCGGTTACGATCGTCACGCGGAGCCCAACCAGGTAGTTTGCACCGATTAAAATGGCTCAGCCCACTCATCAATGACTTCATGGACTGGTACTATGTTTTGGTTTGGCTGTCCTTAGCATTATTCCAGCCTATACGCACATCAGAAAACAAGATTGCTCGTCGAGGTAGGCGGTTGTTGGGCATACGTAACACATATCCTAAACACTTTAGCTGATGAAAATTCCCTACTTCATGAATCGATTTATCATATTTACCTAGAACTCTATCCCTAAGTCATGTATTGTTTACTCAGTGGTCTCAGAAAACACGAACAATGCTCCGAAGAAACCTATGATCGAATACTAGTAACCTATGAATATCCTCTATTCTTAATGGCCACGTTTCATACCCATAAAGTAGAACGGATCGGACTCTTGCGTAGTGAATTTGTTTTTTATCGGTAGGTAGATGTCTCACCTACGCTAAAAGTGACGTAAAATGGCAAAAGATAAACGACCCTTCTGTATTCGAAACTTCATCAGACATCAGACCGACAGGGTTAACGAGACTCAAAATATGTGTAGCGGTCGATATTCTCAACTACTTTGCTCTCCATCAGTAATTTTGGCAAGACGCAAGTCGATCATGAAGAAATATTTTATATTTAGAAGCGGAGAATCGCGTAGCAAACATGCTTGCATCGATGCTTAAGGTGGTGTCTGTGCCGTCGATTGACTTATTTAAGTGACACATAGAAGCATACTAAGAAAAAAATATTACAGATACTCGACTCACTGTCGTCAAAGCATAAATCTGAATACGACTGAAAATCATTCAAACTACATAAAAATCATGATAAGAGACTTTCTACTAATAATTCAATGACATTCAGAAAATTACAGATAGTACTCATTTTACAGCAACACTAGTCGAACAATTATCTATATTCAAGAACTAGTTGCAGATGTTGAATTCTACTCTTTTCAGTAGTATATTAAGTGATAACCCTAGGAATTACAATTATGATTTTTTTCTTTAGTTTGGCGATGAGTACATTAATCTCTAGGTTATTTAGCTGAGTTAAAATGTATGATAAAACTAAACCTATTTTCGAATTTTTTGTAAATTATTGCTATCCAGAAGCACTCGGTTGACATCAATAAAATTTTTTCTCAATGTCATCGTGGATCGAGATAAAATGTCTATTTAATTATTTTATTAAATCGTTTATTCTAGTTTTATTACGCTTACCATTATAACTACGCCACAATATTAGACTACTGATCGATGAGCATCGCAATTGCTTTATATGTGCAATTGTTACTTATTTTGCTGCATACTCGTGCTTTATTATTTCATTTTTAATGACGATAATCTTTTCTTGTTCCTGTACTAAATATAACAATCTATTTTATTTTTTGGATTACGATTGACATTTGGATACAGAACACAGATTTTATCCTCATCTGTATATATTCGTATCTTACAGAGTTGTTCACAGTGTCAGTCCCTTAAAGTGTTAATGCGTAACTAATTACCCTAGCGAGTTGAGATAGTCACTAACTTGTTCAACAGGTACAATATCATTTCAAAGAAGTAGTATTTTTGGACTTGAAGTGCACATGATCCCAGTGGATATTGATCAACAGCGAGGAAATGCAGATAATCTGTTTCAAAACATGAACAAAGTATTAAAGTCTGAATCCTACAAATCTTAACTGCAGTTTGGTATTGTCCAACCCAACAGTATGACAATAATTTCCCAATTAAAATATCTATTGGTAAATAAATCATATATAAACCCGAACCAATTGTCATCTAATTTAAAATTACAATATTTACAAAACTGAACACTTAGATTATAACAATCAGAAAAAAAAACTTAAGCGAATACATAGTAATAATTTACCACAAGGTCTACCAATAATTTACTGTATTGCAAAGTAAAACGAATTACCTTATACTTGCTCAAGATGTTCGATTCATTAATAATTTTTGAAGCGTCATATGTTGCCCGACTAATACAAATCAAACCATAGTCACGAGCAATCGTTTCAATCTAAAAGGAGAATAACGCAGAAAGACTTTAATTAGTTTATGCCAAATTGTCAAAAGTCAATCGGTTTGTAAAACAGAGCCGAAGACGGAAATTTGGTCGATGAAGTTTTCAATCGTTATCGAGTCAGGTGGATACAGCCTACGCTTCGTATAATCTGTCAGAGCTTATGACTGCACAATGCTGAAGAGGGAAAAATAAGTTGTAGCACCGGTTCATGAGGTCACTAATTATTGGTAGACAAAGAATGCCAGATTAGAACTCCAGTGACAACCGTGATCAGCGGTCGGCAACGACAGGTGATATTATGTACAATCAGTTGCACAGTCACAGATGCGTTCTCTCTTGGTCTTCATCCAGATCTTGAGTACAGAATTCCTTTAAATATATCATTTTACTCTTTGAATTGTGTTTTTTTTATCTATTCTTCCGTCAATCTACACGTTTTTCTAAACAAAATAAAAAAATTTTCACCTTATCTTTAACATGTCTCTTTAGACTGTGTTACGTAACTTCTGTTTAATACTTGAAATCTAGAAATTTGTTAACGAAACATACCTAGCTATTTTACTACAAACCACTTTGTGTCAAATAACTAAAAATACAACTGTACAAAAATTACAACCTCTAAAAATACTTTCTCGGAAGATCTATACAATTATTAATGTGATAACTTGAATCAGATTTCCATTAGTAGAATAAACGATAGATAGTTGATTTTCAAAAATCTTCAACTTACGTCTTCATCTGACCACAAATTCGGGACCGCAAATGATTCTAGAAGATCAGCGCCACAAACCAATTTTACACAAAGCTTTGATAATGAAAAGTTTGCGTTGTTTTTTGTATTGTGACATAATTTACCTACAGATGATAATGAAGTGAGATGGCTGTCAAAATGATCATCATTAGTATGTCCTTGATCTTCATTACATTTTGTTCTACTATCGTTAGTAAGTGATTCAAGATGAGTAAAGCAGCTTTTAAGCCATAAGTCCGTCGTCATGCCTTCTAGAGATGAAAGTTTCATCTGTTCATGGTCGTTGTTAACCAAGCGATCAAAAGCTGGAAAATAGAGATTAAGAGGTGAATACACATAAAGCGAAAGCTATCGTTAATAAAAATAGGTGCAATTCTGCGACAAAAACAGTGACACCATATAACAAAATGTCACAAAGTTGGAAAAAATTTTAAAGTGGGATAATGTTGATCAGTTTACGAATGTTATTCAGAAGTAAAGAGATGTGATCTATTGATTTATCAACTCAAATTTTGCTAGTAATCAGTACGCATAATTAGTATTCATCGCACTTCATCAGATTACGGAACATACGGCATGAAGTAGGTTCCAATCCCGTTTTACTTACTGATATCTTAAAGCCAAGTAAATAAAGGTAGGTGAGCTACATTTACATAATAAACCCTACTACTCTTATAGGCTCGAACTCATTATCTAATATTCAATGTTAACATAAAGCTTTTGGGATTACAATAAACTCAGTTTATTAAGTGACGCACATAGACTGCTTAAAAGATCATAAGAGGTAAGATTTCATAATCCTGAGTTAACACCAACTACATAATCAATTGTATACGGATACTGACTATACATATCAATTACATTTAGAAAAAACCACTACTCTACTACTCTATACACTCCCAACCATGTTGCTACTTTGACGTGGTGGTCAGGCTTGCTTATCATGATGACTCAATCGGACTATATTGGTCCTACCATGCCAGACAGGTCGGTTGAAGAGCGGTGAGACCAAAAGCAGTAAATATAAGGTTCGAGGAAGAAGTCGTACTGCTGATTGTACAGAGGTGTGACGGTAGTAAGGTGTTTTCCTTAGACAATCAGCATAACAGCGATGCTGCCTTCTCACATAGGAATGGGTGGATTAGAAAAGATCGACCCTAAAAATGCACACCTTACTTTACTCCACGAATTTCAATCTACGGTAGTAAGGTCCTAACAAGTACGGAGCTACAACAACGAAAACATCTCTCAACATGGCTGTGTGACCGGCCTCAAACAGTCGTTTCTTGGGCACTGCAGTCAGGCTCACAGGTCTTTCAGACCAACTTCAACCCGATTTGACTTTTAGGCACATTAAGAATAACCCTTCCACAGTGTGAGCAGCTGCGAGGAGATAACCGCCCTCACACCTTTAATAACAAACAAGATCACCGCCATTCTAATCAAACTCCTTCTATTCCTAATATTTATTCTGCCCATACCTTCAAGCCTACGTCCCTATCTTCAATTTTCTCCTGTGTCATCAGTGCCAACGATTCCGGCTCACGAAATAATGTCCTGGATCTACTAAGACTACGCTCCAAACTTCACATTGGTGCATTCAATGTACAAACTCTGTGTTATATAGGGCACCAAGCCTCTCTAGATAAGTTATTAGAATCATGCACCACCTGTGCATTTAGTGTCTCCGAAACACACATACAGGACCCTAGCGTATTCATTCACTAGACCTCATCTAGTCAGAATGAAGAACCTTCACGACACACTCTTCATTTATCTGGCGACTCAACAGCGACTTCTCGTGGACTAGCCGGTGTAGGTATTGCGTTAAGTATGAGGGTAGAACAGGCACTTCTCGAATGGATTCCTGTCGACAGTCGCGTATATGCTATCCGACTAAATGGTTCAGTAAGAACCCGGAAGGATAGGGACACACGCCATTGTCTTTTCGTTGTTTCTTTATACGCTTCCACTTTCGGAAGTTTTTCATAGGGCCAAACACTCAGATTTGGTACTCATGGTCAGTGATTTGAACGCCCAAATAGGTAGCTTGAGTGAGTCTGAAAGACATTTAGATGGATGCTTCAGTGTTCTAGCTCAGAGAACGGACAACGGCGACCGTCTGTTACAATTATGCTCAGACAATCGTTTATTTCTAGCAAACATGAAATTTAAGCATCAGGAGCGACATCCCCTAACATGGCGACCTCCTGGTTCTACTCAACGGCGAACTCAAATAGACCATATAGCCATTAGTCTTTATTGGAGGGCTCGATAGAAGATTGCCGATCTTTCTGGAGTACATGTCTAGATTCTGATCATACTCTGATCATATGAGCACGCATATGATCGCATTTACAAGGAAAAGAAAAACTACAACAGGGAAACCCATTAGAATTCACTTCAGCAACAAGATTATATTACAGGAACAACTAAAGAATCACTAAGCCAACCATAAAGATGAGATCCACCTAGATGTTGCTTGGCAAGATGTCCAAGCAGCTGTTGCATCTACATTGACATCTATCAAGGACTTATATCAACAGGTCAAGAAAAACTAATGGATATCGATGGCTTCTGTTGAATCGATAGACTCCCGTACACTTATTCCGTTACGCGCAATGTTGACTGATATAGGAGCCAGATGGAAGAGATTTAAGGTCGGCCAAACCAAAACATGACATCAGGCAATGAAGTCACTGATTGCTGGTTTGAGTCGTGAGTAGCTGCGGATTAGCTGGTTGAGGTTTGAGCAACTACTGCAACCAGTGGCTAGAAACACTGACTGACATGGTCCAGAATCGGTCACAATGGCGCAGATGTATTCATTCATTATTCTCCCTTAAATCAAGAACTTCAAATTATTCCGTGGCTTTCTTTCCACGCTCCATCTCTTTTCTCCCTGAACTATACTATGTGTTCACTCTTATTTGTTTTTACTATTATTAGTATTGAAGTAACTTCTACTTCTACTATGTGATGTTAATCTTGCTTTGTTTTATAGGTATGGCAACTTGGATCAATACACACATGTCCCAGGTTCTATGTTGATCATACATAGATACATACATTCTATACTCTAATATGCAGCGTTTAGCACCGAAAATATTCAATATGAATTGGAGCTTTAAAGTATAGAAAGAGTACAAGACTAATGGCTCGGGAACAGCCTTTTTAAATTATGTAAATAAGCATATTTGATGTTCAATTGTTTCCATTTTAAAAATATATATAGAACCTAACATGACATAGTAAAAAGTGACGACACCGCACCCAAGGTTTAATCCCATAAAATCACAAAAATCTCTTATGTTTTTGACCGTAGTTTTAGGTGTAGAAAACTTACATTGAGAAACGCTTGGCATCAAGCAGATTTTCTTCCTGGGGATTGAGTCAGTGTCGGTTTCTTCATTGTCAATCAAATTTAAATATATTTCATTTATAGTATCACGAATGTAATCTAAGACCACTCGAGTCCTCGTCCAGCTTGACTGAGAACACTCCCAATTGCTTACAGCCAACCAATCAGATGTTGAAATGCAAGCTAACCGTGTCAGTTCGACGCGTATGGATGCTGGAAGAAGACCGTTTTTACCATACAAATCGGATACAGGACTGAATATACCTCCGACGACTACTTGATGCACATGATTTATTAAATGCTCATCACTGCATTCCTTTTGAGCTAACTGCCTGTCATCGTTAGATGAAATATGAAGCCTTCGCATTGAAAAAGGTGAAGTTTCAATCTTATCTCTAGCTAACTCTAAACGATAAGAATGATTCAAAAGATGAAATTACTAAAGTTTAATTTGAAGTAAATAAAATGAAGACGGTTTATAACATATATATCATTATGATAATCTTTCAACATCCTTACATCGTATATACTCCTAAAAAAATAACTTCTACTTATTTTCGTTTAAAGTTACAAACCTTGGGATGTATTATGAAAATTGTTCCATCGGCTTCCACACTACACATTATGTAGCAAGCTTAACTGACCAGAGAAAGCGGATGTTACTCGTTTATGAAGTGTTGAATCTTCAACCACTAGATTGTAGGTTTGAGTCACACACCATTCACACCGATTTTAGCAGCATGGTACTAACCTTAACATAAAGAATAGCTTAAGGCTAAATATACGAATTTGTAGTTTGTAAGTTAATTACGTCTATGACAATGAAGTTGTTTGAAGACTGACAACCATCGACTCTATGCTTGTGGTCATATGAACTCAGTGGCTTGAAATACTAAGTATAGCTCAAAACAGATGTCAGCAGCAACCCAACTGCAGTTTTCGTCACATTCTCAATATGAGTAAGATGAGCCTTTTGAACTGATATTTATTTTTTACTAAATACTATATTTATTAGTTAATTGATTACACGACCTTATATTTTTCTTTAAAAGCTTGGCAGTTCATTTTGCGTAGTGCATTTTTCGTGCTCTATTGTGTGTGTTTTCGTTAGATAAATGAATCTCATAAAACTTTGTTAATCAGGTTCGGTGATCAGAGATAGTAGATTTTATCACTTTTCAGCTAAACATCTACTTTTTAATTATTGAGAATTGCTTAGTGATATCATTAATAGGTGAAATGTATACCGATAACCCAAATCACCTGCGAAGCATCAGCTCATTCAAGGTTGCGAGTAACCCATCCCAAGAAGTTGCAATAAACGCAAAACGGGATCTAGGTTTAAAATTAACTACAACTACACCCCCACCTGAACATGACTAAAACATTAATTCCAACTGGATCATGAGATAAATGATTTTAAATCAAAGTATAATTAAGTGAATTACTAGATCAAGCTGCTAGTGTCACAGAATAAAAGAAGTGCACACTCAGGCACGGGATGTATCGACTGAACCGAAGCTGTGGTCTCATGCTTTAATTATTTAAGTAAAGGATCGTAACTCGCATAAAGTTAGTTTTAAACCCCGCCTTGACATAGACTTCATTTTGAACCCAATAATCGATTCTTCTGTAAAAGATAATGTTCATCGTATTTCAGAGAGAAAATAATTTTGATTTCGTTGTGAACAGTTATTTAGAGGCATGCGGTAGAAAGTATAAGTATATCATTCTTTACACCGACTTAGTATCCTTAGTACATTTATAATGTACTTGATAAACATTTACAGACTACCTATTACACTGAAGGAAAAATGACTTGCCCATCATTCGCATGTGCATTATAGTAATTGGATTGAAAGATCCGCATGACAGCAAGAATACAGGTTTTATCATTAAATGTCCGATGCACATTGGATTCACTCAGTTAACTTCAAAAAGGTCTTCCCAGAGCGCTTAGCAACCACTCAAAACTAGTTTGTTAACCTTGGAAATATAAAAAATTTGAAGATTTTACTTCGTGATTTTTTTTGTAATAGTTACATAAAACAGAAGACAAAGAAACAGATGGTAACTATTTGGGGGCCGTATGCTACTACTTGACATTTTTGCTACTAATTAGTGGGACTAAATCAGCAACTAAATTTGGAGGATGATAAAAATCCGAAAAGAGTTGAATGAGATGGTACGATTAGGAAGGAATTGTGTTCGGGGAGATACTGATTTTTCTATCCAAAGAGTTTATAATATTCCTTGAAGTGTATGTATCCTTAGAATTATCCTAATAAATCACCAATATCAAAAATCCTCACGGAATATATGGAATTCGCCCCCATATTATTAGTATTTTTCTTAAAAACAGTAAAAACGTAAACCGATAACGAGTCTACCTAATCGAACCAATCATTATAAAAAATTATCAGAATTCGATCATGAAACAAGATGCTGAACTACAAACTATAGGTTTATTACATTAGATTAGATTGTAATAGTAAAACATATACGTATCGTAGCGATCTAACCTAAGAATTAGTAAATTCTAATTCATTTTCCATTAAGTCATTTGACAGATTTCTCAGTTATCAAGGACGTAGCTTATAACAGCGTGTTAGTAGAACGCCAATGCTGGATTTTACTCAGCATCTAGTGTAGGTGTAACCAAGATGAGTGGTATCTTTAACAACAAACAGAGCGATACCAATTGGCCTTAAATTAGATGTAAAGTCGTTAAATAAACTGGTAGGCTGGAAAAAACCATACAGGTTGAATGTGTCAGTCCCATTAGGGTCGGACTGCCAACACCTAAAACAAGAATCTACTGACACTAGTGACAAAGACTATTCCTCACAATAATCTCAGCATCACCATGCTGGTCCAAAAGAGGCCCTTACAAATAACATTAAAAGCCCCCACAAATGTCATTTCAAAAAATGATTCGTAACAAAATACGTTAGTGCCATTAACACTCATATTACATGAGATATGCATTTCACTATCCTTTTTTACAAGGTCAAACGGTCAGTTATGATTAATAACCAAACTGGATTAACTATGTAGTAGCTCGCTTACAACAGTTAGCAAAAATGTACACAAGATGGACATTTTAGGAAGGCAAAGCCCATTTATTAGGCGAAAAACGTCACATTTGTGAAATGTAATGAAGCGCCAACCGTATTGTGACATTATGAAGTGTGGGTAACTTTCAGAAAAATACGACATCATACCGAGCAACGAAAGTCAAGTGAATGACGATCCACTCAGAAGGGAGAGGATAATAGTGTTTTGAATTGCGAAATAAGTAAAATCAACAAATAATCTCACTTAACATTATTAATGAACTTCTATAAGTTTTTAGCAGCAACACGAGTCTCTAACTGCGACTTTTAACCTTAAAACCAATGATTTATCTATGACTGAATCAGAATGACAAGTTATGTTAACGTGACGAAATTTATTAATAATTCGCTAATGTAATTAGATCGAAGAACTTTAAGACAGACTGCCGAAAAGCATATATTTAACAACCGGTTGATGAAAAATTTTCTAAAGCCAGACAAAATTTATAATAAAACTGCACCCTAATGTCGGCAACTAACCTCCGATTACGGCTAGAGTAACGACACCGTCCGTAAACACCGGTCAAAGTAGAGCTTACGTCCGGTCGAGGTTCGATTTACAATTTGTGCATCGAAAAAATGAAAATAATTTGTTCCCCGAAACTTAGTTTTAAGAATAACATCATTGGTCATTAGAGTCAGTTATACTTGTTGTGTTACAAAGCATGTGGGTCCTACGTCAAATTACTTCCATTGGATTTTATTTTCAGTTTCATTTTTTAAATGGCAGGGTGAATGATCTGTATCAATAATTCCCGTATACTTTTCAATGAAGATCCGGTCTCTCCATAAGGCGTTTACTGATTGTGAAGATACCGCTTAATCGAACAGCGCATTCTAAAATTGTTGCCTCTCGGTAGAACAAGTCGCAATCTCAAACTCAGTTTATTCGATCAAGGTTTCGGAATCTGTTTATAATAGCTAAGACAATAATTGACATAGAAAAAGTAAAAAAAAGATAAGTCATTGCCCAAGTCATCGTTTAAAATAAGTAGTGCTATTATGAGGTCGCCCCTCATTTCGGTAGAAGAAGAGAAATGAGTCTCACGTATTATTCATTTCTCGTATGTGTGGCTGGATAGTCCTGATACTAGCTCAGTACACACTAATTGGACCAGCTAGACAGAATCGAACCTTTGATTAGTCATGAACTAGCCGCTCGAATGCAACACTCTTAATGAGGTTTTATATAAGTAATATAAAGACTACTGAATGTATTATCATCAAACCATTTGAAAGCTCTGTGCTGTGACCACAACACCCGAAATCCTCTGGCTACAAGTGCGTTGCAGTGTGTTGAATTTTTCTAAGTGTCATCTATGATTACCTGAAAATTTTTTGTTCTAAAACCAATAGTAGAAGTGCATCACTTATCTTTAACCGATATCTATTACCGTGTTAGATTTGGTTTGACGCATTTTTAGTAGTTTTTTCAAACTCCAGTTTTTGGATTATTTGGCTAGATCATCAAGACGGTAAGGTCTATCTATGTCCCCGTATATTATCCTATTAAGTTTAACATCATCAGCAAACATTACTGACGACATTCCACAGAGTTTTATTAACTTATTGGTCCATAACAAAATAGTAAGGGACCTTATATTTTCACCTTTTGGTACTCCATTATAAAATGATTTTAGTCCCGATAGATCGCTATTCACTGTGATTCTTAGTCGTATACAAAATATCACCATTACAAGCCTGCATTTAAGCTGTTATGCTGAAACCAAAAAGTTTACGCGGAAGTCCTATATGATACATGTTATGAAAAGCGTTTCTAAAGTCACCTAAATATAAGATCAACTGGTAGTTCACTCTCATGAGCAGCCACCTAATTCTTTCTTTTATTGAAGAGATCCATTAAGCGAGATTCGCCTATCAGAAATCTATGTTATTGTGGAGATAACATATCGATGAAGCAGCTTATCTAGAATGATCCTCACACACTCCTAACGTTAAAGCTAATCCTTAGAGACCTGCAGTTAGACATAAGTTATCTTTTCCCATTGTTAAAATAATGGTGATTATAGCATCCTTACAATCTTCAGGGAGTTGAAAATTTTAGAATAGCATTCTGAATAACTCTGTGAGATGATCTAAACTGGTGTCCGCCAGCGATGACAGTAGTTAGAGTGTGGGCAGTCAAGGTCTCGTTACTTGCCAAGTTTAATATTACTGATCAATCTAAATAAACTGTTTCCCAAGACAACGGTGGCATAGTTGATATATTAGCTCTCTCCTTAGACGAAGTATCGACGCTAATATTACTTGAATAGACCTCGCCAAAGTATGTTGATTAATTAACAGTGGGATGATATTTTCTTTCTGTCGTAGGATTCATCTAGTCAATGTAGGGTTAACCGAGGACCCTGACGAACTAACGCTTAGTTTTACAACTAGTTACCTCACGTGTACCTATTTAATGTTGTCCGGAAATAATTAACTGCTCGTGTAGGTGGCTTGTGATATATTTATTTTTATTCATCCACTTCCATTAGTGTTCATAAACGTTATTAGTTCTAATACAGACATAACCAGCAAAAAGTTGGATAAAATTTACATCTGGAATGAATCATGTTTTCATGAGAGCGATTATGTCAGGTTTAATTTTTGCCCTAAAGAGTTTTATCCTAAAAAATCTGTTTAATAAACCTGGGCATTATCATAAAATAAATTTTGGACACCTGAGTTACTGACCACTTTACCGCCACATGTCTTAGGAGCACTGATTTCAAAAATCTCACACTCTTAAACCTTGGATTTTTAAGTTTTTCATCCCATTCTGATTTCTTGTTTTTAGCTCATGTCCTCCTCATACAAGTCTAAAGCGTCCAGTCAAGCTGAATAACTATGAGCTTCGATCTGTAAGTATAAGGTAAAGTTCACTATAAAAAAATCTCAAAGTTGATATCGTTTTAGACACACACTCCAAACTTAGACATATTTCTGAGTCAGTATGTTGGTACCACTAAAAATTCGGCCTATTTCCAGACGACATACTTTACCATATAGATTTGTAAAGCAGCAAGAAACCGATATCGCTTGCAGTCATTTACTGTAGTTGAAGCCAGGTGACCCATGACTACTAGTCGTTTTTTCTTCATCACTCATAATAATTCAAGCACACAGTTTTCAGAAGGACTAGTTGTGGAAATTAGTGAGAATCCACTTATACAGAATGAGATATTATTCATTGATCTTAAATTTCATAAATGGATTTCTAATTCAGAACATTCATACATTTACTGTCAACATGTTTCGAGTCATAATATCACTGAAGTTGGTTTAGTGAGTGTGTATTAGCATATTCAAGTAGAACCAAAGAGCCTTCTTGAAACTGCTAACACTCCACCTTTTGGTCTATTTAAGTTCTTGTGGATGTCATTGAGTTAATTAATCTGTTAAAAGATGTTACAATGATTTATAGATTAAGCTCACTAATATCCTCATCTTTCGTATGCTAGTGTTGGTGGCACTTTCGTTGTCAATACTACCGAGTAAGAACGTACGTAACACATTACATATCTGTTCGGACAGTTATCAGAGTATGGGATAGTTATAAGTTCTAAGAAATATAGGTTTAGTAAGCAATCTTTGAAATTATTGTGTCACATATTTTTTACGATTGATTACAGGTGCGTCAACCTGACTAGCACCCAGTGCCTACAACAACTGATCATAATTATCACACAGACCCAAACCAGGTTGTCATCATCTAACATGGCTCAGATCAACAGTCAAAAGTATCTTCGACTGATGCCATGTTTTGGTTTAGGGCTCACCTTTCATTCTTCCATCCCACTCTTAATCGTATGACACACATGTGAATGTTTAATGAATCCATGGAATGCTTACGATTTGAACAATACAATATCATGGTTACTAGATGTTTGACCAAATTTAGCTTAACTGTAAGGGTAACAAAGGTATGAAGAATAGACAAGATGGGTTCTGATTTCTAATCCTTTACGCTGATGTAACAATTCATTTGTTCTAGGTGATCGATTGCAAATCTACCTTCGTATATTTACTCGTCAAACTACATTTTTCACTGCACTATCAAAGTCTAGAAACCGAACTGACTGTCTTATATTAAGCAATCACTTATATACTACTTAATGCATTTCTCATCTACTATCTTCAAACATAATAAAATATCTCATTCACCTTCAGATTTTAATTACTTTATTAATCAATCAAAGTAACATCCACAATCTGTTTCGCAACTAGAAATATTTACAAGCAAGCGTACACAATAAGGAATAAGGTGAATATAAAAGCTGCACACATTAAGTAGCCTTTACAACTTCTCGACAGATGTGTAATTTTTTTGACAAATGAGATGACCAGATTAATTAACTTCCGGTACACTTATGTAAGGAGGCTGCTTATTCGTCAGCTTAGGTGATTACGTGACATCGTAACCAGTTATCATGTCATTATTAAAATCATCTGTAATCAGTTATTGTGGAAATTCACACTATTTATCATAGATATTTTAACTGTACATGCATTTTAAACTATTCCACATGATTGTTGACTACACCAAATTGCATAGCTACCACAGAATCATACGGCGTATTTTTTTTTTGAATTACATTTTGTATTTGTATGACAACTCAGTACTGAGAACGTTAAAAAGCAGCATTAAAATGCTCAATATGTTTTTTCATATTCACATTAGCTATTAGGATGTTGTCAGTAAACATGAATACACAACACGTTCTCGTAAACACTAACCATAAATATCGTTTTTGAGACCAAACGATATGTGTATTCAATAGTGAATTGTTCTATTTTATTCCACTTTTATCCCACCATTAGTAATTACTCGTACAATCATTAAAAATTTCTCTAACGCTTCACAGTTTGACTTTTTATTTATTATTAGAATATTATTTGTTGTTTTCCAGATGACCAACACACGCAGTATGCATTAATTTGGGTATCCAATTGAATCATTTTGATGGGATGAATAACGATGTTGTTATAAGTTCTACCAGAATTGAATTCAAAAACGTAGAATTATGCCCTGTCGGAAGCTATAAATGGGACTAAATATTAGTCCACACAATCAGTACGAGGGATTCAGTGCACAACGAAGAGTAACGAAGCGACATTTTGTTGACGTAGGGCTCCTAAAGAGGATCGAGTATCTCTTAGAACCATTTTCCATGAATATCTTATTTCCACTGTTATTACGTTTCTATTGTTCTATCCCCTCGTTTGATAATTAAATCAATCATACGTGGTAACAATGTTTTTATAGAATAGCCGAAATGACTTGGATATGTAACTGCGACAATGACCCATTGAGGATGTAGGAAACGAAATCGAAATATAAGAATTCTAGACACAAATAGGGTGAAGAAAAGTAAAGTACAAAGTCGTGAATCATTTTTTTGCTACTTTTACTAAAAATCTGACTGTCTTGAACTGATAGTTGATCGATTTTATTAAACATGTATAAGATAATAAAATGATCGGATAAAGTGGGTTAAAGATTAGTTCATATTCATCATTTTTCGGTGAATTTACTAGAACTAGTACGGTTGTGTAGCTAGATCTCTATCACTGGATAACACCATATAACTGCGCCTGAACTTAAAACCAATAAAACGTGATAAGAACGAGATCATTTGGTTTCCACTATTTCGTCATTAAGATACTGGATGGTAACCCCTGTGTTTTTTGTAATACAAATTACAAGCTTTATCTTCTTCAACGCAATAGACTCAGAAAATTTTAATATAATCGATTTGTGTTGTTATACTAATTATTACAAACGTATTTCTTCCTTCTACTTCATATCCATCTATAATTAATATCAAGTAGTCGAACTTCTAAAAGCGTTCATTTCCTTTAAAATTAGTTTTGTCGGGATATGTTGAACTGATACGCACTTCTTTCTTTCTGATTTGCTTTAACTTGTTTATATAGACTGGCAATTACGATTAAAGTCATACAAAACGGATATCCGTCCACTTTTGATTGTTTTTTGAGAGACGTCTCCATTTAATCAACTGAATACGCGTTTCTTTCCAAATTCATTGATTTGTGCTTTCGAAAACATTAGTTCTCATATTTCTATATGGATGTGACTGGATAAATAAAAAACGTTTTTCTAATGTCAAATTTATCCCCTAATTTATCCATGAAATATAATCTTCTAGATCTATAGTAAACGATATTACTAAACCGCACTTACATTTTATTGAACAAAAGTTATGCAAATGAAGGCATTATTCATTCAGTGTATCTCTCCGGTATACAAACCTGTGACATGTTGCATTATTTGCTCATAAAATTCCTAGTTCTAGTAATTGGAATGTGTAGTTTATTCTTATTTCATTATGAATTTAATATTTGAGTGAACTTTATTATAGGTTTAAATCAATGTTGAGTGGTTTTATTAACGCGTACTATAAACGTACTATCTGCATACTTTCTGTGTAGTATCATCTTTACGATAACGGGCATTACATTTACATTTTCCAACTTCGTTATAAACGTACGTTAGCAAGAACCGGTAATTAAGAGCTTCGTATTGTTACACCACCAGCTCGACACCATACTTTATTGTCAAATTAAAATTCATCGTTTTCTGTAATTAATTGTAGCAGTAGTTTAAGTTGTATTTTCTACACAGATAAATGTCCTGAAATTTAACTTATTACAATATTCTTTCCTTCTAGGAAATACTGATAGATAATGATGATATATATTAAGTGATCATTAGTTTGTTCAGTAAATATTTAGTTGGTCTATTACTTCAGCGAACTTGAAAGTATTCTTTACAGATAGATTCTAATTTGTTAGCTAGCCATCGTCATATTTTATGACACGGTGAATTAATCATGAAAACCAGTGGTTTCAGTAGTACACCTTATTTATATAATTTCACTTACTCATTCATCGGTAGTAAGTTGGAGCCATTTAGCTTTTTCAGCTGTATCTTTCATTATTTAAGGAGACAATTTTGTTACAATTTGGATTTTCTTAGATTATTATCCATTTCATTTGGAAACACTCCAAATTTAACTTCCATGCAACTTCACCATTCAAACAATGTGATGTTACTTTTTGAACATTTTAGTTCCTAATGTATACATGTATATTAACATTTTGAACTATCTAGAATTATTCTGTGTAACTGATGTGAATTTGAAGAAATACATTGAATTCAATGTATTCAGAAAATGTTTGCCACCCTGCTCCAAACAAGTTCAAATTACAACAGTTTATTTCAAAAGAAGTCAAATTAATTGACTTGTTCATACACCGGTACTTAAAGAAGATTGATTATCTTCGTGAACTGTTTTTCGGTAGACTATTTTGTTTATTTTAGTTATATGCAAAGTGAACATTTTATTCCTATCATTGTTCAGTTTCCATCGCCCTATCATCTCATTCGCATTAGCTATTAGTAAATCATTTATTTATTTATAAACTAAGACTAGTCAATTGTGTATGCATTATTCCAGTTCACAGTCACTGTTACTGTTAATTTGAATCAATGCTACGTTTCTAATTGGTTGATTGAGTTGTTAGGTTTTCTGAGTGCTAAGACAAAATAGAACTATTTATTTTTCCTGTAAATTCTTATTTTTGTTATTGATTGTAAAGTAGGTGGTAACCAGTACTACTGTTTATTTTCTCCTCACTGACCCTGCTATTTCTGATTGGTCTTTGTGACTATTAGTGTGTTAATTATTGTAATCGTTACTAGGTCATTATAGCAATTATATACACAGCGTTGTAACAGAACAGGATCAAATCATTCTAGTGCTGCTTTCTTCTTGATTGGGATATGGGTGAGTAATCAGTTGTTACGTCGTTGGTCACCGGTTGTGGGTATCTGTTTTGCGTAGATAAGTTAGCGAGTTAGAGTTGCGATTAAGTTTTTCCGGTATAACGTAGGCGCAAGACATTTGAATGTATATATAAAGAATTGTTTTAAACATAATTTAATTTCGTCTAGTTGTTCATAAATCTTGTGCTCTTCCTACCTCGGCTTGGAAGTGAGTTGGCATCGGGTAGATGTGCAGGGACCAGCTAAACTCTCATAGGCGTTTGTTAGTGTAATCTCACGGACACAAAGTCATGCCAACCAATTAGTCATACTAACCAGTTATAACAATCTTTTCTGACGTCATGACACTTGTAGAATCGACGATGTTGAATTAGTGAAGCGTTTAGTTGTAGTTCTTAATGAACCTGAAAATAAATAATCCTTGGTATCTAGTTGATCACTAAAAAAAGACGCGTATAACTCAAGAGCTATCTTCAGCCAACGCCTGATTACTCTACTAGTTTCTATGTTTAATATAAAAAGCGAAAGATTAGTTAATACCAAGTAACTTATTTCAGCGAGCTAAACTAAGCAAAGCAAAACCGTAAAGTGCAGGTAAAGTAAGGTTTACTGTTTAATCATCCTGTAACATGTATACCAAGATAAGAATGTACAACATGTAGAATATCCTGTCCAAGGGATATCAGTAACTGTTACAAAATTATTCTTTGAATATTTTCGATTTAACTCTCACAATTTAAGTATGAAGTGTCAAAGTTCATGAAGAATTCCAAATTTTCCGTTATTTATTTATGAGTATTATCAGGAAATAAGCCCAATATTGGTAGTGGTGATGGTGGTGGTGGTGGGGGGGGGGAATATAACCGTAAATTCACACACATGTATCACGAAATGACTGAATTAGAAATGTCAATCGTTGGAAGCTGATTCAGTGGTCTAATGGTAAAGTGTTTTCTCCGGAGTCATAGAGTTCTGAGTTCGATCATTGACTTGGTTGTGAATGCGCACTACTGAAGAGTTCCATACTAGGACGAAACAGCTGCCCAGTGTTTCCAGGTGATCAATAGTTGTTTAATTCAGACCAATTCGTGATATTAAATAGACATAGAATTCATTTAAAATATTTCATGCAAAATATACACTAATCTTTAGGAAAACAACAAAAACAAAAAAACTAATCGATAGAAAAGAGGAAAATATGTTACTATCCACTTCCTATCTAAAGAACGTATTCTTAACTAGTAACCATGGATGCGTATAACTTTTTTATCATGATGATTAAAGGATATAATACAACTAACATAGATTTCCGCATGCTGGTTTTATTGTTTTCTCTGTCATACTGATTACTGAGCCCGTTGCTTAAATAAGATTTTGTATCCATCTGACTCTTATGTGAAATATACCAGTATTACTGTGCAACTGTCTTCAAACTGTGTTTGTGTAGTCGACTATATTTTGCGCATAATATAAAAGACAGAAGATTAATAGATACAAGATATTTTATTTCAACGAGATACAATCGAGTAACCGAATTCCAAAGCGAAAGTACATTAAGTTCCGCTGTTCAGTCATATTTAAACATGAATACAGTGACAGAAGTGTACAATCATTGAAAACTTGGTATTATTTCTAGGTGTATCAGCGGCTGCTACAACCCAACATCACGATTTCATCATTACATAAGACCGATTAGCGTAACTCAACTTACTTTTAATTCGTATACATTTGAAGATAGAGAAGCGAATATTAATCATGGATTTATGAGAGTAGATCGCTAGTACTTTGTTATGAATACCATAGAAGCATTAGTCTTACAAAGAGGAAGTACTGCTAAAGTAATGTCGCAGTTTAAAATAGTATAAAATATCCATACAATAAAACAAATTAATGGAACTATAAGTGCGCATAGTCTACAGAAGCTAGAACAAAGTAAACTATTGTAAATTAAACAGTAGTATCCAGACAATTTAAAAAAAACTGATTAACTCTGAATATCAACCACGAAACAACTGAAACTTCTACCAACAGAAAAGAAAACACTATGTCTTTTGAATAAGTTGGTAGCCTAAAGTATAAGGATAACGCGTCGGTAATTAAAGCAAGAGGGATCAAGTCTTGGTTTTATAATGAAAATCAACACTGAAATTGTTAAATCTTTGTTAGAGATTCTTAAGAAAGAGTTGAGTCGTTAGATCCTCTGCTGTGATGATTTATTGGGTGACTAATCAATAGATGAGGCATGAGGTTAAAATAAAACAGTCAGTAATGACTATTACGGATAATCATTTATTTTAGCTAATTTATTTAGGTATCAATTAGATTACAATGATTATGAGTTAAAGAAAATGATCATTGGTAAAAAAATTTTTGAGAAAATTAGTATGAATGCTTGTTTTACAAAGTGAGTACAAAATCCTAACACTTAGATCTGGTGTAATTGTTTAGATTTAGATGAAGATAACAACTTATACTGGAATACTTGAATGCAATGAGAGTTTGACAAAATCAAACATACAAAATAAATCAGTATAAAGTGTTATATTTGATTTATAATTCAATATTTTCTTCAGGAATCGAATTTTCTAACAGAAATGTAGGTACATTTAACTGACAAGTCCCTAATAGGATGAAACATGAGTCATGTCTCTTACTGATACTTGTAACTCAAATTAATTAAAATTTCTAACTAATGACTAACAAGACAATCCGTTTATGGTTCAAATATACCAATAATAATTTAAGTTGGATTGTGACTGGCAAGTGGAATCCAAGACGCGCGTTTCGTCCTATTTGGGAATAGTCGGCTGGATGTACCTGCATCCCAATGTTGATGTTCACACTGGGATTCGAACTCAGTCCGCTTCGTGTCAAACGCCACCGCGTTCACCACTAGGCTACTGTGTCCAGACAGTCACACTTGTGCAACGGGTACATATCTAATTCAGAATAGGCTTGAATATAAACAAAAACGGGAACTCTTACAGAAAGGCTTCTGTTGTTCACTTCACAATAACATATTGATATCAGTAATTCTAAATTATTTTTTTTTAAATTTCATAGAGTTTCTTCTGTTTAATGAAGTGAAGTATCACAACTTCGATTGTTATTAATTTGTGCTATGTCCTACTTTGCTTTCTAAAGGAATCTAATAAAAGTTGAATGCATCCAAGTGTAGTATAATTTTGATTGGATTTGATAAATAATATTTGCATTCAATAGTGAGTGGTAGGCCTAGTTATAAAAATCAGATATCCTACTTGAATTTTAAAGAAGTTGTGCTCTGTATCATCATATACTTGACCTAAACAATCCGAAAATCTGATAAACAGGTAGCGATGAACTGAACGTATCAATCGTAGACATCCTAGTTAAGTTCAAACGTAAACTTTGATGTTATCGGAGCAAATAACATAAAAATAATTATTCTTTGGGGGCCAATATTAATAATGACTATAAGACTATTAAACCTTCAAGATTTCTGTTAATTATTTGTTGAATAAGTGAGAGAAATTAATCAATAGTGAAAACTAATCAACGTCTGTTATTTTACGTGAATCATAGGCCACCGACAAGCACTCTTCAACAAACTCTGAACCAATGGTGTAGTAGACTAGAATTTTCGGGGAATGTCCTGGAAAGCTATGGAATTGATTAAGCGGTAAAAAGACTACCTAAGTTGGTAAGTTACACGCTTAAACGCCGCTCTCCGCTACTTGGCTAGCAATAGCCAAATCAACCAACCAGTCAATTAATGCCTGTTACTCCATGTGAAGCATAGGATGCCGACCATCATCCTCCAACCAACTCTGTCCTGGGCTTTCCTTACCAGCTCTCCCCAAGTACTGTTCATTCTCTTAATATCTGTCTCCAATTCTTGACCCAATGTGTTCTTGGGTCTTCCTCTTTTCGTTTAGGTCTTTAGTATTCCAAGTTAGTGCTTGTCTTGTGACACAGTTTGATTTCTTCAATGTGTGTCCTATCCACTTCTAGCATCTTTTCATAATTTCTTTCTTGCCTGGAAGTTGATTTGTTCTCTGCCACAGAAAGTTGTCGATAATATCTAGTCAGTGGATTCAAAGTATTTTACGCAGACAGCTGTTTATAAATACTTGTATCTTTTGGATGATGCTTTTCCGTAGTTCTCCGTAAAAGTTTCAGCTCCATACAACAGAACTGTCTTCACATTTGTACCAAAAATTTTAATTTTAATATTGACTGACAGTTGGTTTGCGTTCCGGATGTTTTTCAGTAATATAAATGCTGTCCTTGTCTTTCCAATCCGCGCCTTCAAATCTGCATCACGTCCTCCTTGTTTATCGATGATGCTGTTCAAGTATGTAAAGGATTCTACATCTTTCAAAATTTCTCCATCAAGTGAAATCGGGTTAGTGTTCGTTGTTTTGTATCGTAGGATATATAAAATGCTACTTGATAATAAACTAATATTATTATATAAATATACTAATGTAGCAGTAACAAATCTTCTAAGCCTACGTATTTACGTAGTCAGTATTCTCATGCTGATTATTGTAAGTTTTTTGTAATAATTTTGATAATTTTGATTAAAGACCTTCACTTATGCTATTATGTAGGTTATCAACACGAGCCACTTAAAATTATGTCTCGCTTAAGATCAAAGTTGGATTGTGGCTAAAGACGCGCGTTTCGTTTCACTATGGGACTCATCAGCTGGGATTTGATTTCCAGTGTAAATATTATCTTCTGAATGCAAATCTATACAGCTGACAAGTACAACATTGAACGTTCTAGAATTCGTGTTAACAGCCAGGTACTACTACAGGATGCTCGTTTTGTCCTATTTTGGACTCATCGGCTTAATGTACATGCATCCTAATGTTGATGTTCACACCGGTATTTAAACTCAGTCTATTTTGTACCAAACACCACCGCGTTCACCATTAAAATACTGAGTCCGAACAGTCACACTTGTGCAACGGACGCATATGCAATTAGGAAGAACTTGTCCCATACAAATCCTTCCTAATAATAATTTATATATTAATTAATAAAATGCATAGTTGATAACTTCATAGTAACGTTTTGTTTAATCGGTCAGGTGATCAAACAATGTATAGGATATAATTAACTAATACTCTTCTATAATCACTAAACAATAATTTAAATATTATATATTCAAGTCATTATTTCTAAAGATTTTAATTCAACATTTAGTGAGTCATGAACAACATAAAACCCAACGCATATGAGCATTGATTAAAGTTGACATATCACATTAGCACAACGAGATTAAATTTACAAGATTAACACAATAGTATAACTCAGCAGGAAGACAACGTATATACGAAGCAGTGGTTGAGCTTAAGATTTTGAAGAACATAAAGAGTGAATACATTTGTGCCACTGTGACCGATTCTTAGTCATGTTGACCAGTATCGCCAACCACTCATATGATTATCAAGCGGACCACAACCAGGTAGTCTGTATTTACTAACATGACTTAGACCAACAGTCAAAGATTACATGGATTAATGCCGTGTTGTGATTTGGTAGCCCCTAGCTTTCTTTCATTCCACTCATAGTGTTTATAATTATCCGTATGATCTTCTAAATAATACTACTGTATTTAAGCTGATATAAGGAAATGTAAGAAAGATTTATAATCTAAATAATAATTATATTGAGAGTATATTGACTGAATTTAATAAATTAATCTTAAAGCTTATATCATCACTCTAATCAACATAAATCTTTATCTCAAGTTATTTATATGAAAGAATATAAAGATACTTGAAAACTTTGTTGTCCAGCCATTCAACTTTACAGAAACTAAACAGTTCCCATGAGATCAATAACTTGATAATCCTATTCTCCTATAATTGTTATTCTTACTTTATTATAATTAATAAAAAGAAAGAAAACAGAACTGATATATAAGAGGTACTATATTGCATTTACTTGATAAAATATATACAAATTTGTCTTTAATAAATATTAGAAAAGTAACAAGAAAATGTAATTTAATCAATTTACATTTAGATTCACTGGATAGAAACTAATTTTTATTAGTTATTGATCATGATTAAACTTATCTTTCTTAATACTTCATATAATCACATTGAATAGTTAATTATTAGGTATCATTGATACATTGTTAATGATAATGTGTACAGAATTATTAATAATTTTCATATTAAACATTATGTTTACAATTATTATGTAATTCTTTATGATATTGTTTCATTAATTCAAGTACATTTGTTGTAGAATAGGCATCAGTTGATTGAAAACGACTAAATGATGATGGTCGAGTAATAATATTATTATAACTATTACTATTACTACTAGAAGTTGATATGAAAGTATTTTTAGGCAAATCAATAAATGAATGAACTGTTGACAAGGTGATTTGTTTATCTTTCTCATTTGATCCATCTAAATTATTTACAATATTATTTAATGAATTATACATTGGATAATATGATAACCATGGATCAATTAATAGTTGATTAGCAGTTAAACGATAAGCTGGGTCAATAGTTAATAAACGTATAAGACATTCTTTGCATAATACTGTTATATAATCATTTAATTTTTCAATTATTTTATGTATATTAAAATGATTTAATTCATTAATTAATTGTTTTTCATTTTGTGAACTAAATGGTGTTTGATTTGTTAATAATATAAATAGAATAATGCCTAAACTCCATAAATCACATTGACGTGTATATGATCGCCCATTTAATACCTCTGGTGCCATATATAACGGTGTACCACATGGATTACCTAAAGCTTCTTCATTTTTACGTACCTCTATAGCTAAACCAAAATCAATTAATTTTGTTTGTAATCCATTCGGTGGATATTTAACACCATCAAGTTGAATTGACTGAATTTCAGATGGTAAATTTAAAGTATGATTTGTTATGGTATTATTTTCTAATAATGGAGGATTATTTATAGAGAAAATAGGTATACAATTTGTAGTATTTACTGATTTATTTTGAGTAATAGTATTCGTTGTTGCTTTTACTAAACGCGTAGTAGAATCATAGTCTAAACACGGATCATTACGTAATTCTATATGTTCAAGTTTAGGTTGTTGATGTTTGTTTAAAGAATCAAACGAAATAATTCTATGTTCTAATGATTGTTTACAATTTGATTTACAATTCACCGGTGGTATATTACGAAAATCTAATTCAACTTTATTTAATAACATAATATTTCCAAGTTTTAAATCTCTATGCACTATACCACGATTATGTAAATAGGATAAAGCTGAAGTTATTTGTTTTAAAATAGCTGCTGCAATATATTCTTGTAATCCAGTATTCTCTGGTAATTGTTTCATACAATAATCTAATGAATTGCCTTCACATAATTCAGTAATTAGAAATATAATTTTTGGTGATTCAGCAACAGATAAAAGTTTTATAATACCAGGATGTTTAACATGTCTAAGGATAGATATTTCACGATCTAAACGAGCACGTTCACTTGCAGAGAAAGAATTTACACGTGAAATCTATAATGACAATGAATAAAAAAATAATCGACAATTTTAAGTTAAATATAGACAGTTAATTATTTAATGAATAATATTATGTTTAGAGAAAAACTATGATATGTTTGAAAACAAATAGTTAATATCTGGGGAGATTATACGGTGACAAACTTCATGTAATGCATTTTAGTTATATTTGACATTCGTCTAGTGTGCATTGATGGGTCGTTGACTAATGACCAATGTCCTCCTTGTGTCAATACTAATCAAATATCAGTAAAAATGTAATATGATTATCATTCTAAATGACAAGACGTTTCATGGACTATGTATTCATGTTAGATGGTTGGTAGGAAACGATGTACTAAGGTTTTGTGCTCAGTAGCAATTTATAAGACTGTGAAAGGGGAGGTGATTGTTTTGAATCCCATGGAAAGTATAAATTCCCTCAAGGTTGAAGACAGACTATACTGATGACTGCCAACTAGTACGAAACTTGTGTTTTTAGATTCTTGCTTACTACCCTTAACAACCACTCATTCGTGATTAGCATACATCTGTATATCACATAGTATTTTTATTCTGAAACTTGGATGATAGTTATCTTAATGTAGATAGAATTAAAGTATGCAGAGAAGAGTTTACAGAATATCATTTCTTGCAATGAAATCCGACCACTACGCTATGAAGACTCTAGTCAACTAGATTAACGTTCAAATAGTAGTAATATCATTTTTCTTTCGTTTTAAAGAAAGACAACCTCATTTATGCTTTAGTTATTTCACCTTATCTCTTAGTTACCTCTTTTCATCCCTTTCATCTTTGTTACTTGTGGAATAGTGAATACCCTCAAGATCCATGTCATTCAATTTTTTCGATTATTTTTATTTTAGTAAGTTCATTTTCACAGGTTACGAAAAAACTTGTTCAAAAGTGTATTGATAGTACCACGTTGTTTGTTATTCTTAAAATTATTACTACTACTACTACACCTGTAATCCTACTACCAGTTTGTACATTTTACTTATTATAATTAGTTATGTAATCGGCTTCATTGTTATAATAAACTTACAGGAAACCCCGATTATCTTGGTACTCATCTTATATAGGTAGAAACACAGCAGTGTATCACAGTAAATCATGATGAAGATATAATTAAAATTACATCTCTTGTTCTAATTTACACTACAGGGATTTATAAACACACATTTTTAATTATCTAAAATTAATTAATAAAAAAAACACACTCTTAATTTATACACTACTGATAATTAATCCACCTATAAAAAGTAAAAGAGTCCAATGAATACTAATGATATAAGTTGAGTACAATAGTACAATAGCGAATTTCGGGATCAATTTTTAGATAATAATATAACACAACGAATTTAGGAATTTTACCATACCCGAAATTCAAAAAATAAGTTATCCAATGAACGTACCATATTTTGACTTATTACACATAAGATGAAATAACCTTCAGGCATGATTAGCCTGGGAAGATTGTGCAGGTTGCTTTATTTAGAAAAAGTTTATAGATAGTGAGTGTCCCAGCTTTGCTTACATAAATTTTCAAGAATGACTGGGGCAAGAGTGGATTTGAAGAAAACTAGAGGTTAGTAAAATTACGATGTGACATCATTCCGTGAAGTTATTAACTGCTTATTCGAGTCATGTTAACAGGTGGAAATTACTTGGTTGCAGTCATACCTATTAACATGACATATGGTTGAAGACTTTGGATGACACGGCTTGAAATAAGTCACAATGATGCAGATGCATTCACTCAATCTCCAACATATCCTGAGTTTTGGAAATTTCAACGTACCTTTTCTTCCCATTTTTTCCAATCACATTTTCGATGTTTAGTCTTCCCCACTATCACTGACATTAAAATTATTCCGGACCCTTTGATATTCATCTTGTTAATTTATTTAGTTGTACTGAAGTGGTTTCGCCCCTTGGGATAACTCACATCTGTATCAAATTATGTTGATAGTGCTTTGTTTAGTAAGTACACACGGATTAAGAGTCAAAAGCTAAAGCGAAACAGGGTTGTCTAAAATGACTGTCCATTTAAAGCCAGTATGTGATGCAAACCACTTTTCCTAACTGCTGAATATTCCCCTACACAATAAAATATGTGACTAATCTCAACTCGTAAGGAAAATCAATCATCAAAATGAATGTGCAGAAATATAGGTAATTATAAAGCAAATATTATTTTACAGAGGTTTTCGTCTTCATTTGAATAAATAGATTCAATGAAATCGCCTACAAAAATATTTATTTCGAAGAATATGTTATTCCTATAATAAACATCAAACGATTGTCACAGAACAAAACTATTTAAAAAACATTTTTTTTAAATATCATGTGCTGAATAAACATTAATATAATAAGGCCAGTTGTGTGCGTAGCCATAGAAAGTGATTGTATACACAACAAAATAAATAAGAAAAGGAAAAGCAACTGAGGTAACAAACGCTCTATCAGTTAATTTGACGTTATGATTACTAAATAGCAAATAAAGGCACATAAATTACGCCAAAAATAAACAAATTATACTTGCAAATAAGATTATTAGTACTCAAATCACTATCAAATACAAATGTTTACACGAACGAAAACAATATTTCTACATAAATAATGAAATGCATTTATTGTTTTGAAATCTAAGTCACAGGATCAAAGTTAACTGAATTAACTTGGTTGAAGAAAATCAATAGGAAACTTATACTGGGTCTAGGTTTAGTGTCAGGTGACACTAATCAGCAAAACACACCTGCAGTTTATGGAGAACTGATACTTTCTGTATGATTAAAACACGGAAAAAATTCCATCAGCCATCAATTAAGGCTGTATTTTTGAAATATACAACATCTTATCACAGTAATTTGCTTAGCAAATCAGTATGAGGAATTACTGCCACATACTCTTTACTTATCATAAGACCTAAATCTTGTGCAGTTTTTACTAATTTAGTTGATAACTATGATTATTAAGTGCAGTGAGCTCTTAACATTAATAATGATCATTCCTATTGTAAAGTAAACTAGTAAAGATATTGGCTTTGACGATAATTAAAGAGTGACACAGAAAAAACCAAACAAAACAAAAAAATAGAATCGTATCTTGCTACACAAGCCAAAAGTATGAATAAAATATATTTGGATTGTTATGCTCATTTTAACGGTAGTAGATTAACTGCTTATTTAAGCGCAAGTCATGTTGGGAGACAACTCAGGGGGGGGCAGCATGACAGTCGTGCTCACTGGTTAGAAACACTGGGTGACATAACTCAAAGTCGGGCACGGTGACGCGGATATATTCACTCTTTATGTTATGCTAGATCTCAAGTTCTATTATTTTTTCGTACTTTCGTCTGTTTCGTTCTTTCCTGTCAAACTATACTCCTTTGCTAATCTCGTGAATTTAATCTCATCGTGCAAAAGTAGTATGGCAACTTGGACGCAAGCCCATAATTGATTCATAATGTTAATATGAATATCAAACTTTCATGTAAGTATGTGAATAATTGCGTCATAAACATAGTAGGACACATTTATAAATACGCTCTACCATAAGAGTATGTATGTTAGAACCTAAATTATGTAGGTGTTAAATATTGTACACATGACTAGTCAAAATAGAACACCATAAAGAAGTTAATGCAGTCATTAAGCCAATGTTCTGCACGATGCAAACAATAATGGTTGCATGTAAAGAAACCAAAATGATATTAAGCCATCAAATAGCTATGAGAAGAATATATACAAAAATAAGTGACCATACTGGGCCAAAAATAACTTTTAGATAATAAACTACGTTGAGGTAAAGTATTGGCATATTTTATTTGAAGACATTTACAATTTTTAGAACTACGGTTGTTACAATAAAGTAAGATTGAGTCATACTATGAATATTACGCATGAATAGTAAACATGTAAACGCAGGCCAATAATCTAATACAGTCCTAGAGCTTTCAAATTCGTAAAAAATGATTATTCAGCATAGATTACTTTTAGTTCTAAATTGCTGCTTATTAATTGTCTGGTGTTAAGTTTAAATACAAAAGCAACAAATGACAATTCCATGGGGAACTAACAAATTCGCTGTTGGAAATAAAAATTTACTCTTATTCTAATGGAGCCTGTCGAAGTATCCTCTTAAAAAGATGTCGCTCGTCACTTTAATTAGTAATCTAATAAACAGAGTCTACAATCAACACTGGCTTAAGAAAGTGGAGTTTTTAAATACTAGGTGTTACATAAACACACATCATAAAATAGGATGCGTGATTAAATTTTAACAGAAGTGGACAGTCTGAAAACTCTTATTATTAGAAAATTCAGAAATCATAATATAATTAAGTTATCGTAAATAGCTCTGGGAAAAGATATTTGTTCTGTTGACAAATATTAGAACCATGGGATTATAATACATTTATTCAATGATGTCTTATCCAAATGACAGGCTAGAAAAAGCACCCAGTTAGAATTTGTTCACAAGGAGATATAATATTGACTCTTCAGTGTTAAAAGCAATCCTCCACAAATCAATAATGTAAGAGTGTCTTTCAGACATTTCAAACGCATACAGTAGTACTGTCAATCATTAAAACCCTTCGAACCTGACATGAATGTGCAGAAGTTTCTTTTGATATACCACATTTTCTAGATGTGATTACCTTCACATGAATAACACAACAGTAGAAAACAGTACGTTATAAAGTAGATGTATGTGTGGAAGAATAATAGAACTTATGATTTAGATACAAATGAAGGGTGAATATACCTTGCACCAAAGGGTCCTGTATAAATGTCGACTAAATATAATATATCAATGTGGAATTATAATGTCATCTCAAATTAATACTACAGATAAACATTGATATGCACTTATTTTTGTCAAAAAATGAATAATATTACAAGACAAATCGTCAAACAAAACAAATTCAGTGAAAAATATTATTACTTTAGTAATAAACACACCTGTCTTCAGCCTAATACCCACGAAAGTCAACACAAAAACGACAAGCTCTGTACTCAATACAGACTTACTTTTTTGACCTGCACATTTCATTCCATCCGCTTTACGCATACCACGGTACACAATGCCAAATGTACCTTCACCTAGGACTGAACCAATTTCATATTCATCTTCCAACTGAGAAGGTGTATTCATACGAACATATACAAAACCACCCATCTTCGAATTTGAGCTACCTGAAAGTTCTTGTTCTGTATCATTCTCTGATGTGCCGCTACTATTTTTTTCAATTAACAGATCCATTAAAAAGAAGTAAAACTATAAACATGTTTATTTAGTGTACAACAGGGTTTTAAATGTGAGCATATTCGTAATGTAGTACAAAATGAATTAAAATATTAGGAAAAAAATAATAAAAGTGATTAAATATACCGAAAATTAAATAAATTGTAATATTGATTCAAACACGATCATCATGACAACCAATGCCTAACTTTTAATCTTATTTTCGGTTTTCGCGTTGTTTTGCGTACATTTAATTATTCTGTTTCTTGAGATTTCTATGGACTGATATTCAGTGTTAACTATTTCGAAGAAACACGCAAATGGAAGTAGATGTACTGAACCAAGAAGGAGAAGTTTCGAATAAGTCTGAAAATGGAAACAGTATAACTGCAAATATCCAAAAACACGATGAACATGTAAACCTAACTGAAGCACAAGATAAAAGCCTGGGAAACATTAAAGCACTGAAGTCTCTTGATAGTTCTCAGATAAAAAGATGCAAAAGACTGTTATCTGCAACAGGTATTTTCAGTGATCAATTTTTAATTTATTTATTTTTGAAATCTAGATCACTGGTACACAGACCCAGACCAGTTGGAATATATGAGTGAGTGCAAATCACGTGGATCCCCTTCTTCAGGTTACTTCTTACGCCATCTAAAAGACGAAAATCTTAGTCTTAAATATAGTGTTTTGGGACTTAAAAAGCTTAAGCCAATATTCTCTAGTATTTCTAGTAGTTTGAACATCACACAGTTGGATCTTAGCAACACCTGGTCTTACTAATGAGGTAATGACTTTGAAAAGTGTTTTTTTTTGGATTGATTTGTAACCGAAATCTCGTATTTTAATATCAACAGCTGCGAAATGTTTTAAAAAATATCTAGGGAATGCTTATTTCTTCTAGCTTTAAAAAATGTGGCACAAAACGCCACAGTAGTTATTTATTACCTAAAAGTTCGCAAACGGTAGCTAGGTGGCATTGAAAAACACATACTGTTAAATATTTTACAGTATGGATGCAAATCCCATGGTGATGTCGTCCCACTGAATCACGATCGTAAACACTTAAATATTGCTAGTGCTAAATATACTTTATTTCCAGTCTGATTATAACAGATAGATAAATCACCTTTGATAGTTCTGCCAGTGAAAATCTCTCAGTTAATGGAGCCTTTACTTAATTGTTTTTGTTTTCTTGGGAAGGTAGTAGGTTTAATGATCTGTATTAATCCCTATAGTGTGTCTTCTATTTAAGACACAATCTGTTTTTGAAGGTATTTACCGACGGTGCTGACACTATTTGTTCTGCTAGAATGTTCAAATTGTTCTGAGGTAGAGAGTTCCACACGTTAACTATTCTGTAGAAAAGTTGGTAGCCTTCCGTTGGATGGTTCTATGTTAATGGACTTTCTTAAGTGTCCCTGTAAACTTAAGTTTTTAGGGGAAAATAGACGGAGTATAAATTAAGAATCAAATTTTTTCTGGTTTCTTTGTATAACGGATGAAATATGTTTAGTTAAGGTCAGTCTCTGGTAGTACAGAAGCCTTGATATTTTAGATAATAACCTAACTTGGGTTCTTTGAACCTAGGTTTGAACCAGAACTTAGAATCCTTTTTAAAACAAAAGCTTGCTACTTGTATACAGTATTCAGTTTTCTTGAGTATACACACAATGTAAAAAATCAGAAGTACATATTAGCTTAATCAAAGAGTGCTATAGCTTTCAGTAATGACAACACGACAATTTGCAATCGTTTGTAAATCGTTTCTGACGATGAATCCAGATCAATATGTGTCTGAACTACGAAAGCACAATGTTATTCAACATGTATGTGTTTGTGCTTATCGTGTCACATAAGTATCATAATGCACTTAAGGCACTCACTAACAGCTACCGAATACTTGACTATATTTCTATTGTCTGAAGGTCTTTTTGAAGTTCATTCTTGTTGTACATTTTTCTAGTATTGTCAGCACTTAGCAAGACTAATGACAGTAATAAATTAGAAATGTCATTTACATACAACAGGAATGAAACTAGGCCAAAAACTATCCCCTATAAGTACTCTACTAAGTACCGCTATCCAACTAGACAACTTTGATACTACCCATATCCTTTGTTTTTACCCAACTAAGAAGTGACCTATCTGCAAAAATAAGTTCCCACTAATTCCGATGTTGTAATGGACCCCCCTTAATAGGCATGCTAAAGTTAGTTTTATGTTTTGAATTTATTTTGTAATTCGTTTGGAAATATTTCACAGGCCAAATCTCAGGCAATACTCATTTCAATATTTTACCAGAGGGGAGATTGAAATTAAGAAAATCCGCCTGTTGTAATTAAGGAAGTGATGCAAACACCCAGTACTGACTAAGAACTTCACCAGATTTCTACAACACTAGTTTAAGTTTTTTATTGTAAGCTGTTTTTTATTTTACCTGTAATTAAGCCCAAAGCATATTATAATTAAATTTCTGAAAAAATCCTAGGAATAATATTTTTGAAGCTAAGCATATCAATCCCATGAATTCGACATCACAAATAAGCCTTGGATAATAGTCTACCAAAAATCTAAAGGCATTGAAAAATGTTTTCTTACAAATATAGGAATCTTTAGTGTGCATCTATATTTAAACATTTAATGGAGATTGAAACCTTTAGCTTTTGTGGGCAACGCGTAACCTTTGAGTTACTTAGATGATAACTGCTGATTAACATTTCTAACTTTAGTGATTTATTAGATACCGGCTTAATAAACTGGGGGGGGGGGTTAAACAAATTCTGAAGATTTTGCACTTAGTGTTAAATAAAGACATTGGTACGGAATGAAGATGAGTTCCGAATTACCACGCAATAAATGTCTAGTACTTTTTGGTTTGAGTACTTTTCTCACCCAGATCAATGCGTGATAATCAATGCAGTAATCCTCATGATATCCAGTTATTGTAAGAAGAGATTAAATCAATAAATAAAAACTTTTGAAAACTATTTTGAAAGGCTCATTATGTACATTGATTGAGTACTTATTAAGTATTTTGTTTTATTATTTTCTTGCTGACTTAGCTGAAAACTTTTATTTAAATCACAAATAGTTGCTACAATGTTTTTCACTGATAAACTAGAACTGATTATTTGTATACTCACTACCCAGTTTTTATATCGTTAATATCGCTGAGCTTTTGTTAATATTGTTAACTTAATTGGTCTGCTGCCTAGTCTGAACTTAGCTGTATGCAAAGAAAATTCTGAAATATAAATTATGATTTACATCTGCTTCGGAGTAATAACCACGTATTCTAATTATTTCGTTCTAGGACTAGTTAGTATCATAGCAGGACCCATTGGCATAGAACAACTAACGTTTGTTATCCTTGTTCGCTCTTCTGGCTTTAAGAAAGATCTATTCCATAACTGACTGGAGTAAGGCCATAATACCAAGTATATTAATAATTCTACGTTGTTAAAGATTGGTAAAGACGTTTTATTTATTCATATTCATTCTACTTGGTTCTTTGTAACTCATAGCTATTGCATATATAAGAACTAATGCTGAGAAAATCGTTTATTTCAATATATCACATTAACTGAGTTTGCTAAAACTAATCAACTAATTCTGCACATACGTAACACGTTGATGTTCATCCTTTCAACAAAATGCAGTGCTACGACGAGCTATTACGTAGAAAGAATCTCATATACTTGAAGCGTAATTCTGACAACGACTGCATTCACCTCGAGCAGTTAAGATTTATATCCTGACAATGTCTCTGGTCATATATTACAACCGTCATGTATACCTTGATCAAGAAATCTGAACCTTCTTAGATAATAATATATATTTGTAATAATGATTGTGTCTTTTTTTTCTTTCTGTCATTTCTTTTGAGACCCGTATAAATGCCGTGACTAATATTTGAAGTTTACGGTTGATATGGCTCAGTATCGGTCACAGTGGTGCAGATATTCTCACCTTTTATTCTTCTTTAAATCGCTAACTTATAATTATTTCATGCCTTTCTTTTCAACAAACTAGCTTTTTCTCCTAGACCATACTTTATATATCCACTCTTTTTTATTGTTATTATTTAAGCAACTACTACTTCTACTGATTTGGTGTTGATCTGGGTGTGCTACTGAGGTGTGGAAATCTGGAACCAATGTGCACACATGCCAGACTCTATTTTATTCATACAAAGATTAAAACATTTTAAGTATGAATATACGTTGTCTTTTTTATAAAATGTCATTTACCTACTTATTTAGTAATATTTAGGTTTTGTTCCTTAAATTCTCTTTCATTCAATCGTTGTCTATATAAAAAGGAAGGTTCTTAGCCAGAGGTTGTATCTGTACAAAAATAAACATATTTGGATATTACAGACAACTAAAGGTTATCCGTTGCATAAGTTACTCAGAAACGAACGAAAACCTTGATATTTTTTATCCACCATTTCAGTTTTGAATCATTCACTGCGTTTATTTCAAGTTTTCCTATCGATAATATTTATTAACTGTAACGATAATTACCTATATGTCTTAATAATCAATTCATATTTTCGTCTACTTGTTTGATAAATGTTTAGTGCGTTAATCACTTATGTCGTATGCTGCATGAGAATACTTATATAACTGATTTAAATTTATCAGAAAATCAGTTGACCTCAAAATCAGTTGAACACCTCTGTGAAGTACTTGCATCATCAACGGAACTCTTGAGGTTAAATTTAAGAAAAAATCTGTTCGACGATAATGCAGGGAAATTCTTCTCCGAATTGATTGCCGTAAGTTTAGATTTTTTGTTATTGGAATGAACTGAATAATAGTTAAACATTAAAAAGGAAATTAAACTTCCTTCTGGACAAAAAATAATGTTCTAAAATTCGATGCTTTAATATTTCATTTCATGAGTTAGAGAACTTATTCTCTCAACTAGGAATCATAAATATATTAGCTGAATCGGGATACTTTATATGCGATCCAATCCTTTATGTGGATGATAACTAACAGTGTATATTCAAGCAAATTAAATAACCGAGCAATATGATCATTTTTAAATTGTCATTATTAGTAAGCACCTTTTCCCTTCCTTGTGGTTACTTTCTGTAACTTATAATCTTCGTCTTTATTTGACTGAATACATCACAGATTGATGGCAGGGTACCATGTGGAAACTGGGCAGTACTGGACAGCTTTTCCATTCTCGTGCGGAACTCATTAGCAGTGCACACGCCAGATTCCTCTGTATAGGGCTTCAGGTTACTGAATGCCCGACCCTCTGCACCACTGGATCGGCATTCAATGTTAGAATTATCACTTCCATCAAATAAAAATACGAATCTCCACAAAAGTATCCATTTCAATTCAATTTTCGTTTCATTTATATTACTGGTTAATGGATAGTAGTATGCAAAAATTACAAGCGAAGTTGAAAAATACATGGGTTCAACTATATTACAAACTATTGTTCTGTGAATTACTTATACTTTACCATAGTATTTCGTTTTATTAGACGAATCCCTTTGCAAGTTTATTTTTCTACTCTATTAGCTGAATATAGGTACACAATAGATATACATTTACTTTCTATTTGTCAGGTTTCATGTTTGAATACGATCTCCAAATAGTGTCACTATTTAAAGTGTGCATAGAACAGGCTATCTGAGAACCTTTTATTTATATAAGAAGAATGTATAACTCTGAACACTTTATCTTGATGTTCGATAAATGAATCCTGCTAAGAAATAATTTTACCTTATGTTACCTTAAATAAGGTTAAGTGTTACAAATAGCATAAAACTATGTTTTTGTTTTTCTAACTTTATATATGGAAAAACAATTTTAGAGTTCACTAAAATTGAAATATATAAATATCTCTTATAATGATCTGGGGGAATTAACCTGTCAATATATTGGAAGAGCATTACCACAAGCGACTACATTAACAGAATTCGATTTAAGTTGGAATAGATTGGGTTGTGGGAAAATGATCTATTTTACGAAAGGTCTTGCTGTAAGTTCAATCCTTTTTTTCTTACTTCACTTTTGATTCATTGTAATTTTAAGTCACAATGAATATGACCACTTTTAACAATCACATTTTGATGGTTCAGGTGACTTTAAGTTATTTTTCTAATGTTTTTCATTGCTACCTAATATAACGTGTTTCTTGGGTAGTTTGAATTGATTATTTTTATTTATGCATCATTCATAAATATTCTGTAAATGAAGTTCACATCAATAAGTTCATTTACCTTATCACATGATCTGTGATACACTTCATAGTTAAGACATTTTAAGTGCTTAGAGAAAAACGCCAAGTTGTCCTGGTCCTTAGTTTCAACCTAATTGATATTTGTCAGTAAGAACGTCTGAATAATTTAGTCGTAACGTTTACTGCTGTGTCACTGAATGACAAGGACTCAAACCTCGCAGAGATGACCTGTCCTCTTAACTATATAAACATACTTTGGTGACGGGTGTCTAATATAATGAACTATAGGACTTTGAATTCACTTTGATCGCTATTACCGATTTGTACCACTTATAGCGTCGGCGAAATATCCGTCTCTCAGCGTAATGGTCGAATGTACTATCCAGCTGTCCTCTCTGTTTTACCCAATGAATATGGAACAGTGAGTTAGTCAAACAGAAGATAAACATAGGCTTCAAATCTTTGATTATAAAAATCTTCGAAATGCCGCCCAGATACCATGAAATGAAAAGATAAGTAGTATCAATGTAAGATAGGGAGTACTAGGAAAACAGTTAATCAGTGGAAGTGATTGTAAACCATCATCGACTGAGATAGTTGGAATGTGTGTTGCGCATGCTCAACCACCGCTTGCTTTGTCGCTTGATACTTGGCTGGGATAGGAGTAGGACGCAAGAATGGTAGGGACCACCTAACTAAAACTTGGTAACTAGTCCATGAAGTCATCGACTATTGGTCTAATCCATATTGATATATGGAAACTACCTGGTTGGAGTCCATGTGATAATCATAAACAATGGCTAGAAAAACTGGGTGTCATGGCTTAGAATCAGTCACAGTAGACCAAATGTATTAACTGTATGTGTTGATGCAGATCGTAAACCCTATTATTGTTTTGTACATATGTTTGCTTCGTTCTTTCCTGATGAATAATAAAGTCATGCTGTCCTTGTAAATCTGATCTAGTCGTGCTAAAGCAGCCTGGCAAATTGAATCTATGCGCATATATGAAGAGTTCCAGGAATCCATGACTGACTGACTAGTTAGCTCAAGCTATCTAACTTTAAAATATAGTTCATTTTATGTCGAAGTACTTAGTGTAGTAGCAACAATTGCCACCTAATCGACAGAATTCCATCATCAGTAAAAACTAGACCAGTTTGACATTGGTTACTACTCAATAATAGATCAGTGTACGGTATTTATTGTTATATATTAATTCACAAAAATGATACACTTTATTTCTGTTTAAGAATTTGCACCAAAAATAACAAAATAAAGTGAAAAGAGAAAAAAAAACCACCGAAAATTTTTGTTTTGTTAGTGAATAATGTTTATGTTAAATCATTAAATGAACAAAGATATACACTTCGATTGTCTTTCACATGTTTTTATTTCTGTTATTAACAGTCTTAGCATCATTAACGCTTAACTAATAATTGAAATTAGTTACGAAATTGACCTTAACTATTTATCTACCTGGTTACACAAGTCAATAAAATTCATTTGTTATCAATAGAAATAAGTTTGTCATATAATGAGATTGATTGTTTCCAAGTTTTATCGATAGTTTTATTTAGTATATTAGAAGTTAATTACAAAAATCAATATAAAATGGATACATTTACCATTCTCATTAATATGTCGGTTATATGATTGCATAATCATTAAAAGAAGGACTGAATGGACTAAGTTAATGCTATGTTGATTTGTAAAAATTAGTTCCAGTCAATAATTTAATTCACGATCTGATTCAAATTCTTTTATAATAATTTAATTACTAAACTACTAAATTAATAGAAAAAGAATGGAATTTCCTTAAAAACACTGTATGTTTATGCATTCTATTTTGACTTCATGAATAGTTAGTTTTATTGACTGAGAGGTTACTCTAGAACATTCATTTATTGCTTAATGTTATAAGAACAGATCTGTCTGTCAGTAAGTCACCAGTGAGTACATGAGCAACTGACAGAAGTTAGAATCCTAAATCACACGAACGCAACACTATAAGCTAAATGTTAATCTGTTACGTATAAATGTAAATGGTACTCATACACTTATTACTATAATGTGACTTACGCGTATCAGATTGTTGACAAAGATTACATTATAATAAGATTTTAACTTAGTTGTGCTGTTATAAATACTCTAAATGAAATGTTTTAAGTTGAAGTTAAGTATCGTCCTTTCGAACAACAAATCACTATCTTAGACAAATAACTTTGATTTGTATTACTTATTAAATTGTATTTACGCAATATTTATCACTTATAGGAAAATAAGAACTTAAAGTATCTTAATTTATCTGCCAATGGAATCGGTCCAAAGAAAGGATGTACTGAATTAGCTTTTGCGATAAGAAATAACCAAACACTACAGACATTAGATTTAAGGTAAAGTAATATAGTCTTTTTAATTTAGAAAATATTTATATCAGTTCCTAATTGATTTTAATGAACTAATTACTGTTGAAATTAATGCCACATCATAATGTGATTATGAGTTTTTAGAATGAAAGTTCATAACATCGATATTGATTCTGCCTTGGATATTTGAACTTACGTCACTTGATTTGCTGTAAATTGAAGTCATATCTGGTTGATGAGTGTTAACTAGCATTAAACCTTGGTAAATTAGAGTGCCCTAGTGATTAACTTTAATCAATATAGCATTTATCAGTAGTGCACACAACATTCAGTCACTTTGACTAATGGTCACATTACAACTTATTCCACAAAATTTTATCAGTACTAAGGACTAGGAAAACTTAACATTAGTCACTACACAGTAATTCGTTGATGCAATGTGACACCCATATGTAAACCATATACTCGTTTTGTGTTGATACAAAACTTGGCAAAGAGCACAAACTCTTTTTAATTAATAATGGGAACCATATGTATGAAAAGCTTACAACTTATATCGATGCATCTTTGTATGATATTCAGGACTGTTATAACGAATGGAAGTATACTGTGCTTGAATTCATTCATTCATCCACAACGTAGAACCCTACGCGTATGTGTATAGGTCCAAGTTATCACACCACATTAGAACGACACCAACTTCATAGTATAATTCAATGTGCTTGATTTAATGTCATTAATCTGTATAAAAAGATATACACTTCTAAGTTTCATTTAATTACATTACATTTTATTTCCAGACTAACTGCCAATTTAGTTTTCAGGTAGTATTTTGTACAATCATTTAAAATCATATGACTTTAATCTAGATAAATAGAATTTTATGAACGTTAATTCAGTTTTTACAGTAATCGGCATCATATAATAGTGAGGTTAGTAATTATTTAGTATTAATAATTGGGTCATATCTCAGTAATCATGAAAAATTAATGCTTTAAAAATAAAATTAATTGACATGTTGGTTGTCATGTTCTTCTATTAGCTAATTAAGTTCGATGACTACTGAATAAAACTGAAAGACCTTTACTTAGCCAATACACTAATTACCTATATATGACTAAATACTACAATGACTTCCACAAACAATGAATATTGTGTTACTTAATTACCTATGAAATTATTCGATAGATTTCAAAACTTAGATGGTAGGCTAGAAAAACTAGCCAGATGAAGTTGTATCATTCTTAATCAAATACATGAATATGTACATAAGCGGTTAAACCATAATACACTAAAAATAAGAAATAATAATCAGTATCAAACTAGGTCATTTATGATACGTAAGTAAGGAACAACTATGTAATTGAATTGATGTGTTTTTATGAAAATTGATATTAGGTTTATTTGATTGAATATGATAAAACAGCTGTCCATTTCTCCTTGGTTTTCATTGGTATCCTACCAACATCAATCTATGACGAATCCAATCAATTAAACTTAATATCTATTATTGATGGGTACCCATTTCAAATAATAACTTGCTTATCATTTAAATTAGCCTTTTTGTTTACAAATCTTTTATTCATTTACTAAGCGGATACATCATAACTAAGTTGATCACTCCGCTTGCCAGCCACAGTCCAAATCAAGCAATCCTTGTGAATAATCTCTATATCACTCCGCTCAGGATGCACAGATGGCAACGGAGACTGATCAATTTTAGTCCCTGATAAATCAGACCGAAGATCCAAATACATTCAAATTTCATCAATAAGTTGCACTAAATGGGTCCTAGATATTCTGTTAACTTTTGGAAACTTTCACTTTAAATGAACTTTACAATTTTATTGTTGATAATTCCAACATTTTTACTAAAGACAATTAAATAAGAAATAGGAAGAACTAAAACAAACTAAACAAACTAAAACAAGAAAGGAGGGCCTTGTTATTAATTCAACTTGAACTATCTATCCAAAGCAACTATGATTAGATGGTTTAAAATTTCACGCATAATAAACTCATATATGCATAAACTATCGCCATTCTCCTAACTTCACACATGAGACCTAGAGAGGCGAAAATTTCTTATCGCTCACTACTAAAGAAAGTTTACACTTTTGAAGTCGTTCCGATTGACGATGAAAGCTCATTTAGCATACAAAATCCAATTTACTCAGAACTTGACTACTATTTTTTAACTAATAACAAAATCGAATGCAAGAATAGTGTCTAATTGATTTGAAACTGACTATGATTTGCATTTAATGTTAAACAGTAACGGACTGCTATACAGAAATTACTGTTCTTGCATAATTATTATTTTTGTTTAGTGACAATCGAATAAATCCAGAAGGATCAGTGTTATTAAGTAAAGGCTTTTATGTGAATTCAACATTAACTTGCTTACGAGTAAGTTCTTATGTCTGAGATTTTATATTTAAAGAATATTTAATCTACATGTTAACGATAAGCATCTTCAGTATGCTTGAGTCATTCACAACTCTTATTTAAATTTACGTTAAACATAATTATCTAGGGAACAGGAGAAAGCTTTTGATTAACATGAAAACGAAGCTCACGTCTTTGGTTAGTTTACTGAATCTGTTTCTCAGAACAATAATGGAAATTTCATGAGTTCATCAGGTTTTAAAGAAAGTAAAATCTACGAATGACTAAATAGTTGTATCAGACTATTGAGCTAGTGTCTACTAGGCAGAACCAGCCGTATTGCTCAGTGTACAGATCTGGTTTGAGTTTACCTAGTTATTGTGACCAGTTGATGTTGACTGATATGACTAATCATCGGTTACAACTGATCGGTTTATTTAATCATCATTTTTATTATGTCCTAAATCCCGAAATTATTTCATACGTAATATTCAGTGAAGCAGTTCTTTTTCAAATTATATTAACATCCATCGACTATTTTTATAACCACTGATATTACTGTTACTTCTACCACTTTGTGTTTATCTTTCTGACCTAATGTGACAAGGAAACTTGAAAGGATGCATATGTTTTAGGTTCTTAACTGATGGTAATTGTCTGTATCAATAAGATATAAAGGAAAACAGAATAAAACCAGTTACGGGCATTAAGGTTAATGATTTTGAAGAGTTTAAAAGAGACAGTAATTTCGAAAATTCGAAAAGTGTCTGTCGACTACTGAAAAATAACTGATCAAAGATGTACATTCACAGTGCTTTGCGTTTAAAAATAGCTGTTCGTTTGTAAATAAAGAATCTAATTAAAAAAATCTGTGACGCATGTATCTAATCCACAATAACTTGCTAGTCTGCAATATGAACAGAGAAGGAATGATCTGTGTGCTTCTCAGAGCTGAAAATATCCCAATCGTGTACTATTCCGACCTTCAGTCAATAAACCAACAAAATGCAGCAACTGGTGGTTAACATGACAACAAACAAGTCTATGCTATGCAACATGTTGTGAAACCATTTAATATATGATGAAAATGCATAGAAATGCCAATCGACAGGTTACTGCTGTAGAGTATACATATATTATGACTTGTCATGCTTTCGGCTGTCGTGCACGATTATTCCTCTACTTCGATATACGTTAAGTAATTATTAGTAACATTGGATTACTCGTCGACCATCTTACACAATAACGATCCGTAAATAATGTAAAGTCCCTAACCGCTTTTAGTCTAAATATGGGCAATTCTAAGTGTTGTTGATACATATTCTTCACCAACGACTGAATACTGTAGACTTTTCTGAATACTACCAGTATATTAGTTGTTAGCCATCAGTCAAACCTTATGTCAAAAAACATTAATAATAATTTCATGTCTATATTCATAATCTTGTGAATAGTGGAAGTATGATGTTGATTTATTTTACTTTTCTATGATGTTAATAATTCTGTTTAATTGACAAGTCAATGTTTCTAAGAGTGATATAAACAATAATTCCTATCGATAAAGTTATCAATATTAAAGGAACATAGTGAAGTATAACATGAGTTCGTATCACTTATTCATTATTGTAAGTGAATGTATATGATAAAACTATAATTTCCAATAGTGTTAACGACAATAAAGAATCAAGAAATGTCAGAAGTGTAATTTGTAATGGAATTATATTCGTCATCACTAACCATAGGATAGAGTGCAGAAATACCTAAATTGTTACAACACTAACTTTCACTACACAATAATGCTTTCTACGGATTTCGTCTCAATGAGTACTAAACTGATATCAATCATTATTGGTCACTAGAATTGTCCTAACTTGTAAATTCAAGTCAACAAATAGACGTTGGTTGCCTGTTTTATTTAAATTAACCAATATTCAACTGTGTAAACATGTCCTACTTAACCTTCCTAGTGTACTTTTTCTTTCTTACATAATTGTAATTCGATATACATGTGAAACAGAGATTTCATGATGTTGCGAATTACTTACTGTAACAAACTTTATAATTGCCTAATGCCGCACAGATGGTTTCATCAACATATTGCTGTTTCATCATTCAATCAAATTTAAATGAACTTCATCAAACCAGTTGTCTTTTTAAGTCAAAAAAAACATTTTAGCATATCAACTCAAATAGATTAGTGATTTCCTAATTAATCTTTATACAGTTGAAAATAGTTAAAATAATCCATTTATTATTTTTCAGATGGCACGTAATCCAATGCAGACTGCTGGTTGTTATGCTATTTTAACAGGTATTCTGAAAAATCCTAACTCTGGATTAATGGAACTTGATTTACAGGTAATCCTAAACAATTTAAATTTACTAACGAATTTATGAAGTTGATTGATTTTGTACAGGAACCTTTACTTCCACAGAAAAATGACGCTGTTTTATGAAATTAGTGTAGATTGTTTCTGTAATCAGCAATTTATAATCATCAGTATTGTATCTGAAGCAGGAATGGCTGATATTATCAATTCTGTTATCAGCAGTGCTGTCTTACAGCTATCACCCAGCCTTGCCTTATCTATTGTTCAGACCTAGTAATTCGACTGATTTATCAAGAAGCCAACTAGTCACTCACACGCATGTCTTACAACAACAATAAACCAATAATATACAAGATATATACGTGTAAGACCTAGTCTTTGTCTGTCACACGATATTGACCAGTCACATGTCTTCTTCCAGAAATGTCAATCAGTTGTTGATATGACAATATCAGAGTCTATAATTGACTTTAGGTAAAGTTTTCAAGGTATGATATGAAAATTTCAGACAAACTGAGTTGAGTGTTTCTCATCATAGTTTGGATCGTTTTTTCAAAGAATTTATAAACATTTGCTTAGCAACATTCCAGATAATTAAAGCCAGAAATCTTTAGACACTAGGACTTTTTTTCGACACCATCACAATGAACCTGTCGAAACATTATATAAAATATGCTATGTAGATTAACTCCACACATTGCAAATATCACTGTTTTTGCAGCAGCTTACATAGACACAATTACATACAGTCTATCTCATACAAAATTGTTGTTCTAGACGTTAATCACAGAAGTATTCTAAAAATAATCAGGTGGATTACTAAAGCGAGTCACGGTTTGAGCACAACTAGGTTAAGTACAATTTGATATATATATATATATATATATATATATATATATATATATATATATATATATATATATATAAGTTTACAATAAAACTAGAGTTTAAAACCAGAGTTTAAAATATCTTTATGGAGGGGATTTTCATAAGTGAAAACAGTGATAATTATGTTCGCCTGTTTAAAGTTACTATAATTTTTTATAACTAAGTTACAAATGATCGTTGCTGAGTTTAAGTTTTATGCCCGGTGATATTAATAATTCACCTTTTGAATTGTTACTCTTGTTAGTGATTTGACGCTTGCAACTTCGAATAGTGCACATTTTAACTACGTCCGATATTCATTATGACTGACTAATTGATATTATCAGTTTGCATTAGTAAGAACAAGAAACAGTACTTTAAGGTCCTAAAAATCTCTGCATATTGAAAGTGAAATAACATAGGATTGTAGAACAACGTTTCTACTATACCGATATAAAAATCATCAAGAAATAAACGTAAATAAAATTAGTATTGAAATAATAATCAGATAGTAACAAGGTAACTTGTCTCATGTTAAAATATCACTTCAAATTTGTAATCAACAGTTCGACTAAATAGCCATTGAATCGAAATTACGTTTTTTTTAGAGAAATAATACATTACAGCATACATAATATAATGCAGGAATAAATTACACAATCGAAGTTATCTCTCAAGGTTTACGGTATTCACTCAATATGTAATATTCATAACTTTAGTCACCTTTATATAATGAATGGGCGTTAAACATTACACTGTAATCCTTATAAAAGATTTCATTTTTGAAGCCATGATTTTAACAATATTTGTTTTATATTCATTATGGTAGGCTATGGTACACTGTCACAATCATAAGTCAGTCAGTCAGTTACAACATAGAACTTGGTATATGCGTACATTAGTTCAAGTTGCCATGTCTCAATTAGCAGATAGAGATTAAACACATTCATAAAGACAGTTATAAATAACTCCAAATACTTCAAATAGGTTTTTCGATCAATACTACCCTGTGATATACAGCATTTACCTAATGTGTAAATATGAAATCGACCGAAAATACTAGATACAATACAGCGTTCACCAAAAAGTCGCAATTAGTTTCAGCAATTTTTTAGTCAATAACTTCTAAGTTATCGTCCCGGTGATTGTCAAAAAATATTAAGTTATATCTTTTAGTGAGTGATACTGATTTACCTTAGCTATCCTTCATAGTTTTATTATCTAAAAAACAACCTATAAAGTCCATTTCTTTCAATAATTTACATAAGAAATGACATCTGTACATAATTACATTAACTAACTGGGGAGAAATATCGATTTTCTTTTAATAGTTTCGTTATTTACTAACAGAATAACTAATTTAAGAGATTTGGTCAGTAATTGTGTTTGGTGAACAGATATCAGCCACTGTTTTCCTTAATCAGTTGTTTCTACCATAAATTCTGTCGAACACAGCAAATACTTATGATTAGTTTCTACACTATCCAGCATTTTAAGAAAAAAGTCTTTAAGTGTCATTGAAAGGAATGTTTTCTTGGAGAATGTGATAATTGTATTCTCTAAGACGTCAAGCCTAAACCTCTGAAAAAGTCCCAAAACATTTCATTAAGGAGCAGACTATTTATGTTGGCTCCGACGGTGACTTACTGGACAAAACTTTGAAAGAGTATCAAACCTCATTAATTAAGGAACTTTCTTGGCAGCAAATCTGAGAATCGTGTTTTTTAAAAGGCTTCTACGTAACACTGCCAAGTTACAGTATTCATTATTTGAAAACATATAAGACTTAAATGAATACATAAAGTTAGTTCACTGAACAATAAGACATACTTCATTTAATCATAGCATCTATGAAGTAATTAGCTAATTCATTGATATTGGAGTAATTAGCAATCAAAGTAGTATTGTTAAATTAACCATAAAGAATGAAACTCAATATTTCCATCTCATTAGGTTATGATTAAATAAATAGAATTTTTGAAAGTGGAATTAATAAATAAATCATTATTATATGCTAACTGCTGGATTCGAAGTAAGTTTGAAGAAAGCTAGAAACGATCAAGACTTGAAATCAGTTCATAAAGTCAAAGACTTTTGGTGCAGGCTTATTTGAAAGTAGTTCTCGTGTTAATTGGGTTTAATAATTGGAGACATTTAGTAACGGAACTAGTCCAGTCACATTTAATTTTTATTCTCATCTAAATTTTGAGTTGCAATATTATTTCGTACGTTTTATTTTCTAAATCCATCCCTATTTTGAATGGTACTATTCGGTGTTTATTCTCTTTTTTTACTGGAATCAGTACTGTCATTATTTTTACATTTTTACAATTTCGCTTATCAATTCTGTCTCATCTACTTAATATAGAATGTTAACTTCGATTAACGAATACACGATAGGACTAAACTATGATGTCCCTTCTAGATGATTCTGTAAGGGACCTTGACTTGTCATATTTCTGCTGGCATCTGATTACATCCATTTCAATTTTAAAACTTCAAGATACTGTCCTACGAAGTGTTGCCCTGTCTCAAAGATACGTTATAAACACAAATTCATTTATATTGGGAAGTATGCTCTATAGTACCGTTACGATTATTCCAACTGTGCACCGCGACCTTAAGACGTAGTGCCGAAAACTGATTGGTCTGGTACCATAGTTTAGTCCTACTATTCTAGACTTTTCTTCCAATGATTATGCTTAAATTTAGAAATAACGTAGTATATGCATCAATTCCCGAAAATCATGACTACCTACTGTTTTAACGAGTTAAACCTTGGCATAGAACAGATAATGAATGCATTCTAGTTTTAAGAAGACATTCAGTGTCTGTTGATTCATCAGAAAAATCATCTAATCAACAAAAAAGTAGAAATAACATATCTTAATATTTATTTGATGCTGCAGTTCCCAGGGTATAACTAGCCAATCGGACTTGTGCTACGACGATGACCTATTTGGAAATGATGATTGTCTAGCAAGATGCCTGAGTGACCAAATCTATCCCAGAGGTATGGCTAGAAAGAATAAGCACCAGAAAATAAGAACTAAGGCTTGGTCTTTGATTGAGTATAAAGCAATGGCTTTTATGTGTCATGTACTGGACCAAATAATTACACGGAATATGTAACATAACAAAAGGCTAAATTTAGGGAGTCGTGTACGAGTTTCAGGATAGAAGGATTCATTATATGATTACAATAATTTGGGAATCAAACATATATGATGACCCATAACGTGCCCAATAAAAGGCTCTTATTTGATGAATATAAGTATTACGGTTACTTAAAATTAAACGCAGCTTAACCGTAAGGATCGAATAAGCATGAAGAATAGACTCGATAGATAGTGAGTTCTAACCGTTTGCCACCATATAACAAATATTAAATTAAGATGGCTTTTGTGGAGATTGATATTTTTAATTGATTTAATACGTCATGTCATGATGTTGGCAGGTTGCTATTGGAAACTACGGCACTTGACAGCTGTTTCGTCCTGGTGTGGAACTCCTCAGCAGCTTCAGGTAGGCGAACACCCAACCCTCAATTAAAAATACCGATCTCTACAAAAAGTCACCTAAGTTCAACTATAATAATCAGCTCACTTTTGAATTACTTCAGGATGTCCCTAAAGCTCTAGTGGAAAGTCGTGACTGGTGGAGTCTAAACTTGTCGAGAGTGAGACAGTTATCATTAATTACAATGGATGATCGTCGCGCCATATTACAAGTTGATAAAAATGGAAATTCTACCATTCGATGCCTGCTAACCCAGTGGTTCAGAGGGTTTGGTGTTCGCCAACCTAAAGCCCCTGGGCCTGAGTGTGGGGTGCGCACTGCTAAATAGTCCTACACTAGGAAAAAAAACATCTCTCCAGTGCTCGCTAGTTTTCAGTGGTACCATATCAACAAGAATCTGAGACGCATTCAACCAATTAAAAATATTTAGTTAATTAATAATTTTTTTAAAAACTTATTTTTTAAACAGGATATAATAGTGAATCAGGACTTTCTTGAATTACAAGACTCGGCTAGAATTAAACTACCAAATTTATGTGTAAGATATGGACATACAACAACAGATAAAATGCGAGTACTATCACCACGTTTTAAAAGACCTGAATATACTCCAAAACAAATTTTAATTATTATGGGACATTCAACAAAACAAAGTTTAGCTGATTTATTACGTCCATTGGATACTGTCGGTGATAAAATTGTTAAAAGACAAGTATTTGTGAAAATATTAAATGTATGTGGATTTTTTTGTCTTGAACAAAATTAACTTTAACTGAAAGTTCTCTGAGTAAAGTTAGTAATCAGTAATGCTAGTCAATATTCTATAAGCATAACTTGTAACCTAAATAAACTATATGATTATGTAATGATAAGAATATTTGAATTCAACAATGAAGTAATTAGGATTCATTTTAAAGCTAAATCCAAATACTAACTGTTTAATGATGAGTGTAAAACTCAAACTGTTACGTCAGCACCTGATCAGCATCTATACTAAAAATGGTGAGTGAAATAGTTGAGTGCATTGATCACTTCACGTATATTAAAGGCCTGTTCAATCTTGATAAAAAGTGCCTGATTCTTTCAAGATTCCAGGTACATCTTCCTTAAAACTGAGAATTACCACGTAACTTATATTTATCATGGTTTCATACAGATTACCTTTAAATCAGCTAACATTAAAATATAGTGCATGGCGTGTGAAGTACCTTAGACTAGATCTATATTGGAACTCAGTCGACAGAATTAGATCAGCCCCGTACTTGATATGATATTCGTCAGCGTTTAGTGATAGGTCAATATAGAATTTTATGAAAACAAATTACATCGGTCTAACATTAAGTAATGAGTCTACATGTTAAAAGTTTAAGCTATGTGTTCAGCGCTTTATTTAGGCAGTCCATTTCGATACTTTATGTGGAAATCAAATATGAATAAAGTCATAAAGAAGTTCATCGTGAAAACAATGCTCTCATAATGTTCAGTGTTAAATGTTCAAACTGTGTAGTTTTTTTTCCCCGAGTGCTCTATAATCACTAGCTCTGAGATTCCTCCACAAATATTAGTGAAAAGTAGTAATCAGAAAAGTATAGCTATGTTGGGAGTGACGTAGGTCTTCACCAACAGTTCTGAATGATGTTGTGCTATTGATAGTAATAACCAGTGAATTATGACATTTTGCGACCTAAGTTTAAAATGCTTTGCGAAAGATTCATAGCTCATTAGTTCGAGGCTTGATGTGGTATAAATTAAACATATGAAGGCAAAGAGTTGTGCCACCTGGTTTCAAATGGCTCCATATTTCGTATCAATTATTAATATAGAACAACTATGTATATCATTTATATATGTAAGGTTTTATCTAAGTAGTCAAGATTCATTTATTGAGAAGTTTTGCTGCATTGGAATCTAAATGAATATTCATATGAACAATATCTGGTTAACAAATTGAAAACCACAATACAAGTAATATACAACAGTTATTTAAATTACATATTGTATAATACTTATTAATGAAAGATTTAAATAGTACGTACTATTAAAGAGACTTATACTATGACGTAATAATTATCCATTTCTCCTTGATTTCCAATGGTGTCTAATCCAGATCGTTCTCTGATGAATACTGACAACAAACTGAAATTTATTTCATTAAAACCAATTTATCTTATCGTTATGATAGTGTAAGTGAAACCATTATCGTGATAGTTACAAATCAAGATGAATATACCTTTTGAAATATGAACGATATTTAGTTGTTTTCAATTTTCATTGTTTAATTTCAGTCGTTTGTTAACTAAGACAACTTCATTCAATTTATAATCAAGATATCATTGATGCATTAAATAATTTTCAGAATAGATACTACTATTTTAGAAGTAATATATCTAAGTCATATTAAAATACATTTCATAAGACTAATTATTTAATTTATTTTTCATTTGAATAGATTTACATGATGGTAAGTTATTTTAATCTTTCAAAGTATTAACGTTTTTAGTTGGTTTAATTCGTCACAGATAGATGGTAGTAGGGTATCATTGAAAACCAGGGAGGATCGAGTAGCTGTTTCGTCCTAGTGTGGGACTTCTCAGCATTGCGCACCCTAGATTCCGCCCCTCCCCTCTCTACTAATGACAACGGATGATTGTCACGGTATATATCGGAAATTGATGGAAGTAGAAATTCTACCGTTGGATGCCAACCCAGTGGTGCATAGTTAGTTGATCTCCAACCTAAAGCCCATAGGTCGGAATCTAGGGTGTGTACTGCCGGGAAGTCCCACACTGGGACGGGACGGCTGTACAGTGCTCCTTGGTTCTCAATGGTACGTTGCTAACATCAATCTGTAACGAATTCGATCAACTAAACTTAATACCGATCCCCACAAACTATCTTAATTCAATTTGTAAAGTTGAATTATAGCTAGTAGTGGGAACCACGACACTCGTTTCTTTCGCTTTATGACTAGTGAATGCAAACTATTATAAATTAAAATCCGCTGAACAAATTGGTGTATATTCTAACTAAATAGCTTAGTGAAGAACACATTCACGTTTGAAGCAAAAATATTGAGTTCGAGCCTCAATGTAAACACCAACATTAGGATAGGGATACATCTAACTGACAGGCCTTAATTACGACAAAACGCTCATCGTTAGACCTCGCTTCTAAACAAAGATCATAGTAATTATTTTATTGATCGATGTTCTTTGACAAGTAAATGGGTTACATTAAAAATAGTACAATTTTCTCCATGATTACTTGAAGTAACTAAAATAAATTTATAAAGTCAATAGAATTTTCTAATGAGTGTATGTACTGAAATGAAATCTTTCGTCACTCTGTGACTGTTGTTAAGCTGTACCATAGTTTATAACATGCCACATTGAATCGTATTAATAGGCAGCAATATTTGTGAATTTCAGTTTTATTTTCGATAAATCAATTTTCTTCTAATTTCTTATATTTTTGTTGAAACCTACAAGACAACTTCAGTCCTGAATGGTTTAATGGTTAAGGTTTTCAAATTTCTAACCGCTAGTTCTCAGGTTAAAACTGTTAACTTAATTTTAGTCTAAACAAGCGAGTAGTATAATCGATCTTCAAACTTGGAGTCAAGTACATGAATCTGTGTAAAATGTGTTTAAATGTGTATATACAATCTGCTCAATTAATACGTTTGGTAAACTTAGGAAAGACTACCAGGAAATTCATTTAATGTTGAGGGGGCATTTTAGGGATAACGTATTGTTCAAGGTAATTCACTTTAGGTGGCTCGTGTTTTACTGTTGGTTGTGAAGACTTCAAGGATGATGTAAGATAGTCACTCATCGAAAACGTAGGATTTGGTACATAGGTCCAAGTTGCCACATCACATTGGCACCACGGGATCAATCCTACTAGGATAACACGACAATACAATATAACAGAGAGGAATAAAGCAATGTTTGTGAAAGAGTAACGAAACTCTAAATCTAGAAAACGATTATGAGTGAACACTCTTGCGCCACTGATGTCAATCTTATGCCGAGATGAAAATATCAAATGTGTGCGGTATTTCATGCTTTTATACTAACGATTCATAGTTTGGACTAATGTTAATGAACTTAGTAGAATAATCTGTAAATACGATTCGAGGGTGGTGTAAGCTAACTGAAATATCGCCAACTGAGGAACATGATTCCTGTAGTGCACAACAGAAGTAATATACTTTTATTGTCATAAACGGGTAGTTTTTCATGAAAAATTACTAATTAGCTGAAGCTGATAAGTCATCATGTGTACTAAATTTATAAAAGAAAACCATTAAGACAAAGTCGAAAACAGATAATTTCATTTGATTCACTAATGAAAAATAACAAAGTCGTGTATAAAAAATAGGATCAAACGGTTCAGGTTATCCACAACGTTTTCGTTGTTCACTAGTCACGTTATATCCAGCATTTTAGGATCATTTTTTCCATTCATTTAGTAGGTGTTACATCTTACAATCTTCACTTCATGAAATATTTCGTTGTATTGATGTTTCTTATCAGAAACTGTGGCGGAGCTTTAAAATTACCGTTACAAATTACACTAATATGTGATAATTCATCCACTGAACAAACGGAAAATTACTTACATTTCTAAATACAGTACACTGAACATTGGAAACGATGCACATCATCTTAGCCTGAACTAAAAAAGTGTTTTTAATCTTTATTCTTATGACAACTAAAAATAAGTTTTTGTTTAAGCTTTCAATGAATTTGGGTCTAATAATTTAATAAACAATCATTATTTCAGTCTGTAAGAAGGTGTTGTAGAGATTGTTGAATTTGAAGTTACTAATTTATTCGGGTTAGGCAGCCACTGAGAACCAGCAACAACTGGATACCTGTTTCGTCCAGTTATAGGACTCCACAGCGAGCCCATAACTGAACATGGATTTCAATGGTTTTCGAACCAGAGACAGTCCATAAGATAAAACTGCAGAAAAACTACTAGGATTATACATTTGAGCATATATTGCAACTTGTCTATTACACAGGTTAGATGGTACTAAGCTCTGTTTTGTTAAATGTTCCCATAGCATCAGCTACCGTTGATAAACTGTTACTCTTCTAGAATACAGTTAGTGGTAAATAGCATATTCACTATGTTACCAATAAACCAAGTCATTATAACTTTACGGGAAAAAAGCATTCTTGTAACACTAATATAAATGTGAAAGCTAGATAAACTTAAAAAAGCATGATATGTTTCTGAGGGAACCTCTGATTCTGGTTCTGTGCGTAATATCTCTGAACGCTGTGAAACGAAACCCAAGTGAAAAACCGCACTTAGTTGAAAATTAGTGTTGATAAGTATTGCCTACTCGTCTCATCTTCTGAATGCAAAGTCCTTGAACAAGATTGGCAAGATCTGCGAACACTTGCTTATTGTGAAGAGCCGTTGACAGAATTTGGAATACTCGTTTGTTTAGATAGCTGTATGCGTGTTGGTGGTGGCGTGACCGACTAGATCAACTTGCAAATAATGTAAGCCACAAATGTGACACCTACACTCGATGTTTATGAAACCTGGTCTTTGTGAACCGGAAATATTCGGGAACCGTTTGTTTGATCAATGATCATGAGACAGTGATTTCGACAGCTTAGATATTTTATTAATATTATCCTAGCAGCTTCTGCATAGACAACGCTAGGTAGGAAAACAGAAAGTAGTTTATCTACAACATGGTACTAATCTAGAAGTCAGCTGTATGCTAGTGACCTTTAGCGATTTTATTAGAACTTCTTGGTTGGGATCGTTGAGATGATAAAACTGCGTGACATAAACCAGAACGGAACAATGCCGTATATCTTTCTATATTCTTCACAGAAGTGAGACAGAGTCCCTTGGATTAAATAATTTCATGGCTATCTTTAACTGAATTGTATCTCCTAGTATTCACTGTTCTCGTTCACCGAAATATTTTGAAAAAATTCCCCTTGCATCCTCTATTTCTTCACAATATTAGCTTTGTGATGAATATTTTTTATGGTGCCTAATTATGGCAGGATTTATATCAACTAAGTAAATAGTAATTGATTGAACTCATCACAGATTGATGTTGGCAGCATACCACTAGAAACCGAATAGCACTGGCTAGCTTTTTCGTTTTAGTATGGAACTCCTCAACGGTGAGTACCCTAGATTCTATCCCAGGAGCTTCAGGTTGACGGACACCTAACCCTTTGCACCACTGGGGCGGCTGGCATTGAATGGTAAAATTCTTATCTCCATCGATTTGTGATATAACACGACGACCATCCATTGTCATTGGTTTCCAATGGTACCCTACCAACATCAATCTGTAGACAATTCAATCAACCGAACTTAACACAAATCTCCACATACCATCTCAATTCAAATAATTAGTAGCTAATTTACTAAGGCTTACAATATACAAGTGTTTCAGATAAAATTCAAAACCCCCTTTTTCAAAATCTTTTAGAGACTTGGAATCCACTTTACCGAAGAACAAATGAAACTATTGATGCAAGAATTAGATCCAAACAATCAAGAAGAGATCAACTTTACGTGAGTAAAAAAATACATGTTTAAAAGTATACAGCATACGGAAATAAGTAAATAAGATGTATTCATAATAATGGATACATAAAGAGTAAGTTGTTTACCCGAAAGCACAATATCTAGAAGGGAATTGATCGCGAACAGGGTAATCTAGAGTCCCGTCAGAGGTATAAGCGTGGTTATCACTTCCCGGTTGCTCACGACGTGTAAAGGCACTCCACCTTGAGTGCTAGAAAAGTAGATGAACTAGAGGTGGTTTCGATTACCCGAGAATGTGACCAGTGCTCAAGAGACAACTGCATTAGGCGGTCACACATGAATTTTCGAAAAGTGGTTTTTGTTATGTTAGCTCCCTACTTATTAAAACCTTACCGATGGGGATAGAATTCATGGAGGTGGGGATCGTACTTTTAAAACAGATCTCCTCTAACTCTGGCCTTCCTTTGTGGCAAAGCATCACTGTTATCATACTGGTCGTCTGAAGGAAATACTTTTCTACCGACACACCATTGTACAGATGACAACTACACCTTCTGACCTTAAGTGTGCTGTATCTCGTTTTACCGCTAGCCAACCAACCTGCCTAGCGTAGTAGGGCTTCAAGCAACGAGTATTTCAACATATATAGCTAAATTGGGATGTCACGGTAAGCAAACCTGACTACTACATCAAGGTAATAGCTGTGATATTAAAAATGCTTAAAATGTTATGAACACAACATAATATACAATGGATGCTTGTCCAGCTCAATTTCTTCGAAGTATAGTGCAAAGATCATTTTATGTAATCTGCCTTGAAATACATCGTCAACCTGACTTCAGTTGCATGTAAGTATGTAAATCAAACTCCTACATCAACCCCCCATAAGACGTATATGAAACTAATGTATTTTAATGAACTTAAATAACAGATCACAGTACAATGTAATCTAATTCATGATAACAAAGGGAAAACAAATGTATCAGCTGCACTGTAACTACGTCCGATGAAATAATAGTAATAAACCGGGCGTTTGCATAGACACACTCAGAACGTAATGGATTATGACCAGAATCGAATTGTAATTGAAATGAACTGAATATGAGAACTCAGAATATGCAAAAAAAAACTAAAATTAGCCCGACTAGTAATTATTATTACTATTACTATTATATGTAAATCCCACAACAGTGAATGGAATTGAAATAAGGTAACAATACAGTAATGTTATATGAATAACACCTGGTCAAAACTAAGCCGAAGTGAAAGGAATCAAAGTTTTTTGATTATATCAATTGCTAAAATAGCCCATAGGAATAGTACAGCATACATGCATAGGCGATCGTATGTATATAAAAATTTACGCAAATTATAATAGGAATACAAGCACAATAACCAAACAAATCGTGCTATCAATTACCATATGTTCATTTGTCTCTAAATGCAGATTACATGAGTAAAGGCTTGTGAAATTACCAAACACTCATGAGTGGCGTACGTTTAAAAACCACTGGACAACTATTATCTAGTATGGAACACTTAAGTAGTGTGCAAACACGGCACCGCTGGAAATGGAAATAATTACCTTCAGACAGTGAGGCCTAAAATAAAAGACCACTCAATTAACTCTTGATATAGGCATACTGTCATTTGACGGAGAGAGATTTATATACTCAACGTTGAGCAGCATTTTAGTTAAGGGCTAGTAATAACACTGTTAATACTGTGTCGATTCATTTCAGATTTACTTGTGAACCTACTTATATTCCTGAAGAAATTTTGATGGCGATTGTTTAATCTTTCGGTGACATTGAGTTTTGTCTATAGTGAAGCAGTCGTCACCAACAACACCGGATGATATCAATGTTATATGGTGATGCAATTTAATGCGGAAATCCGAACCATTGGAAACCAACCGAGTAGTCTGGTGGGTAAGAACTTGCCTTGAGACCTGAAGAACATAAGTTAGATCACTGGCGGAGTAGTTGTTACGTTTTGGTGTGGAGTTATATACTTGGATGAACCAGTTGTCCAGTATTTTAATAGTACTGCCACCGGGATTAACTCATGACGTGACGTATTCAAATAAACTCCACAAAAACCCTCCATAACAATTACTTATCACAGAACCTTTTGGAATACTCCATTGTGAGTACTAAGAATATCACCACTTCCTAATGATTTCTGGGTCTGCTCAACTGGTAATGTTCAGACATGTCAACAGTTATTGCCAATGGCATTGTCGAAATAAAACACAAATTTATAGAAGTGGAGGTCCTGACCCATACAAATGGCTAAGCGTTCGCCTTGAGACCTGAAGGCCCTAGGTTCGATATTCTATCGGAATTGAGGGTGAGCTCTGTTAGGAAGTAGTAGGACGAGACAGTTGTCCAGTGCTCCCTGGTTTCCAGTAGTACCTAGTCGATATCACTCTGTGACGAATACAAACAACTAAACTTAATAAGCATAACTTAAGGTTAAAATCAAAATCTGAATTCAACTGCATGATGAGAAGAACTATAATGAAATATTGAAATAGGCTTACATAAAAATGCTTTTTTGTATTTACTATGTATTTAGATCCAATTTCAAGTGTATGTTCGTGCACATGGCTTCAAGATACACTTTAAATGGAAGGGCTAATGATATTGCCCAGTCGCCCAAACTAGTCTAGGTAGAACGGGTTTCGCACACGCAGCTTAGTGGTCATAATTCGAACACTAATCTCCGAGCCACCGGTTCTTTATTCAGACAGACAGACAGATACAACGCAGAACTTCGTACGTACGTACATCAGTTCAGGTTGCCATACCACATCAGCACAGAGACGCGACTGTCAGTTCAAATCCAAGAGTGATAGCGATAGTAGAAGTATTAGCAGTAATGCAGAAAATTAGGGAGCGAAGATATGATTCGAAAAGTACAATTCAGTGAGATAAATTTGAGAGGAGAAAGATAGAGAATTCAGAAGGTTAGATTTTGAGAGAACACAAAGAGTGGATACACCTGCGCCATTGCGAACGATTCTGAGCCATGTCGTTCAAGGTCTCTAACCATTGGTGACTTTCGTCTCGCGGACCCCAACCACGCAGCCTACATCTACCAACATGACTCAGTCCACTTGTCAGTGACTTCATCGATTTCTGCCATGTTTTGGTTTGGCCGCCCCTAGCTTTCTTCCAACCTATTCCTACGCCGCAAAACATGGCTCGTCGACGCAGTCGGTAGTTAGACATGCGTAACACATGTCCCAACCACCTCAACTGATGAAGTTTCAATACCTCATCTATTGATTTGCCCTCCTTTCCTAGAACCCGTTTCCTAACGACAGCATTGCTCACTCGGTTGTCCCACGATACTCGAGCAATGTTTCGGAGACACCTATGATCGAAGACCAGTAACCTACGAATGTTCTCTACTCTTAACGGCCATGTTTCGCTCCCGTATAGTAGGACAGAGCGAACTACTGCACGGTACACTCGTCCTTTGGTTAGCAAGCGGATATCTCGCCTACGCCATAAGTGACGCAACTTGGCAAAAGCCAATCGATCTTTCTGTATCCGTGCTGAGATTTCGTCAGTCACCACGCTATCAGCACTGATGAGACTCCCCAGATACGTGAAGCGGTCTACACGCTCGACTACTTCACTCCCTATCACTAGTTCAGGTGCCGATGCAACCCAATTCTGAAGCAACATTTTGCATTTCAAGGGGAAAAACCGCATCCCCAACATGCTTGCATTGTTGCTCAGGGTAGTCAGAAGACTCTGCATTTTGTCAGCGCCTTCACCAAATAGGACTATGTCATCAGCATACTCTAAGTCAGTAAGAGAGGCTCCTGGTAGTAAGTCAACTCCTGAAAAGTCAGACGAAGATAAGGTTATATCTAAGAGCATGTCTATGACAAAATTAAACAAGAATGGGGAAAGCGGACATCCCTGACGGACACCACTTGAAGTGAGGAATTCCGATGACAGTTCGCCATAAGCTCTCACTCGACCTGTGGCTTTAGAGTAGAGAGCTTGTATAAGGTTAATGTACTTCTTTGGTACACCTTTCAATGACAGACACTGCCACAGAACCTCACGATCAACAGAGTCGAATGCCGCCTTTAGGTCCAGGAAGACAACTATTGTAGGACGCCTAAATGTGTGTCTGTGTTCCAGGACCTGTCGCAGTGTGAAGATGTGGTCTATACAGCCACGTCCAGGTCTGAATCCAGCCTGACTTTCTCTAGTCTGCTCTTCACGAGCTCTAGTTAGGCGTCTAAGTATAATCGAGGCTAACAATTTAGAAACTATATTAGTCAGACTGATTCCCCTGTGATTGTCACAAGAAGACTTTTGTCCTTTCTTATAAATTGGGACAATCAGGGATTCAGACCAGTCAGATGGTATTACGCCCAGTTCCCAGATTCTACCTAAGATTTCAGTCAATCTGGCTGCCAAAACTGGACCACCAACCTTAAAAATCTCAGGGGTAAGCCTATCAGGACCTGCTGTTCTACCTCGCTTCAGATTTCCTATAGCCTTCTCAACTTCATAAAGACTAGGAGGAGTTAAGTCGATTCGCCATTCAGGATGACTGGGGATCGTGGGCAACCGAAATGTGGCTGAAGGCCAGTTGAACTGATCCCTAAAGTGTTCTGCCCATCGGTCCAATCTCCTGGACTGAGAATGAATTATAATCCCATCCTTTTCCGAAATAGTCTCACTCACATTCGGATTCCTAATACCAGTTTCCTTGATATGTCGAAAAAGTTGCCTACTGTCGCCTATCGCCCCTGCCTTTTCCATCGTTTTTGCCTTCGCCACCCACCACTGTTCACGGTCGTTGCGTAGGCTTTTTATCAGCCTGCACTTAAGCTCACTTCGCTCTTCATTATGTTCAGAGCCAGGTGGGATGATTTTACGAGCATCCATCAGTTCGGTGGATGCTACTGAAATCCACGGCTTTATCCCAGCCTTATGACTTACCTTACTAGCAGATATCACTGCTGTTTCCACAGCCTTTTTGATATCATTCCAACCTGCTTCCGGATGGGAATCGCTTACACGGTCGCCTAACTATTTTTCTAGTTGTTCCTGAAATATATTCTTAGCTTTATTATCATTAAGTAGAACCCTAAGAGGCTTCATTGCAATGTCTTTCCTACGTCCAGTAAGCCTCAAACAAATACGCGCTCGCACTAAAGCATGATCTGAATCTAAACATGTGCCCCAGAACGAGCGACAGTCCTCTATCGAACCCCTCCATCGGTGGCTGATGGCAATGTGATCTAGTTGGGTCCAACGTTGAGACGATTTTGGGGGTCGCCAGATTTTCTTTATTGGTAATCGCAGTTATTGCTGCAGATTTTGTTTAATATGATTAGTTGACAAGGTAGTATGTAGATCACAAATGACTTCAGGAAAACGTTTATGACCTGCCTGAACGAATTACAGAGAGTTATATGTAGAGACCAATTATGACATTCATTATCACTTTTATTGATTTTTTCAGAGATTTTGAATTATGAAGATATCTCTAAAAAATTCCACTCTTGTTTTTGGGATTGGAAAGAACTCTGAAAACTGTGCATATTAGAAAACAAGATATTCAAAAGAAGCTTTATTTGTCTTTATTTTATGTTACCTTGACTTTTCTAGACTAAATATACATATAAGTGAAACGGTCAAGAAAAAACTAAGATTTCTTTATTGATTACCTGATGTACTATGATATAAAATAGCTGATAAAAATTACTACACATTTTAATAATGAATTCTCATACAATCGGCTTTATATATTACAGCCGTACTGAAATGCATCAGTAATAAAAAGAAATTGTATAAAGTTAAATAGCAGGTAGCTTGTATAATTAGTGCGACAGATAGTTAGTTTAATTACTGAACATTTACTGAATATTCCTAACCATTTTCACAGTAGTTACAATATTATGCGTATCAGGATAAGAAGCACGCTCTAGATTAAGAGCATATGCCATAGGAACATCTGCACCAGTCACTCGCAAAACGGGAGCATCTAAGTAGTGGAAGGTATCCGCTAAAAAGAATAACAAGATGTGCAAGAATTAATGTCTAATTTGTAATATTTCAATTCGTATTGCGCATTGAACGAAAATTAAGTACCTCAAATCTAGCTTCTTGAGTCAAATAAAGATATATACATAAAAATATCTATATTTGAATCGGCGACAGGATAATGGAGGAATAGACGATATGTCACTCTGTAATGACCGTTTTGTGAGTACGACTCTCAACATTGTTTTTCTGATTTGAAGATAGAATTTAAAAGCTAAAAATTTGAACTATTCCATCGCAGATTGGATACGTCCTTAAGATTACTCGACAGTTTCCTGCTACATCAAAAAAGGACGATGCTCAGAATTATTTTTTTCGCCATCTCATTTGTGTGCAACCTTGGACATTTTTTATTCCTAGATTTACATTATCTAGCACGCTGTAACTAATGTCAAATTAAATCGAATTTTAAATCCTACGAAGTCAATGAGTGATTTCATTTAGGAAGTTTCCACAATTATATCAGATATTCTCGAACCAATCATGATTTACTTAGTTTAAATACAAATGAAAACTGAAAGATGACATTGAAAAGATTTATCAGTATATATCTGTAAAATTTACACCAAGTCCAACTTAGACCCATAAATATTCATTATAGCCCAATAAAGTCTCAGTTTATCAACTTAATTAATGTAACTCATTTACCAAAAACAGACAGCGGATCATACCCTAGTTGTACCAGGGTTAGTGAGTGTAATGGATGATACTCATAAAGTCATCCATAAGTAGTAGATAGCGAAACGTGGAATTAAAGTGGAAACGGTAAACAACATACGTGGTGAGTGGCGAACTGATATAGAGCAAAGTCTGATCACAACACGTAGGAGAAATGAAGAAAACCAAGGGAAGCAGGCCTACAGCCAACATTGATCGAGGAACGCAAAGGACGTGCAAATAGATGATTAAAAGTAATGTATACATTATTTATGACGTTCTCTATTTTCACCAAGTATACGGATTACCTTGGTTAAGTCGACTTCTCACAACAGTATTCAATTGTCAAGACTAATTTAGGTAGGGTAGCGCTTGAACCGATGACCTGCTGGTTGAGGACTGAAATTAAACATGGTTACGATGTTTGACAAATGTGTTCTATTCAGTGTTTTAGGTCAATTAGTGGATGACTGTAGCATGCAAGGATGTAAATTTTTATCAGATTTTATTTCGAGCGTCTACAGTCATCCACAACTGTCTGATATGAACGGTCGGTGTAGCGGTAGCAGCATGCTAGGACAAAAATTCCTATTACCTTGAGTTAGAGCCTGAGATGAAATCTTTGAAAATTATGCTCAAATATGCAGTAGTCACTCGCTAAATAAAACAAAAACAACCAAAAATGTTGGATACAACATACATAGTGAACGTCTAAAACGGCCTGAAAAGTTTCAAACGTGGCTGAAGATTGAGCTGAGGTAATTACCACGTTGATGATCTAAGTTTCAATTATAGTGTCTAAGTACAAAGGAATAAATATATCAGTAATCACAGCAGATCGACAGTTTTCTTAGATCTTTCAGTTTCAGTTATTGATAAAGTTCATGGGTTTTGATACAGCGAGAAATTAAACTACGTTAAAGCAAATAAGTATTTTAAAATTCTGACACGAGCTTTAGATGAAATTACATGCTGCAATAAGCATTAAACTTACTCTCCATGACGCGAGCACATATTTCGGCGCCAATGCCACATACAGGCCAACCATTTTCTACGGTAACTAGATAATGTGTCTTTTTAACAGATTTAAATATCGTTTCTTCATCCATTGGGCGTAAAGAACGCAAATTGATTACCTATAATAAGAAGACAAGGATAGAATAGAGTATTAAAACGTTAAAGGTTACTTCACAAGTCAAACAATAGTAATACACAAACATCATGATGAAAGAGAGTATAAGTTGCCAAGAAAGTAGGACAACGAAATAAACATGGACAGGGCTTTTATGACAATTCATAATCCTGCATGCATCAAGTAAGAAATAATATATTCTGACTGTCAAAACTTATAGTCATAAAGACGAATTCCTTACTGTTTGAAAGTCAAAGATATAAATAATCCAACCAGAGCTTCACTTATAATCTTTCCAAATATATTGTAAGTTGGGATTAGTGGGAGACTAAGTGGCAGAGCAAAAGTTAATCATAATAGCGTAGGAAACATATAGTCCTGTATTTTCTGACAAATTTTGAACACTAAAATAACACTAATTTGTCTTTCAGTGTAGTCGAATTTACTTTATTCCTAAATTGTAAGCGACGTACTTCATCTTAAAACCAGTTCGAAAAAACGACTGATTGAAGAAATCCAGTCTGAGAATTATTCAAATAATAGCTTGATAAGCCCTTTAACAACTAATCAACGCAAAGATAACTAGATAGCTTTTGCATACCTCAGCACTGATACCCAATTTTGATAATTCTTCAGCAGCAGCAAGACAAGTACCCACACCTAAACTGTAACTAACGAGAGTAACGTCCTTCCCTATAATTGAAATATAAAAATAAACAATTAAATATGCAAAGTGCTGAACAGATTTATGCCAATATTATCTCTCTTTCTAATATTTCTCCATCACCACTTTTCACTGAGTTGACCATTTTTAGTTTTTAACCGAACGATGACGCTGACAAATATAAAGGCGATAAGATTGTCCCAACAACTGATTACAGTTATATCGCAGACTCTAACCAGGTAGTCTTCACCTACCTACACAGCTCAGGCCTCTAATCAACCACTTAATGGACTGATATTATATTTCGGTCTGGCTAATGCTAAAATCTTTCCAATCTACTCCTACGTCAGCCAGCATTGCACATCAAGGCAGACAGCTATTAGGCATATATAACAAGTATCTATATTGATAAAGATTCGTAGCTTGATCGACTGATTTATATTTTTCTAGATTTATTCGTCAAACCTCAGTACTATCCACTCGATCGCTACAAGATACGAGGGCAATGCTTCAAAGATAACTGTGATGAAAAATCTGCAGCCTACACTGATGTGGTATGGTAACTTAGTGAACACTGATTTTAAGTTCCACGACCATCACTGACTGTTATAAAGGTAATGCACAAATATTTCATACTTAGATTATTGTTATTTTCTCATTAAATCAAGGAAATTTATTAAAAAGTACTAATTGCTTTGATTATGTTTTGAGGGATATAAACGTGGACAGTTTCAGGAAATTGAGATTTCAGGGGATTTTAATCAAAACTACTAGTGAAGTTATTCCCAGAATATTAAACAAAACTTGAATTTGCATTTGATTTACATAACAGAAATATTAATCTGAAAGTCTTAAAAAGGTAAATACTACGAGTGCAGTCAGTGTTCACAATTCTTCAAAAACATGAAACAGCACAGAGTCGACGTTAAACTTGTCATATGTATTGCTGCAGTGTGGTAATTTCAACAAAGCAACATTCGCATGGTGTAGTTTTACATCCTTGTTCACGTTGTCTATTTTTGAAGCATGAAAGGGTGAAACTCCATTGTTTATAAGATAAAAGAACTAGGATCTAAAACATAAGTAAAGCTGTGGAGCGATACATGAATGATTCAGATAACCTGAATAGTTAAAGTGTAAACTGACAAATTTGCTAAATAAATATCGATTGCTAACCCTTTTTGAAAGAGTTATGTTAGTGATTCGTAATCACGTATAAACTAATAGTGAAAACCTGACGCCAAAAGAAGAAAATATTAGTAATAATAATATTTGTAAACAAGGTATACCTTCTCTCTCAATTTTAGCTTGCCCGACAGGAATCAAGAAGTCTGAAGACAGCGCTTCATCTGAAACGTCAAATGATTGCCCATATAATAACTCGCTCTCCAAATAAACCACTAAAATATAGGGACATAAATGGCAGAATAACAGTAGCTTTTAATACTAACTTTAGGAGAAGTGACATACGCTAACACTGATAAGATAAAAATTGTTAACTTTGTAGAACCATGTGCAAATTATTCGCAACACAATCGAATATCAATACATCGAACTCTCTGCTAAAGAATTCAAAAAGCATCCATTGTAGTTGCTGAACCTAGATAAAATGATTGAGTAACGAAAATTGGTCAGACTGATGCAATTCACGGCAGGACTAAAGGAAGGGGATGAGTAATTGACTCTCAGTTTGACCTTAGCACAAGCCAAACCAAAACTGGTCAATAAAAAGTGGTTTATGGTAGAATGATATTACTGTTAGAAAAAACTTCCAAAATGAGGTATTACTTAAACGTGTACAATAATTTCAAATGATTAATAAATGTTTCAAGATTATCTACGGGTTTTAAACATTTAAAATCAAAGTAACTTCTGCATAAATACTCATTCATGTAGCTGTAAAGCATTTTTCCACGAGTTCCTTCATATTTGTGAAGATAATTTTTTTAATCTAGACCACACAGCTTCTATGTTATTCGTGTGAATTCCTGTTGAGGGGTCCACATAGTGTTGGCTGTGAACGACGATCTGATGACTGTATCCAAGTCTTGATAGGCACTTGTATAACTTTAAATCATCAGTGTAAATTATCGTTGCTGGTTCGACATAGTTCCTAATAATTGGAATTAGGGTAGATTTCTTGCAGTTAGAAATCTTATCAAAATGTCCTTTTCAGTGATGTCGATCCCAAATGCCAAATACCTAATATAGGTTTTAATAACAAACTACCTACCTATACTGTATGAATGCTGTGTCCTTGATTATATTTGCACTTTTTCAAAACCGTTTCATTAATTATGACAATTTTACTAACACTTTCCACAGGTATTGGTGCTTTGACTGGTATCTCCAAGCATACATTTCTACAGTACTGATACCATTGAACAGGTGTAACTTCACTAACAATTGCCATAGCCCGCAGTGGCAGTTACAGGTGTCTCCAACAACCACTCCATTAGCAGAACCACTATCTGCTGGAAAGAAATTTTGGAACGCGTAAAAAATGAACCAAACCTAAGAGATTTCTTTGGCCAACATTTGTGACATCGAAACATCTGTTTGTCACGCTTCTCCAGGTATTCGTTCAGGTGCATAGATTTACTGCAGTCACAAACATGTTTTACGGAGTAAACCCTTCTGCTGTAAATAACTGACGATAACCTTTTCGCCGAAACCAGCCAGCATGCGATAAATCGTCAATATTGTCAACTAAACTGTGCGCAATGGCCTTGAGATGAAGAATCGCCATTTCATTGATTCATCCCTATTCTTCGGTCTTGCCCAATTTAAAAAGCTGTCACACAAGAGCCATGAGCCTTAAACCAGAATGCCGGACGCAGCACTTGGAAAATTAATTGAACGACTTTCTACCCTTAAATTTAATCAAAGGAAGGTAACCACCAGAAATATCTCTGACTATCAATATAGTTGACATACAATTTTTTCTAAACTTATAACATTCACCATATATGTTTGGAGATACGGTTATTCAATCTACCATTCTGGAGCATATAGACTATATAGATTAACGTGGTAAACAAGGCAAATTGTTTTATTGAAGCAGAAGTGAAACATGCACAGTCATATATGTACCTGGATCAGGATCACGTACGGCGGATTTTAGGAGACCTCGGGCATCTTCACAACTGTAAGGAGCCATAACTTTAAGGCCGGGACAACTGGCAAACCACGCACCATAATCCTGACTATGTTGAGCAGCAACTCCAGCTGAACACCCATTTGGCCCTCTGAATACAATCGGAACTGAGACCTAAGAAAATATAAGAAATAAGAGCAAAACATACTATTTTTAATTGTATTCGTTTGTCGAAAACCCGAAACTTTTAATTTATTTAACGGTATGAAACTGACCCTGTGTAGGAAGGTATGTGAAGACATTTTAATGGGTTGTTCGAAAATGAGGTGACAATAATTCCTAAATGACGCAATTTTTTAGCACGATCATAAACATTTTGACACTGAGGATTTCATTAACAATACACCGATGTTTGCGAATTGTTTTGGTCTAATGAAATTCAAATATTTCAATCACGATAGTCGCAAAATACTATACAAAACTAGGCATTTCAGAAATTTTCTCACTGAACTTTGAAATCACAGTTCCTCAATGCTAACATAGATTTACAAAGTGGCTTAAACTAAATATTCATAGCAATGCGTTCATAGAAAAGTTAACGGAAAACAACTGACTTAGTCAGACATACTACAGAATGATTAAGAATAGGAAATGAATCGGTTTAAAAGCGTGAATCGCAGGATTGTTATTCAATGACAGAAGTGGTTTGCTCATACTGTCAAGAGTCCAATCCTGTATGAGGGTCAAATACACTGTTTTTAAGTTGTGAACTAAGTTTAAAGAAAGTTGGATCCAGACTTCCAGTTGTTTTGCATAACATGCATGTATGAATGATCAGTATAGAACCTAGTACATATGTGCATCGGTTCAAGTTGTCATACCTCTAACGCACAGCAAAATTTATATCACATTAGTGGAAGTAAAGGTTACTTCAATGATAAAAACAATAAGGATAAAGAAGAGTGGACATACAGAATATGGTTCAGGGAGGAAGGAGACGGAGCGTGAAAAGAAAGTCACAAATAATTTTAAACTCACGATTTAAGGTATGACAATGAGTGGATACATCTGCGACATTGTGACCAATTCTGAGCCATGTCGCTCAGTGTTTCTAGCCACTGGTCAAGGTATTTGCGAGGACCCCAACCAGCTAGTCTGCAGCTACTGATACGACTGATACGACAAGACTGATGTCATGTTTTGGTTTGGCCGCCCCTAACTCTTACATCCTGCTTCTAAATCAGTCAACATCGAGCAACAAGACAGACGGTGGTTGGGCATACGGAACACGTCCCAACCACCTCAGTCAATGAAGATTCACAACTTAATGACTTATCAACCATCTTTGCTTACCGCCCGTCGTCTAACCTCGTTAGTACTTATTCAGTGATCCCAGTTAATGCAAGCGATGTTTCGAAGACATCAATGGTCGCGTACCAATAACCTACGAGTGTCGTTTACACTTAATGGCTACGTCTCACACCCCTACAATAAGACAGGACGAGGGGGGGAGAACGGATACCGAACATGCTTGGATTGGAGCTTACTGCTGTTAAAAGATTCCGCATCTTATCAGCGTCTTCGACAAACAGGATTATGTTATCTGCATATTCTAGGTCAATAAGTCGATCTCCTGGTAGATCGAATCCTGAAAAGTAGGAGGATGAGTGTAATTTCCAACAGTAAATCGATTATGGAATTAAACAAAAATGGAGAGTGGGCAGCCCTGACGGACACCACTTAAGGTTACAAGTTCGGATGACAATTCGCCATAAGCTTTGACACAATTAAGTGTTTGGGTAAAGAGCCTTAACAAGATTTACGTACTTCTGGGGTACGCCTTTCAATGAAAGACTGTCATAGAACTTCTCAGTGTACAGAGTCAAATGGTGCTTTCAAATCGAAAAATACCATTATCGGGTGCCGAAAAGTATATTTATGCTCTAAAACCTGACGGATGGTGAATATCTGGTCTAGACAACCGCGACCAGGTCTGAAACCAGCCTGGTTTTCTGCCATTTGAAGACTGCGAGTTGTAGTTAAACGTCTGATACCTATAGAAGCTAGTGTTTTAGACAGTATATTAGTCAAACTAATTTCTCTGTGGTTATCGCAGGAAGACTTTGATCCTTCGCATAACGTAAAACAGACAAAAGTGTCCATATCCTGTTCAATATAACTTGAACCGTAAAGTTAAGTAAAGGTGGCTATAATGGCCATGTGACTGATCACAATAATTCAGATTAGAACTTAATTATCTTATGCGTTTGCACAGCTTTTTAGAAATACTTCTTAAACCCTGTGGGTATCTAGGCACGGGACAGAACACATTACACCGCTAGGTTTCGTTTTCAACTGGCTCAACTTGCATAGAATATTATCAATTGTGCCACAGTTTGGCAGAAAAATGTCAACAAATAACAAGCTAAAAATAATTTAACAGGAAACTCAAGAGTAAGAAACAAGCACGCTGGACGAGGTTCAAGACAGAGTAAAGCAAATAAAGTATAAGACAAACTAAAGTAGATTACTGAATAAACAAATCAGTAAATGATGAATTTACTACTGTTGCACGGCGATGTAATGTGTAAAGCAATCATTCGCAATTTACGAAAAAAAAAAAAATAATGATAACTAGTAGACTTACTAATCCAGCGGACATGTATGCTGACTTAGCAGCAGAATTGATTATTTGGTCAATGGCCTGCATAGCAAAATTAAAGGTCATGAATTCGCATATCGGCTTCAGACCAGCCATAGCTGCTCCAACGGCTATCCCGGTAAATCCCATCTATGAAGTGCAAGTGGTATAAGTGTGGCAGTTAAGACTAAACCTCTGTTATAGGTGTGTCCATAACACGACTATCTCCAAACGTCTTCCAAAGACCTTTAGTGATCTATAAAAAACACAAAATGAAGTACTACTATACCATACTTTGTAGGCGCCATCGTACTGAGCAACTTCCTCACCTAAAATAATAACGTCTTTATCTCGTTCAAGTTCCTCCCGCATAGCTGAGTTGAGAGCATCCCTAACAGTCATTTTAGCAGTGTACACAGAACTCGTTGTCTTAATTGACCGACTACATAGCTGTGGTCGAAAATTCTAGTGAGTTGAGAATGGAACGGCTTAAACACTAACCTTAGTAAATGAAAAAAGACGTTGCGAAAAAGACATATGCAAGCTACGTTAGAATCAAGCGCCGGTGAGTGTGTAAGTGGAAGCTGTGAAATAACCTGGCAATCTGAATGGAGCCATATTTGTTCTTCAAGGTTTTGGAAAGTTGAAGGTCATCTGATCTAACATTTAATATTAAGTAGGGACTACCTTGTTCGCTGCAACTGTGCATCTCATATCTCTTTTAAACTGGTAAGTGTGATTCAGGTGGCGGGTCTCGTGTAGAGAATAATTTATTGGAGATAGGTTCACAGCAAACATAAGTGGTTAATGACCAATGAAGATCGTTAATTTCAAGACTTCAGTGGGGTGTTCCATAAGTCGTACAATGCAGAACTTAACTGATAGTTCTCTGCCAAAAATGCTACACCTTGATCCATTATCTCTTAGCTATCTCGAAAAGAATGCCAATGTTTATAAGCATTAACCAGGTCGAGTTTCGAAAATACGGTCACACTATTCATCGTGGCTGTTAGATCCATTATATGATCTGATTCATTTTCAGAAATTACTAATTTTTCAGGTTAAAATTTACGTGATTTTATGAGTACAAGCTAACCTGCAGTTGTGATGTGATGTGACATGCGGTGGTTTCGTCTCCGATACATTCAGCTCGTCAAATATCTACCAAAGATAAAGGATAATTAAACGCTTCAAACCAAGACTGCATAAGCTGCAACCTGAAGCAGTGGTTACACAAACGGATAGTTTAGTGTCACTGTCGACTAGCCTCTTTTCGCTAAGGTTCACATGCAAATCATAGTAGCACAGTATGTGGATGATTATGATAGATGTTTTAACCTCGGCGATGACGTAAATGCTGTGTAAAGGTTTTCACAAACCTGTAGCAACTTAGGCTGACTAGTTGAGAGTTGAATTCAAACCATAAGCATACGCCAAAACAATAAATCACAAGTATTCATTTACTCCTTTATTCTGCATACGGATTATATTTCCTATTATCTTATATTGAATGTTGAGAAGTATTGTGCGCTTGAATGACTAGGACTGTGCTTCACTGTCTCCTGTCCACGATGATAAAATAAGGACCTATTCCCTAATAGTCTGGTTTCTTCTGTCAAATAGAATGGGACGTACCAAGACGTTACAAACCCACGCACAGTCGAATATGAATTTCGTCAAACATAATAGTCTTTCTTCGCCAATTGCCTGTATATCGATGCACCTTCTCGTTGACATTCGGATAAAGTTGCAGGCTGAACGTTAACTTTTAAGCCAGCATTAACAAGATTGTGATCCTTCGCTATGACATCGTTGATGAGTAGGCAAACGTTTTCACCCGTCACGGTTGCCACTGATGTGTGCCGACGGAACAGTTTCCAGTCGTTTCAACAGTAGGTTTAAGGCTGATGAAACAGTAGGGCTCCGTACATTTTTAGTAGCTTCACCATAGGTGTTGTAGTGCTGATAATAGTTTGAATTTTCCGTTTGTAGCCATAGAGATGAAGTTCCTTCTCACGAAAGACTTATTTATAATAATAATAGGTTATTCTTAATCAGCACTTTGTACATGAGAGCATACCAGTTTACAGGCATGATCAGAATGATATAGCTTGTTTTCAGTGGGATAACGATAGAGTCACCGTTATGGAATTCACGCCATATGAAAATAATAATTAATTAAAAAGCCAGCGGTAACAAGGTTTGTAGTTTACAGTATTAGAGTACTAGAGGTGTATTTTGTATTGCGGGGCACTTCCGACAATCAACTGCTCGCGTTTTTCGTCTGTGGAGCTGTAACCCCAGAAAATAGCTGATTTAGCATAATGAACTATAGGGACTACCTAGAAACGGGATTAGGCTGAGAATTTTAAATTTGGTTAAGAGAGCCAATCTATGTGTGTTGGTCTTCAACTGTAAGTTATTGATGCATTAATAGCGTTCCTAGCCAGTGCTTGGAGTAAATTGCTCAAAGGAGACTAATTCCTTACGAGAGCAGACCACAAACTCGGGGCGCAGTGACATAGAAGAACATATAAAATAAAACAAAATAATGAATTTAAATAGTGGTGACGAAATAATCAGTTTTAAACAAGAATCTTTTCTGGTGAAGCAAAACATTATGGACGAACTTGCTCAACTATCAATGACCTTGAAGCACTTTTTAATTAATGAGAATGCCGTGGTAGATAAAATCACTATTTATTAAGAAACCGATGAAATCTTTAAAAAAAGTCGCAGAGTATACATTATTTTTATATGATTTATAAACTTTTGAAGGTTTGAAATGGGTTCATTGATTTCGAATTCATAATATGAGCGATATAGGAACTTATCCATACGGCTGCATATCATGTTGTTTCTAGAACTTTTATAAGGTCTAAGAAACTCCTTTAGACGTGACCAGTATCCTTCGATGTTTTGTATGTGAAGTCCAGGACTCAGGTCTACAAAGTATCTTTCATGAACTACGTTACAGTGAACATATCCAAGTCTACGAAGAGACCGATAAGCTCTTCAGTCGTCAGTATAAATTGTTGATCCTGGTAGGACGTATATCTGGATTATTGGTATCAGTGTCCTTGCAGTCCGATCTGAGACATACTGCGAACGTCCCTTTCCAAATGTTCGGTCGTAAATACCAAGAACCTACCAGTAAGATTAAAGTAATTGGTACTTATCCATTCCGTTTTCAGATTTCTGCCTCGATTATACTTTCTCTTCCTAAACCCTGTTTCATCTATTTCGACAATTTTTCCAACGCCTTCTAGAGACAGATTTAAAAGTAGCAGCATTTCTGAGGAGATGTCTCTACAGTGCTGATACCATTGCAATGATGATAATTCGCTAACGCTTATAAGGGACGCTGCCAGAGTAACAGGAAACTGCATAACCCATAATACGGCTAACATGTAGGTTTGCTTAAGTCTCAGTCTAGAGTGGCTAAAGAAAATGCGTTCTTATTGATTTCCTTCGCCAGCAACCACTACAACGAGAGGTGACTCCATCTTGCGTATCTACGGTTGGTATTTGGGCCATATTTAGTCCACAATCACAAATCAACTCTGTACGAAGTAATCCGACAGCTTGAAGATTAGTAATAATAACATTCTAATAGAAAATTTAATTAACCAATCCAACGTTAGTATTTTCAACCAGACAAATGACCTTGAAGAATTACTATGATTCTCACTGGCTCTCTCAAGTTTTCTCCGACGAAGTTTAGTTTCATCTCTTTTTTTACTACAGAGTATATGTTTGTAGTGTTCACAGTTTTAGAACCCTAATAAGGCATTACTGATTGATTCGATGTTAAGTAGTAAGTCATCGAAGATTTGGTACAAATCTTTAGATTCTAGACATGGGGTGATCAGTCGTTCGAAACGTAGGATAGAATTATTAGTGCGAATATCTTGTGGTAATTTATTCCAGTTTGCTGTAGAATACGATTAAGAACTTAAAGCGATATTGTGTTTGGTACTTATTGATATATAATGTTGCCTCTTAGTTCCGATTACTGTATCTAGGCCTTTGGTTCCACGATGAAGAGAAAGCCGAGTATGATATTCCGTTGACTATTTTATAGAATATTAAGTTATGTTGTAGTCGGTGACGACACAGGGGTTGTAAAGAGAGTGTTGTACATCTAGTCGTGCAGTTCATGTTACTGTTAGTTCCCACAATTCGATGTGTGAAATTTCTTTGTACACATTCTACACGTATCCAATCTATGCTAATCATGCTTGAAAGAAATGAGCAGTACTTGAGTATAGGTCTTACACTTATCTTAAACAAAGTTAGTTTAGCCTCCATTGTATGGAAGCTTTTAAGAAAAACACCTGTTAATCTTCTAGTTTTGGAGATTATAGAGGAGGCGTGTTCCGTGAACTTTAAGTTACCATAATATTTAATACCCAAGTCGCTTGATGATCTCAGTATTTGACCTTGGACCCATTCAGATAAAACATGAACTAGGGGTCATTTTTGCTTGTGTGCATGACTCCACATTTACTGTTGTTAAGTAGTAGTTACCCCTTTTGGCTTCAGGCAGTTAGGCTATCTAGGTCTATTTAAATTAGTGTCATACATTCTAAAGGATCCGGTTTCAAGCTATATACTATCTTAAGATCGTTCGCATATAAATACGTTTGGTCATGTTTTATAACGCTATTTATATAATTTATGTAAATGAACAATAAGGGACCAGGTACATTTCCCTGTATAACGCCACTGGTAATTGGTTTAGGTGTTGATAGACTGTCATTAAACCCCACTGTTTGTTTTCTTCCAAGAAAGATGCAAACCACGAATGAAATGGGTCTTTAAACCCGTATGACTTTAGTTTAATGAGGGGTCACTTTTGAGAGATTTTGTCAAAAGCTTTACTGAAGTTGAGAAACAAACTGGACACTAGAAGCCCTTTGCCCCATTGTGTAGTAATGTCATCTAGATAGTCTAACAAGCATGTATCGCTGCAGTATCTAGAGTATCGAGTTATTTACCTGCTACCTAATTCATTAAACTATAGTAAATTTTAGTTCTACATTAGCGATAATATCCCAAATTTAATTTTAGCCATTCGTTTTCTCATCTGATATACGTCATCTTAGTGCGACATTTGGAATATGCTGGTATAATTATAACAATATGCCGTGAAGTTGCAGTTCAGTGTAATCGGGAAAATAACTCTTAGAAAATGTACCTTCGATCCTGAAGAAACTAGTACTTACTGACTGGTTAGATTTCATATCATAAGTCTTCAGCCTACGACCGTTATGAGTTACTCGGGATGAGGCCTATTGCTCACAAAATGTCAGTATACTTTTTCGGAAAATTTTATTCTTATTTTAATGTCGATATCCCAAAGACTAGAAGGCACCTGTACCTGTTAGTTTGTTTCTGGGCAAAATACATCAAATAATAACCAACGCCACGTGAGATCGTTTGAACTAAGCACTTATACTTTACGTTTACAGCGTAATCAAACACTGTAATACCCGTTACGATTCAATTAGTTAGTGACCCAGTAGTGGAACTTTTCTATGATAACATAAACGAACAGCTAACTGAAATTACCAATCAAATTAACCACTGACAATTGTTATGTATGAGACGTTGGGGGGTAATCATGGATAAACGGACAGTCCATCAGCTCAATATAATTTTTCTACATTTGAATTTGGTCTACTGTGACTTATCTGATCCCCTAAACATATCACCTTCTTAGGATCTAACGTGTTATTTCATCTTTCACGCACAAACCATATGTTTAAAGTGAATTGAACGATATTCTTTCAAAAAGACTAGCACTCAAAACTAAACATAGTCACGGCTTGTGGAAAAGCGACTAGGGCTCAAACAACAATTTATTTAGAAAAATTAATTTACAGATATATTAAAAATTATCTAAAAAGTTACTTTAGTTTCTTTTTTTTTCTAAAATCGATTGCATACAGGACAAAGGAAATAAGATATTACGTGAGACCTGTAACACTTGTGTTAAGCGTTTTAACAGCATTAATCAACATTTTAATCTCCAAAGTCTCTTTGCGAAGTTCCTCTGATATTGTTTTCCACTGATCTTCGTCGATGTTTTCTACAGTTTTAGAAGGGACGCCAGGAAGAGGGTTACGTACTGATGACTTATCTGTTTTTTTACGTAGTAATATTTGTCTTTCTAATTTGTCACGGCGACTTTGGAGATTCGATAGCCATTGTCGAAGCCCCTTATGCAAGCGATCACGAATTACAACAACTTCGCTACGCATAGCGATTTCAGCTCTGGTGGGACCCTCGCCTAAAGCTAAGCATAGAGTTAAGTTACAATTATATTAGTCAAAATTATTAGGGAATGTTTACGGACTGAAATGTAATAAGGACAACTAGAAGGTAACTTAACTCAATAAGAACATAAGATATTTCATTTCATACAAACATTTCTAAATTTCACCCAACAGTTAATTACATGAACCGATACGAGTGGATTAGTGTTTTGATTTGTATTAATTGTCCTACGTCTTTGTTTAGAAAACCAGAAAGTTGCTCAAGAGATTCAAGAATCTTGAAACCAAGTGATATCTTTTTATGAAGGTAGATAACTGTTTCACTATTTAAAGGCACTTCAACTGGTAAAATACTTGTGATACCACACATTGAGCTTCAATTAAAGCGACTATTCACAATCAATCTTATGATATAATAAAAACAAGAGGTAAATAGGCCATAATGCCATTTAAGTCACAAGTGACAGAGATGGGTTCTCTTAGATGCGTTTCTGGGCCCTGGTAATTCAGTGCCTTTCTCTGACATTGAATAAAGAAATATTACGATTCATTTATATAAACGTCAGGATCAATAAAATAAAGCATATTGATATTCGTAATATAGAGCGTTACAATCAATTCGATACGGTTATTTGCTTAAGTAGGTTTTATTTTACGCTTCGCCAAAACTTAGCAAGTTGTTAGACAACAAATCCTTTGGATGCTGCCATTGTTTAGCAAGAAGTGTATTACTGTCTTAAAAATCTTGTGGTTGCATTTACACTTAAGTCATTTTACCAAATAAGTCAACAAGGACAATACGAAAACATTTTACTAATTAAAAAAAAGTATCTATATAATTTCAGTTTTAATTATCTTACAAATTTGGAAGTAAATGTGAATCGCCCAAATATAAGTCAGCAGAGTTCTCAGAGTGAACATAGCAAGAAGTGGAGACAGCCTATAAAGTCACCGACTCTCGAACTGAGACGAGCTACCAGTTTGAAACTTGTAATATAGTCGTGGTCAATAGTTGGGAGCCTTAGGCGACATGGCTCAAGAATGATCACAGTGGCATAGTTGTTACGTTCTGAGCTTCTGAAATCTCATAATTTTACACAGTTAGCTCAGGTTCCAAACATGCTTCCTGTATGTTTGGTATATTTTATTAATACTATCATTATTTTAAACATTCATACAAACATGTCATTTGCATCTTGCTGTTTTGATGGTGTACCAACTTGAACTGATGTACTAGTGTGCTAGATAATACGCTCCTGGTAACTAAATGATTTAATCAGGGCGTTTGTCAAATATTATGTCCAATTTGTTAATGATATAAGGTTGAAAAATATTTACTTACCAGCTAAACGACTTGTCAAATTAGCCATACGCTTGTCCAACATAATTTGACGTTCCGTGACTATAGACTGACGTTTCGCCAATTCCTCAGCTTTAGATTGTAGAATCTGACGTTCGGATGTCAGTTTCATGGCCTCAGAATGTTGGGTCGAAATTATACCTTGTAGTCGTGCTGAGTAGTGCTCAATAATTGAGCGAGCTTTCATCAATCGATCTAGGGGTCCTTTACGCAATGCATCGGAAACCTAATTAGAAATATTTTAAAGATGTCAGGTAAACTATTTTCTGTTAATAAAAGTCCTCAACATGACAACATTTTTGCAATAAGATTAAGACATGATGAAAATTTCGCACAATTAATAAATGGACGTCATAAAATTTTGCAGTTGAACTGTAATTTTGAGCAATATTCTGATCCAACTATGCTACAAAACGATTAATCAAATAATGTGCATTCAAGAATATTTCAGTGTCATTGATCAATAAGTAGCAATCAGCGTTATGTTCGCCTAGTCAAATTGTAGCACTAGTTTAAATAATTTGGCATCACTTTTGTTGTGTTTTGGAGGTAGTTGACTAGAAGAAATCCAAATAAAAACCATCTTGGCATAGGTTTCGTGTAATTCGGCACTCGTCAGGTGAGAACGTCTGCACTACTGAGGAAACTGATACTCCCTGTGGGATTTGTACACGCATTACTGAGGTTTGTAACCTGAGACTTTACGACTGAATTATTTGGAATCATTCAAGTTATGTACGCAAAGACAGTACTACAAAACAACAAACTGTGAGTTTCACAAAAATAAAACTATAAGTTATAAAGTGCATCATTCAGTACTCAGCATTTGAACCGTAAAATCCACATATTTACCTTAATAAAAAACTGAACTAATTGTTGCTGAGTAAGATTAGGCTGTAAATTCAATGCTGTTATCACTGGAAAGTGCGAATCATCTTCAGATAATATTTGTTTTATTTGAGATGTGAGATGTGAACGGAAAGTTAAATCACAGGAGTCATACTGATTAGTAGTTCTGTTTCATTAAAAACACAAAAAGAAAATTTAAGACAATGTATCATTTAACATTGTACATAGCATAGTACATTACATAAAGTAAATAAACACAAACAAAAACACTTCCCTAGCTTATGTCAGCTGGTATTGGAAACAATTTTCAAAAGATTTCACAGTAATGTTACATATGCTTTGAAGTATGAGGAAGCAGAGTGGTGAACTAGTAGACTATGGTACATATATTTCTTAACCTTCTATATCAGCAGGTAGATAGTATTGCTAATCCATGCACGAACGATATGACTCACTTAGAGACATGGTCTCGACAGTTGCTGCTACCTTGATGTGGTGATCGGACTTAGCCTATCACGATGACCTAACCGGGCTATACCGGGGTATACTGGCTGGAACATTCGTTCCTTAAGGTCTTACAATACCAGGCAGCTATGTTAAAGAGCGGTGAGAATAAAAGCAGTTAAACTAGGTTCCGAAGGTGAAGTAGTGCTGCTGATTGAACAGAGGTGTGATAGAAGCAAGGTGTTTCTCTAAGACAACCAGTATAATAGCGATGCTGCCTTCCCTACAAAAGAAGGGTGGGGTTAGAAAAGGTCGACCCTGAAATTGTACACCTCACCTTACGCATAGATTTCCATCTCCGGCAGTAAGGCCTTAACAAGTAAGGAGCTAACGCAACTAAAATCTCTCTCAAGAAGGTTGTGTGTGACCGGCCTCAAGCAACTGCTCCTTGGGTTATGTGGTCACGCTTCTAGGTCTTTAAAGCCAGCCTAAACCCAATTTGCTTTACAGGCACAACAAGAAGAACCATTCTACTGTGTGGAAAAAGAGGAAGTAATAACCATCCTCACACTTCTAACAGTCCTCACCCAACTCCTCAGGAGCTAGTCTCCTTCCAAGAAACTTACTCAGTCGACTAATTATACGAAGACGAAATTACCCTGTCTAGTGAGAACGCTGACGTGCAAGCATATTCAGGGATGCATTTCTCGCCTTCCAAATGAAAAATATTACTTCAGGACGGGTTTGAATTGTTGCCTAGATTAGTCGTAGGAGTAAAATAATTGAGTGCGTTGGCCTACTTCATTCATATCAGAAGTTTTACCACGCTTAATGGGTCGGTGCCTGATGAAATCTTAGTACAAATTCATAAAACTCACCTGGTTTTAACCAACTTACATTACTTATGGCGTAGGCCAGATATTCATCTACCAATGAAAGGTTGAGTGTACTGAGCAGCAGTTCCGCTGCTCAGAAACCACAGGCAAAGCAATACTATACTGTTCTAATAAACTTCTACTATGCAGCTGAGTAAGATAAAAGTGATTTAATTCATTAAGTAAGCTGTGCACTCGCCCGTGAGCCACACTGCACAGTGAGGAGGAAATTTACCTACACTGGAGTGCCTAATGAAGTACATGCAAAAGGATTCAAACCTGAGACCTAATAGTAAGAGTCTAACAGGTTAATCATTAAGTCAGTTTCACCTCTACCCCCGCTACAAGTGAAACGCCTGATTGTTAAAAAATTGTCTGCTAATACAACTGATGTCAGTTATAGCCATGATGAATAAATTATAATGTTAGTATACATTTTACCAGTAACAAAGCCTTACAACAAATCAAATAATCCTATTTGATCAAAACCTATCAACAAAATCAAGTAACAGTGAAAATACATAAGTTTACTTACTCTGAATCTGACCTAATGTAACGTTGTTGTTTCATAGCATGAATAACAGGCTTCCGTGTTAGATTTATAAGTTGCACTAAATATGAGTGATCAGTTACATTATCAGTTAAATCCACTGATTGGACTGGTGCACGAATAAATAAAAGTGTGACACCTTTAGATGACCGCGCAGTAACTGGTTTATTTACAATTTGGGATTTTGGTTCGTTATTTAAGAAAATATTACTTGATAATTCCATAAAACCAGCAAGTCTAAATTTTCCTTCTTGATCGTTATCATTGATTTTGTTGGGGCTTGAGACAGTGATTTGACCACAGACAATGTGTTTCACACACGACTGCCAGTCTCGAATGGCTGGCATAGAAAAAAAATTAGAAAATCTCGAAGGAAAATAAATCATAAGAGATATCAATGAAGTGTTATGACCTTTAAAAAAGCTACAAATGAATGACACAAACGTTAGTAACTAAGATTTTATCAGTAAATAGTTGATTGTAATTATATATCGTAGGCTTGTATGAAAAAGTTATTGATTGGTTAATTTCATGCATAAACCGATTATACTTTAAATCGGAGAGCATAATGCAACCCTTGAATCTTCTTTGAAACTGAGCTGAGTAACATTAAGTTATTATAATGAGAAAATGGTCGTTTAGCTAAGGTTTATCGACTAAAATTATTATAAAATTCATTCACTGCGTCAAGACAGCGAAATTAATCTCTGATTTCCTCCATAAGTGTTTGCTCAGTCTGATATACAACACCTAAATCCGTTCACAAATACAACCCATGTGGTACACAAACATATGTATAAGCATCGAAAGTAGATCAACAGTTTATGACTGCATAGATTGATACTATGTCCTAACTGACTTCTGATCTACTTTCATACCACTCAGACTCTTACATCAGCGTAGGAGACAGTTAGTAGGATTAATATAATGAATGGAACTAGCTAACATCTCTTGTTGCATAAACAGAACTGTATAAATGCAGAATTGTTTTAACAATATATGATTACCTTCAACAGTAGAAGATTTGTTAGAATCACCCAACAATTGATTGCCGAATTCACTGCACCATAATGAAAGATTTTCAATCCATGATAAACTAACAAGGTGTATACCCATAGGATGAATTGCATAATAACCTTGATGTAGATATTTCACACCGAGAAGTCTATTTTTAACAAAAGAAGAGCTATCCATTGAACGACTACTATTATATTCAATATTGTCTAAAAAGTTTAAGTCTGCCGGTTCCAGTGACAATGAAGGGGGACTCCAGTGATCGTATCCAGGATAATTTGATGAATTAAGCATACTGTCACCTGAATTATAGTGTTGTATATCACTATGTTCAGAGGATATTTTGTCGTGGCGACTAAACTGTCCTATTACAAGGAGTCAGATCAAGATCCACAATATCAACGAGACAGAGTAAAACTGAAGGGTTGGCAATTTTGTTCTCTGAAGGGTTAAAAAAAAATTTTTTTTTAATGAGAATTATAAATTGGACAAAGTGGAAAACATATTAAATCACACAGAAACTTTAATGTAGAATTTTGAAGAATTTTTATATTAAGAAAAGTAAAGTGATATAATACACATGAAAAAACACCAAGTAACTGATTCAAGTGGCGCAACGTTAGCTAGTGAAGAAGTAGACTCGTAAGAATCAAGGAGCCGCTAAATTAAAACGTAGCGTGAATCTGTGATGACATTTACTGTTGGTATGAGCCATGCTTATAGGTGCAGAATATATAGTTAGCGTTCGTGCACATATCGTGAAAATTGGATTGAGAGATTGCATAACATGGTTATATATATATATATATATATATATATATATATATATATATGAAGTAATATTAAAACTCAAGATTTGGAGCAAGATTGAGAATAATTGAAGATTTTGAACAGTGACGGTTTTAGCGTAGTATCATTAGAAGTCTCTAAATATAAATTACGACGACCTCGTGAAACTCTAGTTCGTAAATATGCTCGGGTCAGTCAGTAACTTTAGGGATTTGGTATGGTTGTTTCTAGATTATTTAGCTAATATGTACAACATTGTAAGTCGAGGTAGGCGACGGTTAAGGATGAGTAGCGAATGACCTGTATACTTTAGTCAAGAAAATTTTATAGTTGCTTAAGTAAATTCTCTCTTTCTAAGTGGTGCCCAACGTGTAACATCATCATTATTTACCATGAAGTTCCAATATATGCAACCAGTGCCGTAGAAAGATATATGTTCAAATACTAGCAAGAAGTGCATACGTTTAACCTATCTATCATACCTTCACCAGCCCATAATAACAGTGTAAGAACTACGTGTGGAATTTTTAAATACTTTACTCAAAAAGTAGGAAGAATTTTAGTTTACGAATAAAGCCAATTACCCTAGACAATTGCCAATAGACGAATGAACTATAGCTAGACAAGTCGATGTTTCCCTTCATACATCATCAAGTTGGATCCAATCACATGAATACAGTTCTTATAAATACTAATGAGAAAAGAAATATGTTGACTTTCAAAATGACATCGAAACTTAGAATGGATATTAACACCAAGAAACTTTACAAGCAGTATATCAAAATAATTAAAATTTTAAAAATTAAACTCACTATTTTTATTCTGTCCAGGTAAATTAGCTCGTAGAACAATACCATTATGTAAACGACCTGTTTTATCTGCTAACACTAATATATCAGGTGGTTTTTCAAATGAAAATACTTCTTGAATGTCAATAGGACGTATACAAAAAATAGTACAGAATTCATCACCATAATTATCAAGTGATGGTGGTAAGATGTGTAGGACATTAAGTTTTAATTGATTCACTTTACGAACTGATAAGCATCCATATACTTGGATTACATCACCTATATTTACAATGATGAAATATTAAATATAATTCTTAGCTTATGTAAACATATTTAATAAAGAATATATTAGATTATTCACAGTAACTTATTTATTCAGACGATATTTCAAGTAATATTTAAGTTAGATTGTGACTGGCAAGTGGAATCCAGGACGCGCGTTTCGTCCTATTCGGGACTCATCGGCTGGATGTACCTGCATCCCAGGATGCACACATGGCAACAGAGGCTGACCAGTTTCAGTCCATTACAAATCAACGGGAAGATACAAGCCTATTCTGAAATTTCAAGTAGTTAATAATTTTTGAGGAGTTCAGATTGCACTGATAATCGGCATACTTTAGATTGAATGTATTTTACACAAACATAGAGAAAAATGAATTTAAAATACTTCAGGTATGAATTAGTAATCATTCAAACAAACTAAGGAACATTATTATTTAAAGGAATAAACGAAAAAAAGGTAAACGTAGGGATTGAAAAAGAAAGATCATTATTGGCATAAATATTACTCAATTTTGAGACTATCTTAACATTTACGTATAAATTTTCATTCATAATGTTTTTTACAATAAATTACTGTAAGGTACTATTCTAAACAAGAAAAGTACATGTTAACAAATGAAGGGAAAGTGTGACATTACGATTAATGGTGGTTAATACAACTAGATGTATTTGTTAGATATTGAAGGCATTTTTTTTAACTCAAAGGGAATTGTTTCGTCAATCCGAAATGAAAAAGGTCACTTAAGTAAAAACATGTGGATTCAATATAAATGTAGAATACATTAAATTACTTATGTTTGAATATAAGGATAATATAGTCAAACCCTAGCAGGTTTTTAACATGGGTATAACAACAGGACCTATATCTTGTCCCTGTTTGGTATTCGTCAGATGGATGTACCTACATGTTATTACCGATGTCCACACAGAGACTCGAACTCATTGCCTATTGTTTAAAATGTCAACTCGTTGTCCCGTGAGCTACTAAAGTAGCCACAATCTTTTTCAATGGAAATGACAATACCTCAACGGGTTTGTAATAAGCTATGACCGACTGTCATGAATATGAACAACTTGAAATTATAAGCGCATACCAATACATGGTAGGTTAATTTCAGAGGTCTTCAATGATCCAGTCCTAAAATATAATGTATCTTTCAGTATGACAGATAATATATGAGAGTATCCTGAGGGTTATTATAACCAGCAGAAAACATTGTAAATGAAATACTTAGAAGAAAATGCACACTCAGAAAATGATGACCATTCGAATACTAGCTGACTATCCAGGGATTTTTTCCAACAAATTTCGAACAGTGAAGAGAAAATATAGTTTTTGATTAAAAGAATATTTAAACCAGTAATTAGTAACTAGGTGTTCAGTGTGGTGATTATACTAACGAATAAAAAATACTGGAAGTAGCTCGATTAAGGATAACTCTTTAGTTGCACAGCACGCCAGTACAGTTAAAATTTCCAAAATAAATGGTAAAACAAGTAGCCAACAAGTCAGTCAGTCATAACTAAACCTCGCACAAATGTGTTAGCTCAAACTACCATACAACATAACGAAGAGCGATGAAATTATGACGAATACTAGAAAAGATGAAACAATAGTAACAACAATGATGACGAATAGAACTAAGGTACAGAATATGTATTTTTGATAATGCGATAAGAAGACGAAGATCTTCAGAGATATGTGATATATTTGTTCAACACATTTGGAACAATCTGGTCACACAGACTTGTTAAGACACTTATATACGAAAAACAAAGGTAATCAAGACGATCGGAAGATAAGAAAAGAAAACAAAGGTAATGTGAAAAACATTGTGAATCACACTCTACTCCGGATATAATATCAATATTACCAGAGTAGGTTAGGTGTAAGTACAAACTGTTTCTGCACAAATAAAGGGGGGAGGATGAACTTTCGTATTGCTTCAATAAACCTTAGTATACACCACAAACAACCCATGATATCAACTGTGTGGCCTGTCTTAATTGAGTGTTTAGCGATAGATGATGGTTGTTTGTCCTATGCATCTAATCTGTCATTCGAGGATTTTTGTTTCAGAAGGCATTTAAGTAAATTTTCAACTACCCTTACACCCAAATAACAATTAGGCCCTCTCTATGTATGTGACCACACCTACACGTAAATTAATAAACACAGTAGGTTGTGACGCAATCATTAAAATGTTGCTTGGGATTGCTGATAATCACAGCATTGGACTTTTCAATTAAAATAACGTTAGTAGAATAATATGTTCGGTTGATTTAAGCCCACGTTTCAACATAAGGCTGCTTAAGTTACCTCTGCATGGTAAGGTGGTATAGGCGAGTTTCTTAGGTGCTAGAAATATAGTCGGTTTCGACATAATATTGCTATTGCCTTTCCGCGTACCAGAGAAGTACATTAATCTTATACGAGCTTTCCGCTCCAACACTGCATGTCGAGTCAGAGCTTATGGCAGACTGTCGTCGGAACTGACTACTTCACGTGGTGCTCGCTAAGGTTGCCCGCTTTCCCCATTTTTGTTTAATTTTATCATCGACATACTTAAAGAGTTAACATTTTTGTCGTCTGACTTCTCCGGGATTGACCTCTTTCCAGGAGATAAACTTGTTGACTTAGAATATGTAGATGACATAGTTCTATTGAGTGAAGATGCTGATAAGATGCAGAATCTTCTGACTACCTTTATCATCAATGTGAGCATGTTTAGGATGCGGTTCTCCCCAACCAAATGCAAAATATCCCTTCAAAATTGGCTTCTTTGGCATCAAAATGAGTGATAGGAAATGAAGTAGTTGAATGTGTTAACCGCTTCACTTATCTTGGGAGTCTCATCAGTCCTGATAGTCTGATGTCTGATGAAATCTCGGCTCGTATACATAAGGCCTGATTGGCTTTTGCCATTTTGCGTCACTTGTGGTGTAGGCGAGACATCCGTCTACTGAAGAAAGGATGCGTTTAATGTGCAACAGTTCGGTCCGTTTTACTTTATGGATGTCAAATATGGCCATTAAAAATAGAGGATCTTCGTAGGCTTCTAGTATTGAATCATAGATGTATTCAAAGCATTGCTCGTGTTTGCTGGGACCACCAAGTAAGCAATACGTGGGTTAGGAATAAAATACTAAGTAAGTATGGTAAATCTATTGATGAAGTTGTGAATCTTCATCAGCTGAGGTGGTTAAGACATGTGTTACGTATGCCGAATCACTACCTATCTCGATGAACAATGCTGTCCGGTGTAGAAGTAGGCTGGAATAAAGCCAGGAGCGTCCATATCAAAGCATGGCACCAGTCCATCAATTCATTGACAATTGGGCTAACCCATGTTAATAGGTGCAAACTACGTGGTTTGGGCCTACATGATGATCGTAACTAACGGTTAGAGACTTTGGGTGACATGGCTCAAAATCGTTCACAATGGTGTAGATGCATCCATTCTTTGTTTTCCTCCAAATTCTAGGTTTCTAATTCATCATAATTATCTGTTTACTGAATTATATTTTTTAAAATCTTATCCTTGATTTCTAATCTTTTCTATTAAAACTAACTCCGTTACTACCTCCACTACTCTGGGATTTGGTCCGACAATTTAATTTCTATCTGCTAATTGAAGCATGGCAATCTAAACTGATGTACGCACGTACCAAGTTCTCCGTTGTAACTGACTGACTATTGCCTTTCCAATTATTTATAAACGTCTTTCGGTATTCATTTGATATCAGTGTTTCGATTAACAGATTTTCGTCTAATTTAGTAATATCATTTGTGCAAATATACTTGATCTTATTAAATAAATCCTTTACTAAACCTATTCTGTGCTGTACTGGACAAGAACTATGAAAGCTTATATACTGCCCACTCCATCTAGGTTTTTGTAGATGGAACATTGGATTAAACCGTCCTCCCACCTATTAATTAATATACCTAAGAACAAAAGTTGGTTGTTCAACTTCTTTTCATATGATAAAATAATACGATCTCAGAGAGTGTCCAGTTTATTTAACAGACTGTTTATATCCTCGAATTTATCACAAGTGACTGATATATGTTCAAAAGAAAGAAAAGTAGTGTACGAAGGGAAAATGAAACTCAATATCACGAGGAAGATAACGAAGTCAACGAAAATGATAATCTAGATTTGGCATGTAAAGTTTCCAAAGTAGCTCACCAATCGTTAAACAAATATTTTTCGATGAATTTCTTTAGTGCATAGCATTAGGTCGGATAAGTGAAAATATGTGGAGGACCAAGCAAAGGCAGCCGAAGAAGCTGCAAGAGAGGGAAACATGAGGCACCTATACGATACAATGGAGTAACGAGTTGGAAAATTCAGTAGGCCAGAACGGCCAATCAAGAATAAGGATAGCAAACCAATCAATTAGATGCAAGAACGAAGCAGGTGAATAGAAGACTTTGAAGAACTCCTGAATAGACCAGCCCCACTGAACTCACCAGTCATTGAAGCAGCATCTACGAACCTCCCTATGAACACCGACCCACCAACAGTCGAAGAAATCGAAATGGCTATCCGACAAATCAAGAGTGGTAAGTCAGCAGGGTCAAACAACATACCAGCGGAGGTACTAAAGACAAATATAGAAGCAACTTTAAAGATACTTTACATTATCTTCAGGAAGATTTTAGAGTAAGAACAAGTGCCAGCAGACTGAAAAGAAGGGTACCTCATCAAGATACCGAAGAAAGGGGATCTTAGCATTTGCGAGAACTACAGAGGCATCATTCTACTTTTAGTACCAGGAAGAGTCTTCATCAGGATGTTATTGAACCGAATGAGAGATTCAGTCGACGCCCAACTTCGAGACCAACAGGTTGGACCACCTAAGAATCGATGGTGTACCGACCAAGTCTCGACTATACGGTCCATATCATATGAAATTCTTACGACGGACTACACTGCGAAATTGTGCGTGGAGGTCAGCTTATAAATTCATCCTAAGTGAAGACCATTGCCAGACTCCCGCCCTTCCTCTTCTTGCTGGTGGTTGACTTGATCATGAAGACTGCAGCATCTCAAGACACTCTTGGAATACAGTAGACAACATCGATGCGACTAGACGACCTAGCTGGCTCTTCTTTCCCACACAAAGCAACAAATGCAGGTGAAGATGGACAGAGTAGCAGCAGCCTCGGTAGCAGTAGGCCTCAACATATGCAAAGGGAAAGGCAAGATCCTTCGATACAAAACAACGAGCACTAACCCGATTACACTTGACGCAGAAATTCTGGAGGATGTGGTAACGTTGACATATTTGAGCAGCATCATCAATAAACAAAGAGGGTCTGATGCTAATGTGAAGGCAGGAACAGCGTTTCTACAACTGAAAAACATCTAAAATGCAAACCAAATGTCAGCCTAAATTAAAGTCAACATTTCCAATACGAATGTGAAGACAGTTCTGTTGTATGGAGCTGAAACTTTTACGGAGAACTACGAAAAGCATCATCCAAAAGATACAAGTATTTATAAACATCTGTCTGCGTAAAATACTTTGGATCCATTGACCAGATATTATCAACAACTTTCTGTGGCAGAGAACAAATCAACTTCCAGGCAAGGAAGAAATTATGAAAAGATGCTAGAAGTGGATAGGACACACATTGAAGAAATCAAACTGTGTCACAAGATAAGCACTAACTTGGAATACTAAAGACCAAAGGAAAAGAGGAAGACCCAAGAACACATTGGGTCGAGAATTGGAGACAGACATGGAGAGAATGAACAGTACTTGGGGAGAGCTGGTAAGGAAAGCCCAGGACAGAGTGCGTTGGAGAATAGTGGTCGGCATCCTATGCTTCACATGGGGTAACAGACATTGATTGATAGGCTGGTCCTTATGAAAATTCGGAATAATATATACTTTTTCAAGTCTAGCATCAACTGCCACTGGCTTAATAAATCATTTTTCTATGTTCGCTTTTTGTATTGAAGATCGTTTCTTTCTTTTTTCATACTATGAAATATTTTATGTAAGTATGCACAGTGTAAAAGCTGGCACGTGCATCCATCCAACTTGCCACACCTCCGCAGCACAGTACGATTAACACCAAACTAGTAGTAGTAGTAAAGTCAATGGTAACAAGAAAAAAGTGTGGACATTTAGAATATAGTACAAAGCAAAAGAATTAGTTCGTAGAAAGATATAAAGTAATTGTAAGCTCACAATTTAAGGCCAGTGTGTGAACTTAAAAACATAAAGGTTACCAGAGGTACTGCCAGATTTTAAGGTAGGTGCATGGTACACAAACATTGTGGACAATACATTTTGTGAATTACCAACACTTCTAAAACTGAAGCTAACAGAATTAAGTGACAATATATACTTAACAGGTAATGTGCTTTCTGGATTATCGAGTCTATCTGAATGTCTAAATAGAGACATGAAATTAATGGACAGGGAAACTGTAATATAGACCAAAAAGTCGCATTAAGCAGAAAAATGTCTACCTGTTTCATAAAGAAGAAACAAACAGCAATCTTGTAACTGAACTTCCGATAAACCACGTTTTGATACAACTAATGGGGAACCAAAGTCAAAGTCAACACACTTGCTGCCTAAAGCAAAACTCAGGTTCATTTTCTTATTGGACAGTGATGAATTGTCAGCATCGTCCTCATTCAAAGAGCTCTCATCCGACTCCTCCATATCTTGGTATGTGGCATCAAGAGCACTGTGGGTAAATACCGAAAGATCTGCTTCAAGCCACAAGTTGAATCGAATGCTTTGATTCTCTGCAGATTTTATACAATGAATATAATATATGAAAGAATTTTCTGTCACAATAACCAATGTTCTACTGGATTTTGGATGCCACCGTACCTTTGCTATAACATCATTGCACTTAGATCTGGAGAAACTGTCTCTAAGATCAATGGCACAATATATTGCACGAACAATTTGATCCTAGAAAAGAAATAAAATAGTGAAGATTGAAGATGAAGTATCCCTTTTAAATGTGATATGTTTTCAGTGATAAAACTAATTTGTCCAACTTTTTAGAGACAAATAACCTACTCGGTACACTTACAAACTTAAAGTAAACAAACAACACGGTCACGTTACCGGATGCTTATCAAATGTTTTCTACTTCCACTGAAAGTGGCATTTAACTCTTAATCACCGCAATATTAATTCAAGTCCCACTTAACCTACCCTGTTGGAAACCGAAATTAGTAGCCCTCGTGCATTAAGTAAGTCTCAAAGCCGAATGAGTATATGTTACTAAAAACAATAAAAATGTACATTTCGTGAGCTTGGAAAATGAGGTACTATGTAGCAAGTAAGACAGACAGACAGATACAACGTAGAACTTCGTACGTACGTACATCAGTTCAGGTTGCCATACCACATCAGCACACAGACGCAACTGTCAGTTCAAATCCAAAAGTGATAGCGATAGTAGAAGTATTAGCAGTAATGCAGAAAATTAGGGAGCGAAGATATGATTCGAAAAGTATAATTCAGTGAGGTAAATTTGAAAGGAGAAAGATAGAAAATTCAGAAGGTTAGATTTTGAGAGAACACAAAGACTGGATGCACCTGCGCCATTGCAAACGATTCTGAGCCATGTCGTTCAAAGTCTCTAACCACTGATGACTTTCGTCTCGCGGAACCCAACCACGCAGCCTACATCTACCAACATGACTCAGTCCACTTGTCAGTGACTTCATCGATTTCTGCCATGTTTCGGTTTGGCCGCCCCTAGCTTTCTTCCAACCTATTCCTACAGCGCAAAACATAGCTCGTCGAGGCAGTCGATAGTTAGACATGCGTAACACACGTCCCGACCACCTCAACTGATGAAGTTTTAATACCTCATCTATTGATTTGCCCTCCTTTCCTAGAACCCGTGTCCTAACGACAGCATTGCTCACTTGGTTGTCCCACGATACTCGAGCAATGCTTCAGAGACACCTGTGGTCGAAGACCAGTAACCTACGAATGTCCTCTACTCTTAACGGCCATGTTTCGCTCCCGCCTGCGCCATAAGTGACGCAACTTGGCAAAAGCCAATCGAGCTTTCTGTATCCGTGCTGAGATTTCGTCCGTCACCAGGCCATCAGCACTGATGAGACTCTCCACATACGTGAAGCGGTCTACACGCTCGACTACTTCACTCCCTATCACTAGTTCAGGTGCCCATGCAACCCAATCCTGAAGCAACATTTTGCATTTCGAGGGGGAAAACCGCATCCCCAACATGCTTGCATTGTTGCTCAGGGTAGTCAGAAGACTCTGCATTTTGTCAGCGCCTTCACCAAATAGGACTATGTCATCAGCATACTCTAAGTCAGTAAGAGAGGCTCCTGGTAGAAAGTCAACTCCTGAAAAATCAGACGAAGATAAGGTTATATCAAGAAGCATGTCTATGACAAAATTAAACAAGAATGGGGAAAGTGGACATCCCTGACGGACACCACTTGAAGTGAGGAATTCCGATGACAGTTCGCCATGTAGCAAGTAATACAAATTTTAAGTCATATTACAGTTAGCGATTTGTGTTGCCAAAGATTTCTGTTTGTATTTCGGCAGTCGGGAAAAGTAGACCATGCCAATTGATAGAAAAGAAACTATCTTATGCAAGTGCACAGTAAAAATGCCGTTGGTTAGTAAGAAATCATGCCCAAAAGCACTATATATAAACTTAATTGGTCTCACCATCTTGAAACACAGATGTCAGTGGCGTGGTAAAATTTTATGAACATAAACTTATCCTTCACACTTTGCATTATCACGACACTAGGCCTAGGTGGAAAGAGGTGATGGTCAGTTTGTTATATGATGTTGAAGTATGAAAGCTGTAGAGGGATGTCGTTACGAATTCTGGGTTGGGATCCTAGGGAAGGTGCAAATGACCGATTGAAGATGCTATTAGATAGGGCTCGTAATAGATGCAATTGGTGGTCCTGCTGTAGGTTTCTATTAAGCTTTACATAATAGTGAGATGGCATTTATCAACTGTTAATTGAGGCATGGCAACTTGAACTGATGTACACATGTACCAAGTTCTACGTTGTAACTGACTGACTCTCAACTGGAAGATGCACTTCTTAATTGTATTTATATATATCAAATACTGTGTTAGCCTATAAGTGTTTAATCATATATATATATATACTATATGTACCGTCGATTTTATTCATTTACTAATAGTAGGTGTACGCAACACTGGAATGATATAAACTATTTATCTTAGTATCTAAGACTAACACAAAACACGATAAGCTTCATGTAACTTTAAACTGCTTCAGAGAAAGCAACTTATTTCAACTAGTTACATGGCACAAGACTCTTACTAAACAGCTAGCCACTTAAAGTGAAGTTGGCTATTTCGAGGACAACTTAATATTTTTTGACTTCCCCAATAGTGTGACCAGAGAGCTTTATAAATGTCTGTGTACTTCTAAAGTACGCCTTTTAATGACGCCGTCACTGCTTGATTTAGATGTTCACAGGGAGCATAACATTTCGGAAAAATGTGTAAAGACACCAGCTAACGTAGCAGACATAACAAATGCTAATGGGACACTATGAAACGTATTCTTGCAAACATATTAGTGACTTCTTACCACCAGAGAACAGTAGTCAAAGATAGTTACATGTTTCGCAGGTAGCGTCAGGTAAAATGTAATGAACCACAGACGGATTTAGTTTATCAATGAAAATTTATTGGCAAACTGTTCATGAGTAAAGATCTATCAATTGAGGAAAACTAGTTCGGTAACTCAGAAATCTAATTCTGAAATAACATGGTCAGAAGTACTAGACCAAATTGTCACCTAAGAAAGATTGCTGATTATTAAATTTTGTTTGTCTAATGAGGTTTCATGGAGTTTATTTTAGATTGTATATGGAGCGAAGATACAACAGACTGAGTAGATTCATTACATTATGGTTGAATGAGTTTCGAGTATTTTACCTACATATTCGGATGTGTTTAACTGCTATGGCAAAAGTAATCAAAACGAAAGAACGATAAACTTGGATGCAATTAGTAAACAAACAGAAAATGAGACAATTATGGGAGAATTTTCCATTGACTAAATGCTCAAAATGTCCCACATCTGTGCTTATGAATTTTCATAAAACATACGAAACTTAGAATAATGGAATTGGGTTTATAAAAGTGGGTTACCTGACCGAATTCTTTTGGGCCGAACTGTGCATCTACGACATACACACAGGATTCTGAGATGAGAGCTAGAAACTGGCCGCACTGCGAGCATAACAACGAACTGATATCAGACGAAGGCGGTGGAGTTAAAAGTACGGGTATCTTTGGATAAGGTGAATTACTCGTTATGCCACAGTCTTTTACTGCTAGGATATACAACTTGCTGATACGCTCATTTAGCAAAAACATCTTAACATGTTCTAATACAGTAAGTTGACAAATCATACTACTCACCAAAACACACTCCACTTTTGCAGTGCTGTGATACACGAATAATTCTATTTTCTAATGCGGACTTGTAGTCGTAATAAGATGACATATCTAACAAAGGCAGGATATCATTAATGGTATTTGCAAACGCCATTTTTTCGTAACTTGCGCCGTAAAACTACCTTGCCAGTCTTTTCAAGTAGCTCAATATCAAATCGCTGTGGCGATTATAATAAAGTAGGAGAAATGTCTCTCATCGTATCTTGTACCCACTTTATCCGAAGTATTTTCCTTGATGATAGATACCTCCATATTTTCAGTAATTTACTCCTCATTACTTTTGCTGTATTCCTTCCATGAAGGTAATGAGACATTCGTCTGTGCTAACTGAATTAATAACTTTATATTTTGAAAAAGTTTATCAGTATTATGTATGTAATAAGTTCTTGTATTTCACGTTACTAATACATACTGTGCTAACATTGTATCACTGACATGATGATACAACACACACTTTGCTGTTGGTGCCTTGCACCTTCTACTGTCTGAAGCGTAAATACACTTTCACCGCAACATTCTTCATTCTGAATTGAGTCTCATTCACTGATTGCTTGGGTTAATAATTGGTCTCTTTTATAGCATCAGAACTAGATACTTAACGTCGCCGTTGCTCCTCTCATCTAACCTGACTAGAACGAATCTACACTGGACACCTGGATTCATACATACATGTGGTAGTCATCTGGAGAACTTATCAACTGTCTAGAACATTGCAGTTAATTCGAGTAAACTAAATTCTGATAGACTTTGTACTTATTATATGCACTTATATTAACTTTTAATACAGTATTAATTCCATTTATGGCTGTTTACAAGGAGTTATTAACTCTATAGTGTTCCGTAGCCACTACATGTTTGCTGACTGCATGAAGTAGCTGAAGTCTATCAGTAGAGCAGACTGTTATGTACACATAGCCGTCTTAGATATCCTTAAATCATTAGACATGGTCGACCAAAAACATTTTGGTTAGGGATTACGTTTAGAGGATACTTGTGTTTGTCTAGTAAATTGGCTAAAGGATTGAAGTGTACCCGGTATTTGGCCTAATTACATTTGTCTTATAACCAGAGAAAACCCACAAATATGTATAAGAATAAATTTAGAACGCAGTGAGGAATGGAGGAGAGATTATATTTGATCGTGGGCGAATCGTCAATGGGACAGTAAAGTCTCGGCCGATTATCTAGAGAGAGAATTACTTCACTGTCTTGTCGTGTCGTGATCTGGTGGTGATGTGTGACTAAGCGCCTCCAGCTAGTTGTATCTCCTGAAACAAAAGTGGTAAACATCAATAACGCAAGCCTAAGCAATTATTTGTTTAGAGGATTACTTGCCATCAGAGCTGATTTAACCCTAAGGGGTTCGTGAGGACCTTGAGACGTACCAGCCAAAAGATAAAACCCGATGCTTTAGACATTGGTAAATGTCCCTTTGACAGCTTGAGATAATGTGCAGCTCTTGGACGCCTGTACTCACGTTATAGTGTCGTTTCGTAACAAATTTTGTGCAAGTTACCTTCTCTTTACAGTTTGCTTCCTTTTCTTACCAGACGTCCTGGAAAACTAGAAAAAGTAAACTTCTGTATATGTGCATTTTTATATAAAGAAACGAATTCGGAAACTCCGTGTATCCACAAAAATGCACAAAATATTTACAACACCTATATGAAAAAAAGTTGTTTTAAATATTTTCTAAACAAACGATGATATATAGAACGCATACCTTATAATAAAAAGACGATTTTTATTTAATTTTTTTAAAAATAATTTACCAATACGTTATAAGTGAGAAATCAAAAGAAAATTAATAGATGTAATATTCACCCAGGTGTTCTGGCATATCGTACAGTTATACCATAACATGTAGCTTTTATCCTTATGAAGCTCTTTGAAGTTTCTTCTCGCTTAAAAGTCGTTGGTGGGGGCGTGGTGACTTTTTCGATATCAAGTTTTGGAAGTATTGTAGCGAATTCCACATTAAAAGGTTTACCTTCTAGAGAAACTTCTTTGAGGTGGGCAGTGCTGACGTTATCTTCGTGATCATTTATTGTCGACAGTATAGTATTTTGATTCTCGTTTCAGCACCATGTACGGCCTTTTGTAAGTTGCTTCGAGAGGTCAGCGTAGAGCATTGCGATGTGAAAAAACGTGTGTGCTACGTCGTAAGGCAGGTTGGATTAAAACATCTGTCGACTGCTGTCGAGTGTGGACTGACTTAATTTCACGCATAGTATTTATAAGCCGATTTACATAAGAATCGAGATTCAGGTTAGTCGAGATGAAAGTGGTTTCCTCGAATTCACTTAGCGATCGAAGAATCGTTTCGTTGACTGATTCGACAACACTGCACTTAATATCTTTTATTACAGCACTTCGAATTTTGAGTTACACTAGTAGTAAAGCGTCGATCCACTGCAGAATGTTTGTAGATAAAAGTGATGGTTTCAGTTGTCGACGAAATTTTTTTATCAAACCGTTGGATTATGGGTGGAAGGCGGTTGTCCTGAAACGCGTAGTTACAAAGAGTTAGGTCAAAGAGTGGAACAATCCAGATTCAAACTGACTTCCACGAGCTGCTGTTATTGTTGATGAACAACTAATGTTTGTTAACCATCATTCGACGAAAGCGCGAATAATCGTTTCACTAGTGATGTCCTTAAATAAAATTGTTTCTTGCCAGCGTGTAAATTGGTCCACTAATGTCAGAAGATAAGATAATCCGTTTCATTCTGGTAAAGGTCCTACCAAATCAAGGTGAACCTCGGTGAACTGAACGTCAGTGGTTGGAAAAGTGCCAGGAGGGAAGTTATGCTTAGTTGTAGTAGCAAAGAACTCCTGGATGAGAGTTGTGTAACATGTCAAAGATGATGCATCAATAACTCCTAAGGAAGATTGGACGGGCTGTATCCGTAGGAGCATCACAAATGAAAGTGTTTTCGGCTTTTTCAACCGTTTTTGTTTGGAGCCTGAACATTAATGTGAATAACTCGTGATGGAGATTGTTGTTTTTATTTTGAAGTCAAACTAGTTTAACAAAGTCGATTTCTTGGATACGATTCAAGAAATGTATTCGTGATAAGGCGTCAGCAACTACATAGGTAACTCAAGATATATGATATGTATCACTAGAAAACGGAAAAATGTTTTCTAAATGGCGAGACTTTCATGGAGTGTACTTATCTGAAGATGACTTGACAGAAAACGTCAGTGGTTTATGGTCTATAAATATGGTGAATTCTTGGCCTTCGATGGAGTGTTTGAAATGTGTTTCAGCACAGTACATGGCTAATAATTCTCGTCCGAAAGTGTTGCATCTCAATGCGGTATCTTGGAACTGTCTTGAGAATAATGTTAAAGGTTGCCTAGCTTGGTCTATTTATTTTTCCAGAACTTAGTCATTGGCTGAGTTACATGCGTTAACAGTGATGCTGACGTGAGCCGCAATATTGTGACGCATCAGCATAGTTGTATTGGCTATTGCTATTTTTGTTGCAGCGAAGTCTTTCTTTGACTCTAAATTCAAGTTGACTACCTTTTCATTTGCACGAAATCAATTTGTGAGTGGTATAAATCTTCTGTAAAAGCCTACCACTCCATCGAAAGCTCGCAACTGCGGATACTCCGGAATAACCGTTACCTTGTGTTTTTGAGGTTTTCTACCACTAGCATCAATAGTATGCCCTAGGAAGTTCAATGAGGTTGTTCCAATTTGGCAGCTCTGTATATTTATGGTAACTGCATATTGTTGCAATCTTCCATTTTTGGCGTAGATTTTAGGTGATAATGTCAACATGACATGGTAGTTGGGAACTGGAAAGATAAAGAAAAAAGAACAAGCAGCAGGGCGAGAGAACGCAAATAACCAATTAAGAACATCTGTTTGCAGTGGAACCTAAGGTGTACTTGTTGCACTAAATGAAACATATTTGTTATTTCTCTTTTTCTTCTGAAAAACGTCGACTAATACTAAAGATAACTATGATAGATTTTAGGTCTGCTCTAGGATAGAGAGCTCAGGGAAGTATAGTATAGGGAAATAAAAGGCATACTTCATCACCACTAAGAAATGTATAGGCATTACGAGATTTTAGAGCACCATCTGCCAGGAAGGAAACCGTTCTATTGCCTGTAGGTGAAAAGTAAGAAAGCTCTTAATACCTGTGAGTAATTTCTTTTAGAAGTGTCATAAAAAATATATGCCAGAAGGTTCATTGGTAAATACACCTCATTTTATATAAATTGTATTAAGTAAGTTGCAGATACCGGTATTGTAAGTAGAGGTTTTGCAAATCTTAACTGTGACAGGGAGCTACATTGTCGTATGCTTTCTGGTAACCGGTTTCAGAGGTTTGCATAGCATTTAGCAACGAAGGAGCATTTAAATTCACTAGTGGCTCTCTGCACTCTTACCAGAGAATTTTAGTTCCGCAGGTCATAGTTACTTTTTTGAGCATACGTCAACGTAGTACAATCTTCTTTAATAATTTCTTTCTGAAGAATTTCATAAAGTATCGTAAGATTAGGTTTAATCTTTCTGACCCATAAATGGTCTAATTTCCAAGCGCAGCATCTATCATTATAGGGTTAGCCAGGGGTTGGTAGTCTAGTAAGATGCCGTTGAACCTTCTCTATTTTCTGTCGATCTAGTGAACGCATGCAACTATATATAATTGGCAGTACTCAAGCAGAAGTCCAACACAGGTTTTATAAAGAATAACTCTGGATTCATTAAGATGCTAGTTACGATGAATAAAACTAATAAGCCAGCGAGCTTTATAGACCTGTGATAAAGCATACTCGGTAAAGGACATACTTTTTGAATACAATACTCCTAAATCACAGACACTATTTAGTTGACAAAATTCGTGTTCATAAAGGTGTAAGTTGCTCTTGGGGTTAGATTCTACGAAATATAGGTACTCTGACTTTTGTGTGTCAAGGGGGAAAGCCATTTATCACGCCATTCACTTAGTTTATTCAGATCTCCCTGTATTATTTAGTTAACATTTCGACCTTCGTCTGGATAGTGTATAGACATCTTTGAGGTCGCCTGCAAACATAAGGGTTTTAACCTCATAAAAATAGTAGCATATGTCATTCACATACATAATAAATAATAGCGGTCCTATGACTGAATCCTGGAAGGCACCACTAATGATATTTTGAGGACGTGAGAGATGTCGTCCTAGTTTTACTAACTGAATGCAATCTTTTAAAAATGAAGCTATCCAGTCATGCAATTCGCCCGTTATTTCAAAAGCTTTCAGCTTATAAAAGAGAAATGAATGATGTGATTTGTCAAGTGCCTTGTTAAAGTCGAAGTGTAGGAAAACAGTTAGTTTTCCGTCATTTATATTGTTTTTTATATAGTCTAAGTATTCTAGTTGGAAATTTATGCAGGATTTTTTAGACACGAAGTCGTGCTGGAAAGATATGATCGGTTTGTGCTTCACTAAGTAAGTGTAGATCTCCTCTTTTTCCATGACTCTAGATAAAACAGAAGTGGCTAATTATACAGTAGTTTTCAATACTAAGCCTAGAGCCTCTCTTAAAGTGAGGATTTATATGTGATTTTCCAAGATCTAGGAAAAGTTTCATTTTTTAAGGAAAGACTAAATATTTTGGTGAGCAGTATTGGAAAGTTTGAGCTACCATATTTAATCAGATTAACCGGCATTCCATCCTCTCCACTACTAAATGAAGGTCATAGTGATCTTATAGCATCTCTAACATTACTGATTGTAAACTTAAAGCCAGTTAATTTATACTAGTCAAAATTGCTGATTGTTCCTATACATTGGCTGTTTTTGGTAAAAGTGTGCAAAGAATTCATTGAACGCCTCACACATCTTCATAGGGTTACTAGTCATTTTATTTTTGACATTCAAAATGATAGGAGGATTGAACTGGGCACAAAGTTTCTTTCTGAGAGTGGCTGCTAAATAGGTTATTTTGTCAGGTAATTTTAGATGCATTTTTCGGCTTCTAATTCATTTGTTTTTCTGTAGCATGTCATATTTATGAATCCTGAATAAATATTTAAAATTACAGAAAAGTCAGGTTGATCGGATAATCTCTTTCGCAACATCCTTAGTTTGTTTTTAAATTTAACGAGGGTGAATTCGTTATTTGGGATATGTGGTTTAGTCACTTTAAAAGGTGCAACACAGTCAAGACATGAACCTATTTATGGTTAAATGCATCTACTGTGTTATTAACCTTGCAATAGGAGAAAAATATGTCCCAGTTAAGATCATGTTACAGTTTTTTAGTATGAGATCAGTTAATCTGAGCTTAGTTTCTCTGAAAATCAAGGGGATTATTTGTTCCGTTCTTAGTACATGAAAATTCTTTGACAATTAACTGGCAAATGACAACATGATTGCTGCCAGGAAATTCTAGGCTAATATTGTCTATGTAGTCGGGGGGGGGCATTATGTTAAAAGAATAAGTCTAATAAATTTGACTTACGTGTAGCTTTATGTACTACTTGATTCCATACACTAATTTCATGCATTTCAAAGAATTTATCAAGGTGTAGTGATTCATGTAAAAGGATCAAAGTAAGAGAAGGCATATTAAAATCTCCTCATATTAACTTGGTCACAGGCAGCAATGATGATGTTGTGAATGAATGACTTAATTGTTAAGTAAGAGTATGAGTAGCATCAGGTGGTTTATAAATGCAACCTGTCAGGAACTGATGATGGGGCAGTTGTCAATACTGACATATATAGCGTCACTTAAAAGTTCACTACCTCTCGAGGGAGATAAGCTATGATGAAAAATTGGATTGAACGTATATTATGCATCCTCTACCTTTTCTTGGATTCTGGTCATTGCGGTATGACATAATTACCAACTTTAAATGTAAGGTCTGAAATATCGGGAGTACACCAAGTTTCGGTTATTAGGACAAGCATGGATACTAAGTGTGTTAAGGACTTAAGATGAAGGATTTTATTACAGAGGGAATAGGAGTTGAATTGAATTGTGGAGAATTGTGTGGGGATAGTGAAATTAGTTAGGTCACGAGTTAGCTGAATTAGTAGAGAATCTTTATGAACGTTGTTTGGACTGGAAAAAGAAGATAGAGTATAGGGGAGTGGTAGCAGTGAGACATTAGTCATAGGGTGGTTGAGAGGCGATACTTTGTCGCCTGCTAGGGTACCATCTATATTATGATGTGGAATAAGTGAAAACTGAAGAAGAGCGGGTATGACGGGATATTGAGAAGGCAGACTTACGAGATCTGTTGTTTGCAAAAAGTGGTAAGTTATGAGTTGAGGTTTCATCTGAGTCCATCGGGATAAGGAATAGCGTGGATAGCATTTCATGTGAGAAAATCTAATGGATTGTAGGCAGGCAGTTAGTAATTAGACAGTGCCACATTGTTACTGTATGCCATAGAAGCATTGCCTGTCAACCCGTAGTTATGATGCACTGAAGTTCGAGGGAGACTTAATTATGGTGTGTGCAAACTCGATGTTAGTATGGGGGTGCTAAAGGAAAGCGTGGGGCTATTGGTATAGGTGTAATAACCCTGTTGAAAAATGTTTAAAGGTATCTCGTAAGTATATCTCACCAGGTCTTTATGGTGACTTTTGTGGTTTAGTGGTATAAAGTCCGAGTACACTTGGTTTGGATTCAAAGAATATGCAGACTGTTCATTTTTAGACACATGAGGTCTTTCTTGACGAGTTGTTGAGGGACTGGGAGTGCGTCCTACCCTACTTAAGATATGGTACTTATATTTACCGCGAACTTATTTGATAGTACTCCACTGCACAGGGGGTTGGTTTGCAATGAAACACGTCTTCCCAGTATTCGAAGCAAAGCGCAAAAGGTCTACTTGCTTGGGATACATCTGCTGCTTTGTTGTTCGGCTTAGTTTTGCGGGTATTTGCAAAGAGCTCTGATCGGTCCTTATTGAAATAATATTTCTAGCAAATGGTGCAGTATCCTGGAACATGTGAAAGCCTTTTTCTCTGCTCTGGTGTGACGGGCAGAGTTTGCATACTTTTATGGGCTTGGGTTTTGGAGTGCCTTGATACCTTAGGGTAGCATTGAGATATGAAGTTAGGTTCCTCTAGCTCACTATGCATAGTTGTATGTTGGTTGGTTGATATTAGGCTAGTTTCTGATAGTTGTTCACTATCTAGTAGATGTAGAGTGGGGTTCTCAGAATAAGACTAACCTTGGTGGGTACTACTAGTATTTCTATATTTGTTAGTTTCGGTGGAAGTATGCGAGTTATCTGTTGACGCCTGGATTTCTGACATATCCAAATCAACACATTTACCGCTCTTAGGTTTGCTAACCTTTCTGTAGTGTAGAGAGTATTTATCTAAATGAGTACAGCTGACACTAGGACATGGTGAAAGGCGTGGTATGGTTGGATAAGATTGGAAGCCTGAGCCATGTTTTGGTTCAAGCTTAATTGCGTCGTTATGCAGCGTAGTGTGATAACCCGTTCTTCGTTGAAGAGTCGTTTTGTCTGCAACTATATCAGTAAGAGATCTAATGTTGCTTACTGGGTTGATAAAAAAGCGTCAACAGTTGACTTGAAGTATAACTAGTTTACCAGTCTTTTTTCATTAATTTTTCAAAATCGCATGAGACATGCAACATATAACAGGCTTTCAAAATGATCAACTTTGATTTCCGTAGAGGAAAGTTATTAGGTATATTACAAACAATAGATTTATGATGGGATTTTAGCCAATTTACAGCTTCGTCGGGTATAAAGTTAATAAAGATTTCTACCTGCATAGGTTTTGAATATCTAGGTCATCGTTCCTACGTAGCAGATAGGATGTAGGTTCTAAGTCTGACAAAACACTGTTGATACGGCTGAGACTAGACTTTAATTCTCATAGTTCGGTCATATAATTTAAGTCGTTATTTCAATTCTTTATAATGTCCACAGCTCTAGCAGGTAGTGACAGCCGCTGTTTCACCGCAAAATCAAGAAGAGAATCAGTAACAGTGGACATATCATTTAGTTTTGGTGAATTAATATTAAGTTTAGAGCGCTTAGCCCCACTGTGTATCATTTGAGTATCAGAACACACGATGTAGTTGTTAGTAAAGAGCTATGATAGTGTTACAAGTTGAGATAGGAGCAGAATTCAACTAAATATGAAGATGATAAACCACGTGAAAAAAAGTTGCAATTTTCAAAGTCTGCGCGTTTGCGCTAATTTCGTGTTGTGTATGCTTCAAACGTTGATTGTCCATGTGAATGATATTGGCATTGAAGTGCTCTAGCACTTCATTCAACGCACAGTGATCAATATGCACGATGTAACTCCCTTAGTGTTTGATGTATTTGCACTTACCCCATACTTTCCACACTTCTCATACCGGTACTAATAAACTTGTCTTAGTGGGGGGGAGGGCGTATCAGCACATAAGTCGTAATCCCCGATTTCGATCCTATTAACAATTCCTAGGGGTTTATTAGTTACGCTAAGAAGGTTTGTATCACGGAATTTCACTTATTTTTTAATACAAAACAGTTCTAATCTCTCCTCATTTAAATAGTTCATAGCCACAAGGTTAGAATTCATTATTCTGCATGGTAAGTCGCACTTTAATGTTTCTTACCACGATAATGTGCAACGTGTTGACTTAGAGTATTGAGTCAACTGATAGCTGGTGATTGACTTCTGATCCAATTAACAATGTTTGGCATGACTTTTACGGCAGAACTTAAACGATGATAAAATAGCCTTAAAACCTTAATCGTAATGAACCAATCACGGCCCTCTGAATCAAAACCAATGATATTTTCTTGAAATTCTAGTGAATTATTAGAGAATTTTAAACAAAGACTCATTGAAGCATACCTCTCACACGTAAATTTTTGGTAAACGACGGAAAATTTATCCTTTCGAACTATATACAGATAATATTACGACCTAACCATCACCCGAAATCCAATGAAAAATCCTCATTCACTAGTAAATTATTTATATTTGAAATCAAAAGTTATACATGATGTATTGTTTTTATATAATAAAAAACTAGTAAGTTATTCTCGAAATCTTCAGACTTAATATCAAGATTCATTTTATGTAAATATTTATCTGGATCACTCCATAGCATCATTCCTTGCTATCCAAAGTACGGTTGCAAGTGACACCTAACTCGGCTCCACATTGATTCGATATTGTTGACTGATCAGCGAAGTGTTTCTAATGCACTACGACTCTGTGTACGTACCCCATGTTTGAAAGTGATTCATAGGGTTTCCAATAGTCACTATATGTTATTGTCCCAGGTATGATGCATTTTTCTATCAGCTCAAGGAGTGTCGATCTTTTACGAATCCTCTGACAACGTCCTTTGTTTAAAACTCTATTCCATATAACAAAGAGGTACAAATATTAGAAACGGGAGCCACTTACCCAATCTTCTTTAACATGGCGTTCCCTATTATACCTTCGTTTACGAATCAATGCTTCGTCGATTTCGACCATTTTTCCTCGCCCTCCATATTGGATTTGTAAGGGGACTAATATGCCAAAACATATTTCTCGGAAATATTCATGCCTCAGAATTGTCGTCTTTTCAGAAGCATCCACCAGTAAAGCCGCTGTCGTTACTGTTATCCCGATCACCCAATCGATAATTAGAACGAGGATTGTTTCAGTTCTAGCCAGGAAATATCAATTCATTCGGATAAAATAATTATACTGGCACCCAGTACAAAGAAAGTAATAGCTATCTCGTATTCCTTGGGTTTCGAAAACTGTCATTTCCTTGCCATATTGACAGTTTATTACTTTTATTAACAATCCAATAGTTCGCAAACGAATAACGAGAATTTTATCACTAATAAGACGTAGAACACGCTCTGTTTTTAATATGCTACCGTCGTGTGTCTACGATGACCTTGAAACGCTTGCTTCGTTCCTCATTGGTTTGGCAATAAAAGTCATATCCACATTAACAATTTCCAGTAGTTTATTGGCGACATTAGAAAAGTTTATATCATGAGATTTTATTTATAGGACGAAACAGTACTTTTTATCTTCTTTCTTCTTACTGTCTCAAGGTCATTCATTTCAACGTTCGTTACTCAACACGGTAATCCGTTTTCTGGATTTCTATTTAAGTCTAAAATAATAGATGTGATTATATATTTCTATCAATGCACTTCAAATTTAAAACAAATCTGTCAATTATTTTTCAAATTAAGGGTTTTTCCGTGACTTTTTCTTACATTTGTCAACTATTATAGGACTATAGATTTAAAGAAAACCCACAAAACCAGATCTGTCTCCTAATTATTAGACCAATCATGGTGTGGTTTTTCTTCCAGACTAGTTGGCACTAACCACTGTGTTCAGACGCAACATAAACATTCATTGTATTATGTTACACGAGTAATTTCGCATAATGTCAGTCATCATAATTGGAGGCGGTATCATTGGTACTTCTACTGCTTATTACCTATCAAAGCGGAGGATTGACACACTGATAATTGAAAAAGAACAACTTGGCTCTGCTGCATCTGGGCGATCTGGGGGCTTTCTGGCTAGGGATTGGTGTTCTCATTATGAAATGGATGTCTTGGCCAAAAATGGCTTTGATTTACATATGGAGTTAGCAGATGAATTTGGTAGTGCATGCGATTATAGACGTGTCAACACATACTCTATAGCGCTATCTCCTGGTAAGGCTTCCAGTATTATCTCAGAATCACCATCATGGATCAGTGCCAAAGTCAAAAGTTGTTCATTGATAGGCAACTCTGCAAACACTGCACAGGTTTGTCGTGTTTTTATTCCTGACAAAAATTTCTTTAAAATAACTCTTAGAAAGCAAACCTGTAATTACTTAACTGACTTAGTTGCAAATCATCCATAGGTGCTCAGTTTTATGAGTACTCATTTCTATTATGAATGTTTCACATTATTTTTAAAATACTCCAAGGTTTTATTCTAAAATGTTTATTTTAGAACCAAAACTGACAACTGAAGGCCAGTCGAACGTTTCTCAAAGCGTTCCACCTAATGTTCTACTCACTAGTTCCAACGCTAGGTTACGGTATCATCCTTTTTGTGCGATAGTCTGTGGCGGCTGACTTTTTAATAAGTCTGAACAGCTGCATAACCTTAATTATTGTTACTGCTTTCTCCATTTTTTCCTGTTGTCACTGACCTCTACTCGAAACCATTGTATCGAATTTCATCATACACGTTTTTATTCTTTTATCTTCAAGTGTTACGTTTAGTTTGTGGGTATGATTCTGGGCTAATCTATCCTTTCCGTCGAATCTTCCGAAGTTCACTGTTCTTAGCCTTTATTTACATGCTACTTATCTCACTTTTTACTTACTCCTGTTTGAATTTTATACCAGAGTATGTGGTACATGCACACTACAGAACTTGACACGTGTAAATTGGTCCATTTGATCACATTTAAGCAGTTCATTATGATGAGCACCGAGTTAATAACAGTAGTAGTTATGTAAATTGTTGTGACAAAAACTGTGGACATATAGCATATAGTACAGGAAGAAATAATTCGTTTGTTAAATGTTTTAAATTAATTGTAGGCTCACAGTGTGATGGGAATACGAATAGTGAATGCATGTGCCCCATTGTTACGGATTCTGAACTATATTACATAGTCTCCAATCATTTGTTGCTATAATTTTATAGACCCCAACTAAATAGTTTACATCTACCAACGCAACTCAGACTATAAGTCAGTGACTTTATTGATTAATGCCATATTTTTGTCTCTAATTTTTCTCTGTTCTTCTACGATGTTGAACACTATAGCGTATCAATGCAGGCGGTGGTTAGGCATATCATATACCCAAACCACCTCAGCCAGTGAAAGTTCATAATATCAACTGATCTACCATCTCTTTCTAACATCTGGCGTCTAACTTCATTATTACCCTGTGATCCTAGGAAATGCGGACATCGATGATCAAATACTCCCAATGACCACGTTTAACATTCATACAGTAAGCGGATTGCTGTCCAGTATATTTGTCCTTTCATTAAGAGACGGGTATCTTGCCTACGCCATAGGAGACGTAAGCTGCCTAAAGCCAAATGAGTTTTCTGGATCTAATCAGACACCCATTTGGGCTGAAGTAATCAGATACTTCACTCTCGATCTTTACATTGTTGTTTGAAACTTACAAAATAACATTTTATCAACACCTTCACCATACAGGACTATGTCATCTACCTATTTAAAGTCAATTAATGGGCCTCCTGATAGAAGATCGATTTCTGAAAACTCAGACAACGAAAACGTCGCTTTCAGAAGTGAACCTATTATTAAGTTAATCAAAATTAGGAATAGTCGGGAGCCTTAACGGACACTATATGGAACCTAAGACATAGGAATGGGTCTAAGTTACCTTACCGAATTATCATAATGGAATCAAATTTACGAGATTGAGACCACAATATATTACAACAGGATGGAATGAAGAAGAATTGTGTACGAGAATAGTGGAACTGGAGATCAGGAAGATAAAGTGAATACACTTGAGTCACTGTAACCTATTGTTAGCTATATTACAGTGTCTTCAGCAATTGGTCGCAATTATCAACAGAACCTAGTCAGGTAATCTTTATCTACCAAGTTGGCTCAGACCAACAGTCAAATACTTTATAAACTGATGCTGTTTTGGTCTGATCGCCCCTGCCTTTCTTCCATTTTACTCCAACCTCAGCCAACATCGTGCAACGTGGTAGGTAGTAGTTGGTCACCTAAGTCGATGAGGGGTTCACAACCTCAGACTGATTCCTCATTTTCTTTGGTATTCTGTGTCTAATTTCAGTATTGCTTATTCCGTCATTTCATGATATTTCATGATATTCGAAGACTCATTTATTCTCACTCGGCTTTTGGTTGAGAGACAGATATCTTGCTTAAGCCATGTAAGTTGGCAAAATGCAAGCTAGCTTTTTGAATCTGTGCTGAGATTTCGTCAGATATTGATCTATCGAAGTTGATTAAACTTTTGAGATAAGTAAAGTGGTCAAGGCACTCAATTATTTCACCACCTATAACCAATTTAGGCGATGATGCGGACCAATCCTTAAGTAACATTTTGCATTTAGAAGACGGGAAACGCATCCTTAATATTCTCTTGTTACTCACGGAGTTCAGGAGACTGCATATTGTCATCATCTTCCTTGAATAGGACCGTATCATCTTTAGATTTCAAGTCGACAAGCAGGCTTCTTGGTAGGTGGGCACCTATGGTGAAATTAAATTAAAAGAGAGATAAGGAACAACTTATACGAACGTCACGTGAAGTTGACATTTCTCGTGACAGTTCACCATAGGCTCTAACTTGACCAGTAGTGTTCGGGTAGACAGCTTTTATAAGGTTTAAGTACTTTCGAAGTATGTCATTTAGTGATAAGCACTCACGGAACCTCTCGACCTACAATGTCGAGAGCTTCTTTCGAGTAACAGAATACCACTATTGTCGGACTTTGGTAAGTATTTCTGTATTCTGGAAACAAACGCAGAATACCTGATCAATGAATCATCGCCCTGGTCTGAAACCTGGATGATTGCTTAGCATGAGATAAGCGTCAGTTAGTTATAAAGGCCAATATTTTAGACATTGTTAGTCATACTGATTCCTCTGCGGTCATTATAGGGGGATTTCTATTTCTTTTTGTAAACTGGAACGATCAACTATCAAGACCGGTCAAATGGGGAGTGAGTTTCAGTCCCCAAACTTTAACTACTATATCAGTCAACCTATCTATTAAAATTAGACTACTATCCTTAAAGATATCCGGGGATCAACGTATCAAGTCTGTCTGCTTTTCCTTGCTTCAAATTACTTAAGGTCTTTTCGATCCCACCAGGAGTTGAGAGACATTTTAATTCTTCACTTGGATAGTTTGGGGATAGTCGGTAACTGAATAGTAGCCGGAGACCAGTTACACTGTTCCTGAAAGTATTCCTCTTATCATTCTTATCTGCACTGAGAGTGGATCAGTGATACGTCTAGCCTATGTGAGCTGCGATTGGCTAATACGAGCACAGATGTAAGCGAGGTCTCATAATTAAGGGAATAAGGAACTTTAAGCTTTATATATATATATATATATATATATATATATATATATATATAATGCCCTTTTTATATGCGACTAATTTCACAAATTTTCACTGTGTGAGGTTCCTGTGTACTTAGTGTCATGGTAGTTTTGTATATTATCTAATTCTCAGTCAATTAACTGTATATTTTGTCTGACATATGTGTCAACAAACTCAGTCTTACATATTGGTCTCCTTCGTTCACCTATGCTAAGTTTTCCGTGTTAATGAGATTTCTGGCATTAAAAACCCTTATATAAGCATAACCCAAGCATATAACAATCATAGACTCATTTTTTCCGAAATGACATGCGATTCTGGGGATTTAGCTAAGGAATCGTGTTGACTGATTTGACAATGCTCGCACATGAAAAGCGCCGATATGAAGTTTAGAGCCCTAGTTTTAAGAAACCTGAGATAGGACTTCATGAACTTGAATCATTAGCATTAGTGGTACACATCGACGAGATGGGAGAAAGATGAGGTTGGAGTCGAAAATAGGGGAAATATTAGAAGGATGAAGAGATTCGATCATGAACAAGGGGATTTCCAGTATTGTTAGAGATATGTGGGCAGTCATCACTTCTCGGTTTCCAACACTAACTTATAAGCAACTACCTGTGTGATTTGGACAACATAAAACCGCATCTATTGCATATTTTTTATATATTCCGAAGTTAGTCATATCTATTCACCTCTCTTGGTAGATTACTCAATTGATATTACGTTCGAAGAATTAGATTTTAGTATATGCATTTTGCTAATAGTCTTATGGTAAAATCAGTATTATATTTCTAACATACTTCCTTTGAGTTTTATCATTTTCTGTGTATTATGATAACTTAACATTACTTATTTTGTCCCATTACATGTAAGGTGCATCCCAGAAAGCTCACGGAGAAATTGTTTCAACGTGCTCAACATTTAACAAATCAGGGGACGAAGGTAAAAATTGCTCATGTTGTAGGGTTAGAGTTTTCAATCATCGAAAACACCTGAGGTAACTGGTGTTCGAGTCACGGATTCATCTAATTCATCAAAATTTGAAGTTATCCCTGCTAGTTTAGGTTATACTTGCGACAGGACCTTGGTCAAAGGAAGCTGTTAGTTGGCTCCCTTCAGGATATTTAGATTCCTCCAAATTTCATGGAAAGCGAGCTCATAGTATCATATTAAAACCGAAAGTAGAAAACTCTCCAATAGATGCTAAATGTTTATTCATGGACTATCAAAATTCTGAGTTCAGTTGTTCACCAGAAGTTTATCCAAGACCTGATAATACAGTCTATGTATGTGGTCTTGGTGATGGGGCAGTAAGTTTAATCTCAGTTTTCACTTTACAAATGTATCTGGTGTTATTATTATATTTTATAGACTCGATTAAAAATCTGTGATCATTTACAAATGATAGAAAGCGCGTTGAATTTGTAATTCATCTCAATAATTATTAACTTTAATATTGTTTAATCTTCACTTATGTCAGCCTGAAAATAAATCTTGTAGTTCGAATAACAGATTTTCATATCTTTATGTATATATTTGTTTCTAATTCTAACTTAAATAAAACCTGTATGGAATTTGAAGCCTGTTATGTATATCTGATTTAAGATGCCAGCTTCAGATTGAACTCTTTATTTTTATCACCAGGTGCCTGCGACAATTGTATGCTGAAGAACATTTTAATTTCTTCAGTGTACACCTAATGTATCACAAAGTTCGCTTTGTATTACTTTGTAGCTGTGAAACAGTTTATGGAATTATAAGATATATTCAGACTTTGGGTGTTTTATCACAGATGTGTTTGAAGAATTATCTATGTATCGTGTAATGATTGAGTAACGAACGTTAAAAAAGAGTGGCAAGTCGGTTTCTAAAGCTATAAATCATCAACAACTGAAGTGTAACTTTTGTAACATGAATACTCAACCACCGCCTACCTCGACATACGATATTGGCTTGTGAAGGTGTAAGTTGAAAAAAAGCAAGTAGAGGCCATACTAAAGCATATCATCAGTCCGTGAAATGATTATTAATCTGAGTCGTATTATTATATCCAATCTATCTGGTTGAAATTCTGATTGATTACTGCCATTTTGTGGATTCAGACACCAGGTTACATGGCCCATCATAAGTCACATTTGCTTAAATGCATTCAGTTTTTATTCCTTCATAGCTATCTCATTGTCCTTCCCTCTCGAACCATATTCTCACTGTATCATTACTAGGGTTAGATTGGATTATTTCACATACATTGAGCACTGTATAGGTTGTTTGTAAAAATAATTGATATATATTTGTAAGGCATAAATTTAAATTTCTTACACTAAGTTGCGAAACGTCAGAAATTTTAATTTCTGCTTATCGGAACACTACATATTTTCAATGCTTAGTGTTAATTATGTTTGTTGCTACCACACTTTTCCGACTCCGATTCATTTTGTTAATCTTGTTTTGTCTTTCTAATTTTTTAAGTGTTATGAAGTGTTCGGTAACACGGGTTAACGCGGTTTTATCCCAAGCCGTACTAAAATTATGATTGTCTCACTTCAGCACTTGGATATTACTAATAGTAACTTCCTTCTATGATATGTTTAAGCCATTTTGTTATTGTTATTATTACTTCCAGCCTGTACCATCTTCAAAAGATAGTGTTGAAATTGATTCTTGGCGGTGTAATCGTCTAAAAGAAATAGTCACTAGTGTGGTTCCATCATTAAAAGATGCTGAGACCGTAACAGAATCTGCTTGTTATCTGCCATTGGTGACTGATGGTTATCCAGTTATCGGTCAAATTCCCGGTTTATCGAATGTTTATATTGCTACAGGGAATTCATGTTGGGGTATTCTTACTGGACCAATTACTGGGCGTCTCCTAGCAGCGATCATTTTAAAAGATCATCCTAATTTACAGCAGAATACAGCATCAAATGTCACAGATCAAATGAAGTTGGATGAGGAGAAAGCTCAGTATAATTTATTGCAACAGCCTGGTATCGAGTCATTTAATCCATCAAGACTGGTGAAATAGTATACAATTATGTTGACTTTTTTCTTGATGTTTGTACACAGAATGTACTTTCCCTTATTATTGTTCTATTTTTTATTGCTTTCTGGTTTTTAAATGGTAGTTTCACATTATCTCACTGATGTTTTCATTATTCATACTACTTTTTTACTACTCATTTTACATGGTTACCACTTTTATAATCTTTTTAACCAGTTTATTATGCGAATAAATAAATAACCACTTCACTTGCTTATTTGTCTTTATTGTTGATTACCCGCCCACATTTCAACATTAATCATCCCTCTATTAATGTAAGGGTTTAGATTTTCTCATTGGTATTATCAACTGTATTTAATGGGTATCTGTTGTTATATGTTTATCTTAGTTGGATACCCTTTGTAGCGTCTTTTGTCGCAAGATTTAGTGAAGCTACACTGTAGCTGACAGTAGGATCCACAGTGCATGGTACACTGGGTTCGAGTATCATTATTAGTGCTAAAACTAGGATCCAGGTGGTTCCACGTGGCACGTTTGGAATCGGATGCAATGCATGTCTTAAATCCGACTACTAGCAACAAAGCAACTTTACTAAGGCTTCATTTGTGCGTACTTACAATGCTTCTTAAAATACTTATTCTCGGTTGCCGCAACCAGTATAGGTGAAGTGGAGTTAAAACTTGTAAAAAATTGATTGAGAATCGGGCACCTTTTACGTCAAACTAGTGTTGCTTTTAATTGATTGGAAATCTATCAGCGAGAGAATTCTCTGAATTTCGGTCTCATTTCAGTTGAAACTCATCAGAAGACTGTGTGCAGTCATGAGGCGATTAGGGCTTCCTGTCGGGTTTGAACTTGCTTCACTGACTGTCGTAGTCGTAAACAACTCTGAAACAATAGAAATAATTAGAAAGTAATCTTCATGTGCATGTATATGTATGTTCGCTTATCTGTTCTTGATTACTCATGGATTTCTTTTTGCTGGTTAGCGTACACACTTCATTTCGTGATTATATAGAGTGGTTGCGTTTGTTAAAATGTAGATTTTTCATCTACGACCATTGTTAAATATTTGTATAAGATTGTGCTGGATGTAGATGAAACAATTATGTACTGGCTTGTAATAAAAGTCATTTTCTAATGCTACGGTATAAAAGAATATATACATATACATGTTCAGTGATTCCCAGTTCTAATAGTATGTGCGTAACTTACTATTTAGTCATTCGGTTCACATAAAGGGAGTTAAAGTCAGACTTTCTAAAAATTGTTAATGTCTTTATTGTCCCTTCCTTTAACTTACTACTTAATAAATTTCAAGTAATCCAAAGTGCAAGTAGTGTAAAAGTTGTTTACGGTTTTCATTAACATTAAAAGTGGCCTGTTACTCACAATCTTCATCTTATTATTATTAAAGTTTGCTAAATAAGGATTATGTGTTACTTCCACTTATCGTATGGCATGATTTAAACCGATTCCATACATATGAATGTGCCTGAATTGTTTACAACTAAGACCCCAACCTAGTACCGTTCGCTTCAAACATCAGCACATTATTGATTGATCTACTAAATTCAGTTAGATACTAATTGGATCCCACTGTTAAGCACATACCAAATATAGTACAACTTATGACTAAAATCAATATTGAGACATTTCGTTTAGGTTACACATAGGAAATCATGAACTAGCTACTACTAGTCCTGTCAACCAATAACTGGAAATCACAAAATCTTATGAATTCACAGCTTAGCTTATTTCTTTTGTTCAAATAATGTACAACAAACTTTGTGTATTTTACCTGTCAATGATTCTATTGTATACTGTAAACATTTCTCCAAACTGTCTACTGTACATTCTTATTTAACTATACTATACGGTATAGTAGTTCTCTTATAAGTAAAATGAGGCACAAACTTTGTACTTCTTATTTACACTGAAAGTCAGAAACGTAACTGGTTCTTCTTTTTTTGGTGAGTGAGTATGTTAAAGAAGCGTTTGATCCCCTTGGTAGGAGTAAATTATACTTCTGAGCTTCAGGGAATTTTTTGCCCAACCACTAAACCTTGTTTAGTTATAGTATAAGTTTTAATACATAACGAAGAAAATTATAATGAATAAACAGTTCTGACATAATTATGAAGCATTTTGTAACTGCGTCATATCCTATAAAAAACTTATTCAGTTGTCTAAAAAGCTTCTCAGCTTTTCTGTGGTCGGAAATAGTGCTTAAGAGGACCCCATAGGGATTCTACAATTTACTAGCGTCAAGACTATTAATTCAGGTTTCATCCACGCAAACAACTGTGAATTTAGGGTAAAAGAGCTTGTAGCTGATTCAGGAAGAAATCATGCTATTTGTTTATGTATCTTAAATGCTGCGATAACAATAAGGGTGGAGTTTTATAGTCCTACACACAGTGATAACTAGTAAGTGTAGTGTTTAAAGTTCCGCGAAAAAAACATCGAGGATGACCTGTTTTATGTCTTATTAGTTGAAGAATATTGTTACTAATGCTTTTGCCTTGGCTGACATACATACATAATCATCAGGAAATGGTGATCATCATCGCGTTGATTTGCTATGGGCTGGAGCTTGTCAGTCTCTGTTGCTATATGTGCATCTTGAGCGTATTGCCTCGATATAGTGATTATTCACTAATATTATATAAGTTGGATTGTGATTGGTAAGTGGAATTCAGGACGCACGTTTCGTCCTATTTGGAACTCTCTGGTTGAATGTACCTGCATCCCAATGTTGATGTTCAGTGGGACTCAGCAGTTTAGTGGTGAGCGCGGTGGCGTTTGGCACGAAACGGACTGAGTTCGAATCCCACTATGAACATCAACATTGGGATGCAGGTACATCCAACCAGAGAGTTCCAAATAGGACGAAACGCTCTTCCTGGATTTTACTTACCAATCACAATCCAACGTTTTATTAAAGTTTAACAAACTGTGAAATATTTCTTTCTCAGGTTTATGTAAATGAGAGTCATTGGTTTAATCTTCTTTATCATATTCATCTGTGAGATATAGCTATACATAATGAAAATACATGCAATTTGTTACTATTTCATCCAGTGGGTTTTGATTAGTTTACTTTATGTGTGGTGAAGCACAGTTAGTGAATTTATCATTTTACTAAGTTATATCTTAATCTATTATTGTTACAAATTGATAAAAGTTGAAACATGAAATATTTGGAATGTAACCAAAGGCTTAAGTAGTCACGTACACTACTATGTAGTAGATCATTAAACTCTCAATAACATTGTCTAAATATTTGTTTGCTGATTATGTTTTAGGTTAAGCAGTAAGATATCATTGTATCTAAAAGGTATATAATGAGTTATGTTTTTCATTTTATTGATTGTCGCCTATCTATGTGTAGCTCATGGTTATTAAGTTAAATCAACTGGTTTATTCATAAGATCCATTTTTATCCTTATACAAGTTTGTTCATTGTCTTAATAAGGATTTTGCATAATCTTATTATTACTAAGTGCTAAGGTTTCAAGAGTTTATGGTGACACCCATGGAGTCATTACAAAACTTCTTATTCGTTTATCGAACGATGCACTACCAGAGCAAAAGTCTCCAGCAGAAGCCCTCATGGGTAGAAAACTGAAGACAATACACAAGTTGATGTTGCCAAGCAGGACCACGCGCAAAATGATCGAAAAGTTGCCAGCATATGAGGTTGGGTGTCCAGTGTATGCTCGCGATTACAGACTCAACCACAGTCCCTGGATGGAGGCTTGTGTAGTTAAGAGACGGGGCCAAGTCATGTACGAAGTAGATGTAAAGGGGGAGAGATGAACTAGACATCGTAATCAACTTCGCAAGCGAGTAGCAGCAGATTGTTCCACATCGACCCGAAATCTTCCACTTGAAGTCCTTTTAGATACTTTTAATCTACCCCCATCGCAAGTGGAGAAAACAGAACGGAAGCTGGTCAACATACGTTCCAGGAGACAGTCACTCCGACAACGACGTCAGTCAGTCAAACTGCAAGTAAACCCAAAGAACGTCCGCTATTAAAAAGGGGAGGTGTTGGGGATGTTAGATCCCCAAAACTCACTTGGCAAACCTGTTATTTTTGTGATTTAATTGTGTAAATTTGAATTTCCTGTTTTCGCGCCAAAAATTCCCCTTCTCATCTTCAGTTCGTGTTTCCCACTTGATGAGACACTAAATCTTATTAGTTCATTGTTTATTTTAGTACGCTATTTATTATATTCCAAGGACGCTCTCTGTTTTTGTATATATACGCATGAGTTGTGTGTGATGATGTCGTCTGACAGGCTGCCTGTGGAATAAACGCTTCTTGCTGTCTTTGGACTTCTTACTCTAGTTAGCTGGGCTGGGGCACTGGGGAATAGCTTGGCTCCCTGTTACTGTGTCGCTGGTCTTACGTTCGTTAGCGGTTATCTAGGTGTCACCATAAACTCTCGAAACCTTAGCACTAAGTTCCTAGCTAATATGGTTCATGTCAAATGTTCCTCACTTCATGATAAGTACTGTCAATATGTATGAAAAATTAAAAAGAGAAGAGAGCTCCTCTACTAGGGTTTACATTAGTTATTGACAATTGTATTCAATTATATGAAGAAAGTAATGCATTACAAATGATATTTCTTAAATGTCACTATGATATTACTCATTTACTGTTTCCCATAAAAAACATTATTTATAGTATTCATATTACTTATAAGTAGTTAGTTAGATTCTTTTATATTTCTTTAGTGGTATCTGCTGAATTCTTCATTTACATTTTGTAAATTTATAATTACATGATGATAATACATCGATGTACTTTTCTTTTGTGTAAATACTAAGTAAAGATGAATAAGTATACAATGATGATTCACTTAACAGTACAGTTTGTATTCATATACATATCTATGAGAAATATATCAATAACATTTCTATGTATGATGTTATGTTGCTTATACTTTGTTATTGATATGCACAAATAGATGTGTTCATAAGAATAATATGAAAGAATGAAGTTCATATTATTTATTACAATGTTAAATATATACTCTCGCATGAAGTGCATGCGAGAGACTCCAAACAACTGTCTACCAACCTCAAAGTCACACTCTTCAATTCGAACGTCAAGATAGTTCTTTTATATGGAGCTGAAATGTGAAGAACTACTGCAAACATCCTCAGGAGAGTACAGGTATTTATCAACAACTGTCTACGCAGAATATTGAATGTCCGTTGGCCGGAAACCATCAGCAACAGCCTACTATGGAAGAGAACAAACCAACTTCCAGCTGAAAGAGAAATCAGGAAACGACGTTGGAAATGGATAGGGCATACACTGCGGAAATCATCAGACTGTATCACGAGACAAGCACTAACTTGGAACCCTGTTGGCAAACGGAAAAGTGGAAGACCAAAGAACACCCTGCGTCGAGAATTGGAAGCAGACATTAAAAGGATGAACAGTAACTGGAAACAGCTGGAAAGTATTGCTGAGGACAGAGTTAAGTAGAGAATACTGGTGAGCTGCCTATGCTCCTCTGAGAGGGGTAACAGGCGAATTGCCTGATTAGATTTTCCATTTTAATAATTTATTGTTGTTGTTCTTGTAAAACAATGTGATAGAAATAAACAGAATGTTCAATATAACATGTAAATACTAATGAAGAATTCATGTATAACATTCGATAATCATAATTATTGATTCAGTCTAGATGATCTTATATCTAAATATTGATTATAAAGTCAATGTAATGTGTAAATTATATATTCAAGGTTCGTTGTACCTACATTTCGACGTGATTGAAATTAAAGGATCTTTATTATTCGAATTTGATTTAATGATTGTTTTATACTATGATTAGTATGAAGTGCAAAGTTCCTAGATTCAATCATCTTTGAAGTTGTTATATGTACACGTATTGCTAAGTAGTTTTCAACTAAGCACTTCTCTCCTCTTAGTTTTTTTTTGTATTAAGTACATTCAAGTAACATTTCAATGTTTAGAATAAGTGAGACGTATATCTTAAATTTTCATTTTCAATAATGATCAGTTTTAGTCAATATATTTAGTAATATAAGTCGAGGTGATTTTGTGGAGATGGATATTGAATTCAGTTGCTTGTGTCTTTCATAGATTGATGTTGGTTGGGTACTATTGGAAACCAGAGAGCACTGGACTGGCTGTTTCACTCAAGTATGGACGCCTCAGCACTGCTTGCCTTCTCCTCCTCCTCCAGGTAACTGAACCTAGGGCCTTTAGGTTTCACAGAGAACATTTGACCATCAGCGTGCAACTTTTAAGATTCCCGCTTTCATCAATTTGTGATATTGTGCAATGATCATCAATTGTCATTGATAATAACTCTCGCTTTTCAGTGGAATAGAGGAATTATACTGCCAAGAAGTCCCACACTTGGACGAAACAGCTTCCAGGTACTTCCTGGTTCTTACTGGTACCCAACAACTAATAATCTATGGCGAACACAAATAACTATATTTATTAATTGTTCATATATGATTATTATCAATTAAATGAGTATCCGTCACATTAAATTGCATAAGGATGCTTTTGACTACTCATTAGTAGTAATTATATTCGAAGAGAATTTTTCATGGTGGTTCGGTTCTTCTATTTATTATTGGCCGATTCATCATCTTCACCATTCAGAAAGTTGACATTATATTGAATACATTTCCTCATTTAAGTCAATCTATATTCTATGAGAAGCATCCTTTTAGTAGGTCGAAAATTACTTTGAAGTAAAATATGTGAACATGTATTGACTGATAAAAGGATCATAGTAACTGTAGCAATATATGTAATGTAAGTAAAGTTGCTTCTGTCCATTAGTATGAACACTATGGTGACATATGCTCCGGAAATTCTGTTAAAGACTCATTTATCCATGAGATATGTTGGTCAGTTAGTTGAGATTAGTAAGTATACTATGTACAGAAATATATATCACTGTTGAAGAAGTGGAAAAACAGAATAGGTAAGTTGATTTCATATTTTGATTTCTGTACATTTTTTTGGTATTTTGGATAGGTTCTAAGCATGTGAACATTTTGAAAGTGTCCTAGACAGGTTAGTCATTTAACTGTACGTTTTGTCTTACAAGTTCATTCATCATCATGAATATGACCATCATGTAATCATTCATAAACATCATTTCATGGATTCTACAACAGAAGTGCATACATCTAGGCGAATATAGAGTAAACGTTATTATGCATCACATAGAACAATGTTATGCAATCATATAGAATTAGTTCTTATGTCATTCATTTTCAGGTTTTTATACATTTACAGCCATCATCATCAACGTAGAACCGGGAAAATCCGCCCATAGGTTCAAGTTGTCATACCACATTTGCACTACGAGATTACAGAGATAATACAATAACAGAATACAAGAGAGGAGAATGAAGTAAAGTTGTGCAGAAACTAATAAGAGGATTCAAGATTTAGATGGAATTAAAGAGTGAATACACTTTCACCACTGTGACCGATGCTGAGCCATGTCATCAAGTGTCTCCAGTCATTTATTGTGACAAAGTTTATTTATCCAATAATTTTGTTAGGTACTCATTTGATTTTTATTGTTTCTAACGTATTGAAAATGATAAAAAAACAACTTATCATTAACATAAACTACTTATTGATTGGTTAAAAGTGAACTTGTTGGAGATGTTAAATTCCCAGAATTCTTTAAGCAAACCTATTATTTTTGCGATTCATTTGTGGTAAATTCAATATTCTTGTTTTCGTGTCAAAAAGTTCCCTTTTCACCTTCAGTTCGTGTTTCCCACTTGACAAGACGCTAAATCTTATTGTTACATTGTTTATTTTAGTACACTATTTATGACATTACAATGACGCTCTTTTTTTGTATGTATACGCATGAGATGTATGTGTTGATATCGTCTAACAGGCTGCCTGTGAAAGTAAACGCCTTTTTCTGGCTTTGGACTTTTGACTTAAGTTAGCTGGGCTCGAGCACTGGGGAATAGCTTAGCTTCTTGTTATTGTGTCGCTAGCTCTTACGTTCGTTAGCAGGTATCGAGGTGTCATCTTAATTTGCGAATCCTTAGCAGAACTTAAAGTCATTCTCACAGTGATTCAGAATTAGCGAAATAGTTCATTTCTAACCTAGTTAACTTTCTTACATTCATCGCATTTTAATTCTTTAGTATAAAACTAAGCAGAAATTGAAGTAAGCAGTAAATGGCAATACATTTTCTACTGATACCTTTATCATCTAACCGATAAATTTTAATTTGATATCACGAATTGATCTGAATTTGACAATCATAGATTGGTAAAAATTGGTACTAAATAGCTGCTTTATCCTAGTAAGGGACTCGTCAGCAGTGCACATCCACGACCTCATCCAAGATCGAACCGTAGGCCCTCTGGCTCTGCGGCTAACGCTCTTCTATTAGACTATTGGGTTGGCTCCTAATGATCTATATTTCTAATTCTATCAATTCGCTTATTCACTAATCTGATGATAAAATGTTATTCTCGAAGTTAGTGAGTTTTGGTCTCTATTTATGATGGGCTTATTGATGCTCACTACTGAAGAGTCTCATACTAGTACGAAACGACTGTCCACTGCCAGTTCATGGTGATCATATCATATCAATTCGTCATATCAAATTAAAATTCAACAATCTTCACAACATCCTATTATAATCTCTGAATTAATTGGAAATTGTTATGTCTCGTACTTGATGCTTGACTAGTCGCGGACTTACCTTAGCACTCCGAACGCTTAAACCCTCCTGGTCGCAAATCAGAAGACAAAAGACGGGTAGACAGGAACTTTATTCCAGTGAAATGGAGAGTAAGTTATGTACAAAATATTCGTGTATTTATAGTTTTCTGAACAACAAAAATCAGTATTATAATCCATCCAATACGAATTAAGAAGTCTCAACTGTTACCCAATCAGAACATGCTACGTCAAGATTCTGGAAGGTTCTATCGATCATTGATTGGATGGAATGTCTTCGGCTCCTTCAAGGGATTTGGAGGCTTCGTTGAGTTTTCTGAGAGTCATCCCAACAGAAATGATATAACTAACAGTATTTAGTTAATACTTAATAAATAAAGTCATTGAATTACCAATCACGTAGTAGTAGTATAATGTTTATCACCAATAGAATAGAACTATTTAATAAAACTAGAAAGAGTTGAATGCAGATCTAATTAAAACAAAATGATATTCGATTTTTTTTAAAAGAGAAAAATCATGTAAGAAATACATCAAGTAGAATAATTTCCTGTTGTTTCACTTTCATATCATGTGAACTTTTCAATTCAGTAAACATAAAATGCAGTAGTAAAACACATTCTCATAAACCTTCTATGCTTCGTTTGTGTATACATGTAGGTACAACATAGAGCCTACTGTATGTATATGTATATATACACTAGGCTCTATGCATATATATAGATATACATATGCATAGGTTCAATTCATCACACCTCAACAACACAGCATGATTAACAGTAAATTAGCAGAAGTAGTAGTTATGTCAATGATGATAAGGAAATCAAGTGAACATGTAGAATATGATACAGGAAGAATAAGTTGGTATATAGAAAAGGTATAAAATCATTTTAAGCTCACAAGCTCTAATATCAATGCAATTCACTTAGAATGTACAATATAGTAACAGAGGTTGAATAATTGTAGTCCATGATAAATCACCATGAAGATTGAAATACACTTTAATTCAATGTTTTAGTTGAAGTGATTTTGTAGAAATGAGTTTCTAAGTAGTTCATGATCTCGATTAGATATCAATGTTAATCACAGAACATTCAAGAACATTGATACTGAAGTGTTAATTGTTAGATATGAATGTTGTATATTCCAATTTTTAGTATGATCTAAGGTGAGCACTATCGAGGAGTTTCAAACTACAATGAAGAAACTGTTGACATTTTGTTTTACTTCTAATGACATCCAGCTGAGAATAATGCCAACTACAAAATTCACTAACTTCTTAGCACTGTAAATAAGTTTAAATGTCAATCAATTATGAAATATATCCTAGGAGATGTAATGGATTCATTATTCCACCTTCTTAGAATCATCTTTAAGAATAATATATTTGATTGGATTCGTCTGAGATTGATGTTGGCAGAGTACCATCGAAAACCTAAGAGAACTGTACAGCTTTACGCGTCTTAGTATGGGATTCCTCAGCAGTACACACCCTACATTTCGCCAAATGGGTTCTAGGTAGAAGAACATTTAACCATCTGCACCATCAGGCCTACCGGTATTCAATGATAGAATTTCCACTTCCATCAATTTGTGATATACAGTGTGATGATCATCGATTGTCATTGGTGATAACTGTCTCACTCCCGAAAAGTGTGAACTCCACCAGTCACGATTTTTCACCAGAGCTACATTTCGTCATAGATGTGAAGATAAATTCTAAGGATACCCATACCACTGTTTATAAAATCTCATCGTTTGTACAGTGTAAACAGTCACTTTATAATAGTAAATGACTTATTATGTTAGTCTTTGGTGCCAATGAATTTAATTGACGGCCATCATTTCAAGTAACTTGACATTCTAGTGAAATATTTTTTGATTTTACGTAAATGAAACGCCAGGAAATCCATAACTTATGTTCTGTCCTATTTGGGAAACATAGAATGTTTGTTTGTTGAAGCAACTCATTCTCATTAGAAATCTTCATTAGAGATCCAAACAGATTAATTATTATGATTTGTAAGTTCGATTCATTCACATTATACTTCATTTCTAATTTCATGTAAAACAGAAAGCATTAAGTATTAAACTTACACATAAAGTAGATGCTAATAATGTTGTTTAGGACGATCATGTAAGTTCTTCATTTCAACCACACTGTCTAGTAAATACACCACCATGAAATATAACAATTTCAGCTGTAGATCTCGATTATCTCAAGGCTTTTCAGAAATTTCTAACTGAATAAATAGTCAGTAATCAATTTTTTCAATATTCAAATAATGTTGAATAAGTGGAATAATTTCAGTTAAACTCTACCTTTTTGTTACTATGCAATTCTATACATGATGTCAATGGTTACATTCATCTATCAGAGTAACTGTATATATATTTTTTATAAAAATATACTAATCTAAATTTAATTTCTTTGCTTATAACAGTCTTATGTTTGCATTTACTTACCTCGGTAGATGATAATCAGAGAGTAAATGAAGGGAATGAAGGAGGAAGGGGTGTTGACGAAGGGATATGTTTTTTTATACAAAAGTTGTTTACGTTATTCCGGTTAGAATACACATAGAAACCAGTGTAAATCAACGTAAGTCAATAATCATATCAGAATTGATTGAAGCACTGATATGATCAAATCTTATCTAACTATATTAACAAAGACAGAATGGAACTGATTCATATAAGCAGCTTTGCCAAAATGGATGATTTACAAAGCATAATCAATTGGATATTACAAATTTAACTTATAATAATTGTAACTTTATGAATAAAAATACAACTCAATTTAACTTCATGAAAACGTTATTCCAGCTATGTACTTAAATATCATCATGAAGCATTAAAAAGTTTAAGTTGGATTGTGATTGACAAGCGGAATCCAAGACGTGCGTTATATCTTATCTGTTGCTTATCGGTTAGATGTACCTGCATACTAATGTTTATATTCATATTGGGATTTAAACTAAAATTCTTTTCATGCTAAATGCCACCAAGTTTACCGCCAGGCTGACCAGTTTTCAATCCATAACTAATGAACAGGAAGATACAAACCTATCCTAATTATTAGATCAACTATTTGGACACAAAGGTTTCATGGTATATATAGAATTATTTAATGAAACAATAATTAAAGAGTTCGGATACTTATCATTAGATCACAGTTACGAGTCGTATTCTAAATAAATTGGTTTCGGGGCAGTCAAATAATGTGACTGACCTCCAAGCTTTAATGAGAAGTCGTGACTGGTGGAGTTCACACTTTTCGGTAGTGAGACAGTTATCACCAATGACAATCGATGATCATCACACTGTATATCACAAATTGATGGAAGTGGAAATTCTATCATTGGATAACGGTAGGCCTGATGGTGCAGATGATTAAATATTTTCCTACCTAGAACCCCTGTGGCGGAATGTAGGGTGTATACTACTGAGGAATCCCATACTAGGACGCGTAGAGCTGTCTAGTGCTTCCTGATTTTCAATGGTACTCTGCCAATATCAATCTATGATGTATTCAATGAATGAAAAATACCAATCTCTACAAAACATAATCATCTTAATCCAATCTACATATCATGAATAACTGATTAAATTTATATATATACTATTGAATACTCTAGTTTGTTTACCAGTGATTTTTCTGTTTATGTATATATATTTCTTTTTCTTTGTAATTTACACCTACTAGAATTATGTAAAATACAAACAAAACACATCAATATGAAGATGAGAATCGTGTTATTGTTGTTATCTGACAAACCTAGATAGTTTGAAAACTAGACAGTCACAAAACGAGACCTTCATAGAGTAGATTGAAATAAAACATCTTCCCTTTTTGTTCTTTCTTGTGTTTTGTCATTTCCATCTTTACTACTTCATAACATTACGTAATCATTTAAGATTCAAAGTAATTAATCTAATATAGATCACATGTTACATTGTAGCATTAACAATAATGACAACATTCATTAGAATAATGAATGTATCATTCATAAGCTAGACAAAGATAATGAATAGTTGTATTATGTTGGTAGGTTATGAATATGACTAGTGATATGTCGTCGATATTTAATTATGTTTCAAGTAACAATGAATTTAATGAAATCTAGGAGCGATCAACTCAATACAACTCATCAGTCAATAAAGTCGCTGGAATCAGAGTAACAGCTATGATTGATGATGATTGGTGATGTTGAGTAACACTACTCACAATCGGTTGTAGTAGTGCAGTCACAGTCACTTTACATCATCTTATAGATAATGAAACTTAATGGCTCTTCATATGCAACCTTTCATTTCTTCTTCTCAGATTATATTCTTGGTGTTTAATCTTTGTTCATTATCATTACTGAATCGTTTACTTTTTCTTTGTACCTTCTTCTCATCATTTTGACATGCTCTGAGAACTTGTACTAACACATTTAATGAATTCTGTACGGGTTATTATTGACTGGCTGACATGTATTTGTAGGAATTAGAAAAAACCAAGACATTAAAATTCACATTGTTGTGCTTGACAATTGCTACATTCTCTCAATTTAATGAGTAGTATAGAAATAACTACTATTAAAATTTCAAGATAGATTCTGTGTATTAGATTACTACATAAAATCAACTTGATATATTTGATCAATTTACAGGATTTTTTCCAGTATATTTTCTATTAATCAATCATTCAATCAATGCCTGTTACCTCATGTAGAGCATAGGCCGACGACCAGTATTGTCCAACCAACTCTGTTCTGAGCTTTCCTTTCCAGCCTTTCCCAAGAGTTCGTCAGTCTCGTCATGTCTGTCGCCAATACCCGACGTAGTATATTCTTAGGTCTCCCCCTTTTCCTTTGATCTTCAAGGTTACGTGTTAATGCTTGTCTTATGACACAATTCGGTGATTTCCTCAGTGAATGTTCTATCTACCTCCCCTCCAGTGTTTTATCCTAATTTCTTCCTCTACTGGAAGTTTATTTGTCCTCTGGTATAGGAGGTTGTTGTTGATGGTATTCTTCCAACGGATCCGATGTATCCTCCGCAGACAACTGTTTATAAATACTTGTATCTTCTGAAGGATGCTTTTCGTAGTTCTCCAAGTTTCAGCTGCATACAACAGAACTGTCTTCACATTTGTATTGAAAATTCTAACTTTAAAGTTGGCTGACAGTTGGTTTGAGTTGCAGATGTTTTTCAGTTGTAAAAACGCTACCCTTGCATTTCCGATCAGCGACTTCACATCTGAATCAGACCCTCCTTGTTTATCAATGATGAAATCATCTATCTGTTGACTTCATTTCATTTTCTGAACTAATTTCTTTTATTGAATAGATTGCAACACGTTGGAAAGCATATCACTTCAAGTGATGACTCTTCTATCCGATTGTCGTTGTTTTCTTCTTTCTTCCTACGTTTTTGTGAACACTTTAAACTATACCGACTTAGTGATTTAATCAGCTTTGAAAAAAAGAACTCTTTATCTTAAACTCTGCAACTTATTCATTATCATACACAATATTTCGATGTTAAGTGATTAGGAATAGTCGACAGGATACTCATCATTCAGTATAGCTCTAATAGTTTGTGCAAATTTTAAAAACAGCATTAGATCCTACAAGACACTGTGATATGCCTATCTGATAGTTACTAATCAGTATCAAATGTAAATTAAACGGGATTACCTACCGATTACTCCTAATTGCATAACATTAAAATACAAAAATAATTATATGTTACACAACAATGAATCATCTACTCATGTTACTGTTATGTCGGACCACTAAAGAAGAGTGACAAACTTCCAGAACTGTGTTTTAGACAACTAATTCATTCATTCTGGTAGTGAGAAGTGTAAGCATTACATTTTCCATAATTGTTACATTCCTCTTACTCTTTCCTCCTGTTTAGCATATTTACTATTATTATATTGTCTCTTATTATGGACTACAGTTAATTAGTTGTGTATAAGTTGTCCCTATTCACTAACACTATTTCCTTAGTTCTGTATAAATGTTAGTTTCCTAATTGGTTCTCTGTGTGGTCTGATTATGTGTATATATAGAGGTATGATTGAAATATGATCCAATTCGATTTTGTCTGTTTGGCTCATCAATCGTTTTTTCCTCTATTCCAGCTTGGGGACCGGTAGTTGCGGAGCAGACGTGTCCGTACACTGATTAGCAATCATCAAGCACATTGTGTATTTTCACAATACATAACAACTAGCGACGGGCTTATAGTAAATATAACTTACGCAGTCATTGGTCATTAGTCGTAAAACATAACAGTTACTAGGCATTTTTATTATTTGTATGTAAAACTTCAAAACATCAACTGATTTTGTTGTTGATGGTGGTGGTGATGGCATTATGTTTAAGATGTAATGTTCCAAGATTTATCAATCCATCTGTTTGTATTCAACGATTATATACTGTTATCGTTGTTAACTGGCTTACTCCTGTCAAGTTTGAACTTCATCAGTCATGGCTTCTTATCGTAATTGATTTGAAGTAGTTTGGTGGAGATTAGTAATAACTTCATTTTTTTTTGCATGAAATTGAAAATATTCTTGAAGTTCTAGTGAGAAGTTGTGACTTTGTGGAGTTCAGAGTTGTCAAAAGTAAGAGAGTTATCACTAATGTCAATGGGTAGTTGTTGTTGTATATCACAAACTAATGAAAGTGGAAATTCTTAAACTGTACTGCGGCCAGTAGGCATTAGTAGTGCAGATGATCATGCTCTAACCATGAGACCTAATGGCATTAGGTTCTAATCCCCTGACGAAATCGAGGGTGCACACTTCCGTTTAGTGATTCCTGGTTTTTAGTGGTACTCAATCAACATTAATCTGTGACGAATATGATCACCTAAACTTAATACCTATCTCCACAAACTACCTCAAATCAATAATCAGTCAGCTTGAAAATTACATTATGTCTAATCGCTATATTTCTTAATAACAAATAACTACGTAGTCAGCATAGTCAGTTTAAACAACTGGAAAATGCTGGAAAGAATTGCTCAGGACAGAGTTGAATGGAGAATACTGGTGAGCGGCCTATACTCCTCCGAGAGGGGTAACAGGCGTAAGTAAGTAAGTATGTAGTCAACATAGTCAGTTTAAACAAATTTTAGAATTTAACTTGTTGTGGTTATCTTTCATTGTTCTTGAAATAAATGACAAATGGAAGTTAATAAGAATTAGATATATATTTATTGTTGAAGAAATGTGAACTATGCATATATCATTGTAATCATAGAAAAGGAGAAGACTAATGAAAGAAGTAGCCTCCTAAAACACTTCCTGGAGATAAAGCGTTTGCTGTAATGATATAAATGATACAATGTGGTGGGTATATTTTTAATGATTTCTGTTAGTTTTTACTTTATACAGATAAATGTAAAGTGTGTTTACTACTTAACCTAGATTTTGGTCGAACAGATGGTCATTGAATTATATCACAAATTAATCGGAATTGAAAATGTAGATAAGTTTACAATTAGTGGTTAGTTTAGGCCTGGTTAAAAGTGTATACGTTGTTGTCATATCACGGTTGTGTAAGTTATTGAAGGATACTTCTACTTAAAGTACCTGGAAAGTAAAACAGTCTAGTAATAATAGTCGTGGCCGGAAACTATTAGTAACAGCCTACTATGGAAGAGAACAAACCAACTTTCAGCTGAAGAGAAAATTTAGAAAATATGTTGGAAATGGATAGGACATACATTGCGGAAATCATCAGACTGTATTACGGGAAAAGCATTAACTTGGAATCCTGTTGGGAAACGAAAAAGAAGAAGACCAAAGAACACACTGCGTCGAGAACTGGGAACAGACATTAAAAGGATGAACAGTAACTGGAAACAGCTGGAAAGCATTGCTGAGGACAGAGTTCAATGGAGAATACTGGTAAGTGGTTTATGCTCCTCTGTGATGGGTAACGGGTGTAAGTAAGTAAGTAAGTAAATAATAATAGTCGTCTTGATTTTGATTGTGAAACCTAACAGACAACTGATTAAGTCGACTGAAACAAATATTTTTTTGATCAATTCTGTTTATCACTGTAATTTCGAGGCTTAAGTATTAATGGAAGAAGTCTGCAAAACAAGAAGAGATATGACAAATGCTATTGTTAGACGACCGGAAAACCATGTATAACTCCTGCTATTAGAACCGGTGATGTTGGATTTGTAGTTCTGATATCCTTAGGGAACTTAATCTCACCCACATCACTTTGACTTCACGCTCATATATCGGTGATCAGGTGTACATAAAATAGAGAAATTGATCACCAGATATATGGCACTATATTTCGAACCAGTAAATTACAACATGAGAAACAATTTCAAGCAAACAGGTATAGAAAGGAAAAGTTCAGTACATTGAAAATGTACACAATGAAATCTACAATTTGAAAGTTTGTATATCCACGGGATAATCTGAGCCTCTAGAGAGGTGTTGAATTTTCGGAGTCATTATTTTCTACCGTTTTCCTGTGGTTGTGAGGAGGCGGAGTTGGCTCATACGATCTTTAAAAACAAACAACTAATTGATATCACATTTCGTTAAAGTCGACTGAATAATTTCGTCCTCACACCTTATTTTTAGCACTTTCAGTTTTACCACTCTATCTGACTTATTCAGCTTGGTAGAACCTTAAATGCCTAGTATTTCACTCACTATAGTTCAGTTTAGTCGTAATTACCTGAAAGTTTGACTAATACGTGATAACAACAACTACAGTACATCTCACGCTTTTTCTTCTAGAAAATTTTAAGTTCCAGTATTTCCTAAAACACACTTTCTATTCCTTCTTATTAGGTCATATTCTCAATGTTCAATGATTCTCATTTTTATTGTTACGATATATTGTTGACTCCTTCACTATAATTTTATTTAACCAGGCAGATATGATAGTACAACTTGAACTCATACACATTTGTGTTAGACTTTACTTTGATAATTACTGACAGGCTGATTCCTACATATTGATGTAAGTAGAATAAACTCACCATGTAATCTACAGCTTCCAAGTTTAACAATTTTCATCGTCGGTGTGCACAATCTCACAAATAGTCTCAGAGAAAGACTAAATAAATATAACCAGGTGACTTTAGTTATTTATTGCTGTGAATAGACTTATATCAATGTTGATATGTTTTGGTATTTCCAGCAAAATCATTCTTCTTAATTGAAATTTTCAATTGTTGGCTAATAGTCAAGATAGACAATTTCCTACTGAAAGATAATTCAATTGATTTTAGTTCTGAGGTGTATGCATGTTGTAAGATGAAGGCGATTAATTCAAATGATAATAAAAAGAGTAGATTATTTGAATCCTTCTAAATTTACTCATACTCATAATCAATCTTGTGAATTAGACCTTGAACAATAAGGAGGTAAGTTAAAATTTTTACAACTTAATAGGTTAATCATAGACTTATGAACAATGTAACTGTAGTGATTTCCAGTAAGGCAAGTTGATCTTCGTATTCCCTACTTGTTCCTGGTTGTTTTTATTATAACCCCTTCCATCGTTTGTGCTTACATGTATTTGGATCAATGGTATTTCTACATGCATATATGTATTCCTAGTCAAATTCCTTGTTTCTTTGATTACTCTACTGTTTGATTACTGATCTCTGGATTTTTGGTTACTTGATTTTTAAGTGCTGATTATCGACTACTTGTGATTCCATTTCTGGATGTTACAATATGCTACAATGCAACAACAAAAACAGCAACAATAACTACTGCTACTACTACGACGACGAAGACGATTACGAATAGGACTGCGACTATGATTACTACTACTACTACTACTACTACTACTACTACTACTACTACTACTACTACTACTACTACTACTACTACTACTACTACTACTACTACTACTACTACTACTACTACCACTGCTGAATTCTCACTGTGTTATTTCTTGGCTGCAATTAGAAATAATAAATACTGAATTCTAACTATAGAGCATCGAATACTACTAATAAGAACATTATAGTCACCTAAACTGGTAATTAGCGTTATCTGAATTCTAACGATATGAAACAATCGTGCATTTTATTTGATTTAGGATGACCAGTTGATGTTTATTTTAATGTTGATTTGTTCGATACCTCGCTAGGAATTTGACGATCTAATGAACAGTTGCATTTTTTCTTCACTCACCACAGTAATTAGATTGATACTTAATTTTCCTCTACTGAAGTAAATTTTCATTATAAAGATACTGATGTAACCTTCTTAATGGTTACTTTCACTTTAAACATTTATTATTGGTTGTTTGGCGGATACAGTTTAAACTGATTTGTTAGATGGATAAATATGAAAACAGCATTAAATCCTCTCACCTTCCTAATTAAAGTGTTTCAATTTCCTATACTTTGCATAGAATTTACTGCCACTTAGTGATCTACTTTAAGAATCCAGTCTAATTCCATTGTAAAGTATATGAAGTCTACAGTTTAGATGATATGAAAAGAATCATTAGTTTCAAATATAAAAAACTAGCTTTATTGACATTTTGTTAATACACGGTGATTAATTTTATGTGGATGAAAGTAGTAAACAAGAAACTATCACTAGTAGATGAGATCTTTCATTACCTGAATAGCTCAGTGGCAACACTTGAGATTATGTAACTTGGTGACCCGACTTCGAGTCCTATAGAGGTATTGTTTCCTTAAAAGTACCAATATTTTCTGTTATACGTAGAAAAAACTGCTTAAAGTATCAATACCAATGGGTGCCTAGTTGGTCACTATATGTTCACCCTTATGCCAACTCGGTAGTAAGCCGAAGTAAGAGAACACAAGATTGACGAATCAGCCAGACAAAATCATATTATATTTAAGGTATTCCTTTATATATACATAAAGTCAGACCACACAGTGAACTAATTAGGGATTTAACATCAATACAAAACAAAGGAGATAGTGGCGATGAATAGGGGTAACTTGTAAGCAATTAATTCACTGTAGTTCATTGTAAGAGACAACAGACTAACAGCAAATCAATTAAACGGTAGGATAAAGTAAGAGGAATGTAACAATGATAATAATGGAATGTTTACGTTGCTCACAATTAGAATAAATGAAATAGTCTTCTGAAACACTCTTCTTCAATCGTCCAACATAAAATTTTCATATTTACTGCCATTCAACCACTTAACATAATGTCAAGTTAATTATGGTAGCAGCCACATTATAACTTGTTCGACAGAATGTGATCAACATGAAGAGCTACTCAACAGTGACATTAGTCATTACTCAATGGTCAATCTATTTAGTGTAATTAATTATTAACATGAAATATAGAATATTATAAACCATGTGTCTACCATCATTAATCCTCATCATTCTTATTTCGTAACATGAATTGAAAAGGTATCATTTAGAACGTAAGTCACTTCAGAATTCATGTGGACATCATCTGAATGGGGTATAATTGGATTAATTCAGTTTGCAAGTTGCTCTGGTTGAAGGTTAATAGAAATTGTTTACTTTGTACAAGATGATTATTGATTCTTATTTCATGGATCTCTGGTATTCGAAAGTGACAAAATGTCATACATTACATGAAATATAAAATCAATAGGGGTCATGTATAGTGTGATACTATGTTTGAATATAGTAAATGTTGATTCTATGCACTACACAGTAACAGTCGTAGACTGGGAGACTAGGGATCGAATCACCTAGGAAAATTTGTAGGTAGGCTTTGCTGACAAGTGTTGAATAGCGCAAAATCTAAGTCTGGTGTTTCATGATGGCAATCCTAAATCACTTTCGAAGAGAATAACTAAACAGCTGAGAATATAATTTTTGAACGCGACAAATAGCAGAACTAATGAATTACAGTAAAATTAAGTGTGAATACATCATGTTACCTAAGGTCTCCAACCATTGGTAGCGGTTATCAAGCTGACCACAAACAGGTTATCTTTAAATATCAATATGGTTCAAATCAGTAATCATTGATTTCATGTGTTGAAATCACTGATTCATTGGTTTAGTATTTTCATAGTTTCTTCAAATCTACTCCTACTTCAACGGTCATTGCATATCAAGGTTGGTGATAGTTAGGCAAGCAAAAATGAAAACATGTCCCATCTGTTTCAATCAGTCTGTTTTAATCACACTATCATTAGCTTCCTATTTAAGTTACGTTACAATGAATATTCTTGTATTCATTCAATCTCAGGAGATTAATGTAAATCTCTAGTTACGTAATGTTCAACAAATTTTATTAGAATTAATCATTTATTGATTACATTTGAAAATTTTCACTTATATCATTATATGCATCAGTTATTTTAATAAGTATTATATGTTTCAGCTAAGATTGAACTGAATCTTCAAGAACAAAGTTCATACACCTTCATTTACATGTCTTGATATATATATATGCATAATAATGATAGTTTGGTTAAACAAACTTAACCTATTTGAATTATGTTATGATTAGTGTTTGTATAACATTTAAAGTAGTTACTATGGTGATTCGCCATCTATTTAACTTAAATAATTTAAATGCATAATAACAATTTCTCTTAGTGATAAAAAGCTATCACAGTTAGTTAGTTATAACTTCAGGCTGTAGATATCTGGCATCTTATTACAGTATTTGAATACATTGAGTTAAGAGTATATGAATTGTGATTTGGATGAATATTGAATATCTTAGACTAGTTTTCATTAATAAGGCTATTTGTCAATTTCTACTGATAAACTCACTGTCATTTCAAGACAGACGTATATGGAGTCAAATCTGTTATGTACACTTGCGCTGATCAGTATTAGTTTACCATACTCTATTAAGATGCATTGTGATGATTGGTATTCAAGTTAGTTGATTGAATTCGTCACAGATTCATGTTGACAGAGTACCACTGAAAATCAGGAAGCACTAGATAGCCCTACGCGTCCTAGTAAGAGATTCCTTAGCAGTGAACACTTTAGGTTCCAACCCAATGGTTCTATATTGGAGATCACCTAACCCTCTGTACCAATGGGTCGGCTAGCCTAACGGTATCCAATGATAGAATTTACACTTCCATCACTTTGTGATATATAGCGTGATGATCATCGATTGTCATTGGCGATAACTGTCTCACTCTCGAAAAGTGTGAACTGTATCAGTCATGACTTCACATTACAATTTGAGGATACTAACCCAGTGGTGAAGTAGTTAGTCGTTATCTAACCTAAAGCTACTGGTGCGAAATCTATGGTGCACATTGCTGAGGAGTTTCATACTAGAACGAAATATCTGTCTAGTGCTCCCGGGTTTTCAGTAGTAACCTACCAGTCATCAATCTGTGACAAATTCAATCACCTAAGTTTGCCATATCTATTAACTATAAGTTAAAAGATAAATGATTCAGTCGAAGAATAGATAAAGCTGTAACGGAGATAAACTGAAGGTGTTAAAGGAAGTTGCCACTACATATTTAATATCAGTGAATTAAAGTTATCGAACATGTTGTCACGTAAACCTTTGTATTTGGTACTAACCCCTATTTCTATTGTATATGATTTTGTGGGAATCGTTACGTTTGAACTTGATTTTAGTCAGTGTAATATTACTGGACTATAGCACTCCTAGAATTCAGTAATGATCTATGAATTCCGCACTCGAAGCCAGTTGTAGCATTAGTATTATTATTAACAAAACTCAGTATTCGGAATCACAATCACACAGTAAGAACTCAGCAGTAGTATTAACAGCATACTATTGTATTCTTAGTAGTAGAAGGCACAAACGAACCCGCAAGCAGTGCGAAAATTAACATATCAATTCAAAATACCAATATCTTTAATAATGAAAAGTGTGGGGTTAAGAATAGAACTACCAATGGTATGTAAGGAATACGGTAAGAGGATCATGCCTCATCAGAACAATGTAATTAAGGTAATGAGTAGGTAGGCATATAAATACCCACAATATAGGACACATAATCTATAAGACATAGTAACACGTTTATAAAATCACGTCAGTCAAATGATTATCTACGTTTACATGAACTGATTATTAGGAGGTCACAGTTAGACAACCAATGGAAATTTTGGAGAAAGGGATAGTTGCATCGAAATCTACAGAAGTACAAATTCACGGTCCAAATATTATATGAACTCTGTACGCTTAGTCCTCGAAGTGAATGCATAGCCTTCCGAATATGCAGATAGCATATTGGAAGAGCGATCGATAAGTAAACCGGTGTTCATATCTGAATTTCATAAGCTCATAATTGGCCTACGACATCAACGTTTAACGATCACTATTGGTTTCAATGAACTTTGACCAGTTTTATTTTGCGTAAAATGTTTTGTCAGCAAATGTGTTACTGTAGTATGTAAAACGACTCACTTGTTCCGACATATTATTCTATCTTCTGAAATCCGTCTATTTGAAGCTTGTGTAAGTTTGGGGGGGGGAGGGAAGCGTTTGCAACAATCAGTCAGATCTATAAATAATTGTGACTAGATCACATTCAGCGTCAGCATATTAGTCAACATATTGATACACCGATCCTCTCTATTATAACACATTTAACAGTTTTGATTTACGATACTGTGCCTGTTATGTCGTTATTGATGATGACTGAAAAAGTCGAATCACATTAATGATGACGTCTTAGTAGAATCACCGAAATTACTTCTCATCCATGATGTAAACTACAAAATTTAAAAAACTTCTTTATGCTAATAGACTATTTGGCTGCAAGCATTGATGCTAATGATGTAGGTGTCTCACATATGGTCAATTTAATGTCATACAGTTAGGCATTTACTTAAATTAGGATTAAGCATTAGTCATTTTCATGCTGTTGAATAGTTTAACAACACATGCTTAAACTTAACACTATTTGTACCTTACAAATGACATAGGTTACATTGAGTATATTGTCTCTAGAAGACATTTTATAGGACTAACTGATGATATATTGCTTCAGTCTGGTATATTATCCCGATAAGTCTTTCACGTCATAGTGCTAACCTATGGATGCCACGAAACTCTATTTTAGTTCACCAACTATGTCTATAGCTAATTCAGTATCTACCTAAATAACTCACGAATGAGGATATGATAAAAATGAATCTATATTCTTCATACTGGCCTAATGGATCATGAGTGGAATTTTAATCCCATAATATATATAGATGATGATTTCCATCACACGTGGATGAGTTTAGCGGTGCTTCTCGAGCAATATGGTTGAATTAGAGGGCTTTCATTATTGTTCTAGGCAACATCATCAACGCCTGCTTCATATAGAAGTCAACTATTTCAGTTATTACTCAGGTATTAAATCGATTGCACGTTGACAGTTTTGTTCGTGATTAGTTGTCTTTGTATGTGTTTGCTTGTATTTTTCATTCACCTTCTAATCATATGATTGTTAGACCTCAACTATATATGCTGATGAATTGGTTCAATGTCGATGTATCTATCGAATGATAACTGACATCCTAACATTGGTACAATTTTCCCTATCTAGGATTTCCTGACATTTTCCTAATCAAATTTGTGTCACCTTGTATTGACAACAGTAATAATATATGATGCCACTTCGGTGCTAATTTATCTATATGTTCATACAGGTAACATGATGTCTACTTGTTTGATGTACTGTTAACTGGCAGCTGATGTGATTTATTTTGTTACGGTGATATTGCTGTCTTCCTATTTTCTCTGTCGCGCATCTCAATCCGCATAAAATGATGTGGTTGTGTAGGTTTGAGAACTATAGTTATTCCATAGAGTTTTATGATTCTTGTGGTGGTTCCTGAATTACATAGATATATGCTTAGTAAGTCAGTGAGTTACTTAATGTAGTAAAATCAATTCCGGCCGAAAGTTGTGGGCAGGGGTCATTTTCAACTACCTTAGATGTGCTAATAATCAAAGTTAGTCAAATTGGAAATTCAATATACCTCTATAACTGTTCAACATTCTTTGAGGAACTATGTTACCATGATTAATATTAGTTAAAATGTTCAAGTCACTAATGAAATATAGATGGACAATAGATTGTTTTTCTTCCGTCACGGTACGAACAACTACCAAATCTTAGTTTTAACGTAATTTACAGATATATATGAAAATTTCAATGATAACCATTCTCCAGATAAATATGATATCTGTCACTGGTCAGTGATCACTCAATGTACCTTATCTATTCTAATAATAGATCAGTCGTAGCCTGAATAGCTCAGTGGTAATGTCATAGACTACGTAAACGAGTGATTTAGGCTTGGATTTCACAGGATTCATCAGTTATATATCCGTCCAATGATTACACACTTTGTTAGCCAGTATCATCAAGCGGTGTTTATAACAGTCTACCACTAAACGCTTAACATCTAGTACACCAACTATCTTCATTTAGAAAACAATTATTATGAGTTCTAAAGTCAAATTATGAAGTTCATCGGTAAATTTTCCCTTCTGTTAATAATATTCGTTATTTTATGGATAATGCCTTTAGTGTTAGTGATTACTAATGTATTTCACGGAACAACCGATGCGATTTCTACTTTGAGTTCTCCGCTAAACGATATCGGCCAGAGAACAATTACGAATTAGAATGACAGTAATGATTTCCTGGTAAGATGGTGGTTGTGTACTGATATAGAGTCTCAAATTAAGAAGAAACATCCATCTGGTTATTCCCAGTTTTTAATGGTTGTTTAACTTTAGTCATTTCTCGATATTAAAATCAAATACGACAAACCCAATAACGCCCAATTAGAAATAATATTTGTGAATTACTAAACTATTTTATTTAGCATTTTGTTATGTCGTAAGAAGTTGGGTGATTGGATGGCCGAGTGCCAATCGCCAGTGCCTAGTTGGTTATTGCGCGCCTGCCCTCTGCCCACTTAGTCCCAAACCGAAATAAGAATGCGAGCCATTAGGTCAGCCAGACAGAATCATATCATATTTCAAGCATTCTTTTATATATACATAAATTCAGACCACACAGCAAACCAATTAGAAAATTAACATGAATGCAGAACGAGGGGAATAGTGGTAGTGAATAGGAACAACTTGTACACAACTAATTGACTGTAGTCTATAACAAGAGACAATATAATAACAGTAATTATGCTAAACGGGAGGATAGGGCAAGCGGGGCGTAACAATAATAGAAACAAAATGTTTACATTACAACAGTTCGAATAAATGAAATAGTGTTCTCAAACACAGTTCTGAAAGTTTGTTACACATCTTTGTGGTCCGACCTAACACATTTAGCCATGAAAAGTTACAGATAATTTCATTGCCACAAATTATTTTGTAGAAAATATGACAACAAGTGGAAATTCAACCATTGGGTGATGGTTCAGCGGTGTATAGTGGGGGGTGGGGGGGTAGGTGTTCACTAACTTCAAGCCCCCGGAGCAGAATCTACGGTGTGCACTGTTGAGGAATCCTAGACTAGAACGAAACAGCTGTCTACTTTTACCCTATCGACATGAATCTGTGATGAATTCAATCAACTAAAACTTAAAACCAATCTCCATTAACCACCTCAACTCAATAATCAATAATAGTTTCTATACATTTCTTTGAACCTTTCAATATGCTGACAATTACTCATATTTTCTTACAGACTGGGAACTCAACTACTTATTAGCATAAGCATTAACTAGGTCATCTAAGATAATAATCAATTTTCAGAAAACTTTCTGCTTTAATGATAGATGACTCAGAATATAAATGGCATGTTTCAGTAGATTTGACCCAATTATAACATAAATATATTCAATGTATGTTCTTGTTACTTTACTGGTTATCTAACTTGTTGTTGTTGTTGTTGTTGTTGAACTAATTAAACTAACTAAAGATTTAATTTATCTAACATACTGTTAAGTTGTTGTTATTGTGTTTGAATTATCAAATGAATGAATTTAAATTGTATTTTAAACAACTAAACAACATCCCAAATAACCAGAACCACTTAGTACAAAACTTCATCTGAAGTGTAATCTAGTGATTTAACCTCTTTTTCTTTTTCATTTTCTTTCTTAATAACTTTTGGTTCGAATCTGATATGAAGCTATTTTAACCTCATTTTTACATCATGAATTTAGGAAAGGTAGAAAGGTAGAAGACATTGTATGAACATGTTAAATATAATAGAACTGTATACAAAATAGATATTAATATGATCTGATGAAGTGGTCTTAGTTAGACAACCATTGAAAATTAGGAATCGGTACTAGATATTGGTTTTATTTCAGTATAGAACTCTCCAACAGTAAGTATCCATAATCACATCAGAGAATCAAACTCAGCATCTTCAGGCTTCAAAGTGAGTACTCGACATTTCGAACACTGGGTTAGGTAATATCCAGAGGTTGATATTTTTTACTTTTAGTCTATTTGCGATACTTTATTCTTTGTCATCGATGGGTAATTCCTTCACACCCTACATGGTTAAACCAAACTAAGAATTCTGAAGATCCTGGGCAAGATTTTCTTGTGAAGTTTTAGATCCCCACAACTGAGGAGTCCTATACCAGAACAAACCATCTATTCAATGCCATTTTCTGTTTTCATACTCAGAATACAATACAAACACGTAGCAGATAACCTCAGCCAATGTGAATATATTTTTTAATAACATTACAAATAAGTATATTTAATTGTTTTTTTCCCGTCACAGATTGATATTGGTTGAGTACTGCTGAAAATCATGGAATATTCGACAAATGTTTCATCCTAGTATGGGATTCATCAGTGGTATACAACCTTGGTTCCACCAGGTAATCGAAACTAGAGACTTTAGGTCGTATAGTGAACACATAACAATCTGGTTTCCACTGGTAATCAAGTAAATGATAACGAACATAAACAACTAAAGTTGGTTTCGACTTCCATAAAGTCTCCTCAATTTAATTTCAAACAAGTAAATTATCAAATCATGCATGAGAGTACTTTAAAAGCAAAAACAGGAAGTTATTATATCAGTGAATATTGGATGTAATTATAAACCTATAAATATCAAAGATAATTTGCTTACTTAGTGCTTTATTGTGTAAACATTAATTTATGTACATTTTAAGCAATGGAATTACAATTTAAGCACTTCTAAGCTGATATGATTCAGTGTTATACGTATGTATTTGATCAGTAACTGAAAGAATAGATCTTAAGACAAGAGATCAACAGTCTACAAGGTGGAAAAGGAAACAAAACAACTATGAGCAGAAGCCCAGTACAATCATCATGAATCGCTTACGTTACAAATTTAAACTGGCGCTTGACTACGTCGTGCCAGTCGTACGTACGATCTTATTCATTGAGAATTGAAAATATAAAAGTGAAAACAATACGCAATACGAGTAAACAATTGAATGTTGAAAATAAACTTGAAAACAAGGTGTTTAATGACTTCAAGGATCAACTTAAAGCTTAGTTAATGCACTAATCAATCTATTTGTGGGTTATAAAGGTTTTCTTCTTATATGATATGAATTGAACTGGTTAGTTAAAATGTGTTCATTGCAAACATAATTAGAACTATCCTAGTTGACTTACTGATAGATTATGCTAATGATATTTTGATTTCAACACACATTCAATTAGGATTATATTCCTAATTATTCAAGTATCCCTTTATATCCGGAAAAAAACTAAGTGATTAAATGGTATGAATCATGAAGTTCAGAGACTGTTTGAAAAGCCCTTTTTTGTTATCTGTAAGTGTCACACAAAATGATATGGATCCAATGATACCATCATTACAAGCTTCCACAAAAGAACAGATACACATAGTTTATTAGTGTCAGCTTGCTACATATAGAACTTTTGGACAGTTGAATTAAATAACCAGACACTAAATATGACTTAACTTCCTAATACTAAACTACGTTTTATACGACATTTCCATTAATACACTCGTTTAAACATACATATGATCAGTGCTATCCTAGAATAACAATATTACATTTCGTAAACTTCGATTCCTCTGTACACTCTCTACACTCTTCCTTCCATTTCACTAACAGTTCTAAATTAATGTTACTCACATACAAATTGATCCGGATTGCAAATTCGGTATTAATCTCATGCATTGATAAGTGATTTCTACTATTGTGTCAATTAAAAACTCAATACTACACAACTTACACTGTTGTCTGATAAACATTCTAATTGCTGTTCCATTCATTCTAGACTCATCGTATCGAGATTCGCTTGTCAAATTAACGGATGATATAGTATGTTGTACCTCTCGGAATATTGTCTCCTCATTCACGTTCGCTGCTCCTACTCCAACTCAAATACATTCACATAAACGTTAAACACGTTTAATTTACACATAAGTTTAGTACTTGTATGCCAATACATCTTCAATTTAACATTCTCATGTCACCTGTTCCATGGTGATCACATGGGATAAAGAAGAAGAACAAACAATACAAAACAGGCACATTCCATTCACCTCATTCATATGCACCAATATACACAACTAGACTGATCAAAATGAGAACAGCTGGCTGACAGAAAACGACAAAATGATTTCCAACTTGACGGAGTGAATGTGGACAGCTACTACTTACTCGCGAATTACTCATAATCACTCATAACATAAAATCATGAGAACATCTGGAGGTCAAATTTTCACCACGATACCACATGTAGTTAGTGAACTGAATGATAGAAGTGTTCACAAATGTACGCCCCTTTATTATTTTATTAATCCACCATGAGATAATCGTTGGACGTAAACTCCTCCACTCAACTGTCACAATGCAACAATTCACCAATATGTTGTACAAACAGATCTGGCGAAACTACATCATAGATAATTTGTGATTAACTCTTGCATATTCTCCAAAATTGTATTCGTCAAGTAATGTGTAATGATGGTGGATTTGTAATGTGACATTTTGATTATTGCCGGAGTGTTACACAGACTATAATAAGGTGGATGTGTAAATGGAATTGGATTAGAGAGTGTGAGTGCTGATTTACTGAGTATTATGAAAATTCATTAGATTAAATGTGACCAGTGTTAAGATAGAATAATAGTGTAGAGTATAATTACTGGTCAGAATGTGCAATGTGAATGGATGTTGGGTAGATGGCAGTGTATGTTGCTGTTTAATGGAGGCAGTATATGGAATGGAATTGCAGTATTATATTAGTTGTTAGACATGTACTACGTGACAACATAGTATGATTCAGCAATCAATTAATGCATGTTACCTCATGTGAAGCATAGGTCACCGACCAGCCTTCTCATTCATGGAGAGATTGAATATGAGTCATGTTTCTTCGAAATATATCCATCTATATTTTTCAGCACAAAATTCACATTTTAATTTCGAACAAAACAATGTCAGTTTGTTTAATTACTTACTGATTGTCATTGTCTACATTAATAAGCTGACGAAGTGGAAAACACTTCATAACGGTTAGATCATGAGGATGCAGAAAGACTTTTCAATACTCAATCATTTGTTAAAATCATTTATTCCAGTGAAGAATCTAACTCATCATAAATATAATGCAGAAGTTCCTCAGCTTTATTTCATGAAATTGAGTGAATGATATTTTCTTTCTTTAGAATTTCGAGAATCCACACTGAAAAATGCCTGTCTATACAACAAAGAATAAGATTAAGACTTTAGGGTTACATTGTATTCTTTTAATTAACTATCAATTAGATAACATAATGACTATGGATTCTTTTGTTAGGATGCTTGAAGAGAATCGACGTGAACTTCTACTCTGCATACTTAATGTTATTGAGATCAGTTAATTTGTTCCCAAAGATTTAAATGTGACTAATCTCTTGTTATTAAAATGGTTTTCAGTATTTTTTTTTCATGGTAGCATACCATGGATTTAAATAAGAGGCTGTAACCAATAGAGTTCAGCTAGATGACAAATATCGTTAGTAGTCAGTCAGTAAGTCAGTTACAACGTAGAACTTTGTACATGCGTACATCAGTACAAGTTGCCATGCCTCAATTAGCAGATAAAGATTAAATTGTCGGACCAAATCCCAGAGTAGGGGAGGTAGTAACAGAGTAAGTACTAATGGAAAGGCATAGAGATCAGAGATGAGATTTGAGATATAAAGTGATTCGTTAGTAGTAATGTATAATAGTAGGAAATCATCACAAATTAACTTAAGTAGCAAACTGTACACCATTGAATGTTAACTCAATGGTCTACAGTTGAAGGATTTACGACAACACTTAAACTCTCTAATTTCAATACTTCATTGGTGCAAAGATACACTCTAATAAGAAGTTTCATACTAAATCCTCTGTTTCTTAGTTTGTTTTTTTACCTTGTTAATCGCTTAACTAAAGTCAATCTGTGATGTAAAACGTTAAATAAATTGTGTAATCGATCGATTGCATGCATAAATCATTTCCAGATTATGACAACGTTACCTTCTCTATTTCAACATTAAGTAGAATTATTACTGAATATTTAAATTATTGAAATGTTTTACTAGTTTCATAAGAAAAGGGGAAAAAAGAAAAGCAATAACAATTCAACAAGATGAAGGTCATTTGAGAGTATCACAAGACATCATTCCATTTCTATCAAAATGTCCTTGTTATTTTATTTTCACATGATACACATGCCTATTACATAACACCATGCATCCTTCTATGTGTATGTGTAAACTGTATTCTCTTATGGTAGTGTATGTATGAACAATCTTGTTTAAAATTAAACTTTGTTATTGTCTCTACTACTCTTTTTGTCGTAATTTACTGATTCGAAGAAAAAAGTGTAATTTATAGTCAGTACACATAGAAATCAACACGATAACAATCAAGAAAGTAGAATAGAAAGAAAGACAACTAGTCTGATAGAGATTTCTAATTAGTTGTATTTAATTTATGACAATGTAAGTTGGTGATATTCTTCTTAGATTATCGATATGTAAGACCTTTTTTCTTGTTTTACTTTCTTTATGACACATGACTTGTATTTTGTACAATGTTTGTCATATGACAATATTTTATTTGAGAGTAATAACTAAAGTACTTTTGTAATATTAAAATAGAACCATTTATTGTTCTCATACTACTGAAATGGAGTAGTTACTAGTTGAGGGGGGGGGGGAACGGACAAGAATTGCTTTCATTCCTAATTCTTTTTTATACTTTGACTAATTTAGTCATAGAATATCAATTCTGATTAAAATACAACTCTATGAAGTAATGTGTTCTTTGATTCCACTGGTGAAAGTTTCATTTCATTGATCTTATTTGATAATGTTCACTGTTAAACTGAAGTATTGTCATGAGTTCAATCGATTTTTTCAACAACCTATCAGTAAACAGGTTATGAAATCATTAGTTTTCTGTTTTTTCTCTTTCTTAGAAAAACGACAACTAGGGAACAGGCAAAAGTATCCGTTTAATCTAATTTAATGAGATTTTCAAAGTTACTCGAATGGTTTCTTGAATTTTAAGGGAAACGAAGTATGAGATAAGTATTCTTAAACTAGTCCCTTTATACAAGAAACGACAGATGTTCTGCTGTAAAGAGATTGGCACAGTTTTGGTTAGATAAGCTAAACTATATACTCTCAGCGACTCTTGGCAGTGATCATGATTCTAACCTTAAATGGAGTCATTTACATGCCACAATCAGCTCCTTTTCGTGATAATTTGTCGCTGTTAAGTTTTTGTAAAGACTAGAAAGTGTACAGCCAGCATGTTTATTTAAATTATGCTCCTTGAAAATGAAAGTGTTGCGTAACTTTCTAGGGTCATGTATATACTTTAGTCTTACCACCACTGATTCTTTCATCGAACAAAAATCTTTTATCACTGAAGTAACTAAATCTTGCACTATCGTATGGTGTATTTGCTGAACAAGTGAGTTACATATTTAATTCCTTAATACAAATACTTTATCAGTTAACCAGTTGGGTTCTACCATCTGGAATTGGTTTATTTATGACTTTGGGTTCCATGATCATATTATTATTAGTTTGTCTACTACAGTTATTTCTAACAAGTGTCATAGACTCAGTGTTCAGGAAGAGATTTAGTATCAAAATGATCGAAAAATGTGAAACTTAATTCACTGGTTGAATATAGAGTGTGCATTACTAATTCGGAGTATCATTCTTCATTCGTGATTTCATACAGTTGTTCAGTTAAAATAAGTCAGTAACATCAACTGCATTCAACTTTTTGTAAAGGCACATTATCGTATGTTTTTAAACGAATACAGATTTGTTTAGTTTGCAGATCTTACTCGTCATAGACTAATCTCAGATTGGAAGTACTAGATATTTACAGTTGCAACCAGTTAGTTTCCACAACATTTTTCAACTAAATCATAATAGTCAGTTCAAGATTTTATTTCAGCTCCAGTGGGAAGTCTTGACTAATTGGGTTTAGACATGCCTTGAGTTAAACAAGTATCACCACAGAAATTGAATGATCATTGAACTACGTAGTAAATTGATTGAAGCTGGAATATTAAAGTTTTAATTACTAAGTGAGACTAGAAAATTTTCACATCGATTCATAATGAAGTTGTAAATGAATATTAATGAGGAATTTCATGCCAGTATAAAAACTCTGTACAGTATATCGTGTTGAAATGTGAGCATTTTCTGCTAAGACCAATATTAATCAGTCATAAATCGTGTATGACCTGGCGAAACTGTGCAAATAGATGATGTTCCCAAGCTTCACTTTATTACTAGATCAACTCAACACTGTAAATTTAGAAGAAACCAATGTAGTGTAGTAACCATGAAAGAGACTAGATGTTGAGGCGATTATGTAACAAAATGAAGACGCCTGTTTGAAAGCATTAAAAAAATCGACATTCGACTACTAAAAAGAAAACTCCTACACTACTCACTTAAATCAATTGAACTAATTAATCCAGAATACTCAAAATTGAAACTTCATTTTTTCAGTGTCTAATATAACTACTTTCAAATAGTTGAAGCAATAACTGAGAAAGTAGATTGAATGTTAAATGAATTTTTCAAGTTTCGTTGTTTGTATTTGTCACAGATTAATGTTTATTGGGTGCTACTTGAAATCAAGGAGAACTTGACGTCGGTTTGGTTGTGATACAGGGACTTCATTCGTGGTAATGTGCACCTCCGATTTCGCCAGTGAATTGAACTCAGGTTCTTTAGGTTTTACAGTGAAGCTTCTTCACCATTGAGCCCGCTTACTGGCCGGCATCCAATAGTAGAATTCTCACTTCCATCAATTTGTGATAAAACGTAACGATGATCCATCGACATTCGTGATGCTGGTCTAATTACCATCATTTGTGAACTCCACTAGTCATTACTTATCATTAGAACTTCAGGAAGGTCCTGAATTTAATACCCATCTCTACAAGACCACCTGAATTCACTAAGCCATAACTTTATTCATGTAGTTAAATAATCACAAAATTCAACAATCTGAAATACAAAGAAATTAAATGAAATTATGAAGAAAGATAATAACGAAGATGGTGATCTTTTGGGGGTAGGGGAAGAGAAGAGTGATAAAACGACAAATTCCTACCCGATCTCTTTCATTTCTATAAAGCAGCTCAGTACGCCATGTCATGCAATACAAAATGATTCGATATCCAGTTAAGTTGTCACGATAAATTTAGTTTCTCTATTTAAACAATTAATTAAAGTATAATATAATATCAGAAGAACTCTAATGGATAAAGTTAATTGTCAGAGGAGAAAGAAAAAAGTTCAGAGGAAAAAGAAGACTGTATAATTTAATATTATTAGGCAAAGAGAATTCACTGTGGAGTAGAAATGAAAATGTCCTACATACTGATTACTTAATTATATTCAACACGAATGTCACGCAATTACTTGTTTTAAACCACTACCACTATCATTATCCTACATATCAAGTTTAGCTATGAATTGTAACCTGGAACAATTAAGTATTTAGGTAACTACAAGAACGTACGTAGCCATATGAGTGAGTTTATGCATCATAAATGAAGAGTAGAAATTTTATTTAAAATAAACTCAGTAGATGACGTTTAACATGTTCGAATGTTTCATTCGATAGACTGATTCAAGTTTCTTCCGGGAAAAATAATCAAAGTTATTAAAAATATATTTAAGGAGGGTCACTCAAACCTATATGGTTAATGTGATGATCTCGAACAAGATGATTTCGTGTGCTATTAGAGATATGAGGGTAGTTGTCACTTCATGGCTGTCAACACCATGAAGGATACTACTTCTTGAGGTGTCTGAAAAGGTAACTGGATTACTGTTGGTCTCACTGATCTGGGGACGCTATTGTAGAGCCCAAGGAACAACTACTTGAGGTCAATCACGCACGACTTTATTATGTGGAGCTTTTAAAAAGTTATCTTCATTCTTTAAAAGGCCGTACTGCCAGAGACGGAAATCCATGGAGTCAAGTGATGCGTGACTTATTCACAGTTGACCTTTTCCAACCCCTTCCTTCCATTAAGAAGGCAGCATAGCTGCATATATATATATATTTATAAACCCATTGTAAACAAAGATGAATATTTACACTACTGTCGGATAAATTCACTACCAATTTATGAATGTTAAGTATGCTTTCATTTCGGTGTGATGTTATTGGTAGTGTGTTTCACTCATTTTCTGGTTTCAATAGTCTTGCAACAGACATCAATCATTGACGAGTATAAACAACAAACTAAAAACAAATCTCCAATTGTTTTCTGATAACAAAATTAGAATAGACATTTAATAAGTATGGATTATGGTTAATAGCTGAATTAAGGACACGTGTTTCGCTTTATCCAAGATTCATCAGCCGAACACGATTCATACATACTGGTGGTAATGATCTCATCGAAAGTTTAACTCAGTACACGTCACATAAAGAGAAAATATCACATGTGTAATAAACACCCTTAGTAAGTAATATTACTGTTTTGATCAGTTCATTGTTTACTTATATAAATCAGAAAATATGTAAAACTATTATGAAAAGGCAATTTGTTACTCTAACTTCACTTGGAGTCCCCCTAGGGATTCCTGCCAGTCCCAAGCCCAGATACAGGAAGAGGGTTGAGCATAGGGTTAGAAACCCCCGTTCCATAAAAAACAACATTGCTAGAAAAAAAACTAACAGGAAATTTTTTTGCTCTACTTAATTCTCTTAGACGATAAGACATTGAACAAAGCAATGAAAAGGAAAAGTGAAATGTACGTAAAAAGTCTCCTTCCGAATACCCAAACTAGCTATCTGTGTTTCAAATTCTTTTCAGTCAGCGAAAGTCGACAAATCTCTCTTCTACAATAAAGTAAAATTAGAAATAATAGTTTATGTCAATACGACATTATTGATTTGGTATGAACCCTCAGCTCCAGGAAGTATTGAAATAAGAATGATATGACTGATCAACATTGAAACTAGTCATTCTCAATTCAACAGTTTATATTCACACTTTTAGTCAGTTATTAATATGGCACATCAGGATCCAATGTCATTCCATCTCTCTATAGCTCGATTTCATTCGTATCACTTCTTACTAAAATTGTCGGCATCCATTTAAACATTCAGACATTAAGGAGAAGTTTAAACAAATCAATTTTCATACTAAAGATTGATTAGAAAAACCTGACATTCTTCGACAGCTACCGTGTATTACAAGTTTACAGAATAACTTCTGTCTCCATTCGACTGAAGGCGATAATCACAGTCAAATACAACATGATAAATAGTACTTAATTAGAGTCTTAAAAATTGTAAAATATGTTAAATGTAAAATGGAAATAAATAATATGCAGAAAGTTTTGTTTTAGTGATTTACTACTTAAGTTTGATCTCTTCCTAAATAATAATAAATGGTCAAGATAGCATTGAGTGATTGAATAAAAACTCGAGAATTTCAACAATATCATTCTCATAGTAGGTTTCACAGCAGACAACAATATTACGGCGACTTCTCAATCACAGGCCAATAGATTTGCACTATACCCACTCTAATATTTCATTTTATAGAGTGTGCGTTTAACCACTAGTCGAATACTGCAATCTCATTCCATATACTACCTCCATTAAACAGCAACATACACTGCAATCTACTCAACATCCATTCACATTGCACATTCTGACCAGTTATTACACTCTACACTATTATTCTATCTTAACACTGATCACACTTAATCTAATGAATTTTCATAATACTCAGTAAATCAGCATTCACACTCTCTAATCCAGTTCCATTTACATATACACCTTATTATAGTCTGTGTAACACTCTGGCAATAATCAAAATGTCACATTACAAATCCACCATCAATACACATTACTTGACGAATACATTTTTGGAGAATATGCAAGAGTTAATCACAAATTATCCATGATGTAGTTTTGTCAGATCTGTTTGTACAACATATTGGTGAATTGTTGTATTGTGACAATTGAGTGGAGGAGTTTACTCCAACGATTATCTCATGGTGGATTATTAATGTAATAATTGCGTGTAGATTTGTGAACACTTCTATCATTCAGTACACTCAGTACACGTGGTATCTTTGTGGAAATTTGACCTCCAGATGTTCTCATGATTTTATGTCATGAGTGATTATGAGTAATTCGCGAGTAAGTAGTAGCTGTCCACATTCACTCCGTCAAGTTGGAAATCATTTTGTCGTTTTCTGTCAGCCAGCTGTTCTCATTTTGATCAGTCTAGTTGTGTATATTGGTGTATATGAATGAGGTGAATGGAATGTGCCTGTTTTGTATTGTTTGTTCTTCTTCTTTATCACATGTGACCACCATGGAACAGGTGACATGAGAATGTTAAATTGAAGATGTATTGGCATACAAGAACTAAACGTATGTGTAAATTCAACGTGTTTAACGTTTATGTGAATGTATTTGATTTGGAGTAGGAGCAGCGGACGTGAATGAGGAGACAATATTTCGAGAGGTACAACATATTATATCATCCGTTAATTTGACAAGCGAATCTCGATACGATGAGTGAAGAATCAATGGAACATCAATTAGAATGTTTTCAGACAACAGTGTAAGTTGTGTAGTATTGAGTTGTTAATTGACACAGTAGTGGAAATCACTTATCAATGCATGAGATTAATACCGAAATTACAACTCAGATGAATTTGTATGTGGGTAACGTTAATTTATAACTATTAGAGAAATGGGAGGAAGAGTTTAGAGAGTGACAGAGGAATCGAAGTTTACGAAATGTAATATTGATATTCTAGGATAACACTGATCGAATGTATGTTTAAAGGAGTGTATTGATGGAAATGTCGTATAGAAATATTGTTGATAATTTTCGTTATAACTATTAGCATTTGTATATGATCGTATACACACATTGTGCACATCATCATGATACCCTTGAACTCTACATTCCATGTTATCTTGTCAAAACAACTGCACTGGTGAAGATGTTTTATTGGTGGTATCTACGTGAATTCCCTTTCTCTGAAACTAGTTTTTGATAAATTACATACTGTCACAATTATTCTTAATAGCCTTAATTACGTCATTAATGTGTTGTTGTAGCTGTCGCTACTGTTGTATCTAAGCAGGGTTGGCCGATATTATCGACCTTGTTATCTGCAGCGCTTTATCCTACAGCTAGCACTCAGCCTTGCCTTAATCTATTGCTCTGGCATAATAATCCGACTGATTTATCAAGAAGCCAACTAGTCACTTACACGCATGTATTATTACAACAACAACCCAATAATATACAAGATATATATATAAGGTCTAGCCATTGACTCATATGTCTTTTATACTATATTAACCAATCACATATCTTCTTCCAGATATGTCATGTGTAGAAACATGCCAACCTGTATTTCTTCAACACCATTATCCTTCGTAGTTGTTAACACTCTTGAATTTTCCGTTCTAGTGAAACAATTGTCGATGAATATCTTTACCAATAATCTATCTTACTGTGGATAATGCAACAGTACCTGTATAGTCACGTATAATCATTAATAAATTTGTCTAATATGCTTGTTATTATAATTTAGTGAACATATTCATAGAAGGTTCCTACTTCATTTCCTTTTCAACCATGTTGAATATTTTGTTATTTCTGTCTTTATTGTTTGTACAATTAGAATAACTTCATTCATCTTCCATTTTAGAGTTGTCCTATCCTCTTCTATGCTTATTAAAGTGTTTAAATTTTATTCTTTTTATAATTATTGTCAGATTTGCTTTCAACACAGTGTATAGGGACAACTTTGTTTCCGGTCTCAAAATATTTTTTCTCCCTTTTTTGTTTGATACGAAATGGTATCCAGGTTGTTGTTAGCTACGTTCTTGTTTTTCTTTAAGTTCTCTATGGACCAACATTATAATTTCTGTATTAGACTAGAATTAGAACATTTACTTATTGTATTCTGGTTTTGTACCATTCTTTTTTCTACTTAATTTTTTAATAAATAACCATTCAATAATATTTTAATAAACCAGACATGAATTTTGTCATAAAAATGAGTTACCATGACAACAAGGATTTTTTTCATGTAATATCGATAATTTTAAATATTAAGGAGAATGAACTTGTGTACTGTTTCTTTAACCATGAAATGTTATTATCATGAGGATTACTTACAGTAGAGCCATTGATACACAAATAAAAGGAGTAGACACCTTTGAAATGTCTAGATTATCTATCTAGAATAATGTCACCTTCTGTATGTAACTGACCTTCTTAGTCTTCTAAATTAGTAATTGTGAGATCTTGTAATTGGTTTCTGTGGTTATTATATTTGTTATAATTAAACAATATGCAACATATGAAGATTGACTTAAAATGAGGCATAAGAACTACAGGTAAGTATAGGAGAGTGATAGTGTACTCAACAGGGCACAAACAAATACTAGAAGTGAGAATTCCACCATTGGATGCCAACCCAGTGGTGTAAAGGGTTAGGTATTCGCCGAACTAAAGCCCCTAGTGACGAGTCTTCGGTGTGCACTGCCCAGGAGTTCCACATTAAAACGAAACAACTATCCAATGCTCCCTGATTTTCAATAATACCCTACCAATAACAGTCTGTGACATATCCAATCAATTAAAATACCAATCTTCATAAAAGTAACCATCTCAATAGAAATATACTAGATACATTTTATCACTCAGTATTAAGTCAAATCTAATGATCTAGTGGTTATAATTAACAGACCGAACAGTTGCATAATGTTATAGAATATTATGGAGGAATGTAAAAGATTCGGATTATCACTAGATCCTATTTGGAGAATGACTGTTCGCTCCCAAAATTGGTTTAAAGAACTGATAGGTAAACTAACATCAAGAATCTTGATACTGTGGGGTAACTCGGGAAAAATTCAACTTAATCAATTAAGAATATCATATAGAAAGATCTGCAATGATGTGATTACAGCTGCTTGATTATTAATTATTATTTTGTGTTGATGGCATTTGTTGATCTACCCCTTTGAAATTGCGATAATATTTGTTTATAAGCTGTGGACAAACTACTTTCCATCTGACCATTAACTTTTATATTATGTCATCAACGTGTGTTCACTACTTTGGTAATGTAGGTTATAGAAAATTGAATCAGCCACTAATTAAGCTAAGTGTTACACAGGCCGATTATTATTCTTAATAGGGGTTAAAATTTCAGTGATCAACCAATCAATTGATGTCTGTTACATGTTGTGGAATATAGGCCATTGACTAGCATTCCATCCTCTAAACAATTCTGAATTCAAATATCCTTCCCAGTTCTACGTAACTGCTACTCATTCTTTTTGTATTTGCCTCTAATTCACGTTACAATGTGTTCTTTAGTCTTTCTATTTTTCTTTCTTCTTGAAAATTCCAAGTTAGTGCTTGTGATGCAATTTGCTGATTTTCTCAATGCGTGTACTATCCACCTCCAGTGTTTGATCCTAATTTATTCCTACGCCGAATTTCGGTTGGTTTATTCTCTAGCGCAGAATTTTGTTAATGATGATGTTTTGCCAACTGATCAAGAGTGTCATTCTTCATAATCAACTCTTTAGAAATATTTGCATTGTTACAATGATACTTTCCATAGTTCACCATGAAAGTTTCAGTTCCTCACAATAGAAATGTCTTCACATTTGTATTGAAAATTCTTACTTTAATATTCGCTAACAGGTGGTTTGATTTCCACATGTCTTTCAGCTATTGAATTGTTGCCCATGTCTACTTTTCCAACCCATGCCTCCACATCTGTATCAGATCCCCACTCGTTTGCTTATGATGCAACCCAGATTATATATATGTATATATAGCCCTCAGAAAGAGACCCATCTAGGTAAAGCCCATGAAAATAAGCGTTACTATGAAAAGATTTTAATAAAACAGGGTTGTACATCACAGTTGATCAGTGTCATTTACACTTAATATTTCAGGCAAGTGCATATTTCAACTAGCTACCTAAAAATGATGTTAACAGAACAGAATTTATACTGAAAGTCTGATGTTTCATTCTATTTGCAATGGTTTGTATTATACTGTCAGTGTAGTTCAGGATTAAATTTTGGTCATTTGCATATTCATCAGATTATTAGGTGGTTTTGCCTAGATCCTAAAGTTGATTTCGCAGTTGATTCTCAACCTGTTACCTAATGTTTCACATGCTATTACTTCATTTCATTATGCTATCGAATTAATCGATTTACTGATTTCATCAAATACTACGATGTTTTCTTAAATTATTATTGTTTATATCAAGTAATCATCATAAGCAAAGTGAATATTCCTTCTATTTATGTGTATTTTACTTTCTCATTACTATTACTAGACATGTACTAATTTACATTGATAACACTTGTCATTACCATCATCATCATCGATCATCATAATCATCCATCTCATCATCACTCATCATCACACCACATCCCCACATCATCACATCAGCACCAGCACGAAAGCAGGCAGCAGCACGCACAGCAGCAGCAGGCAGCATCATCCACATCATAGCATCATCATCATCAGCATCATCACATCATCATCATCAAATAAAAGAATAATCAACATCATCAGCACACATCAGAATCATCATCATCTCATCATATCATATCATCAATCACATCATCATCACAATCAATAAGCATCACATACCATCAAGCAATCATCATCAATCATCATCATCATCATCATCCATCCTCATCATCATCATCATATCATCATCATCATCATCATCATCATCATCATCATCATCATCATCATCATCATCATCATCATCATCATCATCATCATCATCATCATCATCATCATCATCATCATCATCATCATCATCATCATCATCATCATCATCATCATCATCATCATCATCATCATCATCATCATCATCATCATCATCATCATCATCATCATCATCATCATCATCATCATCATCATCATCATCATCATCATCATCATCATCATCATCATCATCATCATCATCATCATCATCCAAATCAACAACATCATCGTCTAAATATCAATCATCGAAAGTCTCATCACTATGATCAACATTCTTGTTATTGGCTAGTATTGTTATTTTTCTTTTGATTTTTTCTCTATTTTTAATTAATTTTGTTATGATTATGATTCATTTATGCTACGTGTGTTTAACAAATAAAAATTAATGATTCTTTCATATTTTCCTCTTGTTCTTTTTTTATTTGTTTATATGAATGTTGTTTTTAATTGTAGCATACAAAGTGTTCTCCTTGTTCTTTTTGGCCCTTTTGTTCGCTTTCTCACCTCCCCCCCTCCTCCTCCTCCTTCACACACACACACATACACATACACTCATGGATACACTGAATACGAATGACACGTTGGTGTTTTTTAGTCACTATCTTTGCTTTTGTTTTTTTTTCACTTTCATATACTTTTTATTTATTCGTTTTCTATCGGATAAATCAGTTTATATCTTTCTTATATACATATGCATTATACTACTGACAAATAGTTAGTTTGGATAGCCATAACCTGGCTAAGTTTAATTGATTATCATTTGGTTAAATTTTGACTTCATTTATATTTATACATTAACATAATGGGATATTTTGAAGTGAATGTATTCATCAAGTGTAGAAGTAAGTAGTTCATTTTGTAACACACTAGCTGTTTGTGTGGACTCGAACATTAGTCGTTTAGTTGAAAGTTCATTACCTTGATCAATAAACTAACTATCCCTCTGTACATTCATCTTTACACATAGAAATTACAAACCGATGTTTGTTTAACTACAAAACGTTTATCAAAGACGTCGGTAGTATTCTAGTCTCATAGAAGATCATCTAAGAATTGAAAACCTCGGTGGTGGCATCTTAAAATACGATGCTGTGTGTTGCTGGTTCAATTTCAGTATATAACCCACAAGACTGTAGAGATAGCGTAGCTGATGAGTACTAATAAATACGAAATCTAGGTAAAACAAGATTATCGATTGATCACTTCCAGCTCTTAATGACCACAACAATAAATATTACTAAATCTTATAATGTGCTTTAAAATTCTTCCATCGATCTGCTGCTTTTGCATAGAGAGTGCAGCAGTGAACTATCGATTTGCTAAAGCTTCTTCAATGCACAAGTTTTTTTAAATATATAACTTCTTTGATATTAAAGAAACTATTTTAGTGGATCTATGAGACCAGAATCGAAATACATCGATGGACTGAATTGTTATTAGTTTTACATTCTCCTGTTAAAAGCCACTATGGGGGCCAGGAAATACATTAAGATACGTTTAGGAAGCGTTCTCTTGGTGTACACATAGACACGACCCAAAGAGAATGTTTGCTTTAAACACATCCACGAAAAAATTTATTTGATCGTGGAAATCTATAAGGAAAAAATGAACATCAAAATCGTCAGTTTGCTACAAAACAAAATGTTTTGTACCGGGTGTTCATCACTATAATTCAACATATGACAGTGAATAAACTAATCAGACGTCTATGAAATCCTGTGCTAGAGTCAATGTATCTGTCTAGTACATCTTGAATTTAATGGTGCTGTAACCCAAATCATGTTGTCATATTGTTTCGTTGAATACATCACTATTGAACAATTGAATTTAAATTGATAGTTTTGAATGAACTAGTTTAAATCATTATTTATAGAAATTTTCATAGTATTCAACAAATAAAATGTGATCTTCCGTTATTTTCACTTATTGATTATTTTTGTTATGACAACTGATTACTGATCATTCTATTTATTTTAATAAAATTGTCTAATTTCTTTATAGGTCAACAGGAAGTAGATAAACTAGTTGCTATGCTTACAATTATTTTCTAGTGAAAAGAAATCTATTTAGTTACTATATTGAATATCAATAATCATAATTGTGTTAACTGTTAGGTCATGAATTTGTGCCCAATGATGAGAGCGGGGTAGAATACTAGAATTCATCATGGTGAATAGTGATCATTATCATTTTTTAGAAATTCATAGAAAATAGGAGATACTTCTAGTGTCTAAATAAACCAAATAATGAAAACTCGAATGGCCCCTTTCCCCCCCCCCCCCTAATAATATCAATAATACCTTAGATTTTATACATTAATGTTAAATGAAAGTAGTTAATACAGTAATGTGATTATAGTAATTAGGTCAATGTGAATTGAATTGTTAATGTTCAATGTAAAGTCATATGTAAATGAATTTTCATGGTAATTTTTTTTTGTTGAAAACCAGATTAAAGGTTTATTAATTGAGTGGTATTACTAAAGGTCTCAACATACACACTGTGAATAGCAAGCACTTTCGAAACAAAACAGTCAGTACATTCGAAGGAGAAACCCTCGAAAATGTGGAAACTTGTGCAGATATAAGCTACAACATAACTGATAAACAAGAGCGGAGGAATCGGTGCGAATGTGAAAACATGGATTAGAAAGGCAGACAAAGGCAACAATTCTATAATTGAACGACATCTGAAAATCAAACCACCTGTTAGAGAATATTAAAGTCAGAATTTTCAATACAAATGTGAAGACATTTCTATTGTGAGGAGCTTGAACATTCATTATGAACTAAGAAAAGTATCATTGTAACAATGCAAGTATTTCTAAAGAGTTGATTATGAAGAATGACACTCCTGATCAGCTGTCATACATCATTTTTATAGAATAAAAATGAAGTATTCATCTTTAGTAATCACAAGGAAGTTGTTATATCCCAGTGATTATAAAATAATCGTTTAGTAACTGACTTCTTTTGTTTATAAGGACTAAAGTTTTATTAAGTTGATTTTCACTCAAAAACCCGATGAGGGTCAAAACTAGTTTATTTTCACTATTTTTGTTATTTACCTGAAATTTATTCTGCTCATTAGTTATAGTTAAGTTTAGTGGAGTTCATGAATGTCATGAATAGGGAGGGGGGCATGTATGAAATGGATAAGGTCTTGTATTCTATATCAATCTGACGAAATTCAGGAATACGAACAGTCAGTAACCAGATTCGTGATCTAAGGGTTAAATGTTTAGTCTAAAACCTGAGTGTCATGGGTTCGATTCCATTGTGGAAGGGTGGTGGATACACGTTGCTGATGAGTTTCATATTAAGATAAAACAACTAGTGACTCCTAATTTTTGACAGAAGTTTAACTCCAGTCATGCATTATAAAAAATATCATTGATATTTTGTAATTTTACATCGACAACTAACAGTAATTAGTCTATCATTGTAAACCAAGACGAAATTAACTGAAATCAGAAATTAAACTAGTAGATTCTAACACATTTATTTGAAAGTTAAATCACTGTCACGAGGCTTGAAGATTTTAATTTCAGTGGCATGTAGGGTTTCTTACTATAATGGGATGGCTGTTCAGTACATTTTGGTTGTCAGCAATTATCTCAGCTACATTTAATTCGTACCCGAAAGATTAAATGACTTCCACAACCTCTTTTACTAAAAAAAAACCGTTGTGAATATTTCACAGACTCTAGTACTCACTTTTATTTATCTAATTATGTCCTACAAGTTTTTTACTTGCTTTACAGATTGTGATGATCATCAACACAATGGAATACCGTCTGTGAAATCTCAGAAGTTTTCTTCAGTGCACTTCGCAAATATACACTCAAACGGTTCTTTATTAAAAGTGCAAATTCTTATTTATTAACATATACGAGTTATTCATTACTTTAGCTTATATTATATCATATTACTACAGTCCAGGATGTTCATAATAACACTGTTAGTTCACACGATCTAGAGTTCAATGTCTAGTGTTTCCATCATAATTTTTATTGAGAAATCATGGACATTACATTTAAATAGTTGAAATTGAGAAAACATCAACAGTTTTATATTAAATTTACCTACCTGTGTTTATATGTGTTAACAATTGAATTACAGTAGACTGTGTTAGGATTTACGAATTAAGATGACACCTCGATACCTGCTAACGAACGTATGACCAGTGACAAAACAACAGGTAGAGCTAAGCTATTCCTCGGCACTTAAGCCTAGTTAGCTAGAAAAAAGTCTTAATGTCAGCAAGAAGCGTTTAATTCTACAGATAGCTTGCCAGGTGAATAACAAACATTCGACTCATGCGTATATATACAAGTAAGAGAGCGTCCTTGGAAGTGTCACGACTAGCCTACTAAAATAAACAACAGACCAATAAAGTTTAACATTTTACTAGGTAGGAAACACAAACTAAAGGTGAAAAGAGCGTATTTTGGCGCGAAAACGAGAAATTTAAATTTCCACAAATGAATCACAAAAATAATAGGTTAGCCTAGAGAATTCTGGGGATCTAAAATCCCCTACAGACTATTATCAAATTACCGGTTCACTATGGCACAGATCAACATCAATAAAGTGATAGATGTGTAAACAGTTTCAACTGTAATAAGCATCTAAATATAAGAAGTAACATCATTTGAAAACAATGAACGGTAAGTTAGTAACTATGATACGTTCAAGGATGAAAACAAGATAGAGAGTATCAGTGGAATGGATATTACCACTATGGTACTCAACGTTTACTACCAAAGATTATTTGCAAAGGCTGTAACCAGGATATCAGCACACTTATGTATATAAATGTGTGTAACTACTTAAAGATAAAATATCTTCAATGATTAATTACAAGATCTTCACCATCATTCTTTTTAAACACGTAATTTAATATTGTTTACTTACAAAGAAGAATGTTATTTGTTTATAAGTAGTTTATTTCTTAACTGTTTGTTATAGAATGAAATCAATGAAACCAATTTTATCCATTTCAAGTCAAAATTCCAGTTCAAAGACAAGTAAGTGATTCGATGTTTCTTTTAGAATGTATGTGTATAGGTGTATACGGTATAAAATAAAACTATTATTATTTACCTTATTCAATAGTATTTTCAGCATTATTATAATGTTTACTAGATTTGTTATTGTTAGTAGAAGTAGTATTAGTTATAGTAGCGGCAGAAACAGTAATCGTAGCAGCAGCAATTTTAGTAGTGGTAGTGGTGATGGTAGTGATAGTAGTAGCGGTAGTAGTAATAATAATAGTAGTAGTAGTTATAGCAATAGCAGCATCAATAGTAGTTGTAGTTGTAGTAGTGGTAGTAGTAGAGGTAGTAATAGTGTTCAATCAATCAATGCCTCTTACTACATGTGGAGCATAGGCCACTGACCACCATCCTCCAACCAACATTGTCCTGAGTTTTCCCTTCTAGCTCTTCCCAAGTGCTCTTCATTTTCTTCATGTCTGCCTCCAGACTCCGATACAATGTGTTCTTGGGTGTTACTCTTTCCTTTCGTCTTCATGATTCCATGTCAGTGCTTGTTTTGTGACACACTTATGATGATTTCCTTAATGTGTGTTTTATCTACCTTCCCCTCCAGCAGTCTTTTCCTAATTTCTTTCTATGCTAGATTTCGGTTGATATGTTCTCCTTCCAAAGAACGTTGTTGCTGATAGGTATCTGATCAACGGATCTGAAGTATCTTACGCGGACAGTTGTTTATAAATACTTGAATCTTTTGAATGATGCTTTTCGAGATTCACCAAGTTTCAGCTCCATAAATAGAAGTATCTTCACATTTGTAGTGAAATTCTGACTTTAATATTAGCTGACAGTTGGTTCGAGTTCCAGATGTTGCCTCCCAATCTATCCCTTAACATATACATCAGACCCTCCTTGTTTATTGATGATGCTGTCCAAGTGTGTAAAGGATTCTTACATCTTCCAGAATTTCTCAGTCAAGTGAAATTGGGTTGGTAATTGTTGTTCTGTATCAAAATATCTTGGTTTTACCGTTGTGTATGTTGAGGCCTACTGCTTACCGAGGCTTGCATTTGTTGTTGTATGTGGAATAGAAGAGCCAGCTACGGTCATATAGTTACTTCAATGTTATACACTGTATTCTGAGATTGCTTTGAGACGTTACGGTTTTCATGGTCAAGTCAACTACCAACAGGAAGACGAAGGGTGAGAGTAAGCAGCCTTGTCTAACACCGGTCTTTTACTTCGAATGAATCTGTGAGCTGACCTCCATGCACGATTTTACAATATGTTCCATAGTGATAGTTCCGTATGATGTTGACTATCTTTTCGGGTACGCCATAATGTCGTAGAAAGCTCCATAATATTCTACTATCCACGCTGTCTTATGCTTTCTCGTAGTCGAGGAAGTTAATGTAAAGTGATGAATTCCTATTCAACTGAATGTTCAACAATGAAACGTAGAGTAGCGATTTGGTTGGCTGCATGATCAATGTTTTCAGAATCCGTCGTGTTGTCCTCGAAGTTGGGACATTGACTGGATCTTTCATTCGATTGGATAACACTCTGTCGAATACTTTTCCTGGTATCTAAAGAAGAGTGATGCTTCTGTAGTTCTCGCAATAGCTATGATCTACTTTCTTTCGTATCTTGATGAGATACTCTTCTTTCTAATTTGCTGGCACCTGTTCTCTCTCCAAAATCTTTCTGAAGAGATTGTGGAATATCTTCGTAGTTACTTTCATATCCGTCTTCAGTGCATCACTCAGCTGGCATAGTTGTTCTGACTCTGCTGATTTACCATTCTCGAATTGACACTAGGATGGCCATGTCGATTTCTCTGACTGTTGGTAGGTCGGTGTTTATGGAGAGATCCGTGGATGCTGCTTTGACTACTGGTGGGTTCAGTGAACTTGGTCTATTCAAGAGTTCCTCGAAGTGTTCTACCCACCTGGTTCGTTGTTTATTCACTTCAGTGATTGATTTGCAAGCCTTGTTCTTGATTGGCCGTTCTGGCTTACTGAATTTCCTAGCTAGCTTCTTTGTTGTATCGTATAGGTGCCCCACGTTTCCTTCTCTTGCAGCTTTTTTGGCCGTCATTGCTAGGTCCTCCACATATTTCCGTTTATCAAAACTGATGCTCGTCTTCACTTGCTTGTTGACTTCTGCGTATTCGGCCTGTGCCTTGGCTTTCTCTGTTCTTGTCCGGAATGTTATTTATTGCTAATTTTTCGCTCCTCATTTTCCTCTGATCTTGTCCAGAATATCGACAGAAATCTGTTATTTATGATGTTGTTTCTTGCGATCCCAAAATCTCCTGAAATGTTAAAGTTATTGTTTCTTTAATCTCTTTCCAACTTGTCCTCCATATTCAGCTTCTACCTTGTTCTAGTAGATCATGAAATGCTTGCAACTTATTGTTAAGAGTTATGTTGAATTCGTTGCGTTTGTTAGTATCTCGGAGAAGGGCTGTGTTAATCGTTTGAATAACTGCTGCTCCAGTTGTCCAGTGCTTCTTCAGCTTCAGTTTCATTTTAGCCACTATCAGTTAGTTATTTGAAGCTATGTCAGCTCCTCTTCTTGCTCTCACGTCTCCCATGGTCCTTCTAAACTTCTTATTGATACAGATGTGGTCAGTTTTGTTCTCCATAATGTGGTCCAGTTAAACCCATGTAGTTATGTGTATACGTTCCAACCTTAGTGTTGAAGTCTCCCATCAGAATGGTCAGGTCCATGGCTGAGCATTTATCGATGATTGACTGCAGCCTTGCGTAGAACTGATCATTGTCGTCTTCGTGGCTGTCGTTGGTGGAAGCATAGCATTGGATGACATTCACTGTAATCTCTTCCTTCTTCGCCTAGAAGGATGCTTCAATAATCCTAGGTCCATAAGGTTCCCATCTCGTAAGGGCTTTCCAAGCTTCGTTGGGTAACATTAGAGCTACTCCTTGTGTGTGTGTGTGTGATGTTTATTTCTTTGTGATTGGAGTGTGAAAGCACTTCTCTTGAGGATAATCTTTGTTGTCCAGCTTGTAACCAATGGGTTTAGCTTATTACAAGTATCTTCAGGTTGTATCTCTTCATTTCTTCAAATATTTGCATGTTTCTCCTTATCTCCCTACATCCTGTGGACACTCTGTGTACCTATAATAATTGTTGCTCTGGTTGTCAGAACTGACATCGATTACTTGGCTTCCGAAGAAACTGGCCTTTCACCATGAGGCGTCATAACAGACGTCCCAACTCCCAGGGGAGTGTTAAAGTGATTATAAAAGTTTTTACTGGTTAGCGTTTTTTTTTGGCAAGGTTGTAATTTTACGAGATGTGGTTGCTAACCTCGTTCCCAACCCTCTATTTTATCCGAGCTTGGGACTAGCAGCAACCATAGAGGGACTCAAGGCAAAGTGTTAGTTGTTGTAGTAATGGTAATAGTATTAATAGTGATGTTAATTGTATTTCTTCTAATATTATATTCAAAAATGCAAATGGTTACAATGTTAGTTCACAGATTTCTTTTGTCCTGATTTCGTTAATGATCCCCCTACACTTAATTAACTTGATTATACTTACTTTGATGTTTATGACAACAATACACATGCATTAATGCTAATCATACTAACTTATAATATCACTTAGTCAGTAATACTTAATGAATTATTCGTTATTCTATCTCATCTATAAACTAAACATAGAGTAATTAGGCATAGATAGGCTTAATGCATTATGAGATGAGTTATTCATCAAAGGAAAAGGGTCACAGAATGAAGACAAAGGGATAAGAATTTTAAAAGAAAGATGAATATGAAAACAGAACAACAAAGAGGAAATAGGAAAGACAACACACCATAACAAACAATCTGAGCTGATATTGTATTGATAAGTTTAATTTATCAGTTAGATAGGTCAGTGCATGAAATGCACTGATTAATATTGAATGCGATGCTTTACAGAACATCGACATATTTACAAAGTACGTTAGAATCCTATAATAGTGTTTGGGACAAAGTGTTCTACACATAGACCTGAAGTTCTTGAATTTGACTCCTGTTTGAAGCCAATAACAGATACACTTGAGAAGTTAGTTACTAGGACAATACAACTTCCCAGTGGTATTTTTTGGTTTTCAAAAGTTGTCTAACGAAGGTCAAGTTCGGATATGAAACTTAAAATTTAACTATCTTCATAGTATTTAATGATGATATTAAACTTTTACCAGACTTTAATGTTTTGTGCTAAGGATTTGATTGTTAGATTTGACCTCTCTACAAATCAAGAAACATTAACATTTTGACAGAATAAGTATTACGTCTTATCAATCTCTGATGGGACATTAAATCAAAAGTATTCAATGTCAGCATACATCAATGAAGAAAGAACAACACTTAAGAAATACAAAACAACACTAAATGGGTGTGAATGTGAATTTCTGTCATGTATTTTGAAGAAAATACACAGAATTGGTTTAGAAATTCATATTTACTTAGTGACTTAAGAGGTCAACAGGTAAGAAAAACCAACGCATTACCTCTTGATGCATGTGATGCACAGTGAATATTAGGACAAAAACAAAAACAAAAACAATTTTAAAGATTTCGTTTCCTTTCATACAGTTACCTGTTTGTGAAGTGACCTCATGGTTTGAACTCGGTCTTAATCATGAAATAATCTTAATTTGTATTCACTTTAAACTAAGAAAAAACATTTCGTGACTTATCTATGACACTGTCTTTTGAAACTCATAAGTTATTCGCATCACCGAACCTATATAACATTTTATACTTGAGGAAATATTCTGTACACATCGACAGTTACTTCCCAGAGTTCTAATGTGAAGGCGTATGAAGGCCCAATATGATAACTCTAATAGTCACTACTAGGTAGTCATGTTAGGTATAAGACAAATGTCACCACCGGTGATGCTTTTATAGTACTGTAAAGTATAAGAAATTAGTGATTACAATGATTGTTTTAGGTTGGTTTAAGGTTAAGGGCTAACAACGATGCCCGAGTATACCAGATTCAGTCATTTCAATTAAAATTATGTTATTTGTTCAGTTGAGGGCATTATATTTGGTACAAATGGTTATGAAAAATGTATGTTCTAAGCGAAAACTCTTAATAAATAATTGTACGTAGGTTTCTGACACTTGAATTTTTGGACGCCTATACAAAAGCACTTAGTTTTTTAAAGGATTCCATTTATGAGATTATGACGTATATGTTTAATTCACAGATCAATCAAATATTATCTGAAGATGATCTCCTGTGATAGCTCGAAACCAAAGTAGGTTAATATGCTATTCGTTCATTCAGGATTCTCGAGCTCTTGTACATCAGTGGTTTAGAATAAGGGTTTTTGAACTAATATATAGGCAGATGTTCACTATCCACAAAACAGGTTTAAGCAAATGACAGTCCCTTTCGTCTTTTCATGTTCCGAATAGTATCCACGCAGCATAACGGCAGTGAACGGACCTCATATAGTAAAAGTTACTATCATATAGCCACCTAAGCATTTCTTCAGGTACGTTGAATTTTCTACAACCTCAACTATACAAAGAGATTCTGGAGACAATTAATCTCACAAGTGAACTGTATAAGTCAATATTTTGTACTGCTTGAAATATTGGGTAGTACTTTTGAATAAGATTCTATTGTATGGTTTAGAGATAAAGGAGAATGAAAATAAGTCTGTTCAAACAATTACGTCATCGATAATGATGATTAGAAAAACAACTTTAATATACGTTAGTCAATTCTAGTTGGTAAGAGAAAGTTAGTCAGTAAAATAGACAATAACAAAAACAAGATGTTTTTTTATGTATAATGTTCGTTTCCTTTAAATAAAGAAAAATAAACGTAAAACATAGTTTTCTGTTCCATTCCTTTTTGTCAATTTTCATATCAACAATTGGTCTGATTTATACAACCACCATTGATTACCTGAAGGTACTGGATAGCTATTTCGTCCCAGTATCAACCGTTGGTAGCCAACTCAGTGGTCTAATTGTAAAGGGTTCGTCGCAAAGCCAGAGCGTCCTAGGTTTGATTCCTGATGGGGTTGTGGATGTGTACTGCTGAAGAGTCACAAATTAAGTCGAAATAGTTATTCAGTGCTTCCATGTGATCAGTGGTTATCTAAGTAAAACAGATTCGTGTTATCAAAATTAAAAATTCAACAATCTCCGCAACACTGAATTTCATTTATTTTTATTTTTCTACTATCTCCATCTCATGAAACACATTGAATCCATCAGTTGAAAGGGATTTCACATCTTATACATCATTTTCATATCCATTGAATAATTCATGTATTACTTCTTGTTAATTGAAGTAGTATATTTTAGTTAGGCATTGTTCTATGAGCAAGGTAGATGATCTTACGTGGTCATTCTGGACGACTATACTGAGCCAAACTTTTGATGTGAGTGAGGGTTGAAAAAAAAGCTGATGGTCACTCGTAGATAAAATTTCGTCGCTCACTACTCATGGAAGTTCGCACTTATTAAGTCATTCAGAATAATGACTTCAGCTCAGAATTTCAATCATCCAACTCAAAGAACGCATTATAACCTGTAACCATGTGTTTTTAGGCTACAAATATTCTCTACCGTCTTTAAGTTGTGTATACTCTTAATCACAGAGGAAATGTTCATTTCACTTAGGAAGATTATTCTAATCATGAACATAAATAAAACACAGATAACAACTAGGCATTATAGAAAGTAATTAATATTTAATACAATCAAACTGTAGCTAACATTGGGATGCATAACACACGTTTCTTCCTGTTTTGAACCCATCAAGTAGATGCATCTGCATTCCAGTAATAATGCTTATGCTAAGCCACCAAATCAGTGCTAGCTTGAAACGCCAATGTGATATGCACTGAGTTATTGAGTTCCAACAGATGCTAACTTATTTATCAAGTAAATTTTGCATGAAAATAGTTTTCCTTGTTTTTATATAAAAGATCGCAATCAATCGGTCTCTGTTAGCTTATGTACATTCTAGGGTGGATCACAGTATGAATATCAACCCTATAGTGACACAGGCACTTCTGGTTGACGAGTCTCTAGTCAGAGGACATTAACTTCCTGAATTCCACTTGTAGCCACAATTCAGCTTTACTCAAATTTATAACAAAGGCACTATTAGGCTTTACTCGCCCAAAATACACATATTCCAATATATAAAACGGACTAATGTAATTATTAATACGAACAAGGTGTAACATCAGACTCACACAGATAATATTAATACTTACATAGTTCCAACTTGAAACCACTCATCAGTATGAACTGTCTATCCAGTCAATAATTTTTAACCTCTAGATGAAGCTTGAACTTCATTCACAACTGCATGAATCATGATTCAGTATTTCTATCATTAAATAACTTTTCAATAGGACGGCATCCTATGATATGATCTAAGAACTGACTAGATTTGCAATGAATAATCATAAGATTTCGATTAAACTGTAAAATAGCACCATTATCAATACAATACCTAACATTTTGATATTGATTCCTTGTTAACTTATGGGGTATAGCACAAAAAATTGAGTTCGAGTTCCAGCGGGAACATCAACACTAGGATACAGGTACATCCAGTTAACAAGCCCCAAATAGGATGAAACACGCTTCCTGAATTCTGCCCACCAGTCACTCAAACTATTTATTAATAACGACTGGAATTCAACAATCATTTCTCAATGTGTACATACAAATTAATGTTATAAACTTTCATGTTATATTCACAATGTTATTCTCTTTCATTTATGTTCCAAGATGCATTAACTTGTAATAAATCAATTATCATATGTGGATTATGTAAACATTAATTCCCTCCCCTCTCCTTGTTTTTTTGTATTTATATCATACTGTTTATATACACACTGTCACTTTTATTTACACCTAAAACGTTATTGCTTAGTCACTAATTCGATTTGATTTAATTACAGTAAAACAATCAGCATCATTAATTATCTTATCATTTATTGATTATTTCACCAATATAATCAATAAGTATTGATTAAGATTGATGAAACGTTCTTGAATCAATAAATAATACTTAGAATAATCATCTTTTATTGAAACATTTGACCCAGTAATGTAAAGTTCTATCAATGAAATACTCGAAAGTATTTTATGATTAGTAGTTTTATAGAAGTAAGTGCATATGTTCCTGAAATACTTTGGAAGTACTGTCAGTCGACGTATATCAGTAGAATTGTTTACACAATAACTTTGTATCTCTTGGTAGTAACCATTACTATCGTTAACTCGTTATTGGTAATTGTATGAATGCTGTCGTTAAGATTATGATGTAATCATTAGTGATTAATGTTTCCACATTACTATACACTTTATTATAGATGATTTAATGTCTTGGAATATTTATCAGAATCTATAGGATGTAAGTCTTAAACAATATTCTAAACATACTTCATTGACGAGAATTAACAAGTACTGAAACATATATTCAAAACATAGCCCAGATAGTTGAGCGTTTTCTACTAAACCTGAAGGCCTCAGGTTTGATTTTCTGGTCAAATCTATAGTATTCATTACTGAAGAACCTCATACTAGGACAAAAATGCTGTCCAGTGTTTCTTAGTTTTCAGTAGTATCAAACTAACATATATCGATCTGTAATGAACACAAACAACTAGCAATATATTCCGTTGATTGCCCATTTAACCATTTAACGGATTTTTATTATTAATGATTTTAGATGTAACTGAATTGAGATTGGTATTTTTAATTGATTGAATACGTCACAAATTGATATTAGTATGGTACCATTGAAAACCAGCTAGCCTGGAGCCGCTGGGAAGAGATCCGAGGGAGAACACTGCTGAGGGGTTCCACACTAAAATGAAACAGCTGTTTATTGCTCCTTGGTTTTCAATGATACCCTCCTAACATCAGTCTGTGACGTATTCAATCGATTTTAGATGTCTAATTTCTCTGATTGTACTTAACTGGGATCGCCTAATTTAATTTATTTTCCTTTGTTGAAAAGTATACTTAGTTTAATCTACTTTTTTCCTTCTCGCATGTCTGATAGCATTCATATATGAGTAAGTCATCAATACTAGTAATTTTCACTTCGTTTAACTTTATTTAAGTTTTCAAGTTTACTATTGAAAATCTAATTGAACGTAAACCTCTTACACAACTAAATGTATCTTTAGATGGTAGGGTAGATTTATACTTACGGAGTATGGTTTTGATCAAATTGAATTCATTAATTCTGATAACACGAATTGATCTGAATCAGACAACCATTGATCACCTGGAAGCAAAGAACAGCTGTTTTTTCCTAGTATGAGACTCTTTGGCAGTGCGCATCCACGATAATTAACTATCTCCATAACCCCCTAATTGTAACTAAATATCAGCTCACTAGTAACTAGCTCCTCGAGGTAATTCCTGGAGTTCTAGTGTGAAGACGTGACCGGTGGAGTTCAATCGTGTCGGGTGTGAGGCAGTCACTCACCGATGACAATGGATGAGGTCGCGCAAACGTATCACGAATTGATTGAATTTGAAATATCAACCGTCAGGAGCGAACCCCGGGGGTCCAGTGATAAAGCGCTCATCGAGCAGCCAGAGGTTCCTGGGTTCGATCCCGGTCGGGGTCGTGGATGCGAATTATTGAGGAGTCCCATACTAGGACGAAACAGCTGACCAGTGCTTCTAGGTAATCAATGGTTGTCTGATTTAAATCAATTAGCGATATTAGGAGTGATAATTAACTATCTCCACAACCCCCAATTGTAATGAATTCACCAAGCTAGGTAATGTAATTGTGGAGCTTCCATAATTATTATGAACGACTGCATCAGAGTGAACTTCTAATCGAATTGAGCTACGTGATAATCAATAAGTATAAAACATTTTCAGTTAATCTAATTCTCTGACATTAGACTAGTATTAACGCAAAATCTAGGTACCTGTATCATGATGTTTTTAGTAATGTAGTCTTGTCAATTAAATATGTAAATGAGACAAAATGTGCGAACTCAAATTAACAGGAACATAAAGTATACTATGCGTTAAGATAAAAAACGTTAGTGTATCGTTTATTATTTGTATCTACGTGGTGCAATACACTGTAGGTATAATACTGTGATTCACTAGTAATCGATCAGGATAATTGTCTGTTTTACTAATGTTCTTCGACTTACTTAACAGGCGGTATCACTATTCTAAGCACAGTAGTTCAAGATTCATATGTGTGAGTATATGATCAATCTGTATTGATCCCATCAACGATTGCTAATTATGAGAAGATAGATAGAACTATTTATGAAGATGACTTTAGGTCGGATTTAGTTCGTGTCACTAGGAAAATATTGAAAAACTTAAAGTATTAGACATTAGTATCATTCTCGTTTGGGACTGCCTAAATGTATGCAACAATAATTTCGACAGGGATTATATACAAATTAGAACATAAGTACTTCCCAGTTATCTATATAATATATCTTGCACTTGATTACTGATAGTATCACATAAAACTTCAATATCTTGAAACCTCGTAAATCACAAATTAGAAGACAGAAGAAAGGTGAGTAGCAATGTGTACACAAGTGGGTATCAAATATGGTGTGAAATGCCCAGGTATTTATAGTTTTCTATGAAAATGAAATCATCATTATAATTCATTTAATCCGCAAGCAGTATTTTCAGCTATCATCTAACTGGAATGCTCCACGTCAAGATTCCGGAAGGCTCTATTAAAGAATAATTGAACGTAATATCTTTGGCTCCTCCAGGAATTCTGGCAGCTTCTTCGAGGTTCCGTAGAGCTACCATAACACTACGGTCTTTAGTGGCTCATGAAGAATTGGGTGTGCGCTGTTAAGGAATCCTAGTCGGCAACAGATGTCTAGTACTGTCTGGTATTATTACTTTATGCTAGCAGTCTAACGTACTCAAATATTTTTGTCAAAATCTTGCATTCTATCACGAAAGTGAATAATGCAAAATCATAGTATAATCACTACGGCGGTTTATATGTCCTACCTCTTCCTTATCGTTTGAAGAAATGCAGTATAAACACATTAAAACCGATACAATTAACATAAATTATGCAATCGAAATTGATGTTTTTACGAAGGATTTCAGGAAAGCATGAATGTCACCTCAGAGCTGTTGAGGAGTCTTTTGTATTTCTGAATACTGACATTTAGAGAAGAACATACGTAAAGAATATTTCAACATCTCATTGTGTTTTCTATCCTGATAAGACTTTAAGGATTAGTTTAATCGGGTACACATATAGTGTTGAGTATCTTCAGCCTATTCATTCATTTATCTATACTTGTATGTAGCTTACACTTTATCACTATATTATTTCTCATTCTACTGCCCTGAGTCATTAATACTACTTAAACAGTTCGCTTTACTTATGTATTGTCCGTTATATAAATAGTTACTTTATTCACAGTCTTACGAATGATCAAGACGTTATAGGACTTAGTTACAGTCACTTTTGTCACCTATGTTCAAGAGATAATCAGCTGTTATATTCAATGCATTTCTTAGTGTGAAGTGCCTATAATTGACGATTGTTAATTTACTACGACATTTAAATTTTCAACTAGAAATCATTAGCTGACCTGAGTTAGAATACAACTGAAAAACAGGAAACACTGAAAAGCTGTCTCGTCATACTGTAGAATTCTAAAGCAGTGCGCATCCACCAGGGAATTGAGGGCAGTACTTTCGGACTTTTCAGTGAACACATGACCATTTGATTACTAAGCCAACCGGTATTAGACGCTTTATATTTCCAACTTCAGTCAATTCGCAATATATTTGTATCCATTGGCATAAGTAGATAACTGATTCACACCAGATTTAGTTTCTCACTAGAGATTTAGTAATTATCTCTTGATACTAATCAGTAGCGAGATGATACCAGTCACAGTTAAGCTCTAACGAAAAATAGCTTTATAGATGGGTAATTTCGAAAAGTCTGACACGAAGACGAAACATCTGCTCAATATCAGTGATTATGTCACAGACAGGACACCATTGTAAACCAGGGAGCTCTGGAAAGCTATTTCGTTGTAATGTAGAAGTCCTGAACAGTGTGCACCCCAGATTTCGCTTCACGGCCTTCAGTTTGGCGAATACCTGATCCTTTGCACCACTGGATCAGCCAGCATCCAGAGATCGAATTTCAAATTCCATCAGTTTGTGATGTATGAAGATTGAGATTTTTGTCAAAGTATGAATATTAACGCAGATTAATGTAGCTTACTGAATCAATTATTTTAAAACATGTGGTTACTTATTGGACTATTATTGTCCTATTGTTCTATTATTTTTCATTTTAGTTTTCGAATTGGGACTTCTCTTTGATGGAATGTTAATTTTACTGATGGCATCATAAATCAATATTCAAAGATTACAATGCCGAAACCTAATTTTTTTTTAAGAAAGGTAATTGATTACGATAGATATTATTTTTTCTACAGCTTTGATCAATCAACGTTTCTGTTGCGGGTTGAACATTTATCTAGTTGACAATGAAATGCATATTCACTGTCCGGAATCTACTGTCATGTAATAGTCATTATAAATAATCAATATACAGTGATAGACAATATCAATGCATTTGTCGAACTGTTACCAACTTGAAGTAACCTTGTACCAGTATCACACTGTATCTTTATTGTTGAAAATGCAGTAACAATTGTAATGATTATGATTACGTTAATGATAATGATTACGTTAGCGCGACCTCTTTCATTGTCATCGGTGAGTGACTGTCTCACACCCTGCACGATTGAACTCTACCAGTCACGTCTTCACACTAGAACACCAGGAATTACCTCGAGGAGCTAATCACTAGTGAGCTGATAATTAGTTACAATTAAGGGGGTTGTTGTGGAGATAGTTAATTTGTTAATGCTGATATCACGAATTGATCTGAACCAGACAACCATTGATCACCTGGAAGCATTGGGGCTAGTGACTAGCTCCTTGAGGTAATTCCTGGAGTTCTAGTGTGAAGACGTGACCGGTGGAGTTCAACCGTGTCGGGTGTGAGGTAGTCACTCAATGATGACAATGGATGAGGTCGCGCAAACGTAACACGAATTGACTGAATTAGAAATATCAACCATTAGGAGCCGGCTCAGTGGTCCAATGGTAAAGCGCTCGTCGCGGAAGCACATGCTCCTGGATTCGATCCCCGTTGGGGTCGTGGATGCGCTCTGCTGAGGAGTCCCAAACTAGGACGAAACAGCTGTCCAATGCTTCCAGGTGATCAATGATTGTCTGGTTCAGATCAATTCATGATATCGGCATTAACAAATTAACTATCTCCACAACAACCCCCTTGATTATGGAGTTCTTTAGTTATTTATGCATCAATAATAACTATTTTCTAGGTATAAACATTGAGTGGTAATATGAACTTTTCAACTTTCAAGTTTTTTCTTATTTCCTACAACCACATGAATAAACATTCTTATCACATTTTATTTTTAATTTTTAATATACACTGATGAAGGTAAATAAATCCCTAAGTATATAGTTACATAGGCTCTCGTTATTGATGCTGACTATGTTTGTTTTAGTGGATATGATTAGCTGAAGGTGCCCGGTTAATCATCATTACCAGAGCATGACATGATGCGACATGGAAAGCAACTTGTCCTTCAGTTAGCCAGCCTAGATGTTGTTATTCTAGTAATGCTCTGCTCATGATCAAATATACCTTCTTCCCCCATTCATCACTACCTTTAATTTTGTACCTGCATGTGAATTTAATTATTAGAAGCTGTTGTGATTATACGATAAAGGTAACTTGGTCATATATAGAGTACACTTCAGACTTATTGTTGACTGTATCCCATCTAGGGGTTAATCAGTCGTATTAACGTAGTATAGTAAGTGGAACATATTAAATGATTAGCTGTTAACGTTGGTCATTAGTTTAGGTTATCAAACTTGCAAAATCACTTTAAAGATTATTCAAATATCTTCAGAACTCACTAAATGTATCGTAACTAGTTATTACTGTTATTACTCTATTCACTATAGTGAATGAGTATAGGAGGTAAGTTTAAGATAATTTTTAAATGTACAAAGCATAACAACTAAATGAACTGTAAATAACTAAAAAGTCTTAAATTTGGTACATTTAGTAATCACAGTAAACGTTACCGATAACCTCAACTGGAAAGATCAATCTTTTGTGAGAAAATCACTTACTAACTTACGCCTGTTACGCCTTCACAGAGGAGCATAGGCCGCTCAATACTATTCTCCATTGAACTCTGTCCTCACCAATCCTTCTCAGCTGTTTCCCGTTGCTGTTCATCCTTTTAATATCTACTTTCAATTCTCTACGCAGTGTGTTCTGTGGCCTTCCTTTTTTTCCTTTCCTAACAGGATTCCAAGTTAATGCTTGTTTCGTGGTGCAGTATGATGATTTACACAATGTATGTCCTATCCATTTCCAACGTCGTCTCCTGATTTCCTCTTCGGCTGGAAGTTGGTTTGTTCTCTTCAGGAGAAAATCACTAATCAAGACCAATTATTGTATTGAGGCAGTTTGTGAAGGCTGATATTAAATTTTACTTAGTTGAATTTGTCACAAATCGGTGTTGGTAGAGTAATAATGAAAATTTAGGGAATACTGAAAAGCTATTCCGTCTGCAAACGAGCTTAATTCAATTACAAAAATCAGCTCATTAGTGAGTAACTTCAGGATGTTCATGAAGCACTAGTAAATTGAGACTTTTTGGGAATGAGTCAGTTATCACAAACGATAATTGATAATCGTCGTACTATATGCCACAAATTGATGAAAGTAGAAATTCTACCAGTGGCAGCCAGCCCAGTTGTGCAAAGTGCTGATATTTCGCCAACCTGAAGCCCCTGGGGAGTGCACTATCACAAAGGAGTTCCTATTTTACGATGAAATAGCTTTCCAGTGCTCCCCTGATTCTTAATGGTACCCTGTGAACATCAATCTGTGACTAATTCAATCAAGCGAAATTGATGATGTTCATATTTTCTTCTAAACAACATCCTTTCAACCTTCTCAGTCTAATTGTAAGTGTTGTTCTGTTTTAGTAAGAAAGGATTATCATTTCCCTTTTATGTTAATGTTTACATCAACATCATTATAACTTTAGTTTTAGGATGAATTTGTACATTCCCACCTGATTTGTTATAGACTGAAGCTGGTCAGTCTCTGCTACTATAGTGCATTCTGATCGGACTTGCCTAGATATAGCGATTATTCACAAGTGTTATTTTAGTTGAATCGTGACTGGTATGTGGAATTCAGGAAGCGCGTTTCATCCTATTTGGGACTCATTAGCTGGTTGTACCTGCATCCCAATGTTGATATTCACAGTAGGATTCGAACTCAGTCCGTTTCATGTCAAACTCTACCGCGTTCACCACTAAACTACTGAATCCAGACAGTCACACTTGTACATCACTGTACATCCCACTGGAACATCAACATTGGGATGCAGGTATATCCAGCCGACTGGTCCTAAATAGAACGAAAAGCGTGTCCTGGATTCCACTTGCCAGTCACAATCCAACTTAAATAACTTTAGTTTTAGTTAAATAATTGGTTTATTTTTCTTTAAAAATTCTTATGGCGCCTGATTATATCATTATGTCTTTTATCGAATGAGTTACATTCCCTATAACCAACATCAATAGAAATGATGTTATTGTAGAACGACAATATAACAGACTTTAATATAACTAAATGATCGAATTCAAACAATAGATTATTGTTAATAAAAGTAAAATGTAATGATCACCAATACGTTATAATTGAAATGTAAAAAAACAAACAAACAAGCAAACAATGACAATATTCATTGGGCGTTATTCATATGGATGCCGATAAAAGTTCCAGTTCATGGATAGAATTCATTTCTTTGCATACTCTCTATCTCTTCAATGTTCCAATTCATAGAAGAGAAAAAGACACACCATAATAATAATAATAATAGTAAATTTAGAATAAACAATGATAGAAAGAATATCAAACGGTATACATTTACCCCACCCATTAATACACTTAGTTCCATCAATAAAACAGATAAACATAGTTAATAAATTAACAAACAATATGGTTATGCTTAGTTAACCTCAACTAATTCAATCAAACCTATTTTGTGGGTGTGTGTGCTCATTTTAACTGTTTTTGTCATCATCTCATGTATCCATATATTCACTTGATTTTTCCCTTATCCTACCGCCCTCCTCTCAGCCTCCCATCTCCATTAACTAGAAAGTTTTATTTTTATTCAGAGCCTAACTACGTAATTTTTACGTTTTTAATCAATAAGTAAAGTAATCTCACTCAGCAACTTATTTACACACACACACACACAAGAATTAACAAAGTATATACTAATCAATCGTTTTGTTTACTTCATTTGTTTTAATTCCCCATATTTTTTTCCCAAGTCAATGTCAGTCAAAGATGTGCTTACAGCCTACGTTTTGCTTGTGTATACTTATGTATTCATTGATTTACATTTAGTTATGAGGCAATGTTGTTACTTGGGCTGGTTTGCGGTTGTTATGGTATCTATGACTACAGTAGTAATAATAGTAATAATCCATCAGGAAATACAATGCTAAAGGCTTAAATGAACGATAACGATTAGAAGACAAAGAAACAAAATATATACGCATATACTTGATAGTAAATAAAAATAGTGAAATATCCAAATTGAGTTGTTAGTTAACTATTCAATAAATTGATGAGAAGAATGTTTATTGATGTGGTTCTCTGAAACAGTTGTTTTGTTTAGTAAAATAATAGCAATGTGACGTGTATCATTATTATTATTATTATTATTATTATTATTATTATTATTATTATGCTTACTAGTAGTGGTAGTGGCGGAAGAAGTAGCATTAGTAGTAGTAGTAGTAGTAGTAGTAGTAGTAGTAGTAGTAGTAGTAGTAGTAGTAGTAGTAGTAGTAGTAGTAGTAGTAGTAGTAGTAGTAGTAACAGTCGTTGTTATTATTGTAAGGAATAAGTGATCTCAAATGACCTTATCATTAGGATCTTACAGTTGTAAATATTTCATTGTATACTTTACTACACTGAGTTAGAGTTATTTTAAATTGATATTTGAGCTAACACTTGATAATATTTGTATGTATTCATGTAGTATAACAAACACAAACATTCACTATCTTAACGTATATCAGTGTGGAATACGTTGATTACTTAAAATTGCTGGTTATTTCGGCCAGTGAATTGGAATATTCATAGATTTACAACTGCAGGATCCATATGATGAAGCTATTGTAAACAGTTCTCTGCTTGAATGTTTCCTTACTTCTGTGTCTATTAAAGGATAGAAAATCTTTCTGGTAGATAGACTAACTGGGATGTACAAATGTGACTAAAAACTGACTTAGAGTCACTATAATAACAGTGAATTCGTCTATCGAAAAGAAAAATAGCTCCTTTCGGCATGCAAACCTGAAATCAATAAGACTGTAGTTGCAATCAAATTTTCATGAAGTGTATTGCTACCAGTATTTTCTAGTATTTCCCATTCATGTAGCTGATGTGGTTTGCAGATCGGTATATAAATTTTATTAAGGATCTTATCTCAATAGTCTAAAGGTAACCGCATTTTCCAGTATAATTGCATATCAATGTTGTACAGCCTGATATACTGTATGAAAATACCATTAATGTAAAAGTAACAGTTTACAATAAAATTTCTAATGCGGATCACAGTCTAATGTGGATCGCTTTCCTCTTCCTCACACACACACACACATCTCAAATGAGTGTGAGAAGGGCCTGGATTCCTGGACACATTAGACGTAGTGAACAATGAATCCATCACGGAAAACCAAAGGGGATAATAATCATACCACTTTGAAAATAAAACTCAATAGTGACAACATACTTGTTGTATATTTATTTACCTTGTTGAAAACATCAATAAAGAACCTAAGGAGTCATCAAATTAAGTTAACTTGTCTTTCATGCTTTATCATATCTACATTATTCAAGTATACATAAATTTAAAATAATGGATGCACATTAGTATACAGAGCATCATTTCTGAAATACGGCTTATTCCCTAATGTAAATTATGGTACTACGTAGGTCTTTATCATTTGGATGCTAGTTCATAATGATGATGTAACAAAACATTTGACAGTTCTATAATTAGAATGTGTTTGGATCTTCCCGTTGATTTATCGTGAACTGAAATTGATCAGTCTCATCTGCCATATGTGCATCCTGAATGAATTGCATCGAGATAGAGAAAGTTCACAAGTATTGTTTGAGTTGGATTGTAACTGGCAAGCTGAATCCAGAAGGTGCGTTTCGTTTTATTTGGTACTCGTCAGTTCTAAATGGCATTTCATACATATTTATCATGCAGGATAATGATTTTTTTTGGTAAATCATGTTGAATATCATTATATTTTGTAGAATATATATACATACACCTGTTTATGGAACATTCATTCTATGCTAAGCTGAGAAAGATACAAAAACAACAGGCCTGGGTTACTTACCTAGTTAACTCTAACAGTTGGGTAGTTAACAATACAATGGAAAACCTAATTCAATAATTATGCGGTATTTCCTTTGTTAAATATATATGCGTTTCAGGTGTGCACTAGGACATGATTAAGAGTTTCTTAGCTGGCCTCGAACAATGATCATATCATCTATCTATATTGACTGCATTATTATTTATGATATGTAAGCAAGTTACGGATAGTAATATAGTGCATATCTGTAGTTTATTCAGATTAAATTATTAATAGATGGCTTCAAGCTACATGTTAATCTAACTGAGTTGATTGGGCAGAATGACAAAGAAATCACCTCAACGAAACCATCCAACTCATAAAATTTAGTTACAATTGGGGGTTGTGGAGGTAGTTATTTGTTAATCCTGATATCACGAATTGTTCTGAATCAGACAACCATTGATCACCTGGAAGCACTGGACAGCTGTTTCGTCCTAGAATGGGACGAAAGAAATAAGTTAGACATACAGTGATGAAATTCAATGACAATCTAATTACTTTTATTATTACTGTCATTATTCTGAACTGATTTAAATTGCAAACCTCGAATTGTCTAACTTTTACTCAGAATGATATCTAACATTATAGAAATTGTGAGTAATTACTATAATCAGTAGGTAAAAACTAAATTTTCCCAGTTTCGTTTTCATATATTTCATACATGAATTGGATTTTGTGAGTGGCGTGTGAACATAAGTGCTTGGATATATTAGATATAACTACTAAAGGAGCCTTAAATACAATAGAATTCGAGTTCTGTATTCCACTACCATACACACACATATATACCTATTTCAAAACAACTGTTAGCTTTTGTAATTCGGTGTTATGGAGAATTCTGGATATGAATTTGACATCATGAGTTAAACGTTCACTGGAAACGAGGAAATGGCACTGAATAGCTAACTGGTCCTATTATGGCACACTTCAGCAGTCCTCGTCCAACACCGCACTGAAGAATTCAACACAATAGTTTTAGGCTTCTCAGAGAACTTCTATTCATTATATCACTGGATCAACTGACTTCCAACAGTTAATATTTTTAACTTAGTCAATTTATGATCTATTTACACTACCTTATCCACAGCCATTGGTAGATAACATCCTCACATCTGACATGTTTGAACTCCATTAGTCATATCTTCATACTAGAACTTCAAGAATTACTTCCAGAAGTTAATCATTAATGAGCTGATATTGAATATAATTAAGTAATGCATTGACTTTTTGTAAAATCACTTTACAATTACATAGAATTCATTCTTGAATATGAATGAGTATGTTAATTAGATTGATTAGTTATTTAATTGAGTCACGTAATCAGTAACATACTTACATTCATCTGTCTGTACTTTATGAACTAGGCAATTCATCGAAAAAAAGTGAAGATAAAATGACCTTCAAAGAAGCATGTGATAATGATACAAGGTTATTTATGTCGTCAACTTATAAAAGTGTTTCCGAATCATAAAATTTTTTTTATTAAATCATGATGCGAGAATAATAATAATAATAAGTAGGACAAAATAGCCAATATATACACATGATTATGTACCGATAAAAAAGGAGTGGTGGTGGTAACTAGGATGGGGGGGTGAAGAGGGCATGAAACGATAAAATTACGTCACTATACCTTTTTTTCGCTGTGATACAAGTTAGTTGCTATGGTTATAAATAACATTGTAAAAAAGGAAAGGAAGGGTAAACAATGAGTAGAAGAAATTAAACTACAATTCTGAAACGCTACATTCAGTTAGTTAGTTATTTGCATTTTATGATTGGACTAAAACTTCCAATACAGCTAATGTTAATACAACAATAACTAATATACACACTAAGCAACCAATATACAATTGATATTCATTATAATCCATGGTATATACTTTTTAATGTAGTTTACGAGTTCACATACAAAAATTACGATGGTGTTTAAAGATAGAGAGATTTGAATTTTTCAATGTAACATTCAAATCACATGGTAACAGAAAATTAATTCGAATTATGTCTATCACTGTCTCTCTCTTTCACTTTGTTGTCTTCTCTGGTTTGTGTTGTTACACGTGACGTCAATTTAGACAAATTAGGATGTTTTAGTTTTCAGGTTATAAAGACAATTTAAGATAGTTGATTGTAGAAGGTGGTTTCGTGCTATTCGACCCTTGTTAGCAACGCGTATCTTCAATTTTTAAGGGAGCATATACTCCCCTGTGGCTTCGACCCTATGTCATCCTTTACCACAGAGCTATTCGGGCAACGAATGACCCCTCATTGGATTGTGACAAACACCCAGTTGGTTACGACACAGTGATCAACCAACATGCAATTCATTGTGAAACAAGTAAAGAGTAAAAGCCAAAAATATACATGTTCACTGGTCAATTATGTCAACAGATACAGACTACATGATTTGAGTCCACATAATTATCGCGATCATTAAGCGAAATGGCTCAGAATCATACAGGGAAACAAGGTTATTGAACTGTTATCTTCTTCTGCATATTATGTAACACTAATCTTTCGTGAGTGCCTTAACTTCATATCTTTCTAAGGAATTATATTGTAGTGTCATTCTTTTATATGTGTGATCTTATTGTACTATTGTGGTACAGTGACTTGAACGTTTGCTCACATATGTCAGGTTCTACGATATTCATGACTAACTGATGAGTCAATTATAGAGAATAAGGTTCACTTATCCATAATTTATCGTGTCTAGTAAATTCCAGTCATATTATTGTTGGTTTATTTTGGTGAGTGTGGTTTTCATGGAATATACTTCATAACAATTTCAAACGTTTCTCATCTACTATATTGTGTTATGCTTATCATGTTTATAATAAACATATAGGGGTTACTCAAGTAACTTGAAATGAAATCTCGCTTATAAGCTACACTCCAATATACAGTACACACTTACTAAGAGCAAAATAATCACCATACATTGACCACTGGAAACTTTGAGGATAAATTTAATCGTTATAGATGGTAATTATTATTGGATCCATCAATATTGCATCACACTTGATGGCTTTATTCTATTTTGTAATCAATAGGTGAACGTTGGAGAGATTCTAGTCTGAGACTATCCTTTATGAAGATATTGTTGAGAATGAGAATACAACATTCCAGCAGTGGTTGGGGAAATGCTTTACAAAATAGAATACGCGAATAATTGTGATGAAAGTTACGCACTATATAACACAGAATTCTGTGTGATTTAGAGGTCTGTTTAAAAACCTGCAATGAAAATAACAGATAATAATAAATATTTAAGCCCTAAGTCAACCACTGAGTGAAGCCTCTATAACTTATCACCATTTATGGTAAGATCAAAATTAAAGTATGTTTCCCCCAAAACGTAACCATCCACAATTAGAAGTACTTAGTTCTAATTTCCATTCTAAACACTAAACAACGTTCGTGTTGAGTTCAATATTTACGCTACTCAGTATGTGACTAAGCTCATGAGAAGGAAATGAACACGCGTCTTTAAGGTCATCAGCAAGTTTATCTAGATGTAATTTATATAATCTATAAAGAGCAGTGGGCCTAGAACACTATCTTGTATAACAGCACATGAAACCGGTTTAGTCTTCTACAGAGAGGAGTTAAATCTAACGATCTGGTATCGATGACTAAGAAATAAGTTCAGTCATGTAAGCAGTGGGTCGGGATGATTTAAGATGATTATTGTATAGACCTAATAAGTTATGTATGTACCTTGGAGCCTTTGTGAAGTGCTAATAATTCATTATTTATAGCCTTTAACTTATGTGGTTCTTTCGTTAGGTTAAAAATTGTGGCAGCTTGTCAAAAGGTTGAGAAGTCATTCTATTTAAAGTAACATATACTCAGAGGTTAAAGCTTCTTAATTGGTATGTATTAAACAATGAGCTTAATTATGCTGTTTAGTTGTATGGCTACAATAGAGCATAAACAGGAGTTATTGACTTCATAGGATGTGTCTAATGTAGACAGAATGATAAACATAACTATAAAACTATAGAGTATTTTAGAATATATCAAGGTTTGGCTTGAAATCATCTATGGAAATCAATACTGAGATGGATTTATGATTGTAATTGGATGTTGTGGAGATTGTTGAATGTTAATTTAATATATTGAAGTGATATGAATTAAATAACCATTAACTGCCAAGAAGTACCGATGGTATACAATCTCAAGGGGTGGGAATGAGGGCTTTATTGTATCAACTATACACGTATCTACAAACGAATCTGTTTGATCTATTGTAAAACAGTATTGAAGTACTAGAAAGTCGAGTACTATCAACAAATCAACTATCTAGAAGACAATGATGTATGAATTTTAATGTACATTTCAGATATCACAATCAATTAATGATAAAGTGTAGCAAAGAAGTAAAAATAATCATTAAATGGCTATATGGTGAATCCAGGCTATTCGAAACAATGATAAAAGTATTAGGATGAATTTGTATATTCCCATTTGATTAGTTATAGACTGAAACTGATCAATCACTGTTGCTATATGTACATCCATGAACGGATTGCCTTGATATAGGGGATTATTCACAAGTATTATTTAAGCTGGATTCCACTTGTCAGTCACAATTCAACTTAAATAAATTAGAAAAGTATATTTAAACAAACTAAGTTACTTTGAACAATTTTATCATTGAACAACTTTAGTTATTCTTATTTTAACCTTGACTTTCTTTTTATTTTAATTAATTATAATTAAGTTTTTCTAATATACTCTGTTATATCACCATGGTTACCAACTTAGAAACAATAAGTTTTCTTTTCTTTCTCATCATAATATGTCCTTAAATATTGTAATCACATTACTAATAAGTATTCACCTACATAGTTTCAATTAATGTAGATTTTACTCAACCATGATTTCTAGTGAATATTCATGAAGAAAATAATAATAATAATAATAATAATAATAATAATAATAATAATAATAATAATAATAATAATAATAATGAAGAGAACATTACGCAAATTTATGTAAACTATACAAGTACTAAATGAATCCTGACTGTGGATAATTGGTATTTGTAAGTCTGTATTATCTCAAGGAACGTATAAAAGAAAAAAGAAAAGAGATGAATCATTGTCAATATGTTGAAATGGTAGATTTGCTCTAGATACCTAAAAGAATTTCAAGGTATTTGAAGTTTTATGTTGATATTTTATAGATTGAAAGTGATGAATCCCTGTTGTTACATGTACATCCTGAGTGGATTAACTCGATACAACAATAGTTCACAAGTATAAATTAACTTGAATTATGACTGGTGGATGGAATCCAGAATGAAGATTTTTTTTCCTATTTGAGATATGTAACTGGATTCTAGTGTTAGTTTAAATCGCCTAATTGATTTAATCTAAACTGAAACTGATCAATCTCTATTGCAATATGTGTCTTCTGAGCGTATTTCCTCAACACAGTGGTGGGTTACAAGTATTTCTGTCTGGATATAATAATCTAATAGTCAACAGGATCCCGTTAGACAAAGAAACAACTGAGTTCGAATTCAGATGTAAAAACTAACACTATAATCCAGTTACATGTCTCAAATAGGAATATATATATATATATATATATATATATATATATATATACTCGTTGCACAAGTATGACCGTCTGCACTAAGAAGTCTAGTGATGCACAGGGAAGTTTTCAACGAAAACCTATTGAGTTTGAGTGGAGGTTGGGGCATTAACATTTAGATGCAATTAGATCCAGCTGAGAAATACTGAATAGAATGAAGCGTTTCTTCTGTATTTTACTTGTCAACCACAATTCAACTTAAATAACCCAAGACAACTGTGGTATTTAGAGAGTATAAGACTGCTAGAATGATTATTAAGTAATATACTCCAGGATATGTACTTGGTTAGAATACTACCGGAAACCAAGGAAGGCTGGATGACCACTTTGTTCTACTATATCATAAGTCAGGAGTGAAATACTTTGTGCTGTGTCATTAATATTCTAGTAGAAAATCGTAATAAGCGTATTTCAGACATCTCTAGAATAAAACAGTAGTCACCAATTACATTAGATGTTAAGAACCTAGCCAAACGAAAGAAGTTCCTAAGTTAAAGGCTTTTAATAATGAATTATTAGCACTTCACAATAGCTCCAAGCTACATACATAACTTATTAGATCTATACAATAATCACCTTAAATCATCCCCGAAAGCTGAAATGATAGCTCAATTATAAACGAACCTAATATTAGACGATCAGTACCAGTCACACCTAGTCCGACATGTTTACCAATCGACACCAACTTCATGGTGCAGACAGTTAGGTGTTTTAAGTATACAATTCAATCTCCCGTGAGAATTATTAAAAGTTTTCTTACTAGAACAAAATAGTCGTCCAATACTGTGTGGTGTTTAGTGGTCGTTTTACGGAAGTTAGTGAGTGAAGTTTCCTCAGCTAAACCTCAATTTCGAACACTATTGAATAAAGTTGTAGATTAAACTACTGGCATTTTTTGTATTTTCAAAATTATGTCTCCTTTAATTATGAAGCCGATGTTTCAGATGGTCGATTAAGCTGTTAACACAATGTATGGCTCATCACAATATCATTTTAACTCAAGTGAAGACCTCAGTTTTCAACTTCATGTTCACAATGTACATTTCACAACCTCTGTTATATTAAAATATATGGTTACTAATTCTCAGTAACATATCTTGTGTGAAATACGAATCGTTTTTCTAAACTCTAGTAAAGAAAGTTCAGCGTCAAGGAAGTTTCACGAATTAATGCAAGTGAGTCAAGATCGGATTTCAGCTTTCATCGTTCTTTTAGTGTCGCTCAAGTCGATTTTATTAACGATTAATATGAACTGTAGATAATTTACCAATTTGGTTATCCCCAGTGTATTGTACCAAGCACTTTTGATCATTCTTTTAGTCATGTAAAAGATTTGTATTGAATACTGTTGTGTAATTTTTACTTATATTCTAATTTTAAGCATCTAGAATCATATGCCATGCATTATAATCAACACACTAGAGTAGGAATAGTCAGTAACTTACTTACTTACGTCCGTTACCCCTCACAGAGGAGCATAGGCCGCTCAACACTATTCTCCATTGAAATCTGTCCTTAGCATTCCTTTCCAGCTGTTTCCAGTTGCTGTTCATCCTTTTAATGTCTGCTTCCAATTCACTAGGCAGTCTTTTCTTTGGTCTTCCTCTTTTTCTTTTTCCAACAGGATATCATATTAGTCCTTGCCTCGTGATGCAGTTTGATGATTTCCGCAATGTATGTCCTATCCATTTCCAACTTCATTTTCTGATTTCCTCTTCGGCTGACATTATATTGTTGAAACACTAACCAAACTTAACAATAGTCAGTAAGCTGAAAGCAAAATAAAAATATACTAAACGTTATTACTTGAAACTGAATCGTTTGTGAGAAATATACTGTTATATGTAGTACTCACTTACTAAATGAAAGGAAAAATGACCGAATGTACTAATTATAGAAGACGGTTACAAATGTTGCAAATAATCTCAACAGTTATATGCTGTGAAACATTACGTCTTCTTAGAACTCTGCATCAAGGTACTTTGGAATAAAACCAACCTATTCATAGCGTTGTTTGAACTATTTCGTGGTACAAACATCAGGTTTACAAATAATTGTATACGCACAATCTGAATAGAAATTTCCAAAAGGAATCACTAGAGACTAATTTTAAGTTGTTCCTGAAGTTATAGTGTGAAATCGCAACTGGTGGAATTCATACATGTCTGAAATGAGACAGTTATCACTAGTATCAATGGATGATTGTTGCTCTAATTCCGAAATCGATAAAAACTGGAATTCTACCATTGGACACCACCCTAGTGATGCAGATGATTAAGCATTCGTCATTAGACCTGAAATTCTTGGGTTTGATTCTCCGGCGGAATAGTATTGACACCATTGAGGAGTCCTATACTAGGATGAAACAATTTTTTTGTGTTCCTTGGTTTCCAGTGGTACCCGACCAACATTAATCTGTGACAAAAACCAACAACTAAATCTGTAACTTGCTTCAACAAACTATTCTGGAAAACTTCAGTATAGAAAATAGACAGGTAAAAGTAAACGATTATGACAAATTTGATTGTTTCTCATTATATCCGTAAAATTTGTCCGTCTATTCCACGGCAACGTTCCTGATGTGTTCCAAAACTTTGTTACTATGTAAACCTGTTAATAGTAGCACATAAACCTTAATAAACAACTGGCTGTATTCGTAATTAGCTGATGGAAAACAGAATATGAGCTAATGTGCCTCACTCATCTATTTAAAGAAGTTATTGTACTTTACTACGTAACTCCCCCCTCCCCTCTTTTACTTTTCTCCTTTATTTTGTATGATCTGTCATGTTTGTTTTTTGTTTATAAGAAATACATTCAATAAGTAATCTTGTTATTTTCATGCTTGTTACTTTCTATCGAAATCATTCTGTAATGAAAACGATTTTAGAATTTCATGACATTTTGTTCAAATGATGATGTAATAAAGTTGGATGTCAAATGTTGCATAGTATTATTCATACTTCGGATACACTATGGTCCTCTTATATCTTGTCAATAATCCTATTTTTCATTGCCTAGTTTTGGCATTATAAGACACTTCATCAGTTCTTGTCTGTTATTTATCATTTCATACTAGTATCATTCTAATGCATCGTTTCCTTCATGACTACATATTCATTCTATTTCTATGTGTTAAATAGTTCCAAGTTACTACTAACTATCTAACAATTAGATCAATGCACTGATCACATGGAATGTTAACAAAGTATTAAGAACAAATTAATAATCAACAAAGTATAGAATAAGATTAACAAAGTAGATACTGACAAAATGCGGTACTTTTGAAGTTCATTATTTAGTTTATTTACTATTTTTCTTTTTTGACGGAAAAAATTTATTGTGAAACGTTTCTACTGAATATAGTTGGGGAAGAAAATACAGTTTTTCAAGAATCAATATTCTTTTTTTATTTTAGATTATTCTTTTATTTGTTAATGCTGATATGACGAATTGATCTGAACTAGACAACCATTGATCACCTGGAAGCACTGGACAACTGTTTCGTCCTAGTATGGGACTCCCTCAGCAGAGCGCATCCACGACCCCGACCGGGGATCGAATCCAGGACCATCTGGCTCCGCGACGAGCGCTTTACGATTGGACCACTGAGCCGGCTCCTGACGGTTTATATTTCTAATTCCAGTCAATTCGTGTTACGTTAGCGCGACCTCATCCATTGTCATCCATTCTTTTTGTTTTCTTCATTCCTTCTATCATTTCATATCTTCAATATAAAGTGTGTAAAAATGAATTAATGAAATCATTTAATTTGGATTGTGAACTGGCAAGTAGGAATTCAGGAAGCGCGTTTCAGTTCTATTTAGGACTCGTCGACTGAATGTATCCTGTATCCCAATATTGATGTTCTGAGTGGGATTTGAACTCAGTATGTTTCATGTCAAACGCTACCGCGTTCAGTACTGCTCGAGATGCACATATAGCAACAGTGACTGACCAGATTCAAGTCTATAACAAATCGATTGAAATATACAAATTCATTCTACAGTTTTTTGAAATGTTTTTTTTATTTTTACATTTTTTTGTTCTTCTTGTTGAAAAATAAAAAAATCTATTTGTTTCCAGGTTGATACACAAATAAGTAAAGAAAGAATAGAAAACATTTTTTGATAAACAAATCATCTCTTACCATTTAATTCATTTTGTTTTATTGATTATTAGCATTAAAATATAAAATTAAAGCATGAAATACTGTTTTGTATGATTGAAAAAACAAAGATGTTCTTTGTGTTATGCCATTAGAAAGGGCTGATATGATCGATTTATATGATCACGTAGTTGATAAGATCTTATGCTCATAAAGTTGCAATGATACGCGACAATGAAAGTTTTTAGCTGGTTACTGTATATCTGCTTGATGTCTACTTAGTCTCAAGCCAGAAATATAGAGCATACATTTATGAACCAACCAGACAGAATCGTATTACATTTCAAACAGTACCTTATAGATACACGAAACCTGACAGTATATCAAACTAATAGAGAGAGTAACATTTATACAAAACGGAAACAACAATTACTAAGGTCTAGGAGTACAGATACATGATTAATTGACCATAGTTTCTGTGTGACAGTTGATATGACAACAGTTCATGAGTCTAATAGAAGGTTAGAGGTGTTGGGAATATGATAATAACCGAAATAAAATAACCGATTTACATGTACTCAAAATAAATGAAATATTCTTCTGAAAAACAGTTCAGAAAGTTAGTTACCCTTCTCGAATCTCCCAACATAACACTTTGTTTATAGTTTTAATCTTTTCAACGCCTTGGTAACAGCTTATGTACATGTAATTATCTTTAATATATTAAGTATTTAGTGAAGTCAGTTGTACTTAACACCTTTTGTTTTTAATTAAGATGGTTTTATGGAGATTGATATTAAGTTTAGTTGTTTATGAGTATCACAGATTGATATTGGTTTGATATCAGTTGAAATTAGGTACCACCAGATAGCTGTCTCATCCTAGTATAGAACTCCTCATCGGAAGTTCTCATCAGCGATTCCGCTAGAGAATTCAACTTAGGGCCTTTAGGTCTCATTACATACGCTTAATCATCTGCATCGGTGGTTCAATCAGCCGATATGCAGTGGTATAATTTTTAATTTCATCAGTTCGTGACTATCATATATTGGTTATGAAGTTTTAGTGAGAAGTCGTGCTCGGCCCAGTTCAGACATGTCGAGAGTGAGAAAATCATCACCAGTGTCGATGACTGATAGCTTCAGTAAATCACAAATTGACGGAAGTGGGAATTCTACCACAAGACACCGGCCAACAAGTTCAGTCGTGTAGATGATTAAGAGTTGGTTGTGAGGCCTAGATGTCACGAGATGAATTTTTCGAATGAAATTGAGGATGAGTACTGCCATTGAGATGTCCTAAACTAGGATGAGATAGCTATCTAGTACTTTTTCTTTTTCAGTAATGTCCAACCAACACCAATCTCTAATATTACAAACTATTGTCCATCCTTCTTTCCCGCTAGATTCATATTTTCCAAATAAAATTTTGTTTCAATAAGTAAGGGTCATTTTCATCGCATTATTGTGAATGAAACTAATGTAGCGCAGCATACAAACCGGATGTTGAACATGAAAACAGTAAAAGATATGGATTGAAACCAGAAATCTGCTTAAAGTTATCTCGTTGTAATGTAGTCGACACCTAAGAAACGAATGAAAACTAATTAGAAATGCTAAGTACACATACGCATAGTGAAAAATAAGATAGCGGTAGCTTATTTCAGTCTAAGTCGTTCTACATTAAATCAAAATTATGCATAAAAGCGTAGGATGATGTTTAATATCTGTAAGTTATTAAATAATTAATTTGATATCACCAGTTGTTTCGAATTAGACAATCAGTGACAACCAGGAAAACACTGGACATTTGTTTCGTCCTCGTTTAGGGCTCTTCAGCAGTACATATCCACGACCCCACCAAGGATCGAGTCCTGAACCTTTAACTCCTTGGCAGACTCTTAGCCATTATACCACGGAACCTACCCTCAATGGTTAACATTTCCGACTCAATCATTTCGTGATGTATTTATTCGAACTCATTTCTTGCTATCGGTGGGTAACTGCTTCACAGCAGACATGAACTAACTCTATTGCTGTTCATATTAAAGAATATTCTTTTAATAAATCGAATCTCTAAATTATTCAGTACTGAAGCAAGTCAAATGTTTATTTGTAATCTGCTTTAAAGAAGTGGACAAATCAAACACGAAGTATGGATTGCAATGGAAATGTACTGATCGATAACTGAGTCGCAACCAACGTCGTATTTGTTAAACCTTAAGTGTTTTTTTACATACTGTTCATCAATTACAATATTATCTGCAAACTTCCATCTATACAAAGTACCAAGTCAAGTAGATTAGTAACCATCAATCGAATTCGATCAGTTCAATAAAGAATTCAATAAACACCAAATTCGTCACTACACAGTATTCAATCAATGTACATTACCATCTGGAAATCAATCATTCATCGACTAATTTCACTTAGTGATAGGATTTATTTTCGATCAGCTAAGAGTTTATTATTCATGTGAGACAATCAATTATCTACTGTTATTGGATTGGATGAAATTAATCAGCATTTATCCTCATTCATACAATCAATATTGATTAATACTTGCATGAATATGAATACACCAAGGAATGCACATGAAAAACCAAAAAAAAATGTACATACATCACGTTTCCATCAGTAAAAACTTCAATGTAAATTTTTTTTTTGAATATTAATAAATAATTTAATTTGTATTGTGACTGACAAGTGGAATCTAGGAGGCGCGTTTCGTCCTATTTGGGACTCATCTGCTGGATGTACCTGCATCCCAATGTTGATGTTCACAGTGGGATTCGAACTCAGTCCGTTTCGTGTCATACGTCACCGCGTACACCACTAGACTACTGAGTCCAGACAGTCACGTTTGTGCAATGGGCGAATCGGTAGTAGAATGAATTTGTATATTCTCATTGATTTGTTATAGACTGAAGCTGGTCAGTCCCTGTTGCTATATGGGCATTCTGAATAATCGCTATATCGAGGCGATCCGCACAGGCTGCCCATATAGCAGCAGTGACTGACCAGCTTCAGTCTATAACAAATCAATGGGAATATACAAATTCATTCTACTATTAATAAATAATGTTTAATTGAGATGATTATTTTTGTGATGATTTGTATTTTTAATTAATTGAATTCATCATAAATTATTGTTGTCAGGGTACCGTTGAAAACCAGGAAGCTTAAGACAGTTGTTTTATTCTAGTATGAAACTGTGGAATTTAAGGAGTACACTGCTGAGGAGTTCTACACTAGAATAAATCAATTGTCTAGTTCTCCCTGATTTTCAATAGTACTCTGACAACATCAATCTGTGATGTATTCAGTCAATTAAATAATGTTTACTAAATTATAAATTCATTAAGTATTTAAAACAAAGAATAATGTTGACAGCAACAACAACAACAACAACAACGCCAACAATGATAACAACATGAACACTGATAACGAGAATAAGAGAGGTTAAAAGAGCATATGTTAGAAAACAGAAAATGAACACAACAGTCTTTTTAGATTAGATTGAGAGGAATGAAGGGGAGGGAGAGGGTAAGTGCATAGCGCGATGATAACAACTGTCATTATGTATAGTAATAATAATAATAATAATAATAATAATAATAATAATAATGTAAGTAATTATGTAAGCTACTTGTATTACGTATTTGTTTATTGATGAATTTTTTTCGATGAAATCAGTCAATCAAAATAAATTTCTTGTTTTTAACAGAAATAAGGAAATGGATAAATAGATGCATATAAGTAATCTATTGAACATACCTACTAGAGCGTGAAGTATACGCCAAAAGAGAAAGAGAGAGGATGAGATAGAAAGTAAGTGAGATACATTGAGTGACTGATAGAGACATGTAAGCCAGAAATAAAATCACTATGGATAAATATAAAGGTTCATATACATTCATGCATACCAGAAGTCAACTTGAATACAACACAAACTAACTAACTAACTAACATGTAATTCCGTTTAGTTCTAAGATGTAAATTTTTTGTCGATCTTACTAAGACTTAGAATAATAGAAGATAAATTAGAAATTATCAACAAATAGATTGACATAATTCATACTAGGACGAAATAGATGTTCAGTACTTCCTTGTTTTCAATGATACCTTACTGATATCAATCTGTGGAGAATACAACCACTTATTCGTAATATCTACCTTCAAGAAAACCATCCTCTGTTTTATAATGTAATTACAGTATTATGCTAATCAGTGCTTGTTTTACTTTTTCTCGCTTTGTTGATATTTTGAATTCTAAATAATCAACCTCTATTATCATATTTATATCCTTAGTTGAATGCCTCCTACAGCATTTTGTTACAAGAATTTTGTGTATACATTAGGGCACATAATGGTAATCAATATGATGTGTCCTACAGCTGATCAAGTTCTACCACCTAAGTTACTCTGTTACCGTTAGTCTAAGGGATGCAAGTTGAAGATAGTCGAAAGTGAATTTCGGGCTTAGATTTTATGCAATTATATGCTAGTTAGCAAGGTATACTTGAAGTTTGAAAAGAACTGATGCTTCCTGGAGCTCTCAGGTCACGTAATTCAATGCTTTTTAACATTTACCAATGTGCTATTCTGTCCTATACTAACCTTCTGTATTTAACAAGTGGTTTGGAATGCAAAACATGTTGCGCGTTTCATCTTATTCCGGACCTGCTATCTGCATATAGTTGCAAATAAAAATTCACAAATAATTTAATATGTAGCTTCTTAATCAATATCGATTATATGAATGAGTATAAATGCTGACTGATTTCATCCAGTCCAATAACAGTAGACTACTGATTGTCTCAAATGAATAATAGACTCTCAGCTGATCAAAAATAACTCCTATCACTAAGTGAAATTAGTCAAAGAATGATTGATTTCCAGATGATAATGTACATTGATTGAATACTGTGTAGTGACGAATTTGGTGTTTATTGAATTCTTTATTGAACTGATCGAATTCAATTGTTGGTTACTAATCTATTTGACATGATATAATTGATACTTTGTATATATGGAAGTTTGCAAGTAAACTTTGCTGATAAGTGCCAAATAACAGGGAACATAAGTGTCAGGGTTTCCCGCAGGCTACTTTGCCGCCGAAACCGCTCTTAACACATACATCAACCACTCAAACATGCAATGCTTATTACCCCACGTACAGCATAAGCCACAGTCAAGAATTCTACAACCCCTTTATTCTTAAATTTTCTTTCCGCTTCTTCCCAGGTGCTGTTCACTTTTATTATATCTACCTCCAATTCACCACCAAATGTGTTCTTTAGTCTTCCTCCTTTTCTTTGGCCTTCCTGATTCCAAATTAGTGCTTGTTTTGTGACATAATGTGGTAATTTCCTCAGTATGTGTCCTATCCACTCCATCCCCTGAGTCTTTTCCTAATTTCTTCCCTTGCTGCAAGATAGTTTGTTCTCTGACACAGAAGGTTGTTGTTTATAGTTTCTGGCTAACGCATTCAAAGTATCTTACGTATACAGTTGTTTATAATTACTTGCATCTTTTAGAGGGTGTTTTTCGTGGTTCTATAAGTTCCAGGTCCATACAATATGGCTGTCTTTACTTTTATACTGGTAATTCTGACTTCGATGTTGGCTGAGAGGTTGTTTGAGTTGCATATGTTTCTCAGTCGCAGAAATTATGTCCTTGTTTTGTTAATCCACGTCTTTATATCTGCATTCGATATATATATATATATATATATATATATATATATATATATATATATATAAATGCTGTAGGCTTCACGAAATTTCCCTACAGTGATAATCTCTATTTATTTGTGCCTATATGGTTGACCATTATTATCACAACAGTCTTAACTTACGAAGGAAATTAAAATGAAGTAAGCTCCTTTTACTTCCAGTAGACTGTGTACGTGCTTATTACTTCATGTTGAACACAATTTACACTACATACTCTATGTATCGACACAAAGAATAGAAGGGAATTCATATGCTTGTACTTTCTTTGTTCCTACTGCTAATGACGAATGTATTTCTTTACAACTTCAATGCTGATAGAACTAGTGAAATAGTGGAATGAACAGACAATGCAAAACAATGCCGTCTGTTCAATCTGAAGTGTATACACATTCGAACAAATCTGTTTGTTACTGAGATAAATAATACAGAAAACAATCAATGTGAAAGTAGTCACATACCTAAACTACGTCACAAAGTATTGTCCTGTTGTATATTTGTGCATAAGATTAATGTATGTATGGTGACTTTAGAACTTGTCAAACGAATAACTGTCATTCTATAAACGAGAGATTGTTGTGATATTACTAACCATATATATTACCATCTATTTAAATATGTGGTAATCTAAATCGGTAGAATGGCATTTCGGGAAGATTTAGTGGCTTGACAAAAATTAATGTATAAGAAGTTGCTGTTGGGTGGTAGTTGACACGAAACACTGAACATAGATTTCCTACCATTTGGCACTCGTCAACCAAGGTTGCTTACAATATTTGATGTAGACCATGCTGCCTGGTGGATTCCATCTCGAGTCACTCAGCTTCACAGTCTGTGGTTGTCAACTTCTAGCTATCCTGGATACGACTTGACAAACATCAAATTGGTTACTACACAGGTATGAACCAATGTTTGTATCTCAGTCGTGCATGAGATCAGCAACTGCTTGAATAGCTTAATGGTGACAGTCCTACGACTGTGAAATGTAAGTGGCTAGAGATAGAATCAGCCTGATAGTATGAATTATCGCATGGATTTTCAAGCATTCCTTACTGTTGAGTACCAAATTGCATGTAATCTATATTCATGATTTCTTGTCTGATACAATAATTGTTCATCACCAAGTTCTATCTAGTGTTCCATGGTTTTCATTAGCACCTAGTCGAAAGCGATTTGTGATAAAGAGCAATATTTTAATTTATCAAGTTTATAGAATTACGTTTCACGCATCAAATCTAAAAGTCTTTAGTTTCAGTATTCATTACTGTATTTAATCCAGCTTTGTAAACTTATTTCTTAATTATCATATACTTCATGCAACTACATCATTAAGTTCTCTTGTTGTTCAGATTCACTCCCATTCATACATCACTTTATAGGTCATTCACTTTGCAGATTATATTGTTAATTTTTACCAGTTGCCAACCTCTTAAAAGTAAAAAATTAACCCTTTCTAACTGTAGTAACTTACCTTAGTTCATTCACCACAGGCAATTGTATTTTATTAATCATTTGTAAATCTCATCTTGAATTCCATTTAAGGTCATATAAAGATCACTTTCAAATAGTATACACTTAGTTATGATTTCAATGTCAATATGTTAACAATCTTTATTTTTTTATGAAATTCTAGTTACCATAATGTAACGATGAATTTGATTTTTGACCACGTGTAAAACCTTATTTTAGGTCAATAGTTAATTTACTATACAATTAAAGGGGTTGTTGTGGAGACAACCATTGATTACCTGGAAGCATTGGACAGCTGTTTCGTCTTAGAATGGGACTCTTCAGCAGAGCGCATCCACGAACACCAACGGGGATTGAACCCAGGACCATCTGGCTCCGCGAAGAGCGCTTTACCATTGGACCACTGAGCCGGCTCCTAACGGTTGATATTTCTAATCCAGTCAATTTGTGTTACGTTTGCGCGACCTCATCCATTGTCATCAGGTGAGTAACTGCTTCACACCCGACACGGTTGAACTCCACCGGTCACGTCATCACACTAGAACTCCAGGAATTACCTTCAAGGAGCAAGTCATGAGTGAGCTGATATTTACTTACAATTAAGGGGGTTGTTGTGGAGATTGTTTCTTATTCTTTCTAAAATATTTTTTTACATAATACTTATGTATCAAATTCATTTATTTGTAATCTATGACATTATTAGTTGGATGAGTAATGTTATGTATCGTAAAAGTAAACACAATACCCTTGATGATTGTTAATCACTGTACAGATACGTCTACCCAGTGACTACCAGCCCCCCAAACCAGAATAGAGAAAACAACGATTGATGAGCCCAACAGACAATCAAAATCGGATTGAATCAGATCGAGTTATATTTCAATCATGCCTTGATATATATACAAAATCACACCAAACAGTGAACAAATTAGGAAACTAACATTAATATACAGCTAAGGAAATAGTAGTAGTGAATAGGGACAACTTGAACACAACTTATTATTGAACTAAGTGAAGTTGGAAATATCTACTGTTGGAAACCAATACAGTGGTCTAACAGTTAAATGTTCGTTGCAAAGCCTGAAGTTTCTGCGTACAATACCCCGGTAACATTGTCGATGATCACTGTTGAGGAATACCATAGTAGGACAAAATAGATGTCTAATGCACGTTTTTTTTAATTGTCAGTCTTTGTCTAACTTACGCCAATCTTGATGTTAAAATCAAATAATCGTTTACTTCATGAAAACTATAACTTAAAAATAATCATCATGTGACTGGGTACTTTGAAGTGTCGTCCAACTTGAATTTGATATAGAAACACTTAAATATAATCAACATTAACTTGCTACTGACTAAATCCAGGGAGCAATTCTTGAAGTAAAAGTGAGAAGACTTGACTAGTACGGTTCGGATATGAGGAAGTTATCCACCAATAGGAATTGATGAGGTAGTATAAATATATAACGAATTCGTTGGCGTTAGAAACACTAACCACTGGATGCTTCCAGGCTCAATGGTCTAATAGGCAAGAGTTTGCTAGGAATACTGAGGCTACCAGTCATGATCTCATGACAGAATTACGGATGTACAATACTAAGATGTTTCACACTAGGGTAAAACAATTATTGATTGCTCCTCGATTCTCAATAGTTGTCTAACTTAAACTAATACATGATTACATAATATTATTTGTGGAAAATGCTTGATTTCATTCGATAAATTCATTAAAACAGCTGTTAGCGATTTTGTCTACCTGTTGTGAATAATCAACATTGCAAATGATCATTGATTATAAATGATTACGCATCATTTATGAATCACTAGATACTGTATTTTCATCATCAGTTTCTTAGTGTATGTGTAACAAATGTAGCAGTAGATACTAGTTTTGAGTCGCACTATACCTTATATGGGATTCATCAGTACGAATAACCAGTATTTGATGCAAAAATGACAGAACCTTATCTCATTGTGAATTTATGGGTTGTGATTAAGAACCATTTAACCTCTGGGCTCTAGATTATAGAACTACCAACAATTTCGTTAACTGAATAGCATTAAACTTGTTAAAACTACTGATCCTTATTTCCTCTGTATATCTTATGCTTACGATTTTGTAGTAATAGTCAGTAATGTACGTTGATTAATCATTGAGTTATAACTAAAGTGAAGATTTACAATTTAAATGTATTTAAATCTTTCCATGGATTCAATTTGGATTGAAATTGGTCACTCTCTGTTATCATAGTGATGAACGAGAGGTGTTTACCACGAAACAAACTGAATTCCAGTCCCTTTGTGAACAGTGCAACAAATCAATAAAAGTACATTCAAATAGAACGAAATTCGTTCTATGAACTCAACTTATCAACCATAATTCAACTTACATTAGAATGTAATAATTGTTTAGTTATACATACTACTACATATCTAAGTGATTAATTGATTAAAGACAATTTACAGGAAACTTATGAACCTATAAATCTTTTTCTAACATATGCCAACTACCATGAAACTTGAATTCAGTAGAATTGATCCAACTTTCATTAAACAACGTATCATTCTAATTAATAATTTTGATAATAATCACTGTGATAGAAAATGAACTTATTTTAACAAACTATTCTCAGTTGGAATCTTGTTTAGTTAAACTTCTTGTTCTTTAGTTAATTACCTACCTTAAAAATTAGAATTGAAATTAAGAAATCTAATTATTACATAATGAAAAAAAACTCTAAACTTATGTCCTAATCAAATTAAAGTGATTTTATGGAGGTAGATATGAAGTTTATTTGTGTTTATATTCATCATCGATTAATATAAGCTGAGTACTATAGAAAATCAAAATGTACTAGACAATCATTTCATCTTAGTATGCAATTCCTCAAAGGCCAAAGAACACACTACGTCGAGAGCTAGAAGCAGACATTAAAAGATGAACAGTAACTGGAGACAGCTGGAAAGGATTACTGAGGACAGAGATGAATGGAGATTACTGGTGAGTGGCCTATGCTCCTCCCAGAGGGGTAACAGGCGTAAGTAAGTAAATAAGTATGCAATTCCTCAGTAGGTTGTACTGTCAATGTTACCAGGGAATCAAGCTCAGGTTCTTCAGGTTTCACAGTTGAACCTTAGCTATCTACACCAGTGGACGAGCGTCATATTCAACGTGTTACCAAATCTGCTTAATTTTTTCACTCTAAGTGAATACTAAACAATACATTGTGTAAATTCTATACTACATATCACTCTCCATAAACTTCATATCTACGTGAATTACCTCAATAAACATAAGTCATTTGAGTTTTGTTCTAGTAACAATAAAAGAAATGCTAAATGAATCATATACCTGGAATGATGCCAAATTAATCGATATGCTGACAGTTTCTCAAAACTAGACTTATGAGCAATTGACTACTTTAGTTCTTAAAAAAAGAGCAAACATGTATCTGTCAGATTGAGGTGATTTGTGAAGATGGCTATTAAGTTTTGATTGATGAACTCATCACAGATTGATATAGACTGGGTACGACTGGGAACTACTGAGTACTGGACAGCTGTTTCTATTCAACCAACAAAATGAATCAATTTCTTTAATTTGCTGATAATTCTGTAGAAAAAATCAGTGAATAACAGTAACGAATTTCTAAATGCTTCTCTGATTATAGTTACTAATGTAAGCAGCCTTGTAATGATCAGTTTATAAGCAGTGAAATATGTGGAAATATGATTTTATTGAATGTACATTGATGAAAGTTGGAATTCTATCATTAGACGCTCGCCGGTAGGCCAAATTATGCTAAAGGCTAATCGTTCACCGTGAGACCCGAATGCCCTAGGTTTGATTTCTTGACGAATATGAGGCTGAACACTACAGAGGTGTCTTATAGGTAGGCGAAACAGCTATCCAGTGACTGTTATTTTTCAGTGGTACCCATTCAACGTCAATCTATGACAAATATAAACAACTAATTCAAATCATGTTTACAAAGTTTTGTCTTTTAATGAATTGTATTACGTTGTGCCGTTTTGTACCAAACGTACATCATCAGAAACCAAGTCATCATAGTAGGCCTAATCAAAACAGTCTGAATCATTATTTCCTTTTTACAAACATTTCATTTAATGGCCATATATGTTGATTTTTTAGATTTGTTTTAACTTACCAATGATATGGTATGGAATACATATAGCTTTGGAGGACTGTTTTGGTTATAATTTGTTCTCTGAGCTGAATGATTTAATTATGAAGTTTTCGTCGTTATTCTAGACGATACAATAGGCATAAACTATGGATAATAGTGACCTATATGTTTTTCGTCATAAGTTTGTTCTTTTGTCTTTGAATTTGTACTAATTGTTATCACAATTTGTTTTGTCACTTCTTGTACATCATTTCTAATTCATTTTCTTCTTGACACGATTTGCAACATTGTAGTTGAACATTTGATTTCTAAGTAGTTACTGAATTGGATCTATTTCAATATGTCTACTAATTACTAATTGACCAATATGCCATGGTTCTTTAAAGCTTCCTCGGTCTTTGTTTTTTTCTCTATTCAAATGAACATTTTCCTGGTTAAACATGTATTCATAATTGTCTTTATTAAATGAAACAAGAGAAGATATATCATAGTGTTTAACAGCTAATCGAATATTAATGTTGGCGGGGAATTATGAAATCGGTCTGTTTGTAGGATGTAACGTTTTATACAGTTAATGTAGCTCATTCTGTGAATAACATTCTGCTTATCTTTTATTATTTTGTTTGTTGGTTTCCTATAGAATTGATTGTAGCTGAACATACTAGCTTGTACTCATAATACCTTAGATTTTTAATGCATCTTTTATGTGTGATAGGATAATCCGTTTATGATTTGTGCCTGTTAATGATTATGAAAGACATTTTTTTAATGAAGTTGCTTGAATATTTGTTTTTTGGAAAATAGTCACTAGGTACTTTTCTTGACTTCTTCTTGTAGTAGGTGTGCTATAGTGTGTTGTACCCTTTGGGCTAGAGTTTACACTAGGCTCACAGAATGCAACATAAATAAAACTTACCAAAGATGTTTAGTAACTGCTTCTACTAACATATTTTCTTGAAAGGATTACAACCATTCGTAAATCAGACTTCTATGAAACTCGAATAGTACCACATTGTTGGTTCGAAAATTGTCTACCTACCCCCCTTCCCGCTTTGTAACGAAATAACAATCTATCGCCATAGCAATTAATGATGAAAGTGTTGTTAGGGAATTCTACTTCCTTCCTCCTCAACCCGAAGATATAATTATTTAGATATTAAACATAAGACATTGCATTGATTTGTTTTGTATGTTTGATTTGTTAAACCCACGTCAGATTCAGATGTATTCAGTGTAAGATACTGTCATCATCTAAATCAAAACAGTTACTTCAGTGCTAAGTGTTATATCATTTGATTGTAGTTTAATAAGATTTCGTAATTAAACTGTTTTATAATCACTTAAGTCGAATTATGTAAAGTTTATTCATAGTTAATGATTTTCTTAGCTCATAATCACTGTAATCCAATTGATAGCTAATAATCAAATGAGCTAAAATAAATGATGATCCATGATCCGCATTACAGACTGTTTTACTTTGACCGTGTAATTTGTCTACAAGTCAACCATCCTACAAATCATCACAATAGAGAACCTCATAGCTCAACCCACTCAGACGAATTTCCTCTCATAAATGTATAACAGATATCATTGGAGCAAAAGTAGCCATTAACATTTACAGATAAATATAATATGGTAACTAATAATTTGCTTATAAACGTTGTAAACATACTTTTTAAAATACATATTAAACGGGATCTTCGTTTGCAATATCTGAACATAGTGGTTACCCAGTATTCTTTACTGTAATCAAACATATGTAAATTCATAGTAAGTGTGTTGGTCGCTTACATATGATAGCTTGTTACTAAGAGTTTTTATTTCGATAGAATAGTTGAAGCATGTCATTATGCCTAATACAGATTGATTTAATTGAAGGATGTTTTCAAACAAGTTCATCAGGGAATATACCTCCAGCTGTCATAAATTATACTGGATCATGAGCTATAAAAGTCATAATATTAAGAAATCACTTTGAAAAGAAACTGAAAAAATTGATAATGAATGAAATTTTTCAAAATCGAATTTCAAGTAATAACATAAGTTGCATCGAAGAAATCGATTTATGCTTTAATAGTATTGGAAAATATTGATCGGTTGTTCACTAAATAATCAATAAATCAATGTCTGCTAACCCAAGTGAAGCATAGGCCACTGACCAGCATTTGTCAGCCAACTCTGTTCTCTAATCTTCTTTCCAAGTGTTGTTCATTCTTATTATATCTGCCTCCAGATCCCTACCGAATGTGTTCTTTGGTCTTTCTCTTCCTCTTTGGCATTCAGGATTCCAAATAAGTGCTTACCTTGTGACTGTGATTGATAATTTCCTCAATGTGTGTTTTATTTACCTCCAGTGTCTGTTCCTAATTTCTTCCTTAGCTGGATTTTGATTGGTTTGTTCTCCCCCCCCCCACTAAGGGTTGATGCTTATGGTGATTGGAAAACGAATTCAAAATACCTTGTGCGAATAGCTGTTCATAAAAACTTGTATATTTTGAATGATACTTTTCGTTATTCTCCTAAGTTTCAGCTCCGTGCAACAGGACCTTCTTAAAGTTTATATTGAGTTCCAGATGTTTTTTAATTGTAGAATTGCTGCTTTTGCTCCACTTTGCTAATTAGTGCTTCCACATCTACATAAGACTCTCCTTGTTTATCAACGACGCTTCCCAAGTATGTAAATGTTTTCACATAATCCGGAGTTTCTTCGTCAACTATAATTGGGTTGATGCTCATTGTTTTGCATCTAAGGATTGTGCTTTTCCCTCTGTGTATGTTAGGGCCCACTGTTGGCTACAGAGGCTGCTGCTAAGCTGATCATCTTAACCTGCCCTTGTTGCCGTGTGTGAGATAAAAGAACTAAGCTAGTCATCTACAAAGGACTAAGTTGTCTAGCTGCATTCATATTATCCACTGAGCTTCTAGTGAAATGTTGAAGTTTCCTTAATCCAATCAACCACCAGCAGGAAGAGAGAGAGTGAAAGTATGCAGCCATGTCCGACACTGGTTTTCACTTTGAGTTAATATGTAAGCTTCCCTCTGTGCACTATTTTGTAGTGTAATCCGTCGTAAGAATCCCCTATGATATTGGCTATTTTCTCATGTACATTATAATGTAGAAGAAGGCTCTATAGTGTTCTCTTGTCCAGTGTCACATGATTTCTCATAGTCGAGGAAATTGATATAAATCGGTGAATTCCATTCAAGTGGTTATTTAACAATGATCTGTAGTATCGCGACATGGTCGGTACACTGGTCGATTCTTACAGAATTCTGCCTGCTGATCCGGTAGTTAGGCGTCCACCAAATATCCCATTTGATTCAATAACACTCTGTTAAATACTTTTCTTTGTACTGAAAGTAGAGTCATACCTCCATAGTTCTGACAATTGCTGGATCTGGAGGGAGATATAATAAGAATGAACAGAACTTGGGAAGAAGGGGAAAAAATATTTGAAGACATAGTTGGTCGGAGAATGCTGGTCGGTGGCCTATACTTCACCTGGGTTAACTGGCGTTAATTGATAGATCTTCTCTATTCTGTCAAATAACTTCCAAGTTTTTTCTTTGTTTAGGTGGTTACAATCTCTCTAGTTTTTATTGACAAAATGATGAAGTAATATTTTCATTGTGTTTCTTATGTTTAATTTGTCCATTATTTTTCTCTTATGCATCATGTGACTCCAAGGTTGAAGCGTACAATCACATCATTGCGTCATCACATCGTCTAGATATTGCAATGAGTAGATCATGTTTATTAAAGATATGTGATGTATATTTGCACAATATGCTTCTGACAATCTAATCACACATCAACAATGATATTGAAGAAATAAAGGTCAAACTAGGCAAATTAGTCGATATGAAAACAATGATGATAAACAATTACCACATGAATAAATCATACTTCACTCCGGATAGTAAGGTAACATTGCAAGCATAGATCTAATATAAGTGTAAGTTTCTTTTAGAAAGACAATGAGAGTTTGAAATTTCGTTTAGCAAGGGCTTCGGTAAACAATATAGGGCCATCAAGTACTCACACACATTACCAAAAACAAAGGTTGATTTTAAATTGGTAACCTGGAGAATGATGAATTTGAATTCAGTCATTAGTGAGCTGTTGTTTATTGTAACAAGGTGGTTAACTTCTGACGACAGTTCTTGAACTTCTGGTGTGAAGATAAGACCACTGAAGTTCAATTATTTCAGTTAGTTAGGCTGCTACCGTCCGATGGTAATGGATGAAGTCGGACTAATACACCGTAGATGTACTGAAATTAGGAATACCTATTATTGGAAGTCGATTCATTAGTTCAATAATTAAACATTCACATTGAAGTGTGAAGTTGATGGACTCAATTCCTCAGTAGGGTTGTGGATGTTCCCTAGTGACGAGTCCCATACGATAGAAAAACTGCTCTCGAGTATCAGTTTTTGGTTTTCAACAGTTGTCTGACTCAAACCGATTCGTGATATTAAATAAAAGGCTTAATCTGATATTAATTACGTTTGTTATTTTAATTAAATGCATAGGAGTCAAAGATGATAGTTGTACTACTGTTTCGTAACTACATGGATATATTCAACTACCATTACAGGCAGATGACGTCTGTATGTATACTCAAGCATATGTAAATTGATATAACCCATAGTTTTATGAAGGTTCAAACCCCCTCTTGTGTGCTAAACAACAATTCATCCCTACACTGAACCTGCACTGGTTATATTGATTTTTGATCCAGAGTTCAGTGTCATCCACATTAATTTATTAAATATTTTATCGTTTGCTACAGACTGACTACAGCTGACTACCACAAGAAACCAGGAAATATTGGACATTTATTTCGTCCTACTACGTAACTTATCAGTCTGCAACTTTGATTCTTCCGTGGAATCAAACTCAGTGATTGCTTGACCAACAGTACCAATCATATAACAGACAGCTAACAATAGAGTTTCCACTTTGGTCAATTTGTTTTCGTCTTCTAATCCTTTTGATTTCTTTAGTTGGACGTTTATTTCTCATATATCAATATCGTAACAAATGTATATCTGATCAGATTGCTCAAAATGCATTGCACCGATATGTCACTTATCTTCGACAAACATCATCTTATCTCATTATCAAAATGAACTAACTATTTTGAACATATACATCTTCTTCAAGTCTTTAACCTCTATACACTCTATTTCATGATATGATTACAATTGAAATACTACTAATAATAATGATAATAACCATAACAACATCAACTAACTTAACTTGAATAAGTTTTGATAAACATTATAAATAACCATGGAATGTTTATTCGACTTATTATTTAGTTTATATACTACTCTCTCTCTTACAAACACTAAGTAATATGAATAATATTACTTTTTATGTTTATAGTAAACATAATAATAATTATTATTATTTATTGTAGAAATGATTCGCTTCAAAAGTAGAAGGTAGATAATGTAGCGTTCATCGAAAATGAAAAGAGGAAGGCGGAATAGGCTTATTTTCCATGTTTATTGATCAATGAAAATAATAATAATAATAATAATAATAATAATAATAATAATAATAATGGTAACGTATGTGATGTATGAAATCATATGAATGAAGTCAAATATATCTTTCTTCATAGGATAATGTTACTGATACTACTACTACTACTACTACTACTACTACTACTACTAATAATAATAATAATAATAATAATAATAATAATAATAATAATGCTTATAATGATAAAACTCGTGATAATAAAATACTAGAACATACCCAATAAACAATATTTGATGGTATTGAAAATTGTATAAATTGAATTACATAATTGGTAAGCAGAAATACATGATTTTTCTTTTGGTTAGATGTATGAGAATCGAATTTGTTTTGTTAGATTCAGTTGGTTTTATCTCGGTTAGATGAAGTATTGAGATAGTGATTATGAAACTAATTAAACATCAATTTTATTGATTGATTATCTAAGAAAACCAGGTAATGCAGAGATGATAAACACTTTTGAATTTAAGAAAAGTTTTATTTGTAAACTTGCCATTGAATCATAAATCCTAGATGATTAGTTGAACAGATTACGAAGAAACATAATCTACAGTTGCTTTATCTTCAGTTATCTAAGTGCTTGTAGAGGTTTGATGAGGCATGAATGATTTTCACTTGACTAAAGATTCATTAATTTTTAATATTAATATTTCCGAATGATCTATGTTCTGTTAGTAGTAGACCATTGAAAATCTTTAACAAGCATCGTTAGAAGGTTAAAATTGATGTTTAAAATACTTAGGTTACTCAACATTTATAGAAATCTTCGAAGTAATTGTAGAAAGTAATAGACTACACGTTGGATTATGTCATAAACATAATCGATTTCACCTACCGTTTTTGCATGTCTACAAAAACTACTAGATTCCTATGCAGACATTTTGTTTCTTTATATAAAATAGACGAATTTCTTTATGTAATTGAATGTTGTGGAAATTGTTGAATGTCAATTTAATATTACAAACTGATCTGAATTAGATAACAATGGATCATCGATAAGAAGTGGTTATGAGTTTCATACTACAACCGTTCAGCTGTTTAGTGCTTCTTGGCGATCAATGGTTGTTTAATCCAGACCAATTGGCGATATCAAATTGAAATTTCCATTTACATTAACTTCCATCTTTGGTTAACACGTAAACCATATCCACGGAATACACAGCAGTTAAGAAGTCGACGTCTAAGCTCTTAGTTATCACATACATTAATTTGTGATAATAATTGTCAAGTGAAACTTTTACACTAAATCTGAATGAAATAAATTTGTCAGTCGATTGACTAGTTTATCTGTTGGCATTTATCACAGACTGATGTTATTTGAGTAAAGATGAAAATCAAGAAAACTGTTTTATCTTAATATAATGACTCTGCAGTAGTAGTACCTAATCGACATCAATCTTTACTCAATCTATACATGATGCATATCTTCTCAGAATCACCTGATTTTGATTGATGAATTTGTTAATTTCACATTACGTAATATGACAATTTAAATAGTTACTTATGAACTGAAGGTAAAACTTTATGTAAAACGATTTATTAATTTTTTTTTCTAGGTTGGATGACATTTTCAAGGAAACAATCAATTAGTGAATATAAGATAATCAATAAGCAAAAAGAAACATTGCAGTTAACTAGATCTCTTCATTCTGCATATTCTTTTATTTAGCTCAGTTACAGAATTCTACATTGAGACTTCCTATGAAAGTGATTAGAGACAACAAAATATCAATTGGAAATTATCTAAATAATAGAGAATAAGAAATAGACGAAAGTTTTCGCAGAATTGACAGTAGTTACTATGCATAATTTATAAAGTGACTATTTTCCTATGGAACAGAAAATAAAGTAAAGAAAAATTACTATTAAAGTGTATATATGAATAATGTTTTATAGATAAGTTGCCACAGAACTTATGTTTTGTGATTATGAAGTAGGTGATTATATATTTAGTTCAAATAATCAAACTGGAATATCAACATATTTCAATTACAATTGAGGGGAGGGGTTGTGGAGCTAGTTAACTGTCAATCCTGATATCACGAATTCATTTGAATCAGACAGCCACTGAACACTTGAAAGCTGTCAAATGACAGCCATTTCGTTCTAGTATGGGACTCTTCAGTAGTGCGCATCCACAATCTCATTGAGGATCAAACCCAGGACCCACTGGTAGATAGTGTCCAAGTAGTTGAAAATAACCGAATCATTTCAAGTAATTCACTGTATGCCAACACGACAGCCTAGGGGGTTCGAATTTGGTTATTGCATATCAAAAGCTATAGGGGATTCAAATCACTAACATTAATTTTTATGTTCAGAAGAAATATATTGACACCCCAGTCTCTACTCTGGTTTAATAAAACTTAACGAATGATTTATTGCTTCGTTTCGTTTTTCCCTCACTCCCCTCTTTTGTCTGCTGTCCCCATTACCTATTTTATTCAAAATATCTGCTCACATACCTGCTATGACATAATTATTTTTGTCTATTATTATTTGAGTCGTGTGTTTTCGTCCCAAACTTATCTTTGTTGAGTACAACTGAAAATCAGGGAGCATTATACAACTGTTTCGTCCAGTTAGGGAGCTTCTCTTTCATAGTAGACACCTTCGATTCTGTTAAGTAATTAAACCTATGACTTTTATGTGTAACAGTGAATGTTTAACCATCTGTACTAATGAACCTATCGCCAGGGGTCTAATGGTAGAGTTCTACACTTTCATCAGTTATTATTTTAATAAGTTTGTCTTAATACGTTCAGTTTTTTTCTAAGTTATAACCTACTTCCTGTATTGTGATACATTTACTCTTTTGATTATCAATTTGAACTTCTTATTAATTAGGATACTTTTTGTGTAATCCATCTACTCCATTATCACCATCGACTGATAAATTATCTTCATTAGCTTTTTTTATTTTCATATATATATATATATATATATATATATATATATATATATGTATATATATATATATATACTACTGTGTATATCAGTACCTAATGAAGATAGAACTGTTGAGCGATTCGTAACCTACATTCCGTCCCAGGAGCCCCAGGTTGGTGAACTACTAGTACTCTACACCACACAGCCAGTATCCAATGGTAGGATTCCCACTTCCACTAATCTGTGTTATAGCTTGACAATTATCGAATGTAATAAGGGATAACTGTCTTACTCCATATAAGTGTGAACTCCACCAGTCACATTAGCTGATTGAAAATGTGAATTATTACGATGATATGATTGCACATAAGCACAATATTGATTTAGAAATTTGATCATACCGACTAACATATTTGCATTTTCCTTTTGTGTATTTGATTCCCGATCAAATGTAAAGTTGACATAACAAGTTAGTTACTTGTGGAGAGAATCTCATAGTTTGATAAAGTCAGAGGTTTACACCAATCAAATTATCCAGAATGATAATAAAAGGTTTGCAATTAAATTGTCTAGCTTTGAGAATGTAATATTACCAACTAGTTAAACGTGTATTATTGTGATATTTAAGGTGAAGGTGAATAAATTCCAGTCATTTGTATACTCTTCATAAGCTTCATATTAAATCATTTCCTAACACATATCCACGTATACAATTCATCTACATTGAATTCGTCTACACATTAGATTTATTCATCGATATGATTCAAACAATAAACACTCATCTGATATTCTATCACCAGTTACACTCAGATTTCATATAATAAAATAAGAAGAACAAATGACGTGGAATAATATAAATTTATTTCTATTCTGTTGATTCTCATCAGCTACATTACAACGTTAGACATAAGTTTTAGTTATAGAGAAAGAAAGAAAGAAATTTAAGAGACATGAAAAATCCATTCAATAGATACCTATGTAACTGTGAGTGTATGACCTTCTAAAATGTTGGATACTGAAAAACTGATAGGGTGGTGAAAGTGGGATTAATTGAAGTTCGAAAACCAAATAAAATGAACATTTGTGCTAAAACTACGCATGATTAATAGGATGACAATAAACTGAATGAGAAATAATAAGCGCATATTACATAACGTAATATAAGCAAAAGGACTTCTAAAATGAGTAACATTAGTAACTGATTTCACGGTAATAATAATAATAATAATAATAATAATAATAATGATAATAATAGGATTTAACCAAATTTACCATGCTAGTGATAAAGTGACATACATAGATTTGGTTCGACTTTGATTGATGCTACTTCAGTTGATCGCAGTGAATTCACAGTCCTTTATAAAATATAATATCCTAGCAATAAGATTAAACGGATCTAGTGAAAGTACATTCAACATTGTCAAATTGCATGTCACCTTTTTGACTGAGCCACTACAAGCGCAGTAAATCATGGATAATATACCAACGATGGCCTTATCTATGTGTGTTTATGAATTTAACTACTCCTGTTAAATAGACCGTACTCAAAGGTTCCTAACCGTGAGAGTAAGCGAATATACTCCAGTTCGGTTATTAAAAGATTTAAAAAAATCTACTGCCAACCAGCGCTATTATTGGCTATCCAATCGATTATGACCATAAAATCAAGATTCATGAATCCTTTTTGACTGCATATGAAGTACTGAATAATTTGTCTAGAGATCATAGGATTCGCCTTCCTTACAATGCAGCAGACTTAGGCATCAACTTAAAGAAACCGAACTTATGTATACAGAAGAAATATATTCAGCCTTTCTACTTACCTTAGTCCTTTATAAGGCTTTATCCCTAAGGATTATTCCAATCATATGGCTTCGTCTCCTTTTCTTTTTCCCCTTTTTCTTTCTCATTACATGATATTCATCATCGTTTTTACCACCAAATTATTACCATTTCATTTTATTTTCTATTGATTATTACTTTATAATAACTTAGGCTTATCACTATTATTACTATCACTACTACTACTACTACTACTACTACTACTACTACTACTACTACTACTACTACTACTACTACTACTACTACTACTACTACTACTACTACTACTACCAATACTACTACTACAATACTACTACTACTACTACTACTACTACTACTACCAATACTACTACTACCAATACTACTACTACTACTACTACTACTACTACTACCAATACTACTACTACCAATACTACTACTACTACTACTACTATTTTACTACTCCCACTTAAACTTTATTGATTAAACATCATCACCATCATCATCACTTTTTAATGTGACACACTGGATCTTGTTAATACTAAATGACCTATTTAGTAGATTGTTATATAACTTTTGTATTGACCTACGGTCATTTTTAACTATTTAAAGATTGGATCAACATGTAAACTGATAGTTTCAACACACGATTTTGACGTATTCAATCATAATGCTTACCACATGACATTATTCAATTGTAAAAGAATGATGTTTACGAATGTAGATCTTGAAGAGGAATTCATCAAAAACCATTACTTGTTCTGATATTCTTGACTAATAGATTCTATTATCTGTTGATTATTTTAATTGATTGAAAAATGCTGATAACGTGATCACTATTACATAGTGATAGTGAGTTATTGTACTATTCAGTGCTGTGACACCTAATAGTCTCAAATATTTTGAAAAATACTTGAAGACATAAATATACGCTCTTCTCTTTGTTATTTCAATGGATGTACCTTGTTACACACATGCGAACTGAAATATACAGCTAAAGGAGAGGAGGGGGGGGGAATGGGTTACTTAGAAAAGAGAACTTTTCATCTCTTATTTGATTTAAACAGCAGTTCACATTATTGAAAATTACAAGCTTGCCGCTAATTAAGTAAGTTGTATTGTTGACATTAATCTTTGAATAATGAATCCCGTATATTCATCATCTCTGAAAATTAAGTAATGGAAACATGCATTTATAAGCACCTGTTGAATACATGATGTGTTCATGCAGTGGCTTGGATAACTAATTTCTTAAACTTTGTATAAAATCTCCGATGTTTATCAAATCAAAGACGTTTAAATGAAGACTGGTGTTCTCGAATAATTCACACTTCACATTCTACATTTATCAGCTGCAATTTATTCGTCACAAAAGTAACCACCTCTCAGGTAAATGCAGCATTATTTAAAAATCGAAGATAATTAGATACAAGTCGTTTGCTTTTCGAGTTATATGTGAAATACGAATACATTGTTAATGTTGAAATCATCATCATCGTCGTCATCATCACGATGTAACTTGTCAAACTTGAACGACAAATGAAATAAACAAGATATATTAATTGCAATTTATATATACATATATAGTTATCTGTGTATATGGTTGATCTTAGGAGATGAGATGGTGATAAGAATACAATAAATCAAGTGTTTGTAGTCAACGTTTGAATTCTACTTAAAATGAAATTGACTAGGTAGGACTGGATTTGTGCTTTTTTCCTAGTATAGAATGCTTCGTCAATGCTCCCTGTTGAATTTATTCGGTAATAGGGACTAGCAAAGTGTAGATTTGTCCGGAGTGAAATGGTTATAACTAATGGCAATCGTTGATCATTGAGCTACATCAAACATTACACAAAGGTGGGAATTCTACAAGTGAACGCAGGCGGGTATGCCCAGAAGTATAGGATAGATAGCCGTTTACTATCAGTCCTGAGAGCCTGAGAAAATCGAGGGAAATACACTATTACGAAGGAGTCTCATAGTCGTAAGATTCAATTGTCGAGTGATTACTGATCATCGTTGGTACCCAACGAAGATTAATTTTTGATGAATACAAACAACTAATACATTGTATTACTTGTTTAAGCAAACATGATTCGTAGAAGTCGAAGACGTTTAGTATCGTTTATTTACTTTTATGTAATGAAATACTTGATAATAAAAGATACCGATAATATTTGTAAAAGCTGAGTTTATTTGCATTTTTCCCGTATTTTGTAAGAATATTTGTAGGTAACGTATCCTGTTGGTTTGGAAGTTCCTTTAGTTAGTAGGTGAAAGCTTTATATTGTAGGCCAACTTTTACATAGTCGATGGAATGAAGCTACAAATGTAAGATGCTTAATTCCAATTGAGTAGTCGATATATTTTGTATTATACTTTCAGTAACATTGTAAATGTATTAGGATGAATTTGTATGTTCCCATTGATTTGTTATAGACTGAAGCTGGTCAGTCACTGCACATATAGCAACAGTGACTGACCAGCTTCAGTCTATAACAAATCAATGGGAATATACTACCAATTCGCCCATTGCACAAACGTGACTGTCTGGACTCAGTAGTCTAGTGGTGTACGCGGTGGCGTATGACACAAAACGGACTGAGTTCGAATCCCACTGTAAACATCAACATTGGGATGCAGGTACATCCAGCCGATGAGTCCTAAATAGGACGAAACGCGCGTCCTATATTCCACTTGCCAGTCACAATACAAATTAAATAAATTGTAAATGTATACAAATGAAGCATACCTTAATAAAATGAATTCACATTTAAGTACTTATTTATTATTAATGACTAAATCAACAGACATCTAAATCACATTGACTACTAGTGCATACATTACGTAACACTCCTAACAATGTTTCTCATAATCGTCTTTATAAAGTATATATTCAACTACTACTGAAATAGTGAACTTTAGCTTACAGTAATGTTTACATTAATGATAAACTTAGACTGGAATATGTTCAGTGACAATTTACACTATGTATTCATAGAAGTAGTTGTACTCTACGTTATGAAATCAAAAAAAAAGGGTCTAAATTATTACTTGATCGTTCATGAAAGTAAAAAGCTTAAATTAATTCTTATTTTAATTAAAAGATATGGAATTAGTTGAACATTGAATATTGTAATTCAAATTAATTTTTTAGCTCCATGTTAGTATAGTCTCGGTAATTTACTTTCAATCGTCACAATAGTCACATTATATACCCATCTTCAGTAAAGATTATTTCAGAGACGAATTCTAAACAATCTGAAATGGTCTGTTACAAAATTTATCCAGGAAACAGATACACTTTTATTATTTGTATGAAATATTGATTGATAATTTACTGTCATCCAAAACTGAATTAAATGTGTTCACTGTTATGTTTTACGACTTATAACAAACGATTGCGTAAGTTGGATTCACTTTAAGCCCGTCGCCAATTGTTATGTATTTTGAAAATACACAATACTGTTGGTGATTGCTAATCAGGTGTACGGACACGTCTACTCCGCGAGTGCCAGTCCTCCAAGCAGGAATAGAGGAAAAAAACAACGATTGATGAGCCAAACAGACATAATCGAATCAGATCGAGTTATATTTCAATCATGCCTTGATATATATACAAAATCACACCAAACAGTAAACGAATTAAGAAACTAACATTAATACACAACTAAGGAGATAGTAGTAATGAATAGGGACAACTTGTACACAACTAATTAACTGTAGTTCATAGTAAGGAAGAATATACTAAGAGTAAATATGCTAAACGGGAGGATAGGCATAGAAGAATGTAACAATAATAGAAATGTAATGTTTATACTACTCATGATCAGAATAAATGAATTAGTTCTCTAAAACACAGTTCTGGAAGTTTCTCACTCTTCTTTAGTGGTCCGACATAACATTCACATCAACCAGTGTCTCGTACTTCACTAACAAAATAATAGGAACTGTAAATGTATGGACATTTTCTTTCACTCAGTATACTTATTTAACATTGTTTTATGTTAGTATTTCGCCTATTTCATCATATTATATATCTATGCTGTAAATCTTAAAAAGTTATTACCCTGTTCACTTACCTCATTTCTTCTAAGATAGTTTTGATGTTGTTCTATGCTTATTATCTTCGCTTTGTTCACTCTAGTTGTAGATGATCATGTATAGAACATGAATGAAATCTAACTGTACTACATAGTTTATTTTACTACCTCTGATCATCCCATGTTAGTTCCATTTTAAAATGAAGTGCACTGTATTCTATACGACATTCCATACTTATGATGCTTAGTGATTATGTTAGTGTCAGTCTCTATGCAAACTCCAACTACCTGATACTAGTTATTATTAATAAATTATGAACAATCAAAATTAGTTTTAATATCAGTAATTATGTCAGCAACATAAAATCATCTATGAATATGCATTTTGCTAATACTGTTATCTTTTTGAATATATTCGGCTACACTGAAATAATAATTAACAATGAAGATCTTTTCAAAAAATATAGTCACACTTTATAAATAATCCGTCGGTTCCTGTACACTGATGTGTATTCTTTAATGTATTGTGGAATTAATATAATAATAATAATAATAATAATAATAATAATAATAATAATAATAATAATAATAATAACTAAAATCAGCCTATGATATACAGTAGAAGAAAATTTATATAAATACTTTCACAAGTTCTATACTTCTTATTGTTTCAGTTGAACTGTGGCTGACAAGCAGGATTCAGGACGAGCATTTTATCATATCTGAAACTCGTCAGTTGATCATGCCTACATCACACTATTAATATTCACATAGGGTTTCGAATACAGTTTGTTTCGCTTCAAACATCACCGCCTTCACTACTAAGCTACTGAGTCCAGATAGCCACGGTTGTACTACAAGTATGCGTATTTAATTAGATTGTACTTGAATTTTACCGTTGATTTGTCATAGACTGAAATTGATTGGTTTCTTATGTCATATGTGCATCCTGAGCAGATTACCTCAATACCGCATTAGTTCACAAGTATGGTTCACAATACAAAATATGTATATATATCCGCTCAGGATGCACATTTGTCATCTGAGACTGACTGACAGATCAACGGAAAGATTCAACTACATTCTAATTAAATATACTTTTTTTATTTGTATATTCACTGATTATATTTTCGCATAGCAACAATGTGAAATAAATCAATATCTAATTGATTTTAGAAAACTTAATTCAAAATGTAATAAAATGTGATGTGAATTATTGATTTACAGTTTATTGATTTTTCTAATAGAATAGATTCAGTACCTTAATGATAACTTTGATTATTGCCAGTTTTGTCCCTGTTTTATTCTGGTATTTGTAACTATTTGCGAATAAAATATCAGAATATAATTAACTCAGGGTATAATTATTACGAATAAGTTAGAAACTTATGCATACAACTGGTTATTTCAAGTCTAAATCGATATTTTTTGTAATTAGACAGATACATACACTTACATCTAGAGAATATAAATAAGAAAAGAAAGTGAATTCACTTTACAAATTGATGGACATGGGAATTCTACCATTCAATGCCAATCCGGTGGTGTAGAGTTTTGGTCATTTCCTTAAACTGAAGTCCTTGGGGTGGAATCTAAGGTGTACACTGCTATGGAGTTCCACTATAGAACAAAATAGCTGTCCAGTGCTTCTTGGTTTTCATTAGTACTCAATCAACATCAATCTGTAATGGACTTAATCAATACACATTAACTTGTTTTGACAGTTATACAGTTGTTTATTCTTGAACAGTAACTGAATGACTATGAAGTAAATCCATGAAGATTTATGCACTAGGAGTTGAATAATTACATTGTGTACTGAAGGTATATTGAAAATTCACCTGTAATGTCGTTTAACTGATTATTTTCAAACTCGAACTCATTGTTATACACTATTCCAAGAAGTTATATCTTAAAGCATATTGAATCTAAATCAAATTATTTATAGTGTAGCGGTGAATAATCCCCAAAATAAATAGTTGCATAGGCTCTCCAAATTGACGCTGACCATGTTTGATTTAGCTGACACGACTAGTTGAAGGTGCGCGGTCACGCATTACCACCAGATCACGACGCGAACCACCGTGAGTAGCATCTCTCTCTAGTTTGCCAGCCTAGACATTGCTTTCTCATTGAAGCTCTGTTTGCAATCAAATATAATTTCTCTTCCATCCTTCAGTGCCTTCTGATCTCTTCTCATTCGTAAGAGTGGGTCCAATCAATAGGAGTGGCTCAGGTTTTACGACAAACGTAACTTGGTCATATACCCGGGTACACTTCAATAGTTTCTTTAAGAAAGAAATTCATTGGTAAAATTATATACTCCAAAAACGTAATGGAACGGTACTTCTAACCTATTTGGATCTTTCTGTTGATTTGTCATTGACTGAAACTGGTCAATCTCTGTTTCTGTTTGTGCTTCCTGAGCGGATTACCTCGATGTACTGGTAGTACACAAGTATTGTTAGGGTTAGATTGTAACTGGAAAGTGGAATCCAGGAGGAGCTTTTAGGTTCTATTTCGGATCAAAATGTTATGCCATATCAGCAACATTATTCATTCCATTTGAAATACTAATTTTCTTCAATTTAATAGTAATACCGTATTCCAAATGATGCTAAATAAAACAACATTGAACTCTATTATAGGATGCACTGGAGTTTGTCACTACGGAATGATATTAGCACAGATGACCATTTAACATCATGAAGTAGTAGAATGTAACTCTTAAAAAATGTTCATTGATAAGACTACTATAGATCAAATCAATGTATTTAAGTCTTTGTGATGAACATTTAACTAATTAAAATTATTGAATTGGTATTCAGCAGTCTACAATAGATGGATATCAACGCTATCTGGTTCTTTTGAAAAGTCTTCTTTATTAAAATTTGTCACACATATAGACAACAGGTCCTACTGTCGACGCTCATCATCATACCGTATTAAGAATAGGACTGAAATAGGATATGTAACATGCTCTCTACGACAGCTCATTATAATGAGTATGAAGCACTGATTAGTTACCAAATAAAGCTAGAAGTGGCAGTGTTTCTATGTGAAATTCCCCATGAATGTTACACAAGAAACATTTCATCATTACACAACTTATAAATTTGAATTTTAAGAGCATAAACTTCTAGTTAGATCAGCTTGTACAACTTCCTTATCATATAGAACCTGTACTGAGTTGTGAAGTATGCACACCTTTTCTTGCTTTCATGAATTCTATTATAGTTCAGTCTCGTTCTCCTAAAAGATGTACATGATGAAATATGTGAATGAAATTGGTGGTCTATAGTATCTTATAAAAGAATACTAGATAAGTGTTTAGAGAATCTAAAATGTTTATTTACAACCGTGTTCACAGTGACGTCTATGTTCTCACCGCAGCCACCAATACTCCACGTAACATCATGTAGTCCTTTCGTAAAATTTCAGGAGAACATAATGGGGAGTAGTATATAATAATAGGCAATATACAAGAACTGACAAATTGTAATGATAAGTGCTTGGTAATGCCATAACTACGTAATCTCTTTGTAAAATAAATTAAACGAAAAGATTTTTTCAGTATTGACAACATATATGAAGATTAAGATAGATCAGAAGTAAAACTTGCAACGAGATAAGTAACAATCAATTTAGTTTTAATCATAGGATCCTTAGTCGTACCAGCATCTAACATTCAAACTAGACCACTGTTCTCTAAAAAGAATCATTCATATCAGAACAATTTAAGAATAATGAAGAAGGCATGTAAATAGTATGATCACCTGCATTCTTGACAGAGGTATTCTGTACAGAAGAAGGCAGATCATGTAGAAAAAGTGAGAAAAGGGGAAATAACAGCACCATCAGGTAAACCGAATTTCTGTTAATAGATAAGTGATATACTTACCTTTAGACTATAGTATATTGTTCTCCATCAATTCGATTATTCAGCTTTCTAAAATTTTCTCAGTAATGTAGGTCTGAAAACAGAATCAGGAGTGATAGTGTAATTAAGAAACATACTTAGGATAAACATCTCATCCTCGCTTACTAAACTAAACACTATACTATATTGTAAGACAACTGCTGAATCCAATATTGTTCTATTACCTCTATATACACACTAATGTGCGTGTAGGCTGTAGCCTACCTAGTAAACGTTTTACCACTGTTTTGAGAGAAGAAAAAAATTACAGCTTTGAGTTTAAACTTAACATTCTTACCAGGAGATCACGTTTTTCCGGTAGGGTATTATTTTTATTTGTTTCCTCGCTCTTATAATAATTCTGAACGTTAGCACATTTCCTAGAAAGAATGTCTGGAATGTCATCGAGTCCTAGACATCTTACCGCGTTAAGCGTCCTTTAGATATTAGAAATTGATCAGTTTCAGTGAATATGGGATCAATCTTTTCCTTTGAACTTCAGGAATTAGAGGACAGTAAATTAGATTCGTAACATCGGAAAGACCCATTTAGAAGGCAGACATCAAACTATGTCTCCTCATTAATCTATTTAGTATCCATAAGGTCATTAAATAATCCCTTAATTTTAAAATAATTATTACGGGGTCAGAGCTTAAAGTATATATAGCCTGCAAACATCTTTCTTCCCGAAATATTTAACCATTTAGCTTTATAATCTTTGCATAATTATTGTCCATGTAGTAATTTTATCTTTTCTATCTCAGTCGTTTAAGACTATCGTAAGATAATCTGGTAAAATAGTATAAAAATTGTTTCTCTGGGACAATAATCATCAAAACAGACCTTATGATAAGACAATTGAACTATTTTCTTATTGGGTATAGGTGAAGGTTATTGAATGTCAGTTAGATATCATGAATTTGCCTGAAGTCGGACAACTAGTGACCACTAGGAAGCACTAGATGGCTGTTCCGTATCAGTGTGGGACTCAAGCAGTGCACATTCACCACCCCATCAGCGATCGAACCCATGAAAATTCTGACGCAAGCTTCGAACATTTTACCTATTAGACCACTGAGTTGGATCGCAATGGTTGATGTTTATAATTCAATCGATTCGTGATACGTTTATACGACCCTATCCATAGTCATTAGTGGGTAACTTCATCACAGACGACACAGGTGAGCTCCACTTGGTCCCGTCTTCTAATTAGAACTCCAGGAATTGCCTCGAGAAGTTTGTTACAAGTACGCTGACACTGATTGCGACTGGGTGCTGTGGAGAATGTTGGATGTCAGTTGTAGGTGAGCACTGCTGAAGAGTCCCATACGTGAACGAAACAATTGTCTAGTGTTTCCTGGTGACCAATGATTGTCTAATTCAGATCCAATTCGTGATATTAAATTGAAATTGACTATTCGTTTATTATTTTCAAATGAGAATAACATAAATTTGAAATAAAGAACAAAGCAAAAGTTTACTGCAGGTTATTCATGTTGTCAGGCTTAGTCCATCTGCATAGTAATAACAACACTTCTTTATTCACTGCTAAATCCTTGATTGCAGGATAACATTTCACGGCATACAATTTGCAAAACTGGGAATGAATTTCCCTACTTCTAAGTAATTTACGTGTGAATAAATAAATAAATCAGGCAGTAGTGGACAACCATTTTAGTCCTAGTATGGGACTCTTCAGCCACGTGCACCGTACGATTCATCCAGGAATATCAAACTCAGGTCCTTCAGGTTGTCAAATGTTTAATTCACTGCACAACAAGGATGGCGTCCAATTGTAGAATTTCGATGATGATGGATGACCGTCGATCTATGTCACAAATTCATGGAAGTGGTAATTTTACCATTAGACGTAGTCCAGGTAGTGCAGAAGGTTATCTGTTTATCAATCTGATATTCCTGAGTCTGACTTCCCTGGTGGAATAGGGGACATTCACTGCTACGGAATTCCATACTAGGACGAATTGTTCAGTGCTCCAATAGTTTTTAGTGATGCACTATCAACATCAGTATGTAACAGATTCAGTCAGCTAAACCTAATACCAGTCTTAATAAAAACACTTCATTTCTAATAAATAACGGAGTTTTCAACAGTTTCTAGGTGATATTCATCCCTAAGTGTTTACGACCACTCTTTCTATCACTCATGACATTTGATATATGAACTGAATAGTCAACGCCTCTGTAAATAACAAAACAATAAAAGAATAATATACCAATCAATATGAAGATGATGCCATTGGTACTTCTTGAACTCCTGAATAATTCAATTCTAGTTTTACAAGAAACTTTTATGAAAATGCTTAACTAAATGTGTTAAATAAATCTGAAACAAGAAAATTTATAATCACCTATGTACATTTTGGATAGAATGATGGTTTAAATGTTTCAATAAATCACCGTATAACGGATCTTCATTCGGTGGAACATTTTTAGTCACAAGAAGATGATGATATTCATTCGTCAACATTGCGACTAATCACTACAAAGAGTAAATCAATTGATTAAATGACTCTACAAATGATTTATGCATAGGTTAGATGTTGTTTTTCATTTGGATCAAATGCACTTAATATCAATATACTCAACCATTCATAATTTACTATTCGAATCTAGGTATCAATAAATAGCTAATGATATTTTGAAAGTGTAGTTGTGTACACTGTTTAATTGTTTATTACAAGTGCAATTATAGTTACTATGCCTCACTTTTCATTATGAAAAATGTCAATCATATACTTTATGTAACTAAAAGACGTTAATTGAAAGATTTTGCGAAGAACACTAATCAAAAAGTCCCTTAACAACAAAAGTTTTATTAGATTTTATAACGTAAACAAACAATTTGATACTTATTAGACAAATCGATTTCTTCAAGAGTGATATGTGTAACTGTGAGTAACAATTAAGTAGTAAGTCAGTGATTTCATGAAATGAAAATTACGTCATGTTACGGAAACTGTTGAACTTGAGTTATGCATCATAGATTGACCTTAGTTAAACAATATTAAAAATCATGAAGTATTTTTCACTTGTTTTGTCGTAGTATGGGATTCCTCAGTTGTGTGTATCCTAGACTCCCTTTACAGATGTAACATAGAACTTCAGTCCCCAACGGGTACACTTAACTTTCGAACAATCAAATAGATTTGGAGTGCTTTATACTTTGAAATTCAGTTAACTTATGATGTATTGCTTCATTTCTAGTATTAGCAATCGACATTATTCAAGGGTGAATGAATATTTCTTTTGTTTGCAACTTTCAGTATAATTGCAAACTATAAAACTATAAGACATTAAGAGTAGTAGAGCATTCCATCAAATGAATTGTGTATGTAAGAAACCCTAATGTGCTTTAAAGTAAACACTTCTTCGTTTACAGAAGCCACAGAAATAATAGAAACTGTCGGAGAAGATATGCATATATATATACGATTAGTTTTTATTTATAGAATCCAGAATATCTTGTTGAGTACAAACTGTTACAAATAATAATGAATCAACTAAGATTTGAAAGGACAACCACAATATGTCATCTTATTTGTTTGAGGTTAAGGCGCTCACAATGAGATATGACTGACTCAGGCCTTTGATACTTCATTATCATTCACTACTACTATGATGAAACACTTGTCCAGTTCATTATAGTTTCAAATAACAATCTTATTAAAGTTAGTCGGTTATGTATACTGAAAAATCCCAGAATATCCACTGAACTAAATGTTAGGTGTTTACTTCTAGTCAATATCTGATAATAGAATTAGCTTTTAAATACAACAAGTGTCAAAGTGATCACTTAAGTATTCTTTTTGCTAGAAAAAAACTAATAAATATCAGTCCTGATTATCATTAACTCACAGAAAACGAGATAAGGGCAATAAACAAAATGGAGACTCAATAATGGAAATTTATAGTTGGGTTATGTTATCCGAATTTCATAGAAAAGGTCAATCTATCACGTGATTCAGGGTCAAACGAACACAATGTTCAAAATTAATACTAAGTGAAATAAAGATGATAGAACTTCGTAAAACAACAAACCATAGACAAGATCTTTAGAATAGTTTCATTGTGGAATAACAACATAACTTTCATGCGAGGAATACGTCTGTGATGTTACCAGTTAAACCATTCATCTTAGACTATAACAACACAATCATGAGCTTTGTTTATTCAGAATGTTGCTTAACCAATAAAGTGTATTTTGTCTAAGTGAATTCATACTATAATTACAGTATGTTTGGGTTTTACCGTTGACTGATCATGGATTGAAATTGATAAGTCTTATTTGCAATATGTGCATCCTGAGTGGACTGTCTCGACAGAGCGGTAGTTTACAAGTATTGTTTGAGTTGATTTGTGGTTGGCGAACGGAATCCAGGACGTGCGTTTCGTCCTAGATTTCACATGCCAGTTACAAACTAACTCCAAGAATTTATTCTATGCTTAAATTACTTGATAATATATCAGATAACCAAAACTGAACTAGATGTCACATCATTATCAATTGTTGTGATACAAGACTGTATCTTTCAGTATATTCAGTGTATTCTGAGTTATTCGAGCAAGTAATTCTATTCACTTATAACATACATGAAGTAGGCATAACCAAGTGTTGATTTCACTGAAATGTAAACTTCTTTATAGATGAAATTTAATGTCCGAAGGTTGAATGAATAGTTTCATAAAATTTCGACACCAAGTGTATTCATAACATTGGAATAATTATATCTTATTAACAATAACACTGAATAAAAACAATTGAGAATATCAACATTTCACTCAGTCGGTAGTGGTCACAATATGATTTGCGAGACCGCATTAATTGATTTCGGTGGGTAACAGCTTCACATTCGATATAAATGCACTATACTGGTCACATTCTTCCACTAGAACTCCAGGAATTACCTCTGAATTCAGCGCACTTATTAAATAAACTATTACCATAGTGATGAGACAGATGTATATTATTAAATATAAGTTGGAATTTTGTTTATAGATTAATAATCAATAACCAAATATTATGATACCTAACGAATAATTAACTAGGTGAAAATAACAAACCCTGGAGTAAATCACTAAGTACTTTCCTTAAAACTTCAAATGTTTAACCACTAAATGTTTCTTTTATTGGCTAAGTACTTTCTAATTGTACTGAATCTACATTACAATTAACTAACCTGTTTAAACTTGTTTGAAGTGAATCATTATGAATAGAAATTGTAAGTAAGCAAACTGCCTTATAAAGTGTTTACAAACTACTAGGATACTAAATATGATGAAACTCTGTAGTTGTTGGGATATTGCCATTTATGTTTATCCTTTGAATAGGTGAATGAAGAGGGTAAGTATGAATCACTTATGACAATGGATACAAAGAAAACATTGATTAGAGTTTAGTATAAGAACCATCAAACACGATAGTCGACATATTTGGCTTCAGTATACGAATAGATTAATAGTAGTTTTGATGCATTAATCAATTTTGGGCAAAATCACAGCTTTAACCCTAAGTTCTATTGGTAATATTAAGCTCCATTCGTATTCGTAAATTTAAGTTTAGCAGTTCTGTAAGGTAGGCAAAAGCATAGTGCAATGTAAGTTAAAATGTTATATAATATTAGGTGAACGTAATGTAAAGTAAGGTATAAAGTCGGGTTAAACACTGTAACGGCAAAATTTTTGGGTAAAGTATTGCAAAACCCTACATTTATCACTCATTTTCCCCAATGTTTTATGTACTATTTTCAGTAGCCTTTCATAATGTGACGTCAGTCTTTTGGCTCACAAGGTTACCTTTGGTTTCAGTGTTATTTTGTTAGATGGATAGATAGCCTGTGTTGATTCTGAAGATGGGAGTCTCTCAGTTGATCGAATTCCTATTTAAATATGTCGATAGACTTAGCTGAAACTACGTACTGTGGTAAGGAATTGAACTCCTCGATTATTCATACTGTAAAATCTATTACTTGCCACTGAAACCTGATAGGAAATCAGATCCCTAACACTTAAAGTTTAATTTTAACTGACAATCCTAATCTTGAATCCTAATTGCCAATCGTATCTGTGATTTTCAATCTATGGTATGTAATTCACGGCAAACCTGACAATAATAACGCGTCCACAATAATTCGTTGAGAAATTTCTTTAGTTTGCTAATCTCTATACAGCATTCTAACCAAAATATCTATACTACGTGAACTGCTTACAAACTTTTGTCAGTGTAATTAAATAGTGCATATTAACTGTTGAATACATGTATATTTGTGGATGAAACTGAAGCGCACCCAGGTATATGACGAAGTTTTGCTTGTCGTACAACCAGAGCAATTTCTAGTGATTGGACCAACTATTACGAATGAGAAGAAATAAGAATGCGATGAAGGATGAAAAAGAAATTATATTTGATCATAAACAGAACTTCAATTAAATAGAAACGTCTGGGCTGGCGAACTAGAGAGAGGTGCTACTCACAGTGGTTTGAGTCGTAATCTGGTGGTGATGCGTGACCGAGCACCTTCAACTAGTCGTGTCCGCTAAATCAAACATGGTCAGCATCAATTTGGAGAGCCTATGCAACTATTTATTTTGGGGATTATTTACCGCTACAACACTATTATCTCAATTAGATTTACTGTATGAAACAAAACTGAAAACATGTGAGCATTATTAACTATATTTCTACTTCATTTTTAAGAAAAGTAATGTTTCAAGTCATTTATCAACACGTTTTGAATATCGACGACATATTACTTCATGAATAAGTTACTAAGTATCATTTAGAAAGCCATAATAAACGTCAACTTTGGTTTATAGGTAAAATACATATAAAGCTGTGAAATGTGACTCCATCGATTATCAAATAAGTAACGTATACTTGATCATCTGTTACCATATGTTATATTAGTGGAGTGAGGTGGAAAAGTGTAGGGGTGGCTAAAAGAAGTTTGTTAACAACTTGAAGTGTAAGTTAATATCAATTGGTCTTTTTTGAGTACCCAGTCTATTAAGAACATCTGAAACTGAAAGCAACCCTCAGTCAACATCAAAGTCTAAATTTTTAATACAAGCGTGAATACAGTTTTATTGTATGGAGTTATAACTTAGCAAATTACGAAGAGCATCATTCTGAAGATACAGGTATTAAAAAACAGTTGTGTAGGCAAAATAATTTGGATCCATTGTCCAGACATTATTAGCAACAACCTTTTGGAAAAGAGAACATTACTTACTTAATTACTTACGCCCATTACCCATCCCAGAGAAGAATACGCTGCTCATCAGTATTCTCCATTCAACTCTGTCCTCACCAATCCTTTACAGCTATTTCCAGTTGCTGTTCATCCTTTTGATGCCTGATTCTAATTCTCCACGACGTGTGTTCTTTGGCCTTCCACTTTTCCCTTTATCAACAGAATTCCATGTTAGTGCATATCTCGTGATACAGTCTGATGATTTCCACAATGTATGTCTTATCCATTTCCAACGTCGTTTCCTAATTTCCTATTCACCTGGAATTCGGTTCGTTTTCTCGCATAGTAGACTGTTGCTAGTGTTTTTCGACCAATCGGACATTCAGTATCTTACCTAGACAGGTTGTTTATAAATATTTGTATACGCCTGAGTATGTTTGACAGTAGGTTCTCCACGTTTCAGCTCCATACAGCAGAACTGTCAAGATGTTCGAATTGAAGAGTGTGACTTTGACGGTTGGTTGACAGTTGTTTTGAGCGCAATATGTTTCTCAACTGTATGAATGCTGCCCTTGCTATGCCAATCCTTGACTTTACATCTGAATCGAATCCTCCTTCTTCGTCAATGATGCTCGCTAGGTAAGTGAAAGTATCCACTTCTTCCTGAGTTTCACCATCAAGTTGAATTGTGTTGGTGCTCCCTGTATTGTATTTGGAGATCTTGCTCTTTATCCTTATGTATGTTCAGGCCTACTGAATGCTGAAGTAGTTGAGACAGTACATGTTGAAAATTCATATTCAATTAAACATACTATTGAATAAAGTCATTATTATTATCATCTAAACTGTTCAATGTTAGTTATCACTTAGTTTGATACGCCCTTAAAACATTGAAATGACAATGTATCAAGTAAATTAGAAGATGAAATCAATACTTAATACATTTTCCTTGTATTTGTATGTTTTTCTTTTTTGCTTTTTTTGTGCATATTTTATTAACGTCATAGCAACTAAAACACAGCTTACATAAATGATAAATGTTCTTTACAACTCTATTACTTCTTAAAAAAAAATATCTTTCATTTTGATTCTTTTTTTCTGTTTTTCTTTTCTTGTTTATGATTATTGATTATTATTGATTATAAAATAATCAATTAATTTAATCAATAATAATCAATAATAATGTAACACAATTGATAAATCATTCTAACAATATCATATCAATAACACATATTTATCACTATGCATTAAACCTTAGCAACATGTGATATAAAATAAATGTTTTTTTTTTCTGTAGTTGTTCTTCTCTATTTTTTTTGTCTCAATTCTCAATTGTAATAAAATTAATCATCATATTTATTATTATCAGTAGAATGATAGTTAACAATTAAAACAAAACAGCTCAATGTAATAATGAATCAATAGAAATGCGGGTTCAATGTTGATTGTTTCTTTTCAATATTCAATCTATTCAATTCTTTCAGTTTCACATCAATTACATACATGTATACAAGTGTATACTGGTTGAATACTATTGTCGTGTACATGTTTTTATCTTTTCTTTTTAAGATAATACAATGTTTCGTTGATTGTATTCACCATATGAATAATGTTAATTGAGTACTAGAGAAAATTAGGTAAAAGTTATTACATTCTTGTATGAAACTCTTTAAATAGAGGGGTATACCCTCGATTTCGATAAGTGAATCAAATCCATGGCTTTTTGATTTCACAATGAACACTTAATCATCTACATCGATAAGTTGGTATGGAATAGTAGATGTTTCACTTACATCAATTTATGATATTGAGTGCTGTTCGGTCAATGGCATTGGTGTTAACTTTCTGACTTCCGATAAGTTTAAACTCCACCGATCACAACTTCTCATAAGAATTACAAGTACGTCTTGAAATTAGTCACTAGCGGTCTAAGTATTTCAGTTGAATTAAGATGGATTCTTTTGGAGACAGGTATTAACTTTTGTTGATTGTATTCGTCATAGGCTGATATTGGTTGGATACCATTGATAGCCAGGGAACACTAGGAGATATCTTAGGTGCGCCTTTCCGAGGAGTTATATATACTAGGAAGATATACCTTTTCAATGCTTTCTGGTTACCACTGATTCTCCAACGATATCAAACTGTAACGAATACAAACAACTAAACTTAATATTTATTTGTATGAAATCACTTCAAACAGCCTTGTTTGCTAATTCTTGAAAAGCTGTGAAATGTTACAGTATCGTCAAAACGCTTATTCTGATGCAAACTATCTGATTTTAACCAAGTGAGAATAAATAAATGTAACTTCTTCTTGGAGATTACATTGTAGTCACCTATGCCAATCGTGTTACCAGTCATCCATCAGCCAATTTAAATGGTTCATTTCTCCAAGTAGTTAGTTATAACCCGAATATCTCAATGGTAATATTTAGGACAGTGAAAACTTGTGATGAATTTTCGGATCATACAAAGTATATCAAATGCCTCAAGACTATAGATACCCCCCCTAACAAAATCTAGCCAACTAGAATGAATCCTATGTAAACTGGAGCCTTCTGGTAAACATCTTTAACCACCTAACATCGAAACATAGTCACTTAGACCACTAAACACACTATCATAGCTTGGTTGATCGTTATCACCTCCTAACCTTTTACTAACAAATAATAAGACAGAAATTTTAAAAACTAATGAAATCATATAGGAAAATATAAAGCTTCTAAAACAAAACGTTATTCAATCCTTATACGACCTAAAAGCCTTATTTCAGTCTATGTCAAGTATAGATATTACTTAACATATTCATACATACAAACGACTGTGATAGTCTACATAAACATAAATATGCCAGCTGGACGTTTTACTGTACCTTTAATACATGCAAGTAAGTAACAGGATAAATTCGTCAGCTCAACTTAATTCATTCGTTTCGTCTTCTTCATCAATGCCATTTGCAAATTTTGTTATGTCTAAATTTCTACCTATTGGTATCGATGAACAAGGAGGATTCGATTCAGATGTAAAGTCAAGGATTGGCATAGCAAGGGCAGCATTCGTACAGTTGAAAAACAAATGGCACTGAAAACAACTGTCAACCAACCTCAAAGTCACACTCTTCAATTCGAACATCTTGACAGTTCTGCTGTATGGAGCTGAAACGTGGAGAACCACTCCAAACATACTCAGGCGTATACAAATATTTATAAACAACCGTCTAGGTAAGATACTGAATGTTCGTTGACCGGAAACCATTAACAACAGTCTACTATGAGAGAAAACGAACCGAATTCCAGGTGAAGAGAAAATCAGGAAACGACTCTGGAATAGGATAAAACATATATTGTGGAAATCATCAGACTGTATCACGAGATAAGCACTAACATGGAATTCTGTTGGTAGAGGGAAAAGTGGAAGGCCAAAGAACACCGCCTGGCGAATTAGAAGCAGATATTAAAAGGATGAATAGTAACTGTTAACAGCTGTGAAGGATTGATGAGGGCATATTTCAATGGAGAATACTGATGAGTAGCCTATGCTCCTCTGTGAGGGGCGACGTGCGTAAGTAATTAAGTATGTTATTGCCCAATTTCTACTATATGCTTAAACAATGATTTATATAAAATGATTTCCTAAGTAGATTGTGTTCATCACAGATTAATATCAGTTAGTTACTACTGAAAACATGAGAGTACTATACAACTGTTTTGTCCGCTTATTAGATAACTCATTAGTGTCCACTGTCGATTTTGTTTGTTATGTTTATTTTTCCGATGATAATGAAGATAAACGCTAGAAAGTGATTCACATTTTCAAAGTTCTTTAATTGTGTCATTTTGAATGACATGAAGCATTTCATTTACAGTAGCAGTGAATTCATTTTACAGCAACTTATTGGATTGAAAAAATTGTAAGTCAGTTGATTCATGAAGAACAGCAAGATTATAGTTCAGAAGGATGAGCTTTTCTTCTTACTTCTACCAGAAGTTCACTCTAGTAAAGTCAACTAGCACAGGGATTAAATCATTCACGTCAGATCGCCATGAAGTGTTTAGAAAGTATGCAAAAAGAAGTATTGTGTAACAAATTAATAGTAGAAGAATAATAGTATTATGAAATTAATTATTTACTTAACAAGTATGGATAAGGTGGCAAATAAGGCGAAGTGAGATCATGGGATTAGTGGAAAAGTAACAAGTAATTAATGACTATACAATAAATCTAATTCACATAATGAATTCAAAGAAAGTTTTTGGTTTTTCGACCATGGTAAAATATGGGCTTCACGTGTCTCTTTTCCACAGAAAGATCCAGTTTAAAACTATGAATGGCTAATACCTATGCAGTGTGTAACTTTCTAATTTGTGCTACCTTCGACTGGTAAATAAAAGTAAGAACAACAGTTCAGATTTCAAATGAAAAGTTAAATATCTTCACTAGATAAAGACGGAACTACTTAAATTCAATATTGTTGAATCGAGATGATTTGTGGATATCGGTATTAAGTTTTGTTGATTGAACTCACCATAGATTGATGTTGATAGGATACCATTGAAAATCACAAGAACATGACATCTGTTTCGTTCTAGATTGGAACTCCACTGTAGTTGTATGAATCCTAGATTTCACCCCCTGGGCTTCAGGTTGATAAACGCTTATTCGTCTGCACCACTGGGCCTGTCTGCTTCTCTCTAATGTTTGAATTCGCACTTGCATCAATTTGTGATATATAGTACGATGACCAACTCCGCCCGCAGCTCTTCTAGGGTTGTTGCCGGTCCCAAGCCCGGGTAAAGGAGGAGGGTTGGGCATAGGGCTAGCACCCCTATCCCGTAAAACACAAGTTTGCTAAAAAAAACGCTAACCAGAATAAACAAACCTAACCATTTAAATTCTGCCCTGGAAGTGGGAGGAATCTATATGACGCTTCATGATGAAAGCCGAGATTCTTCAGAAGTCATGAGGCCGATGCCACCCCTTCTAACGACCAGAGCAAAAATGCTTATAGGTACATGGAATGTTCGGACAATGTGGGAGACAGGGAAGATCAGCCAGATAGCAGCAGAAATGAAGAGATACAATTTAACTGTGCTCGGAATCAGCGAAACGCATTGGACTCAAACTGGACAGAAAACATTAGCCACCGGAGAGGTGCTACTATATTCCGGGCACGAAGAGGAAACTGCCCCACACACCCAAGTAGTTGCACTGATGCTGTCTAAGAAAGCGCGCACTGCACTTGTAGGATGGGAACCACATGGACCCAGGATCATCAAAGCGTGTTTCAAGACAATGAAGAAGGGGATTACAATAAACATCATCTAATGTTATGCACCTACCAACGATGGCAACGACGAGGACAAAGATCAGTTTTATGATAGGCTGCAGTCAATCATAGCGAAGTGTCCAGGAAAGGATCTGACAATCCTAATGAGGGACCTAAACACCAAAGTCGGAATGGACAACACCGGTTACGAAGACATCATGGGACAACAGGGAATGGGAGAAAGAAATGAGAATGGTGGAAGATTCACAAATCTTTGCGCTTTCAACAAAATGATCATATGTGGTACAATATTCCCCCACAAACGCATACACAAGGTTACATGGATCTCACCGGATCATACTACAGAGAATCAAATTGATCATATATGCATCAATAAAAAATTCAGAAGATCAATGGAAGATGTGAGAACCAGGAGAGGAACTGATATGGCTTCAGATCACCACCTAGTGGTTGGCAAAATTAAACTGAAGCTAAAGATACAATGGATAACTGGAGTGACAGCATTAAAACGGTTCAATACAGCCTCTCTCCGAGATACTGACTAACTCAAGGAATTCAAAATAACTCTCAACAACAGGTTTCAAGCCTTACAAGATCTGCTGACACCAGACATCGAAGCGACATCTATAGACCTCCCGATAGATGTCAATCCACCAACGCTGGAAGAAATCAAGATAGCCATCAGACAAGTCAAAAGTGGGAAAGCAGCAGGACCTGACAATATACTAGCCGAAGCACTCAAGTCAGATATAGATATAACGGCGAGGATGCTCCACGATATATTTAAGCGGATATGGAAGGAAGAACAGGTGCCCGCAGACTGGAAGGAAGGATACCTTATCAAGATATCAAAGAAAGGGGATTTGAGCAAATGCGAGAACTACAGAGGAATCACACTATTGTCAGTACCAGGCAAAGTCTTCAACAGAGTAAAACAGAATAAAAGATTAAGTGAATGCTCAACTTCGTGATTAACAGGCTGGTTTTCGTAAGGATTAGCCGTACTCACACCATATCACAACACTACGCATCATCGTTGAACAATCAATTGAATGGAACTCGTCACTATACATCAACTTCATCGACTATGAGAAGGCGTTCGACAGCGTAGACAGGAGATCACTATGGAAACTTCTTCAACACTACGGTATACCACAGAAACTCGTCAACATCATCCGGAATTCTTACGACGGACTACAGTGCGGAATCGTGCGTGGGGGACAGCTGTCAGACGCATTCCCAGTGAGAACCGGTGTCAGACAAGGCTGTCTGCTCTCACCTTTCCTCTTCCTTCTAGTGGTTGACTGGATCATGAAAACCTCTACATCTGGGGTGGGAAGCACGGGATTCAATGGACAAGTAGGATGTAACTTGATGATCTGGACTTCGCGGATGATTTAGCACTTCTATCCCATACACAACAGCAAATGCAAGTGAAGACAACCAAAGTAGCAGCAACCTCAGCATCAATAGGCCTGAACATACATAAGAAAAAGAGCAAGATCCTCAAATTCAACACCGAGAGCACCGACCCAATTGAACTTGATGGTGAAACTCTGGAAGAAGTGGATACCTTTACATACCTGGGCAGCATCATCGATGAACAAGGAGGATCCGATGCAGATGTAAGGGCAAGGATCGGCAAAGCAAGCGCAGCATTCCTACAGTTGAAAAATATATGGGACTCCAAACAACTGTCTACCAACCTCAAAGTTAGACTCTTCAACTCGAACGTCAAGACAGTTCTTCTATATGGAGCTGAAACGTGGAGAACTACTGCAAACATCCTCAGGAGAGTACAGGTATTTATCAACAACTGCCTACGTAGAATATTGAATGTCTGTTGGCCGAAAACCATCAACAACAGCCTACTTTGGAAAAGAACAAATCAGCTTCCAGCTGAAGAGAAAATCAGGAAACGACGTTGGAAATGGATAGGACATACATTACGGAAATCATCAGACTGTATCACGAGACAAGCACCAAATTGGAATCCTGTTGGAAAACGGAAAAGTGGAAGGCCAAAGAACACCCTGCGTCGAGAACTGGAAGCAGACATAAAATGGATGAACAGTAACTGGAGACAGCTGGAAAGGATTGTTCACGACAGAGTTGGATGGAGAATACTGGTGAGCGGCCTATGCTCCTCCGAGAGAGGTAACAGGCGTAAGTAAGTAAGTAAGTAAGTAAGTAAGTAAGTACGATGACCATCAATTGTTATTGGAGATAACTGTCTTAGTCCCGAAAAGTCTGAACCTCACCAGTTAATATAGAGTCAACACACTCAGAAACAACTTATTTCATCCCGTTAACTAACAAATTACTCTATGGAACTCAATAAAATGACTAAAACTCTTTTAAAAGTACATTAGATTGAATAAGAAATTTCCACCAACACGATTAACATAAACCTTTTAGACTTTATTCTGTCCCAAACTAAATGGATTCATAATACATAGCTTTTTATTCACTTAAAAAAAAAACTGAAAAGTTTCACTTATACTGTGATATATCAGCCACTTTGTTTTCATTTCCACATGATTTCATTTCATGGTCAGAATAAAAATCTCAGCTATCTAGTTTCAAACTGAAGATATTACAGAGTTCATTACTGTTGTAAGATTCGCATGACACGTTCGAGAGCAAAATCAAATTTTGTACGTGAGTGTTTTCAGATTATCTTACTTGGCTTTTATTCATGATTGCATTTGTTCCATATCCTACTGTGTAAGCTGTTCACCTCGGGTCTTAAAATCATATTCTTTAGTTGCTGACCAAATAGACGTGAATAACACCAATTTAACCCAGCTTACATTATGATATACAAGTAATGATACTCCACTTGAGCACATATTTTTTCTGTGTATCTATGCAAAGTTGTAATAAAACGAAATTATAATAAAACAGCAGGAACTTAACGTGTAACATGATCCCAACCTAAACTCCTTTCTTTGCCGCCCCCCCCTCACTGACATTATCTTATCGAATATTACATGAGATGAAGAACTTTGTGTCTGTGTCTGTATATTGGATAAAGTGGTTAGTATTATTATTGATAGTAGTGATAAATTTTCCTTTTAATTTTTATCAAAGATTCATATAAGTTAATTACCTACCGGTTGAAAATGAGAGACTTGATCCTACTTCTATTCACTTCGCTTCCTCTCTCTCAACTACATACATACACTCATGTATGTATATACAATGAATGTATGCTTCTTACTGTTGTAAGAATTTAAGATAACAATAGTATTGTAATAATAAACAATGCATAATTTATGAAAAGAAAAACATATTAAAGTGTATTCTATTCTATCAGTTGTAAAGCAAAATATAATGTTGCTATAGTGAAGAATATTCTAACAATGAGGAAGATGATGTTACTATGATAGCATGAACTAAAACATAATCTAAGTAATACAAATAGATAATAGGAAAGTTTAAAGAAAGATATAAGGATGTGTATGCATAAAAATGGAATAAAGGTGATGCTGAATAAAAAGAAATAGATTTCTTGAAATAGTTACTAAGACATTTATTTATAGGGATTCTTTTAGTTGGTAATTTCATACATTCGATTACCATAAATAATTGAAAAAGAGAGAGGGGTAAGAAAACATTCGAGCAGAACAACATGTCATTTCGTTACAGAAGATTCTCATCAGCTACATGCAACACAGAATACTTTATAATTAACACTATACATAAACAATAACATGGATTATAAGTGACACTACATAGTGGAATAAAGATTCCAGTAGAGTCAATACAACTGAGAGTAATGATGCATATAATTGAAATGTGTAAGTGAAAATTCTACAACATCGAGTTAGTAACGAACGAGTAATCAACAATTAGTAACGACAGTAATAATAATGTGAATGGATATCAGTCAGTGACAAACAAGTAACTAAAATTTACCAAATTGCAAGAATTAAAATGATGTAATCAAGATAAAAGACGGGTAGAAATGATGAAGGGGAGGGGGTTAAACGTCATCGACACAAGGAGAAGACTGGTGAAAGGGAGATGCATTAAGATAAGTGTGACATTGCCATCGTAATGAGAGATTTTCCAGTGTTTGCTTTTGAACACATCAATTTGGCTTGAATGATATGATGGTTATTACTTCGACAAATTTAAGAGGACTTTAGTTAGACTGTATACTGATTACCACGAAGGATTTTAAGGTATAAGTTATATGTCTTGTGTCAATCAGATGCGATGCTTAAGCACTATTCAAGGGAGTTTGATTCGTTTGAATGGAAGCTTTCTGGAATATACTGTATAAAGTGAACGTAGGTCTTTCTTTATGTTCTACTAATGTAACTGCTTTGACAGATACATGTAAATTTATATATGAAGTTGGTAGTAGTGTGAAATGCATACTTGTCATTCGATGATGAGATTATGAGATATGTTGTTTAATACAAGAAGACAAGTTTGGATATATCTTGGTCTTAATCTTCTATTGATTGTTATTTAGTTATCGTCATCTATGTTATTCATTTGGTAACTACTTCTACATGGTTAACTGTATGTTATATATTGAGTGGTAGCCGCAGAAAACACTGCATCACATAAGTTTCCAGTTGTTTTCACTATTAGTTAAATGGGTGGTTATAGCCTTCTATTAGACTGAGACATTGTAACTGATTGATCACCAAGCAGCAACCAACAGCAAATTTATCGAGTTATCAACGCTGACTGAATGTCATTAATCAAGTTGCAACATGGCTATTGGTTTAAATGAGTTGACATCACATGTACTGTTAATCATTAACAGACTATGGCATAAAGAAGCAGGTATGATACATGAATCTATTAATCGTAAAGTTAATTAACAAATAACAGCTTCTTCATACACTAAGTTAAAGGAAAGACTCTCATTAATATCAGTAGACGATGGTATGTTACAACTGATAGAATTCTCACTACAAAATCCTGAATAACTTATAAATTATTTGACGTAAGCAGTGTTTAGACCGTTATAATTGTCGTAAAATGTGGTGATTTGCGTTTGCTACAGACTGATGTCACTTAGGTATCGCTGAAAACTACTGAACACTAGACAATCGTCGCATACTAGTATGGGACTCCCCACCAGTGGACTATCTCGGAACGACCAGGGCATAACACCCAGCCTCCTTAAGGTGATGGGCGCTTAGCTCACTGCAATACTGAACAGGCCAGAGTCCACTGGTAGAGTTTTCACTCTCGTCAGTTTGAGATATAGCACTTCAGTAGTAACTGTTTCACTCACGACAAGTCTGAATTTTGCCAGTCACGACATCTCACTTGAACTTCAGAAACATCCTGAAGATAGCAATTAGTGAGAGTATAAATCTCCACAAAAATCACCTTAAATCAGACTGAATTTACTAAATAATCTCTTTTACTGAAGAAGAAAAATCGTCAACTAGGAGAAGAAAATTTTCTTTTCTATGATGCTATTCACAAAAGCTGTAGAATAGTGAATTTTAAAAGAAAAGCATTAATCACTCAAGAACAAGAGAGATTACATAATCAATTTTTTTTCATCGATTTCAAGTATCACAAAAGTCGTAGTCTGAATGATATAAAATTTTAAGAAGAAAATAATTTGCAGATTTGAGAATTGAGAGATAATGGCCTACTTGAAGAAAAAAGTGACACTACTGGAGATAATAATGATAATTATAACTAGTAAAAGTTGGAGGAGGCTTGGAGTATCGGATTTTCAAATGCTTAACCAACTGTCAGCTCACTAGTTACCAACTTCAGGATATTCCTGAAGATCTAGTGAGGAGTTCAAACTTGCCGGAAATGACATGGTTATCACCAGTGATAATGGATAACCGTCATACTATATACCACTAATTGATGAAAGTGTGAATTCAAACATTTGATAGAAGTAAGCCGGCCCAGTGGTGGAGATGAATAGGCGTTTATCAACCTGAAGCCCTGAAGTGAAATCTAGGATGCATACTATCATAGTGGAGTTCTATACTAGAACAAAACAGCTGTCATGTTCTTGTGATTTACAATGGTACCCTATCAACATCAATGTGTGGTGAATTCACTCAACAAAACGTAATACCGATCTCCACAAATCAGCTCAATTCATCTAACCAAGATATTAAATAAATGTTAGAAACAGGGTAAAATCAGAAATTATAATACTTACTTACTTACACCCGTTAACACTCACAGAGGAGCATTTCCCGATCAACACTGTTTTCCATTGAACTCTGTTCTCAGCAATACTTCCCAGCTGTTGATAGTTACTGTTCATCATTTTAATGTTTACTTCCAATTCACCACGCAGAGTGTTCTTTGGACCTTTCAATTTTCCATTTACCAACAGGATCCCATGTTAGTGCTTGTCTCGTGATACAGTCTAATGATTTCCACAATGTCTGTCATATCTATTTCCAACGTCGTTTCCTGGTTTCCACTTCACCTGGAAGTTGGTTTGTTCTCTCCCATAGTAGAATTTTGCTGATGGTTTCCGGTCAACGGACATTCAGTATCTTGCGTTAACAGTTGTTTAAAAATACTTGTACTCTCTTGAGGATGTTTGAAATAGTTCTCCACGTTTCAGCTTCATACAGCAAAACTGTCATGATGTTCAAATTGAAGAGTCTGACTTTGAGTTTGGTTGACAGTTGTTTCGAGTGTCATTTGTTTTTTGTCTGTATGAATGCTGCCCTTGCTATACCAATCCTTGCCATTACATCTGAATCGAATCTTCCTTGTTCATCAATGATACTCCCTAGGTAAGTGAAAGTATCCACTTCTTCCATAGTTTTCACCATCAAGTTGAATTGTGTTGGTGCTCCCTGTGTTGTATTTGAGGATCTTGCTCTTTTTCATATGTATGTTCAGGCCTACTGATGTTGAGATTGCTGCTACGTTGGTTGTCTTCACTCGTGTTTGTTGGTGTATGGGCTAGGAGAGCTAGATCATCCGCGAAGTCTAAATCATCGAGTTACATCCTACTTGTCCATTGAGTTCCATGCATCTCCTCAGATGTGGAGGTCTTCATGATCCAATCAACTACTATAAGGAAGAGAAGAGGCGAGAGTAGACAGCCTTGTCTGACACTGGTCTTCACTAGCAATACCTCTGTCAGCTGTTCTCCAATCATGATTTTGCACTGTAGTCCTTACTAAGAATTCCGGACGATGCTGACAAGTTTTTCTCGTAGGCTGTAGTGTCGAAGAAGTTTCGGTAGTGTTTTTTTTCTATCTACGCTGTCAAACGCCTTCTCATAGTCAATGAAGTTGAGAAATCACAATGTTCTGCTTTTATACACAGAGTACAAATTAAAAATGTCATTCGTTAAGATCGCCTTTAATCTACAAATTCGAAATGCACGCCCATATTATGTTTACACATTTGACGATGTAAATAAGATTGAAAAGAGATTCAGGCGTAACAATAAGATCAGAATTGATGCAATTTCCTAGTACTAAAATTATTGATGAACTAACATTCTTCTTCTGAAAATTGAACTTAGTGATGTTTGACGATGACTTCAGAAAGCGTTTGTTTTATCTGGTTATTGTAATTCTGTTTCAAACAAACTCGTCAACGTGTTAGCGTACATAGATGGAAGCCGAAATAGAGGCTGATACTCCATATATCGTCGAAAAATATTGAAGAAGGAGATAAAAATTGGAAATTCCGAAGAATGGAGTGTTTTCTTTAAAGATTTTGTCACCTTCATTTCCCTAAACTAAATATTCATAAAAACTGTTTTAGTCAGTAACGTTGAAAACTTTTTTTTAACTTATGATGTTCACCTAAGCTTATTGTAAGTGAGAAAAGTAGGATAAAAGCTTTGAATAATACCAAGTGGGGTTTGATTTAGTCATCGTTGTTTGTGTACATTTGTTTGATATTCGAGGAAAAACAGTGCATTAAATTGAACGTAATTCCTAGTTTGCTTCTGATTCCAATGTAAAATTAATTGATCAGTGATAAGTATCTAACTGTAGCAAGATTATATTGAAGTTGAAAATCCTGTCACAAATGACCTCCTCTAAATTTTCTAAGGGTCAAGATCATAATCCAGTGGTGATTTGAATGTTAATCCATCCCTTAGTTATATAGGTACGCCATATTGAAAAATGCCAGCCACCACGAAACCTAGATTTAGGGTTTTGTGTAACAACCCTGAACCACCTGGAGAGGTAATTTATTATTGATAGCAATAGACAGACAGACAGATACAACGCAGAACTTTGTACGTACGTACATCAGTTCAGGTCGCCATACCACATCAGCACAGAGACGCAACTGTCAGTTCAAATCCAAGAGTGATAACGATAATAGAAGTATTAGCAGTAATGCAGAAAATTAGGGAGCGAAGATATGATTCGAAAAGTATAATTCAGTGAGATAAATTTGAAAGGAGAAAGATAGAGAATTCGGAAGGTTAGATTTTAAGAAAACACAAAGAGTGGATGCACCTGCGCCATTGCAAACGATTCTGAGCCATGTCGTTCAAGGTCTCTAACCATTGGTGACTTTCGTCTCGCGGACCCCAACCACGCAGCCTACATCTACCAACATGACTTAGTCCACTTGTCAGTGACTTCATCGATTTCTGCCATGTTTTGGTTTGGCCGCCCCTAGCTTTCTTCCAACCTATTCCTACACCGTAAAACATAGCTCGTCGAGGCAGTCGGTAGTTAGACATGCGTAACACATGTCCCAACCACCTCAACTGATGAAGTTTCAATACTTCATCTATTGGTTTGCCCTCCTTTCCTAGAACCCGTTTCCTAACGACAGCATTGCTCACTCGGTTGTCCCATGATACACGAGCAATGCTTCGGAGACACCTATGATCGAAGACCAGTAACCTACGAATGTCCTCTACTCTTAACGGCCATGTTTCGCTACCGTATAGTAGGACAGAGCGAACTGCTGCACGGTACACTCGTCCTTTTGTTAGCAAGCGGATATCTCGCCTGCGCCATAAGTGACGCAACTTGGCAAAAGCCAATCGAGCTTTCTGTATCCGTGCTGAGATTTCGTCAGTCACCAGGCCATCAGCCCTGATGAGACTCCCCAGATACGTGAAGCGGTCTACACGCTCGACTACTTCACTCCCTATCACTAGTTCAGGTGCCGATGCGACCCAATCCTGGAGCAACATTTTGCATTTCGAGGGGGAAAACCGCATCCCGAACATGCTTGCATTGTTGCTCAGCGTAGTCAGAAGACTCTGCATTTTGTCAGCGTCTTCACCAAATAGGACTATGTCATCAGCATACTCTAAGTCAGTGAGCGAGGCTCCTGGTAGTAAGTCAACTCCTGAAAAGTCAGACGAAGACATGGTTATATCTAGGAGCATGTCTATGACAAAATTAAACAAGAATGGGGAAAGTGGACATCCTTGACGGACACCACTTGAAGTGAGGAATTCCGATGACAGTTCGCCATAAGCTCTCACTCGACCTGTAGTTTTAGAGTAGAGAGCTTGTATAAGGTTAATGTACTTCTTTGGTACACCTTTCAATGACAGACACTGCCACAGAACCTCACGATCAACAGAGTCGAATGCCGCCTTTAGGTCCAGGAAGACAACTATTGTAGGACGCCTAAATGTGTGTCTGTGTTCCAGGACCTGTCGTAGTGTGAAGATGTGGTCTATACAGCCACGTCCAGGTCTGAATCCAGCCTGGTTTTCTCTAGTCTGCTCTTCACGAGCTCTAGTTAAGCGTCTAAGTATAATCGATGCTAACAGCTTAGAAACAATATTAGTCAGACTGATTCCCCTGTGATTGTCACAGGAAGACTTTTGTCCTTTCTTATAAATTGGGACAATCAGGGATTGAGACCAGTCATATGGTATTACGCCCAGTTCCCAGATTCTACCTAAGATTTCAGTCAATCTAGCTGCTAAAACTGGACCACCATCCTTAAAAATTTCAGGGGTAAGCCTATCAGGACCTGCTGCTCTACCTCGCTTCAGATTTCCTATAGCCTTCTCAATTTCATAAAGACTAGGAGGAGTTAAGTCGATTTGCCATTCAGGATGACTGGGGATCGTGGGCAACCGAAGTGTGGCTGAAGGCCAGTTAAACTGATCCCTAAAATGTTCCGCCCATCGGTCCAATCTCCTGGACTGAGAATGAATTGTAATCCCATCCCTTTCCGAGATAGTCTCACTCACATTCGGATCCCTAATACCAGTTTCCTTAATAAGTCGAAAAAGTTGCCTACTGTTGCCTATCGCCGCTGCCTTTTCCATCGTTTTTGCTTTCGCCACCCACCACTGTTCACGGTCGTTGCGTAGGCTTTTTATCAGCCTGCGCTTAAGCTCACTTCGCTCTTTATTATGTTCAGAGCCAGGTGGGATGAGTTTACGAGCATCCATCAGTTCGGTGGATGCTACTGAAATCCACGGCTTTATCCTAGCCTTATGATTTACCTTACTAGCAGATATCATTGCTGTTTCCACAGCCTTTTTGATATCATTCCAACCTGCTTCCGGATGGCGATCGCTTACACGGTCGCCTAACTGTTTTTCTAGTTGTTCCTGAAATATATTCTTAGCTTTATTATCATTAAGTAAATCCCTAGGAGGCTTCATTGCTATGTCTTTCCTACGTCCAGTAAGCCTCAAACAAATACGCGCTCGCACTAAAGCATGGTCTGAATCTAAACATGTGCCCCAGAACGAGCGACAGTCCTCTATCGAACCCCTCCATCGGTGGCTGATGGCGATGTGATCTAGTTGGGTCCAACGTTGAGACGATTTTGGGGGTCGCCAGGTCAAAAGATGATTTTCCTTATGCCTAAAGTTAGCATTCGCTAGAAACAGGCGGTTATCTGAGCATAGTTGCAACAGACGATCGCCATTATCTGTTCTTTGAGCCGTGACACCATAACATCCACCCAAGTGTCTCTCATTTTCACTTAGTTTACCTACTTGAGCATTAAGGTCACCAGCCATTATAACTATATCAGAGCGCCTAGCTTTTCGGAGGAGGTCCGTAAGCTTGCTGTAAAACTCATCTTTCACCTCGTCTGAACTGCAGTCAGTGGGGGCATAGGCAGATACGACAAAGAGGCAACGACGAGTGTCCCTATCTTTACGAGTCCTAACTGTCCCGTTCAGTCGGATAGCGCACAAGCGACTATCTACAGGGATCCAGTCTAGGAGAGCTAGTTCTGCCCTACGACTCAATGCTATACCTACACCAGCGAGACCCCGGGAAGCAGCATCCGGGCTACCGGATACACGAAGAGTAAATCGGGCTGCTTCTTTGTTTTGATACGGTGAGATCAGGTTAATGATTTTACTAGGATCCTGTATGCGCGTTTCCGAGACGCAGCATACATCGATTGAGTGAGATTCTAAAGTCTTAGCTAAGGAAGCCTGTTGCCCTATTTGACTTAATGTCCGTACATTAAAAGCTCCAACATATAGTCTAGAACGGGGTTTCAAGAGACCAGGAATGATTTTTCGTGAGCTCGCATCGTTTGCATTAGCGGTGCAGTGAGATGAAGGAATGTGAGTGGATTTAGTCGAAGAGATAAGAGAGATATTATGGGGTGTAGAAAGGATTTGATTTTGACCAATTTGGACTCTCGTGCTTTTGCGGGTATGAGGGCAGTTGTCACTTCCCGGCTGCCCACACCGTGGAAGGGTATTTCTTGAGGAACCTGAAAAAGAAGGCAGATTAGTGTCGGTCTCAGAGACCTGAGAGCGTGACCGCAGAGCCCAAGGGACAACTGCTTGAGGCCTGTCACGCACGGCCTTTTTATGAAAAGTTTTTCGAGTATTATCTCCGCACTTAAAAGCCCTTAGTGGGCACCCTTACCGCCGGAGACGGAAATCCGTGAGGTAGGGTGAGGTGTGACATTTTTAGGGCCGACCTTTTCTAACCCCTCCTTCCTTGTGAGAAGGCAGCATCGCTGCAGATGCTGGTTGTCCGAGGGAAACACCTTACTGCTGTCACACCCCTCTGCAGTCAGCAGTACGACTTCGCCCTCAGACCTTGAGTAGCTGCTTTTAGTCTCATCGTTCTCCAATCAACCTACCTAGCATGGTAGAACCTACAGGAACATATGTTCCAGCCAGTATAGCTCGGTTGGGTCATCACGATAGGCAAGCCCGACCACCACGACAAGGTAGCAGCTACGGTCGGGATTGATAGCAATATAAAGATACAAATAATAATGTACTGTCTAAACTTTAAACTATTGAATTCCTACAAAAATTGGTATTAATGATATTCTTAAATAATGATTGGTACTGAAATCTAGGAGAGAGGGAAAGCATATCTTGTTGCTTTTAATTAATCAGACAGATGCACATAAACTTTTCCATGAATGTGTTTCCAGCTATTTCAAAATGCACCCTAGTTACAGGGCGAAGATCTGACCAATGGAATCCAACTATGTTGAGCGAAAAACATTCACTCTCTGATGGCGATAAATAAGGTAATGAAAATAAATAGTGGACTGATTAGGTTAGAAATGACACCTGTTATCTTTGTTAAGCCTTCGTTGCGAAGTCTATGGTTGTTGGGCTGTATTTTCAAGTGGGTTGATGGATGCTCACTACTGACGAGTTCTGCACTCTAGTGCCAGTTTCTGGTTTCCACTGGTTGCTTAACTCAGACCAATTCGTGATATCGAATTAACTAAGAATAACTGAAATTAACCAGTGATCAATGTCTCATAAATCTTGTTGGATTTATTAAGATCTGCTAAAATGAATACACATCATAACTGACGAATATTGCCCATAATAAACATCTATTCTTTTCTACTATTAACCAATACTATATTGCTGTGTGAAGTGAATAAACAGTTTAGTTATCATTCTATTCATTCATTAACTAATAGACAACATTTATCACGTTCATTTTATTTGAATAACTTATGAAGGAAATTAAAATGAAGCAGGCTCCTTTTACTCCCAGTAGACAGTGTACGTGCTTATTACTTCATGTTGAACACAATCTACACTACGTATTCTATGTATCGACACAAAGAATAGAAGGGAATTCATATGCTTGTACTTTCTTTGTTCCTACTGCTAATGACGAATGTATTTCTTTACAACTTCAATGCTGATAGAACTAGTGAAATAGTGGAATGAACAGACAATGTAAAACAATGCCGTCTGTTCAATCTGAAGTGTATACACATTTGAACAAATCTGTTTGTTACTGAGATAAATAATACAAAAAACAATCGATGTAAAAGTAGTCACATACCTAAACTACGTCACAAAGTATTGTCCTGTTGTATATTTGTGCATAAGATTAATGTATGTATGGTGACTTTAGAACTTGTCAAACGAATAACTGTCATTCTATAAACGAGAGATTGTTGTGATATTACTAACCACATATATTACCATCTATTTAAATATATGGTAATATAAATCGATAGATTGGCATTTCGGGAAGATTTAGTAGCTTGAGAAAAATTAATGTATGAGAAGTTGCTGTTGGGTGGTAGTTGACAAGAAACACTGAACATAGATTTCCTACCATTTGGCACTCGTCAACAAAGGTTGCTTACAATATTTGATGTAGACCATGCTGCCTGGTGGATTCCATCACGAGTCACTCAGCTCCACAGTCTATGACTGTCAACATCTAGCTATCCTGGGAACAACTTGACAAACATCAAATTGGTTACTGCACAGGTATGAACCAATGTTTGTATCTCAGACCTGCATGGGATCAGCAACTGCTTGAAGAGCTTAACGATGATAGCCTAAGACTGTAAATGTAAGTGGCTAGAGATAGAATCAGCCTGATAGTATGAATTATCGCATAGATTTTCAAGCATTCCTTACTGTTGAGTACCAAATTGCATGTAATCTATATTCAGGGTTTCTTGCCAACTGTTCCCACAATGACTTTCTATCACTATTTAGTTCCATCGATTTTTAAGTCACTTAGACTAATGGTAGTGTTACTAATGAATTGATAAAAATTAATCATTAATATAAAAATGAGTTGATGAACATGAAATTAGTCACTACATAATGCTAACTACATTTCCGGAAGATCACTTTACTCTAACATTTGATCACGTATGCTTAGTCATATCTCAGACTTAAAATTACCAACATCCCTTGTGATAAATGTTTTAGTAAAGTAGTTTAAGAAGTATGTTTTCTGGTTCATACCCTTTTGATTGACAACATGATGTCTCAGTAAGGCACAAATTGATATATATAATAACAATTTACTGAGTAGTAACACTGATTTTATAATTCTGCATAACTGATTGTGAGGAGGTGACCAGTAGAGTTCAACCACGTCCGAAGTTAGACAGTTATACACCGATTGTAATGGGTAAGGTCGTACAAATCTATCGTAAATTGATTGAATTTGTAATATCAAAAATTGTGAGTCAACTTAGTGGTATGATAGTAAAGCGTTCACTGAGAAGTAAAAAAGTCCTGGGTTCGATTTCTATTGAGGATGTGAATGTACACTGCTGAAAAGTCTCTACACCAGGGCGAAAACAGCTGTTCAGGGCTTCCTAAAGATCAATAGTTTTTTAATTTAGACAGATTTCTGATATTAAATTGGCTGAATTTAGTTAGATATCTATTAGAAGTTAGAAAACTGTGGATAGATGTTTCCTCCTGGAACATAACTCCTCAGTTGAGTAGTTCTATTATCTGTTTATAGAATTAATCCATATTCATGCAGAATTCCTGACAGCAAACGGTGCATATTTCTAAGTTCTCATAATAAATGTCTAGCTATGACCACATTATGCTGTAGACTACAAAACTCAGGAGTCTACAGAGAGCCCTACCCTTCCACGTACTTCCAGGTACATCCAGCCGATGAGTCCAAAATAGGACGAAACGCGCATCCTGGATTCCACTGACCAGTCACAATCCAACTTAAATATGATTTGTGAACTACCGCTTATAAAGGCAATCCGATCAGGATGCACATATGACAACAGAGGCTGACCAGTTTCAGTCCATCACAAATCAACGGGATGATACAAGCCTATTCTAAACTATTAACAATTAGTTGTAATATTTTCAAATATGTTTTTACAATAAAATATGAATCGTTTACCGATTCCTATTATGTTGTCCTATTATTTGATGATTTCACTATTCTTCTTAGTAACAAACTTATTATGTAACTGATTTTCGTTTCATAATATGATGCATCTATCATCAATAAATTAGTCGGTTACTTTCTTGTTCATCACTGAAAACTTCTGAGATTATGTGAATGGTGTTGTTAATTATTCAATCAAATACATTTCACAAAACAAAACACTTGGTAAGCATAGAAAATTGCCATTTTATTTAGGAATACCTTTAACAAAAAGTAAACAGTGGATATTTGTAGGTGTCATTTGTTGTGGATTAACGTCGATTAAGGCATCATTATAAAAAAAAAAACAGAGAAAAAACAGAAAATTGAAATAAAATAGTTTTATAGAGATAGATATTACGTTTATTCAAATGTATTCGTTATAAATTAATGTTAATTTGGCACCATTAAAAACTAGGGAACTTTGGACAACTGTTTCGTTTTAATCAATCAATGTCTGTGACCCACATATGGAACATAGACCATCGACCACCATTCTTTGACCAACTCTATCCTGGGCTTTCCTTTCCAGATCTTCCCAAATACTGTTCATTCTCTTCATGTCTGTCTCCAAATCCCGACACAGTGTGTTTTCGGGTCTTTCTGTTTTCCTTTCACCTTCAGGATTCTAAGTCTTGTGATACAGTTTGATGATTTGCGTAATGTATGTTATATCCACCTCCAGCGTCATTTTTCTGATTTCTCCCTCGGCTGGAAGTTAGTTTGTTCTCTATCAAAGAAGGTTGTTGTCAATGGTGTCTGGCCGACGGATTGGAAGTATCTTACGCAGACAGTTGTTTATAAATACTTGTATCATTTGAATGGTGCTTTTCGTAGTTCTTTACGCAAGTTTCAGCTCCATACAACAGAACTGTCTTCACATTTGTATTGAATATTCTAACTTTAATGTTGACTGACAGATGGCTTGAGTTCTAGATGTTTTTCAGTTGTAGAAATGCTGCTCTTAGCTTTCCAATTCACGCCTCCACATCTGCCACAGATCAGACCCTCCTTGTCTATCCATGCTGCTGCCCATGTATTTAAGGATTCTATATCTTCCAGAATTTCTCAGTCAAATGAAATTGGGTTAGTGTTGATTTTTTTGTATCGGAGGATCTTGCTTTTCTCTTTGTGTATGTTTAGCCCTACTTCTGACGAGCTTGCTGCTACTCTGTCCGTCTTCATCTATAAATGTTGCGGTGTGTTGGATAGAAGAACCAACCAGGTCATGTAGTTGATTCGATGTTGTCCACTGTATTCTGAGAGTGTCTTGAGATTCTGCAGTCTTCATGATCCAGTCAACCACCAGCAGAAAGAAAGGCGGAAGGGCGACAGTAAGCAGCCTTGTCTAACACTGGTATTCACTTACTTAGCTAAACTCAGTTTCAATGTAAAATTTCTTCTATATATCACGCCACTAGTTTATTATTTTGACGTTCAACAATTAAAGACGGAAGTTTAGAATCAACAGTAAGAAGTTTTAATTTATTTGATATGCAGCAAGGATGGGAATGTAAAACGTCGTATCATCCTACTTGGGACTTACCTGCCGAATAGGCTTTCATTTCAAGTGTTGATATTCATGCAAAGATTCCAATTAACATACTTTTCACGTCAACCTCAAAGCATTCTTATAGTCATACATTTCGCTCACTAGAAAGAGATGCATCATTAAGGTTTTTTTGAATTCCACTATCAATCGAATGTACTCAAACTAGTAACTAATTGATAATATCAAGGTGATCGTTTCAGAGTGCCCAGATATACTGATGTTAGTTAGGAACATCAGCAAAAATAATCTTACAAATGCATCCTTGACACAATACAATATATCAATCCATTTAGAATATACCTTATGTATTGAAATAATAAGAATAATCAAAAGTTTAATAAGTTAGAACATTAAGTTCTTCTATATTTTGTGTCAGAAATAAAACTCCCCCCCCCTCCCGCCGATTCTTATCTCCAATAGTAACGAAGGTTAAGATTAGTGTAAACAAGAAAAAAAGTTTATAATAACGTGACTAGTGATCAATATACTTAATTTTCCTTTCACATACCATAACATTACTTTCTAGTTTCCATGGCCTAGAATATGGAAAAACTAGTAACAGAACATATATGCATAATAAAAACTAAACGAAATGTACATTTACATGGGAAAGTGAATAGCCTAGATTAAGACATTCCTAGAAACTATAACAGTTCAATATTGATGAAATAGATAAACAAAATTTTTCATTAGGAAATAGTAATCTAATCTGAATGTAAAGGAAACTTTCAAGAAAATTGTAAACAATCATAATAAACGATCATCGAATAAGATCAAAAACTAACGAAAGTGAGAATTCCACCAATACACTTCTACCAACTAGCTCAGTGTTGAAAATGGATGAACATTTATTGTAAGATCTAATGGTTCTCGGTTAGATTTCCTGGTGGAATCAAGGGTGTACACTGTTGTGGGGTCCCAAACTAAGATGAAACAACTGTCTAGTTCTCCATGGTGTTCACTGATACGCAACCGATATCACCTGGGGTCGAACACAAACAAAGGAAACCAAAAATGGTTAACTTAATCATAACCATTTCAAATCTGAATAACATATATAGGAGTACAATATTGTTTGCATTTAGATCTTCAATTTGCTTCACTCTAATACACCATAATACTTATATGCTAATATGTAAAATGTTAAATTCAATCAAGGTAATTTGCGAATCGACTTGTGATAATGAGATAAACGGATCACATAACAAATCTGATGATTTAATTAGTAGTCAATACTGAGTCGAGAGAATTATATCTCTAGTTTATAGGTAAAAATCATTCTAAGTTTAAAATATCAGTGATCTTGAGATTAAATTAGTAAAGAACAAATTGTCTGTAAAGGCAGATTAATCTCAACATGTTAAACTGTAGTTTCGATGAAGCATAAGAAACAGGAATGATTGGTTTACCCAATAATCTGTACTTTAAGAGTGTAGATTTCTAATTAGATTGGCTTTTACGACTTGTTCATTAAATAGTATATATGCCAAATACAGATTAGTGAAGCAATTCTAATTTTCCTTACGTATAGGGATTCTAATGTGACGACATCGCGTTCTATCAAGAAATGTACAGGGTGAAATACGTGACTGAAGTGGGTGATTGATAATATCTGATAGAATAGTACAAGCTAGTTGTTTCCAGGATTTCAAATATCTGTCTACAGTCATCTTCATAATGACATCGTAATTCTCACTACACTGTACTAGCAGCTTTCAATACTCTATACAGCATCACGTAATCTTATCTCAAAGTTCGGGATAACAATCGGGAACAATATAAAATAATGTGTAAGAACTGGCTAATTATCATAATAAGTATTTGATAATATCAATGCTACACAATCTCTATGCAAAATAAATTATACGGAGAAGCTTCTTTAATATTAACAAAACATGCGAAGACCAAGATAGGTAAGAAATCGATTGTTACATCAAGATAAGTACCATTCGACGTAGTCTCATTTATAGAGTCTGCAATTTTAAAAACAAATGTATTTAGATTATTTACATACTTTAGACTGAATTGATTGTTTGACCTTGAAGATCGTTCAAATTAGTTCAGCGTTCAATATTCACAGAGGAACCGTTTATTTCAAAACAATTCAAGGAAAAAAGAAACAGTCATATGAATATCAAGATCATCTGTGTACTTGACAAAGGAGGGAAGCCTGTCATGCAAGAACAATAAAAAATGAAAAGAAGGAATAACAACATCTTGAATTACACCGAATTCTGTTATTAGATTAATGGAGCACTTTACTTTGAACACAGTATATTATTCTCTCCCGGAGAAATAGGAATACAGACAGTTGATTAACCAGTTTTCCACGTTCATAAACTCAAGCTCGTTCAGTAACATAAATATAGGTATAAAATCATAGGCCGAAGTATATATATATATATATATATATATATATATATATATATATATATATATATATATATATATATATATATATATATATAATTGGTGAAACTCCTATTAATAGTCAGAAGTTATTGACAACGATCGTAGTGTTTACTAAGCGTATAGGTACCCATTACTTATTTCTGTTTAATTAAAGTTTACTCTGTGTGTTTTACGTGCAGCATATACAGGTTTGTATAATGAACAGCTTCATAAACGACTGTTGCAGATAATTACAGCCATATGAAGTGAAATATTTGGTGATAATTGCACTTTAAAATGTCAGGATCATCTTTTAAGCAACTAGAAACACATTCACTGAACTTCAACATATTAATATTTCATAGGTGCTCTGTTTATTTTATTAATTCTTACTAAAGGACAAAACAATAGTCCAGTGCTTCTTGGTTTCCAGTGATACCTTGTCAACATCCTTCTGTGAGGAATTCAATCAACTGAAATCATGTTACTTAATGCACAGCTTAGTCTTTGACTAAACAAATGATTTGTATTATGTTATATTTATTTCACTCATTTCAATTATAATGATATGATATCAATTGACGTGAAAGCTTATCCAGGTTAGCATTACATAATACTAGCCAATTAGATATTGACAATTTTACTTTCAATATGCATGATTTTAAAAGATGTAGTAACCTTAAACAACACTATTCCATTGTATTGTCATTTTAGATAGAACTATATGTGAATAAGAACTAATGCATTACTAGTTAATCATAGTTTAATCAACCAGTTAATATCTGAAATAACTGGACAATTGTTTCATTCATATGTGAAACTTCTCAGTAGTATTTATTCACGACGCCATCAAGAGTTAGATGAAGAGTTATTGCATGTTACCTTAATTAAAAGATTATTCTTTGTTTATTTATGTTGATTGTACATTTTACCAGAAAGGATCAATATTAATCATAGAAACCGACTGGTAATCGGAATTCGATGAAAAGATGTCAGTAAAATGAGCAGTTAATAATATACAGCATTGAATGCAATATGCCTAGTTAAATTTACTCTTCAAGATAACCACTTAAACATCTGCCCGTATGATAAACTGTTAATGGCAACAACTTAATTAGTGATGTTTGTCTACCACTTTTATGTAACTTTTCTAACCAAAATAACACATTCAAATATCAGCATGTATAATTGAAAACACAGTCACTTTTACATAGTAAACTAACGACCGTAAAAAATTACAAAATAAATTTAGGAACAAAGAAACTACAAAAATAAGATAATCGACGATAGGAAGTATTTTGAAGTATAAAGTAGTTTCTATACAAAACAAAATGATGATGAATAAAGCGTTTTATGTAAGAAAATATTGTTAGTTGTCACTACTACTACTACTACTACTACTACTACTACTACTACTACTACTACTACTACTACTACTACTACTACTACTACTACTACTACTATACTACTACTACTACTACTACTACTACTACTACTACTACTACTACTACTACTACTACTACTACTACTACTACTACTACTACTACTACTACTACTACTACTACTACTACTACTACTACTACTACTACTACTACTACTACTACTACTACTACTACTACTACTACTACTACTACTACTACTACTACTACTACTACTACTACTACTACTACTACTACTACTACTACTACTACTTAGAATAATATAATACTAAAACTACTTACTATCAGTACTACTTGAATAAATGTAGTTAATAATCGAAACATAAGTGGAATCAATGTCCTTCATCATGAAGTGAATCAATTCAGTGTATTAATGAGTTTCACACATCGTCTACGATTTCATTAATAACCGAATTCTCCATACTTCCCCAACTTCATCAAACTCTCCTCTCATAAGTAATTACTGTCATGTTAATAATGTAAGCCATTACAAGATTCAAATCTCAGTATTCACAGAAGTATATGTTACTTCAAATTTCATTGCTAGCAGATGAGTGACAATTTATTAAAGAAGAAATCGATGTCGATATCTTCGTGTAAAGTGGAACTGGTGAAGAATAAGAATCGTATTGAACATTAAAGTTTTTTGAAATACTAAATGATACTTTAAAAAAATGTAACAACAAAACTGTGATAAAGATTATGTTGGACAAGTTGATTGACCATTTCATCTTCATCAACACCAACATCGATTAGCTGTCAAATGTCACAATTAATCTTCTCTTATATACATACATATAGATAGTTATGACCACTATGTAAATGTTTAGTTGAACATATGAAACACAAAGGAGACCATAGAATTTGTAAAAGTTTATTCACTAAGATCAGTCAGTAATCTACAAACATAATGTAATAAGTGCAATTTTTTGATCAAGTGGAACGATAACATTTTAATTCCTGTCATTATTATGTCCCCCTTGCCCTATTCATTCATTTTGTACATCAACTGTTACTATATCATTTCTCATTTATGAATTACAGTTAATTGATTAAGTATACGTGACCTCAATTTACTTTCACTGTCTCCCTTATTTTGCATTGATGCGAATTCCCTAATTGGCTGGCTCTGTAGTCTGGTTTGTGTATATACAAAGGAAATATAATATGATTTTTGTGGTTGATTCATCGGCTTGTGTTCTTCATATTCCGGTCTGGGATTGAGTGAACATCGAGTAAACATACAGGGACCGACTAGGCACTCATATTTGCATTTGTTACTGTGATCTCGTGGGCACAAAGGCATATCAACTAATTGGTTTTACTCTCCCATAATTACACAATTACAATACTACGAATTATGTCATAGGCAATAAACTAGATATACAAAGTATATCAGGAAAAATCTTAACAGCAACCAGTCAAACTCATAATCGACAGAGCAAGCTGCTGAACCAAGCTGTCACGATATATTAATATAATGAGATTGTATTATCTTGAAGAACATCGGTTTAGCAGATGAAGTAATTATATCCCTAGTAAAAGAAATAGATTGATTTGTTAATAAACTGCAATTTAGTGTTAGTGACGAGGTAACTTACTGGTTTTCAAACTGTCACTGGTTTTACTGTGTCTACCTAAGTACATATTACCAACATAAACATAAAAACATTCTGTATGGGCAGTGGTCAATTTCAGTCCAAGTATTTGCCCAAACGATTATGAATAATCACATAAATATAAATTTGCATTGAAACAGAAAGTGAGCAAAGATTTGAGCAGAATAAGATAATAATTCATTTCACTTCATCAAGTTCTTATCAACTACGTACAACGCATAATACTTCATAATTAAAACTATACATAAGCAGTAACATGCTTTATAAGTGACACTACTGTTATGACGCGAGAAATTTGGGGGATTGGATGGCCGAGTGCCAATTACTAGTGCCTAGTTGGTTATTACGCGTCTTCCCTGTGCCCACTTAATCCCAAGCCGAAATAAGAAGAATGCGAGCCAATAGATCAGCCAGACAGAATCATATTATATTTCATGCATTCTTTTATATATACATAAAATCAGACCACACAGCAAACCAATTAGAAAATTAGCATGAATACAGAACGAGGGAAATAGTGGTAGTGAATAGGAACAACTTGTACACAACTAAATGACTGTAGTCCATAACGAGAGACAATGTAATAACAGTAATTATGCTAAACGGAAGGATAGGGCAAGCGGAGCGTAACAATAATAGAAACAAAATGTTTACATTACAGACAGTTAGAATAAATGAAATAGTGTTCTGAAACACAGTTCTGAAAGTTTGTTACGCATGTTTGTGGTCCGGAATAATAACTACACAAAAACGTCATCACGTAAAATCATAGAGGAATAACGATTCCAGTAGAGTTAATACGATTGAAAGTAATGATGCATATAAATGGAATGTGTAAGTGAAAATTCTAGAACATTAAGTTAGTAACGAAACGTTATACAGTCAATGAATTAATCTGTTACATAATGAAGTGACTGAGATCAAGATGAATTACGAGTAATCAACAACAACAGTAATAACAATGTGAGTTGAGGTGAAGTCAGTGACAAACGAATAACTAAAAATTGCTGATTTGCAAGAACTGAGTATTATGGAGACTGTTGATAATAACTTTGACCTCAAGAATTGGTTGAAGCTAGACAATCATTGTAGGCTATGGTAATTAACTTCTATCTGTAATTTCTGCAGTTCTAGTGAGAAGACTAAACCAATGGAGTTCCATAATGTCGGATGTGAGGATGTCAGCCACTGATGGAAATGAATGAGGATGAACAAATATATAGCGACTTGAGCGAATTAGAAATGTCAACTATTAAAAGCTGACTGGTTCAGTGGTTTAATAGTTATATATTCACCGAAAAGCCTAAAGTTATTGGGCTGGACTCCCTTGTTGGATTGCGAATGTACATTGCCGACGAGTACCACACTATGACGAAACGGTCATTTAGTGCCAGTTACTGGTTTACTGTCGATGCCTAATTCATTTCAATTTCCTCAACACGCAACGCTATTGGATAAATGTCTACCTGAAACGTATAATGGCTGGAAATCATATGACCTTTTTACTATCATAAAGATCGGTTGTTATAACGGTCAATTTTAATGTAAATAAAACAGAGAAAGTAACAAAATGTTTGATAGATTAGGTGACTCATGTGAAACGTTTAACTTTCAGCACCTTTTTCTAGGATACCTATTTATTTTGGTTATGTGTACATTTAAAGGTTTGTTTCTATTACTGTTATTATTATTTTCTTATCCCGAATCACCTGTTTGACCTATTAGGTGTTGTCATACCATTTTCCATTCATGAACTACAGATGGTTAACTACGTACTTTTTCTTCCCCTCCCCAATTATCTATCATTATTGCACTCGGTTTGTGATAATGTTATTTTCTTGATTATATGGCAACCATAAACAATGATGATAACTGATCAGTGCCTTAAAGTTCGACCTGAACATTCTAGTCTCAAACTTACTTACATACGCCCGTCACCCTTCGCAGAGGAGCATAGGCTACTCATTAGTATTCTCCATTGAACAATATTCTCAGCAATCCTTCACAGCTTTTAACAGTTGATGTTTTAATGCCTGCTTCCAATTCACCACGCAGAGTGTTCTTTAGCCACCCACTTTTCCCTTTACCAACAGGATCCTATGTTAGTGCTTGTCTCGTGATGCAGTTTGATGATTTCCGCAATGTATGTCCTATCCATTTCCAACGTCGTTTCCTGATTTCCACTTCTGCTGGAAGTTGGTTTGTTCTCTCCCAAAGTAGGCTGTTGCTGGTGGTTTGCGGCCAGTGGACATTGAGTATTTCGCGAAGACAGTTGCTTATAAATACCTGTACCCTCCTGAGGATGTTTGCAATAGTTCTCCACGTTTCAACGCCATGCAGCAGAACTGTCTTGACGTTTGAATTGAAGAGTCTGACTTTAAGGTTGGTAGACAGTTGTTTTGAGTGTCATTTGTTTTCCAATTCTCGCCTTTAAATCTGAATCGGGTCTTCCTTCTTCATTGATGATGCTTCCTAGGTACGTCAAATTATCTACTTCTTCCAGAGCTTCACCACCAAGTTGAATTGGGTTGGTGCTTCCTGTGTTGTATTTGGAGATCTTGCTGTTTCCCTTATGTATGTTCAGGCCTATTGATGCTGAGATTGCTGCTACGTTGGTTGTCTTCACCTACATTTGTTGGTGTGTATGGGCTGGGAGAGCTAGATCATCCATGAAGTACAAATCATCGAGTCGCATCCTATTTGTCCATTGAATTCCGTGCATCCTCTCAGATGTGGAGGTCTTCATGATCGAATCAACCACCAGAAGGAAAAGAAGAGACGAGAGTAGATAGCCTTGTCTGACACCTGTCCTCATTGGGAATGCATCTGTCAGTTGTCCTCCATGCTAGATTTTACACTGTCGTCCGTCGTAAGAATTCCGGATGATGTTCACGAGTTTCTTTGGTACGCCGTAGTGTCGATGAAGTTTCTATAGTGTTTTTCTATCTACGCTGTCAAGCGCCTTCTCATAGTCAATGAAGTTGATGTACAGTGACGAGTTCTATTCAATTGATTGTTCAACGATGATCCGTAGTGTTTCGATTTGGTCTGAGTACGGATGATCCTTACGAAAACTAGCCTGTTGATCACGAAGTTGAGCATTTACTGAATCTTTTATTCTGTTTTACTCTGTTGAAGACTTTCCCTGGTACTAACAATAGTGTGATCTCTCTGTAATTCTCACATTAGCTCAAATCGCTTTTCTTTGGTATCTTGTTAAGGTGCTCTTGTTTCCAGTCTCCGGACACTTGTTCTTCCTCCCAGTTCCTCTTGAATAAACCGTGGAGCATTCTTACTGTTACATTTATGTCTGACTTGAGTGCTTCAGCATGTATATTGTCAGGTCCTGCTGCTTTCTCACATTTGATTTTTCTGATGGTCGTCTTGCTTTCTTCTGTCGTTGGTGCAGTGACATCTTTCGGGAAATCTGTAGGCGCTGCTTCGATGTCTGATGGGTTCAGTGGAGCTGGCCTATTCAAGAGTTCCTCAAAGTGTTCTAATCATCTATTCCTTTGTTCTTGAGTTTCAGTGATTGGCTTGCCATTTTTGTTCTTGACCGGTCGCTCTAGTTTACCATATTTTCCTGCCAGTTTCTTAGTTGTGTCATACTGCTGTTTCATATTTCCTTCTCTTGCAGCTCTTTCTGCTGTCGTTGCAAGGGCTTCCAGGTACTTCTGTTTGTCGGCTGTAATGCTCTTCTTAACTTGCTTATTTACTACTACATATTCAGTTTGTGCCTTGAGTTTTTCTGCTCCAGTTCGGCTGTTGATTTCTGTTCTCTTGCTCCTTCTTTGTTGAATTTTGCTCAAGGTTTCAATAGAGACCCATTACTTACAATGGTGCTTCTTGCGGCCCAGAACCTCCTGACACGCTAAAGTTAGTGCTTTTTTAATTCCTTTCCAAATGTCCTTCATAGTAGTTTCTTTTCTTGCCGGCGGATCTTCTAAGGCTTGGAACCTGTTATTGAGAGCTATCTTGAATTCCATGAGTTTGTCAGTAACTTGAAGAAAGGCTGTATTGAACCGTTGTAACGATGTTACTCCAGTTACCGATTGTATCTTTAGCTTCAGTTTCATTTTGACAAGCAACAGGTAGTGATCTGAAACTATGTCAACTCCTCTCCTGGTTCTCACATCTTCCATTGATCCTTTGAATTTTTTATTGATTCATATATGATCGATTTGATTTTCTATAATATGATCCAGTGAAACTTATGTAACCTTGTGAATGCGTTTGTGGGGGGAATATTGTACCACTTATAATCATTTTGTTGAAATACATAAGTTTGTAAGTCTTTAACCATTCTCATTTCTTTCTCCTAGTCCCTATCGTCCCATGTTGTCTCCATATCCGGTGTTATCCATTCAAACTTTGGCGTTTAGGTCCCTCATCAGAATTGTTAAAAGTGGTGTTGGCCTCATGACTTCCGAAGAACCTCGGCTTTCTACATGAGGCGTCATTATCACTCCTTCCACACCCAGGACAGTGTTTAAATGGTTTGGTCTGTTTAATTTGATTAGTGTTTTATAGCAAGTTTGGGTTTTTTGGGATGGGAATGCTAGTCCCATGCCAAACCCTTCTCCTTTACCTGGGCTTTGGATTGGCAGTAACCCTAGAAGAGCTACAGGCGAAGTTTCTAGTCTCAAACTAGATAGAAAAATACGAGATATTTTGACCGAAGTAACCACAGTCATATACATATTAATAATTTTGTCAACCGTAATCCGTATTGAACAGAGTTCAAGACATGCCAAAATTTCAAGTACACATTATTGTTCCTTCATCCAATGCTAAGATGTCCATTTCATTTACCCTGTAATTTATTAATACCATTTTTAATCTTATAAGTGATAGCTGCATCATTCTCTCCATATTTAAACTTCACTAGTTACAACTTTCTACTAGAACTTCGAAAATATTCTCGAATCTAATCATTAGTAAGTTGAAATGAATTACTAAACATTTTTCTCTTTTCAACTGTTTACATAATCAACACTGAAGTGAAGCATAGAAACAAAAGTATACGTAAATGTTGAAAATCAATTTTATTAACATGTGATTGTCTAATTTTAACAATGTCTAGACTGTTGATTACGTAAGCTATGTCTTAGTCCTACTTTACTGATTTCATAAAATGAATACTAATATGACAAAATAGATAGAATTGAAATTATATTCGATCTATGCATCACATCCTTCATTCAACTTCTGTCAATATTTTTCAAAGGTATTTGTATCTTTCCGTTGATTTGTTATGAACTAAAAGTGATCAGTCACTGTTATCGTCTATACTCACTAAGAGGATTACCACGATAAAGATGTTGTTCACAAATAGGATTTAAGTTGGATTGTTTGGTAACTGCAATCCATGACACTCGTCTAGACCTTAGTATGCATATCTAGCAACAGAAATAGGCTAACTTCAGTCCATAACAAATCAATGAGAAAATACAAATACCTCTAGATTATACATACATACCAGTTTTCCAATTGTAGCTGTTTGGTTCAACAGCCTAGCTGCGAATACGAAGGAGTCTGATAAGAAACAAATTGAATCTGCCCCCAGATATGAATATCAACACTAAAGATGCAGGCATATCCGATTAATTAGTCGCATACCGAACAAACCGCTTGCTCTAAATTCCATTTGCCAGCTACAATCAAATGTAATCCCACTGTAATCATTGAAAATAAAATGATGTGAAAGTGTAACGAAGCGATTGTTAAAGAAAAACAAACATCTTATCTCACTAATTGAAGAAAGATAAGGTTTACTTAAAATGAAAATTGATTTGAAATATTTCCTCTAATGAATTCTAGACATTCTAAAGTCTGTACAGGTGAATTTGTAGAGTTTGTAGTGTTTGGTTTACAATGATTGATCGTTAAATAGTAACTAATATCACAATTATCTAGTTCTTAGTGTTGAAAGAATTCTGTTGACTAAACTACAATACCATTGTTAATCTAAATGACAAGTTAAGTATATCATACAAGTATGAGTTGCTGTTACCTACCTTCAACGACTTAATATCGAAGCCTAGGTATAAACAGAGTTACTAAGATTAGTCATCATAGTGTAACTGAATTTGATCAACAATATGGACTTGACAAACAAGGAATTAATCCGTACTGGGTGACTAATCATTAAGAGTATTTAGATTTCACGGGAAGTAAATATTAACAGTAAATAGATAATAGCGATAGCGTCACAGACTATGGAGCTGTGTGACTTGGTTGTAAATTCCCCTTTATAACAACTTATGGTTTGCTTTAAACCTAGGCCAGGTGGATTTTGTCAGATGACTACTACAAACTACCTAGCATCAAGAAATTGATACATTTTGTAGATAGTATCCACATATAATGTATTCACGGTACTACCTGAAGGCAATTATTTAAATCTGCAATCGCATAATAGATATTTTGTACTAGGATCAAATAACTTATGTTGGCATTTGTCGAAAACAACTGACAGAAAATGTATTCATAGTATAATGCAGACATTTCGGAAATAAAATGGTTATATTTGATAACATTGGTCTGTTGTCGTGCTATCACAAATCCACTGAAAACAAAATTTTACATTTGGATATCGCCCCAAGAGTTTTGATGATTACGCGTTCACCACAAGATCAGAAGGTTCTGGTTTGAATTCCCTGGTTGGGTCAAGAGTTGACACTTCTGAAGGCTCTCATGCTAGGACGAAATAATTGCCCAGTGCTCCCTGGTTTTCAATGGTATCCTGTCAACATCAATCTGTGACGTATTTAATCAACTAAACTTAATACCAGTTTTCATAAAAATAACCGTCTCAATTCAATAAATATGAAAGTTACTGTAAATTGTCACTTAAACAGTCTAGCGTCGATCTACTTCCATAATCTCTTATACGCTTTCTGAATATTCACTTCTATGTATGTAGCGCTGTCGAAGGCAGTGGTCAATTCATTGTAACTTCCTCCCTCGTATTTTAGTTTATAAACGAATGTATTCTGCTACTACTGAAATACTTTAATTTCGTTTACAGTGGTACTTTCACTAAAAATAAACTAATATCGGAAAATATCGATTGACGAATTATACTTCGAAGTACTTGTATCCTAGACTACAAAATAAGATGTATTAAGTCCAGGGGTAGATGTTATATGGGAAGGAAGTTTCAAGTTAAGTTATTTTTAAAGATACTGAATTAATTAGTGATTACATACTCTAATGCGATTCAGTCCGCAGATCAGTCTTGTTATTGACTTCACAATTTGGTTTCAGTATCTAAAATAGCTTACCCTAAATCCACCCTCTACATAAATTAAGTCACGAATAAACTTTCAAGCATCTGGGACTGACCGCTTTATTTTTCTTCAAAAACAGATTCACTTGGTAGTTTTCCTTCTTCCGACACTGTACTAAAAATGTTCATGCCAGCGATAATCACTTACCACACCAGTAAACAAATAGGGACTGTAAATGTGTGAACACTGTTGCCACTGAATACGCCCACTAAGTTTTATGTTAAATTTTTTATCTTTTGATTTCATATAAGCTTATATTATAAACCCGCATATGAAACGCCGTGGAGAGTTCTAATTTCGCTCACTAGTTTCACTACTAGCAGATTGTTTTATGACCAGTCTGAAAAATAGCCAACAGAAGCTGACTGGTGTCATTCTTTTTTATTACTTGCAACAATAAGGTCAATCTGAACAATCTACTACGGATCTTTCACAAACGTTATTTGAGTTGGATTGTGACTGGCTAGCGGAATTCAGGACACACGTTTCGTCCTATTGGGGATTCGTCATCTAGATAGAGAATTAGCCGAATTATCTGAAAACATTCCAAATATGCATACATACTTGTTGTACAAGCGTGGTTGTCTGTACTCAGTAGCCTAATGATAAAGGAAGAGATGCTTGGAACGAAACGAACTAAGTTCGAGTCCTGGTGCAAGTATCAACACTGGGATGCAGGTACATCCGTCTGACGAGTCCCAAATAGGACAAAAGCGCCTCTTGAATTCCGCTTTCCAGTCACAATCCAACCCAAACAATACTTGTGAATAACAGTTATATCGATGGGGGAGGAGGCATCCACTCAGGAGGCACATACGTCAACAGAAAGAGTGATCAATTTCAGTTTATGATAAGTCAATGGGAATATGAGAACACATTCTATCTAAATTGTATTAGTTTTTTGCCTTATATCCAATATGTTGAGCTGTAATGAACTGAAATGTTTATGAGAAACAGTTGCATTCAACAGCAAGTGCTTAAAATAAAATGGATCGTTGTGTGTACTAAATAAATGGAAAATAAAAAAGTATACTGTTAGATACAATGTGCTTTTTATACATTGAATATGCTATGGATAAACTGAATTGAAACTATGCATTATACTTCTATATTCGATAATTGTTCTCTATCCATACTGTCAGGGGTTTATGTGTATTATTTATATCGATATTTACTCTTGGTGTTTAGTAGAATTTTAGATACTTCAATTAATTTAATGAATGCTGTCTGGAACTCAAACCAACTGTCAATCAACATTAAAGTCAAAATTTTCATCACAAATGTGAAGACAGTTCTGTTGTATGGAGCTGAGACTTGAATGGAGAACTACGAAAAGCATCCTTCAGAAGATACAAGTATTTATAAACAATTGTCTGCGGAGGATACTTCGGATCCGTTGGCCAGATACCATCAAAAATAACCTCCTATGACAGAGGACAAATCAACTTCCAGACGAGAAAGAAATTAGAAAAAGACGCTGGAGTGGAGGTGGATAGGACACACACTGAGGAAACCACCAAATTGTGTCACAAGACAAGCATTAACACGGAACCCTGAAGGTCAAAGGAAAAGAGGGAGACCCAAGAATACACCGCGTCGGGAATTGGCGACAGACATGAAGAGAATGAAGAGCTCTTGAGAAAGGCTGGAAAGGGTTGCTCAGGACAGAGTTGGTTGGAGAATACTGATCGGTGGCCTATGCTCCACATGGGATAACAGAGATTGGTTGATTGGTTGTTTCAAATACAAACTGGTTATTTCAATTTGTTAATTATATTTCACCTCCGCACCCCCTCCCCAACCTTTATTTTCAAATGCCATTACATTTATATGTTTTTATGTTGTTGAAAGCGGCTTGAAAGTAATTCACAGGAAACGCTAGACCTTGGTTTCGTGTTATTTGGCACTCGTCAGCATTATGTACCTGCAATCTTTGAAAGGACTGTAGATTCAATCAACGGCTACCAAGTTTCATGCTCTGCGACCGTTACTAGTGAATCGTTCATACTGTAGATGACCGCCTCTAGGATAGTGACGTGTACATTGGTTGATCACTATGTAGTGATTAATTTGATGTTTGTCAAATGCATTTTAGTCCTAATCAAATTCTGTCGATCAAGTTGTAATATAGCCACTAGCCTAAGGGATTCGATATAACTGGCACTATGTAGAGATGAAAGCTGGTCCTACAGAAGGTCTGTCACAATATAGCAACAAAGCATAGTATTTTTCAAAAGTTGCATTTCATTGGAAGCTCTCTTTGAAATTTTACAGAAGCTCTACTTATCTACCAAACTTAGTATAGAAAGCTTTGTGATTGTGGCTGGCAAGCAAAATCCAGGATGAGTGTTTCGTCTTATTTGGGACTCGTCAATCCAAGTAAAAAACAATACTTGTGAATAATTGTTATATCGAAGCAATTCGCTCAGGATGCATATATTCCAACAGAGACTGATCAACTTCAGTCCCTAATTAATCAACGGAAAGATTCAAATGCATTCTAACGACGCTTGATTATGTACGTAAAAACCTCTTCGTATATATAAAGTTAATTGTATATATGAAATACCAAAGATTGACATTGGTATAGAATGCAAACTCTTGCATTAACATTCAATTATTCATACTTGAGGGTCTTTATTTTTATTCTATGTTAAGTATTCAGTGTGAGACAAACTACTTATTACAGAAATAACAGGAAACCAATATTCAACACTCTTTAGTTTTCGGTCGATCTTTAATTGACATCAGCTAATAATTACTTTTAATCTGAATTTACATATGAATATTGCATACTTTTGTCATTATTATTGCCTTGGAAAGTATTAGCCAACCAATTCTCTCTACGAATATCCCTGTCTGAAGGGTGACAGTAGAAAGTAATCTGAACTCATACTCATACGTGATAATTTAAATTGAATTGTGACTGACAAGGTAAATTTAGGACACGCGTTTCGTCTTATTTGGGACTAGTCGACTGGATGTGCCTGTATCCCAGTATTGATGCCCATACTGGGATTCGAACCCAGTTCGCTTCGTGTGAAACACCACTGTATTCACCGCTAGACTGCTGAATTTAGACTGTCGCACTTGTGCAACGGGCGCATATGTAATTAGAATGAATTTGGATCTTACCATTGATTAGTTATGGAGATATAGAAACAAAGACTAACCAGCTTCAGTCCATAACAAAATAAGGGGAAGATTCAAATTCATTTTGTCTTCATACGTAATTACGTAGAATCAGTTTTGTTTTTGTAAAACCACTTTTCCTCACCATTCTACGAATCGGATAATAGGAACAGCTCATTCCTCCAATTGATAATGCTAATTTTTACTGGTACTTATTGATTTTCTCAGTAATTGATTGCAAATGTATCATAAAGTTCATTAAGTCTAAAAAGGTGGTTATCAAACACTTCGTTAAGGAAGTTCTAAGTATGATATTGATGACAACAAATGTTCATTTGAAAAGGAAATTGTTTCTTGAAAGTTTTTGTAGGCCACTGTTTAATTAGACTAAGTAAATAAGACATTAAAGTGATCAGTTAATGAAGCGACAGCCCTCCCTGCTATTGTCACTCACCATAGATTATGAAATATACTTCATATAATCAGTCAGTCAACTATGAACAATCAAAAATCAGGCACATGAGTGCGTGGGTCCAAGTTGTCGTATCACTGTAGAACGTATAACCAAGTTTACAAGATTAACAAGACGAATGAATACAACAGGGGTGATTAAAGGTACATGTTCGAAAGCATAATGGAATTTAATATGTAGACGAAGATGAAGAGTGAATATATTTGAGTTTCTGTAACAAACTCTGAACCATGTCACCCAGTATCTATAGCTACTGATTGCGATTATCAATCGGATCCCAACCTTGTAGTTTGAATCTGCTAACAAAGCTTCTGTAAGAAGTCAAATACTTCATGAAATAATACCATATTTCAGTTAGGTCGCACTTTACCTTCTTTCCTCTAAATTCTATGCCAACCGACATCGTGAGGTGAAGTAGGTAGTGATTAAGCATTCATAATGCATGTTCCAATAAGTTTGGTTGATGAAAGTTTACAACCACTATTCCTTAATACTCTGTGTCTAATATCAATACTGGTTACTCAGTTATTCTATGATATAAGAACGATTCTTTGAATATTTCTATGATCAAATAACTTTAGACTTTTCATATCTTTTTTCATACTTCATATTTTGAATTCATAAGTTAATACTGAATAGACATTTTGTGCAGTATATTTAGCCTTTCATTTAAGAGATGAATATCTTATTTAAACTAATAAGTGATAAAAGTCTACAAAAGTACATGATCTTTCGTAATTTGAGTAGAAATGTTCTCAAACATCGATTCAACCAGAATTGATAACTGAAGTGATCAATAATTTGTTGTTAATTCAGAATCCTATTGAATATAAACTTTTCTCTTTGATACTTTTAAAACAAAATACAAAACATTATGTAATAAGTAGTAATGATTGCTATTAAATTCAAATGTACTTTTAAACCCCAACCTTCGATTTCTTCTCGTCCCTCCCCCCCTCAACCACCACCACCCCCCATTAAATAAAAGATCATTAAATCGTAATCGATGAAAATTTATGCAAAATGTATGTTACCCATATGATTTTCACGTGATCAATGAGAAGTGACAATACAAAAAAAAATTAGTAAAGGACAACTTGAATTGTTTTATACAAAATTATTTCATAATTGAAGTGTTTCACTTTAAAATTAATTTTAAAAGAAACAAAGTATTCAAAAGAAAAAAAAGAATCTATTTACAAGGTTCTCTTAAAAGATAATGGCCTTTTATTCAATAGAATGTTTAGTAGAAAATGAATTTTCAGCATACGGTGTCTTTACAAGTTACTTTTTTCTCCATGTACACATACTAGTTCGTGTTCATGAAAGTAGTAGCACTACAACCACCACATTTTTTCTTGATGACAGAATGATTCAAAAAGAAAAATCTGCTAATCCTTTAGTGACACCAAACTGTTATCATACAGGTTATGCAGTTGACATTTCTTAAACAGTTATGGTATGTATTTAAACTAAGTAGACATTGTAGATAGTTCACTTTTCCAATAAGAGATCTGCAGTTAAAACTAAGAATTTCAGGGATAGACATCTGATGAATATTGATCATTTTTAACGTGTGTTGTCAGCCATTATGATGTCTTTGTTTAGATCTCACTGTATTACTCACGATAGGTAGTAGACATTTTATATATAAGTGCATGAGTACACAATACGATTTTGGAGTATGATTTAACGATTTAAACAAAACAAACAAACAAATGAAAAGTAACTTATTGAGATATTTGGAAAAATAGTGGCCCAATATTAAGAACAAGCCGCCATCATCATAAATATTATAAAGGCGTGTTCAGGATGCTTCTTGGAAATGGACATATAAACCAAGAATTTCATATGATACTTCAAATTGTACTTAATTTCATTAGTTGACAAACTTATGTTGATTAGGCCTATAGAATATTACTAATTTTGGAATTTTATCTCATTTGTTTACAGAAGTGTGCAAATGTTACTAAAAAAAGTGCTTAGTGCACAGACATATTTATCATAAGGCTATTCATTTAGTTAATATATGACTGCTTCATAACGAAGATTTCATTTCAAGCAGCTTCAGTTCCCTGGAATTTCCTATTATGAACATAATAAATATGAAGCATATCAAATAAGAAATATACCTGATGTAAGGAGAAAAGCCAGATGATTGTTGGAAATCGAAATAAAATCTATAGTGAAAACTAAACTGCTATATCGAGCATTCGCTTACTAACTATATGAGCCGAAAAATAACCGAAAGTTCCGAGTATCATACACTTGTTTTATACTGATTGCATTATGGATAACTTTAGTTCCTCACCGTCAACATAAAGATAATTTCGCATTTATGAATCTAGAAATATAACGTCACTAGTTCTACAGTCTGTAGTATTGTGTTAAAGATCAATGTTCTGTAGTTAATCATGGCTGTTTGAGTTGACTAGGAAGTCAGTGACAATTGTACGATTCTCCGATATAATAATCTATGTAAAAGACTAACCTGTTAACAGCGTACATACTATTGGCACCGTAAAAATGTTCATAAAATGAGTGGTCAACTAAACAGTAGTACTGGCTTATCGAAATCCATCTATACTAATTACATTATTAATCAAAACTGTAATGTTGCGTTCAGAAGTCAACATAAAAATTGAGTTGAAAGTCATTGAAAGGTAAAGATTTTAATGAAAACTCTCTTATATATACACTTATATATAAACTCTCTTGATAGATAAACAATAACGATACTCATAAAGTTACGAGTAGTAAATTTGAAGTAGTTTTTTCTTCATAACAACTTAATAGAATTCGATTATTAATGTTAAACTTACTTTGAACAACAAGTCAGCTGCACATGTACTAATCTTTCTAAGCAGCAGTGAATGAAATTTATTCATTCACATGAACATAAACATCATGTTATGCACCATGTATTGTATACTTTAAAATTCGAATTAATCACTGTCAATTGTAGTATTAAGAATTATCCTTGGTTTGATAACTAGTGAAAATTAGATGACAACAGATATCTGTTTCATCTTAGAATAAGGTACCCATTGACTATCATACAATCAGAAATCAATCACCGGACCATGTGGTTATACGGTAGTAACGTATTCCATAGACCACTATGTCAGCAGCCATCGGTTGATATCTCTAACATCATGCAATATATAGCTGGTTGATTCCTGTTAAAAATAACAGTTGTTGGATACAGGTTAAGTGGTTAAACAGTTACATATATGAAGCTTCAACAGGAAGTTCTTTAATCTTTTACTTGGTTAGCTCATGAGTTCGTTTAGTACTTAAGCTAAGCATCTGTCCAATGCTTCTTCAATTTTACTGTTTCTCTAACTCAAATCAATTCGTGACACTATACTTCAAAATTTCACATTCTTCACAAAACCCATTCATTAAAAATTTAGCTAAATGAATTTGCCATAGACTGACGTTGCTAGGATGCCATTTAAACCAGGGAGCACTAGAGAGCTGTTTCATCCTGGTTTGGAACTCCTCACAAGTGCACACAACAGTTTCCATCCTGAGGGAAGGGGGACTTCCTGTTGGTGACAGCCTAACCCTTTACACCACTGGGACCGCCTGACGAAACCCAATGATAGAATTTCGACTCCTAACAGTTTGTAGCATAGCTTGGCGATCATCCATTGTTATCGGGGATAACCGTGTTACTCCCGACAAATTTAAACTCCAGTAATCACGAATTCTCACTTGAGATTCAGGAATATCCTGAATTTCATTATTGCAGTGGTATATATAACAAAGAATAAATGTATCATTATCATCTTTGGAAATTTCAATAGACTTAATAAGAGGAATGCTAAGGTGATTCTATTCCGGCATGTTAAATTACTTTGTCCTAATGTTAGTATCAATAAAACATTATTGTTTAAGTTGGTGAACTTTATAGCATTTTATAATCTTTACTTAATTCATATTCCTATCTATACTTAGTAATTATAAGTTAACATGAAACTTTTTATGACGTTCTTCATAGTCATTATCGATAACTTCAATATTAAAAAGGAAAACATGTACGTGTATACATCACGTGAATAGCGAAATGGACAAGATATAATTAAAAATGAACGAATAAATAAGTACAACTTAACAAGAAAAAAGACGGAGAGATGCCTAGATAAATAGGATCAAGGATAGATAGATAGATATAATAGATAGATAGCTATATAGATAGATAGATAGATAGATAGATAGATAGTAGATAGATAGATAGATAGATAAGATAGATTAGATAGATAGATAGATAATAGATAGATAGATAGATAGATAGATATATAGATAGATTAGATAGCTAGGATAGATAGATATATAGATAGATCAGGGATAGATAGATAGATAGATAGCTAGATAGATAGCTAGATAGATAGATGATAGATAGATAGATAATAGATAGAAGATAGATAGATAGATAGATAGTAGATAGATAGATAGGATCGATAGATAGATAGATAGATAGATAGATAGATAGATAGATAGATAGATAGATAGATAGATAGATAGATAGATAGATAGATAGATAGATAGATAGATAGATAGACGATAGATAGATAGATAGATAGATAGATAGATAGATAGATAGATAGATAGATAGATAGATAGATAGATAGATAGATAGATAGATAGATAGATAGATAGATATAGATAGATAGATAGATAGATAGATAGATAGATAGATGATAGATAGATAGATAGATAGATAGATAGATAGATAGATAGATAGATAGATAGATAGATAGACAGATAGATAGATAGATAGATAGATAGATAGATAGATAGATAGATAGATAGATAGATAGATAGATAGATAGATAGATAGATAGATAGATAGATAGATAGATAGATAGATAGATAGATAGATAGATAGATAGATAGATAGATAGATAGATAGATAGATAGATAGATAGATAGATAGATAGATAGATAGATAGATAGATAGATAGATAGATAGATAGATAGATAGATAGATAGATAGATAGATAGATAGATAGATAGATAGATAGATAGATAGATAGATAGATAGATAGATAGATAGATAGATAGATAGATAGATAGATGGATAGATAAACAATTAGACAGTTGCCTATACATCAATGAATTAGTCACAGAAAGGCAAGAAGAACAAACAAGTGGTACTCATAAAAGGAAAGCATAACTATCAATAATAAATTGTGGCTAGTGCAAATGTCTAGTATGTAGATCATTACTATGAATAGTATAGAACATACTTTATAAATGAATGACTGATAAAATATCATGGATTGTATTAATTGATAAGAAACTATTGAACTCAGAAAGTATATTCTTTCTATTTCAATGTAAATCATACACATTAATTAGTGACTGTTTGTTCAGTTTAAATTAGTATGAGTAATAATAATGAATACTAGAAATAATACTGTATTTTATGGTTTCGAACGTAAGCAATCTTGAATGTGATCTATAATACTCATATCGTTTGCTAACCAATGAGAATACAGATTAAGTGAAGAAGATATCAATGAAGGAGGTATTCAAGAATGATACAAGTGAAACTAAATTTTATTAGATAACTACATTAGAACTTTTGTGTAGAATGTAAATCCAGATAATTTATTTATAGTTAATTTATCTGATTGAATACATCACAGATTGATGTTGGTAGGATACTATTGAAAACCAGAAAGTACTGGACAGCTGTTTCGTTTAAGTGTGGAACTCCTTAGTAGAGTGTTCAGAAATAACCATTTTAACTCAATGAATTTTTCATTAAGACCTAAGTGAAATCTACCATTATTTAACAAATAATAACACTAAGAGCCTACATTATCATAAGCTGATACCAGCTGGAGGCGAAAACACCACATTTTACACTTAAAAAATTCACATAATTCATAACCATCTGTGGAGCATCATAAAGAAATTTTATTAACTGTTTGAAAAAGCGAAAATTTACTACATTTGTGAATACCTTTAAGACTCTATAACGATTGGTATTATGTCACATGAATAGTTCCACACTGAATTGTCAGAAGCTGAAGAAACATCGAAATCTACTGAAGATAACTAATGAATAAAACATTTCGTGTATAATGACTAGCAGAATTGATGGATCTAATTAATCTAATCATCACTCTATACATTTGACTAGTTGTTATAGTCCGTACAACAAATTCCAATTTTAAGGTTACTTACAAATAGTCAGATATATGTAGGATGTTATTGCTAGAAACGAGGTTAAAGTATGACTTTATGAATAATTTACCACATTAATATAGTGCTATATGTGTTGACATTAGATATTTTAATAAAATAACCTTCATATTCCAACATATTATCTATTAATTATACTGATAACAAGAAAATAAGTAAAATCATACATTCTAAATAAACTTAATAAAACTAATCTCGTACTAACTCGATGAGATATCTACCACTGAACTCTGGTCAAGTAGTGTAGATAGTTAAGCATCCTCAGTATGACTTGAAGACTATGAGTTAGATTCTCTGACAACATCGAGGATGTGCACTGTTGAAGAGTCCCATACTGCGCAATACTCCTTGGTTTTACAGTAATACCCGACCGATTATTCATCTCTGATAAGTACAAACAACTAAACATAATACCCTATCTCCTAAAAATCATTTCAATTCAATCTATTCAAATGGATTAATGATAAAATAACTGCATATTCCCACTACTAATTAATAACACATTTGTTCAATTGAATTAGATCTATCTCTATATATTAAATGCATGAAGATTATACTATAGTAGATTATGATTAGTCGGTATGTTACATCAGCTTAAATACTAATTGTGATTCAGTTTAATGCCTAAGGTGGATAATAAAACAGTAACAGGAATAGTGACTAGTAACTATAGATTTCGTATAAGAAAGCTATTATATTAAAGTATTTTTAAATCAACTGTCTACCAACCTCAAAGTTAGACTCTTCAATTCGAGCGTCAAGACAGTTCTTCTGTATGGAGCTGAAACGTGGAGAACTACTGCAAACATCCTCAGGAGAGTACAGGTATTTATCAACAGCTGTCTACGCAAAATATTGTATATCCATTGGCCGGAAACCATCAGCAACAGCCTACTATGGAAGAGAACAAACCAACTTCCAGATGAAGAGGAAATCACGAAACGACGTTGGAAATGGATAGGACATACATTGCGGAAATCATCAGACTGTATCACGAGACAAGCACTAACTTGGAATCCTGTTGGAAAACGGAAATGAGGAAGGCCAAAGAACACCCTGCGTCGAGAACTGGAAGCAAACATAAAAAGGATGAACAGTAACTGGAGACAGCTGGAAAGTATTGCTCAGGACAGAGTTGAATGGAGAATACTGGTGAGCGGCCTAAGCTCCTCCGAGAGGGGTAACAGGCGTAAGTAAGTAAGTAAGTATTTTTAAATCAAATCATAAACAAAATTGTTTTTATGGTAAAAATTGATCAAGTTTATGAAGTAGTTCATTTACTTATTCTAAAGTTGAATATTAAATGTTATGTATAGGTGGTTACAGTAGAACAGGATAGAGCTTTTTTCTATAATATGGTCTACCCGAGAAGATAGTTAATATTAAACGGAATTCTTGTAATGGACTGCACTACAAAATTAAGCATTCAGGGCAGCTTACAAATTTATTCGAAGTAAAGACCGATGTCAGACAGGGTTGCTTATTTTCGCCCTTACTCTTTCCACTACTGATGGTTGACTAGATTATAAAAACTGCAACATCTAAAGGAAAGTACGGAATACATTAGACAACACGGATGCAACTAGACGACTTGGACCTAGACAGCTCTTCTATCCCACACACTAAAACAAATGTAGGTGAAAACTTACAGAGAAACAACAGCCTCTCTAACCGGCAGTAGGCATAAACATACACAAAAGAGAAATCAAGATCCTTAGATAGAAAACAGTGAGCATTAACCCGATTACACTTGATACAGAAACTTTGGAATATGTGAAAACTTTTACATATCTGGGCAGCTTCATGGATAAACAAAGAGGGTTTGATGTGTATGTCAATGCAAGCATTGAAAAAGTAAGGGCAGCTTTACTACAACTGAAAAACATCTGGAAGTTAAACCATCTCTAAGTAAATACCAAAGTCAGAATTGTCAATACAAATGTGAAAACAGTGCTGTTGTATGCAGAACTATAAAACTCATAACTGAAAAGATACAAGTATTTATAAACAATTGTCTGCGCAAGATACTTTGGATCCATTGGCCAGATATCATCAACAACAACTTTATGCGACAAAGAACAAATCAACTTCCAACTGAGTAGAAAATTAGGTGAATAAGACACACATTGAGGGAATTATCAAACTCTATCACAAGGCAAGCACTTACATGGAATGCTGAAGGCCAAAGAAAAAGAGGATGACCCAAAAACACATTGTGTCGGGAACTAGAGACAGATATGAATAGAATAAACAGTAATTTGGAAGATCAGGAAAGGAAAGCCTAGGACAGAGTTGGTTGACTAATGGTGGTCGTCGGTCCTATGTTCCCTAATTTGGTAACAGGCATTGACTAATTCATTGATTATTTGGCTACAATTTTGACAATGAATTAACAAGACAAGTGTCATATTATAATTGACATTTGTTGGCTGGTTTATTAGATCACATTAATTAATCAATAAGTTGTTTTCAATAAATGTCATATTTAGCTAAAATGCCTAGTACTTATGACCGTCTATTAAACAATTTGTAATGTGACTACTAGTTGAAATGACTCAACAGTGTATCTTTTTAATGTCATGATGCTTAGTGAAAGACGTTAGTTATTATTAGGATGGGTTGAATGATCTGAAAAATTAATGAAACGATAACCTAGTAATGGACAATTCTCAACTGAAACAATACTAGAAATATTGAACCAAGAGTTATTAGACAAAAGTAACGTTGTCATTTGTATACAAGATATTTAGTCAAGGTTGGCTACCGTCGGTCACTACCCAGTGAATAACCAATTTGAAAATACCAGTATTACGCAAGATAAATTACAAAATAAATGATTCCTTGGTATTGTCTCTAATTGTTAAACTGTGTGATAAGGATACAAATCTCCTGAGGGTATCAATTCTCTAGAGATTTCAAGAACACCTTATTGATGAGTGCCCAGTGGAATAAAACCTAAATCCAAATCATTAGCCTCTAACAGTCTAACAGACCACATATCAGATCACTTATTACTATAGTTATCATTCGTATGTAAATTAAAGTATTTGACAGTCAAAATCAATCTCTTGCGTTCATGTTGTATTTTGTTATCTTTCAGTAAATAACATAATGTCTCTTCATGATAATAGACAACAAGACTACCAACCTCTTCAACTATATCAATAGACAATGCACCTGATGTTATAAGCATAACGTATGGCATATTAACAAATACTCTGGTGAATAAATAAAGTTTCAACTTCATTATACTAGACATAGAGATCATTTTATCATAGTTGAACAATCCTATTTCCCAAATAGTGTTCATTGAAGTTAGTGGTTGGTATTCGAGTTGAGAAGACTATGATATAAGTGGTGGTAAGACACCTTTCATATCTACAGTCTTGATAGATGTAATACCACGTGGGGGGGGAGGGTGAGGATTAGTGACAGTATTATTTAGTTTTACAATTAAAAAGGGTATTACTGAGCTATTCATATTACTACTGGCTTTCTATTAGACTGAGCCATTTACGTTTATCACTTAGTCGTAACATAGAAATTATGACTATATAGTCGTTTTACTTAACAAATATGAGCGAAATCAAGTTGCAACTCATCCACTAGTCTTAACAACTCTTGATTGCGTTCACTATGTATTTGATATTGGTCAGTTGTTGCACAAATACAGATTAGCAAAACCATGAAGGGTCAGTGACCTTTGTTTCTATTACGTTTCAGAAAATATCATTAGATCAGACTTGAGTCATTGCATATTCCTTACATTGAATTATGTTTTATTTTTTTTCAAGACCAGAAGTCAACTAACACGGATTCCTTTTATGCATTAAATTGAGGTTTTTAGCACTCATTAATGTACAACTTAGAACTCGATGCGTATGCGCATGGATCCAAGTTACCATGCCACATTAGCACTACGAAATCAAATTCACAAGAATAGCAAAACATTATAGTTCAATAGAAAGGAATGAAACAAACGAAAGTACGAAAGAATAATGGAACTTAGAATCTAACAGGACATAAAACGCAGATACATTTACTCTACTGTGACCGATTTTGAACCATATCACCCAGTGTCTGCAACCACCGATCACAACTTTTACACCGACCCCAACCAGATAACATGTGTCCTCTAATAAGGCTTAAACTAGCAGTCAAAAACTTTATTAAATAATACCATGGTTTGGTTTGGCTCCCCCTACCTCTCTTCCGCCCTGCTCCTACCCCAGCCAGCATAGGGTGATAAAACAGACTGTAGTCACGTGCACACAACACATATACCAACCATCTCAGTTGATGAAGATTGACAACCTGTTCAAATGATTTGCCATCTCTCACTAATACTCTGTATTCAACATTAATATTACTTATTAGTTCATTCCATGACATACGGACGATACTGTAATACTTTCTATGATCAAAGATCTGGAGGCTAGGCATATTTTCTATTTTCGTGGTTCATGTTTCTTACTCATATGTTAGAACAGATCGGACTATTACGCAGTACACTCGACGTTTCATTTAAAACCCGATGTCTCGCCCAAGCCACGAGTAAAGTAAGTTTGTAAAAGCTAGACGAGCTTTCTAAATCCTGCCTGAGATTTCGTCAAATACCGAGATAAGTGAAGTGGTTAACGTACTCAACTATTTCTCTGCCTTTGACTAATCTAGGCAATAGTGCAGCCTAATCCTGGAAAATCATTTCACATTTAGATGGAAAGAAACGTATTTAAAATATGCTTGTGATGTTACTCAAGGTATTCGACAGACTGCATATATTATTAGCGTCTTCACCGAATAGGAACATATTGTCTACTCATTTTTGGTCGGCAAGTGAGATTCCTGGAAGGAGATTGATTTATGAAAAGTTAGCCGAAGAAAGTGTGATTTCTAAGTGAAAATCTGTGTCGAAGTTAAATAAAAGGAGGATTAAGGAGACAATCCTGACGAACACAACCTGAGGTTGATAATTCTAGTAACACTTTACAGTAAGCTTTAACTCGACCAGTGGTGTTTGAGTAGACAGCTTCTACTAGGTTATCAGGTACGCCTTTTAATGACGACCGTTCAATTCAACCAATTATTGATCAACATCAGCAACAAGACTAACATTATTGGATAATGTAATCAAAAACTATAAGGATGTTTGGAATTCCTAGATAATTTCTTTCATGAACTGATTTTGATTAGACAAATTTGTGTTCCTTTCAAAAAGTAAACTCAGAAAGACATTCAGGTTTCCCAATAGCAGTAATATTATTCAAACCACCGATTAGTTATTTTCTTTTAGTTCACAATTCTTATTTATCAATCCTGATATCGCGAAATGATCAGAATCAGACAACCATTGATCACCTGGAAGCACTGGTCAGCTGTTTCGTCCTAGCATGGTACTCTTCAGCAGTGCACATCCACGAACCCATCTGAGATCGAACGCAGGATCCTCTGCCTCCGCGACGAGCGCTTTACCATTCGACCACTGAGTCGGTTCTCAACGGTTAATATTTCTAATTCAGTCATTTTGTGACACGTTTGCATGACCACATCCAATGTCATTGGTGGGAAACTGCCTCATACCCGACACGATTGAACTCCACGTCATCACACTAGAATTCCAGGAATTACTTCAAAGAGCTAGTCACTAGTGAGCTGATTCTTATTTGATTAAATATAAATTATCATTACATCATTTTTGGGAAAGTCTACTCCACCGCATTCTTTAGAAACTTGATTCAGATTAGCTAAGACAGGTTTTGAAAATTTATACTTTTTATACTTTTGGGCTAAACTGTATTAAGAGTCATCTAAGGTATAATATCTGTATTAATTTTTGCATTCTCCGTTTGTTTAGATTACCTACTTTACTAAAGATGCCTTTGAGAAAAGTTTCTTTGTTTGCATGTGACGCTTCTTTTAATTTTCTTGAAGCACTCCCTTATGATAAAACAATCTACAGTTAGTAAAAACGGTGCATTTATAGATCAGGAGGACGGTTTTGATTAAACTGGCTTCACTGAGCCAAATGGTTTAATTCCAAAACTTTCATTGGCATTCTAGATAATTCCATCGGTGCAAACTTTTGATAGACTTCCATCAGAAAACACAATATATCCAAAAGTACTTTGTGTTATGGGCGCACTACTCTGTTGTAATCGCACAAACTCATTTTTGTTACAGACTGTGTAATAAATAATAATAATAGATTTATTCAATAGTATGTTTAGTACAGTATGCATTTTCAGCATACAGTAACTCAACAAGTTACTCTTTGACCGAATACACGTCTTTTCATAGCCATATATATAGCTAGAAGATGTCAACGTACACGACCAATTGATCATTTACAACCATTTTCACAATCAGAATCAAGTGCAGTCTTCTGTACTGCAACATTTGTCAAATGTATGTAATGATCATCAATAGAATCAAATGAATATCGTGTAGTGGAGAAGCGACTAAATCCATCTCTGGAAACCCACACTTTCATTGAATTGAACAGAACAATCACACATAAATCGAATTTACGTCCACATAATAAATATGGATTAGTTATATACCGTGAGACAACATGGGTTTCAGGAAGTTCTCGATTCACTGAATCACCAATAATTTGTTGATCACATTTCATTCCAGTACTCTTCTATGCTGCGATATCCTTCAATTTACGGAATAGAAATATTTCTATACCACGTGATTTAACAACAGGTTTCATTATCCATATATGTTGCCAGCCATCATGATGTTTTCGTTTAGATGTAACTGCATGACTCATGATAAGTTGTAAACGTTTTATGAAGGCGTGACAGTACACAATCTGATTTTGGGACATGATTTGGCAATTAAAACAAAAACAAAACAGAAAGCGAACAGTAACGTGTTGAGATTTCGGTAAAATGTGGTCGCCCAAGATTTCAAGCAGGCCGCTAAGTCAAGATCTGTTTTGATTTTATTTCGGATTGCAGAGTGCTACGTTTGCAATTAATAATTAATAAAAGTACAATTCCGTTAGTATATAGCTGGTAATTAGTAGTGAAACTATGTTTTGAATGATGTATGCACTTTATTCTGAATGCATGACCCATGATAGGTTATAAACGTTTTATGAAGGCGTGACAGTATACTATGTGATTTCGAAATATGATTGGGCAATTGTATCACTTGTATCAATTGTATCAGTGGAATATGTCTCATTCACAATCTGTTAAGTATCTCAGTTTTTATTAACTGTTAACTGTATAGTTAACCTGAAGTGATTCTTCATTAAAAATTGAAAATTACTTTAGAAAATAGCATGATTTACGTTGTGGTTTATTAACTTTATGTTAGTTGCAGAATGTATTCGTACATTTCGCCTCTTAAGTAGCTTCGTATACACCCATAGAAATACATTAAATGCTTTACTGTAGGAATTCAACCGTTTGTCTAACTGATACTTAATTTTGTAATGAATGTTTCTTCAAAAAAAAAAAATATGGGCAGATTTGAACTGAATCCACTAGAAAATCAAAAATTTGTTCTAGAGAACATCAAGATGAACTACAAAACCTGAAAATGTCATTTCAGATAAAAGTTCAGATGTAGTTCTAACGAATACAACAGATTACATCACAAAGGTAAAGCTTAATTTGAATAGTAGAATGAATTTGTATATTCCCATTGATTTGTTATAGATTGAAGCTGGTCAGTCACTGTTGCTATATGTGCATCCTGTGCGGATCGCCTCGATATAGCGATTATTCGTAATTATCATTTAATTTGTATTGTGACTGTATTGTCTGGACTCAGTAGTCTAGTGGTGTACGCGGTGGCGTATGACACGAACCGGACTGAGTTCGAATCCCACTGTGAACATCAACATTGGGATGCAGGTACATCCAGCCGATGAGTCCCAAATAGGACGAAACGCGCGTCCTTGATTCCACTTGCCAGTCACAATACAAATTAAATGACTTAATTTGAATGATGAAATGTGATTCTAGATTAGTCAGTTGCGACAAAGACTTGACAGTTTTAAGAAAATCAAGTAGCAAATCTACTGATAGAACTTTTAGAAATCGGATTAAGTGATAACACTAAATATAATAATTTGAAACCACAAGGGTCTTGGCCGCCGTATATGTATAGTCCACTCAATATGCATAAACAGAATGTTTTACTGAAACCAATATTATCGATGATTAATTCGCTTTATTATAGAGTAGCCAGATAAATTTCCGAAAGCCTGGAATCTGTTCATCATCGACTAACCATATATTTCCTGAAAGATCCTCTAAACTTTACCGAACCACTGAATCATATAAACATTTTAGATAAGCCTGTGGTTTCGTTGATATGACATTTCTAATTACCAAAGTACTCCTACTTGGTATCATAGACACTATCTATATCCATTGTGACATGTTCTCACTCCCTGTAGGAAGTCATAAGAAAGTGACACTAGTGTGTACGAAAGACATTCAGCAAAGACAGCACAACCTATATTCAAATTGATGGCGCAGCAATAGATAGTCCATATGGTCTCACACTCGTTGATGTCGTTGTGAATATTCTTGAAAAAGTAGTATTCACAAGTGGAATCGATGAAGTATCATATACCAGATATGTCGACGACAAGTTTATCATTCACAATAATCAACAACATGAATGCCTCTTATTAGAATTGTTCAGCGATGCTTATACAGACATTCGGTTTAACATAGAAACATAAGATAATAAGCTTCATCTTATTAGTAAAGCCATGTGACGGAGAAAATATGGGTCACTTCGAAGCTCTGTTTACACAAATAGTACACAGAGTGGATTAAGCTTGAACTTGAATAGATTATCTAGTCCCTTACAAAAGAATTACTAATGAAGACAATTTCGTATAGGGCCTAAATGATATATACTGATGAAAAATTGGATGAAGAGTTAGTAAACATCAAAACCTGAATAAGAAACGACGTACACTCCTTGAAGTTTATTAATGTCAATAGAGTGAAAATAGGAGTCTAGAGAAGCTAAAACTAACAAAGTCATGGTTTTTATTCATCTCGATTCCAAAGTAGATGATGATACAATGATTATCAGAAGAAGACTAAGTACAATATTAACCAAAACTATACTCCTGTAGCAAAACTACTTTCGGTGTACAGAACAACATGATATCTCAAACACTTTAAGATTGACTAGTATCCTTCTCATACTACCGCCAACTGTTTGTACGTGTATCATCTATAGCACTTACACTAATAGAACTGAAAAAAAAAGCCTATCTCACGTTCGATGAATTTATCAAGAATAAACTTTCTTTATAAGACATGAAAAAAGCGTCATCTCCTATCGTCTCAACGACATGGGATATGTGGGAGAAATACCAAAGTCCTTCAAGGTGTTTAATGGAAAAACAAAACATAGTTTTTAACAGTTGACTGAGGCTTTTAATATTGAAATGAGATAGTTATCAGTCTTTCTTCACCTCAGTAACTTATCTTCGACTCAACTGTATCATTTCTAAAGTTTGATTGACTTAACTAAACCATTTGAAAATTCGATTCATTCCATAACATAATTGTTCCACATTTTAGAGTTAACTTATAACATATCAACTAATCTTCTATTTATGCAATCAGTAATCATTTAATTTCAATGATCAATGATCCTTTTGAACTTTATTTGGAAAGAAATACTTGCTGCCTAAATTCCAACCTAAACTGTCACTATAATTATGTAACATTTTGTTCAAACGTTAATTTTATAGAATTATTGATTGTCTGTAGCTGATGAGAACCAAAAGAAACGAAATGAATGCATCTTATGATGCACAAATAGTTGATTCCACTCTTTTCAAATTAACAGTGCAAGTGAAATGTACGTTATTCTGAATTACCGAACAACTAATACAACTCAAATCGTTACATGAAATCACAGATTTTGTTTAACTAATGGATGAGACTGAAAAATAATCTTAAATGTTTACATTAATAGGTATTCATTTTATTGTTCAATGTTACAAGGTTATAAAATGTAACGAAAACCTCAAGGTACGTAACCCTTGAGGATCATTAGTTTGAGCTTGATCAATAGAATTCGATTAACTTAAAACCTAGATATGTTGTAAACTAGTATACACTAGTTTAAAAGGATGTCAACCACAGCTTTGGTAGCTTGGTAACAACGTTACAGACTCTGAAACTGATTATTGCTCGTTCAAACCCAAAAGAGAATGCTAATTGTCTACAAATTGTGGATGTACTCTGAAAGTTAGCACAAAACTCAGAACACAGTTTACTGCTTATTACTCACAACCACTTAACAAAAATAGGTGGAAAAATCAGATTTCGACCGGTAGGTTTCGTGTTATATTCTAGCTGCGATTAATTTGATTCGAGTAACTGTCGTCAATCATTTCCTCCCTTATGTCCACATAGGACAGTAAAATTCAAAGACATGTTCGAAATCCTGTACTTAACGATCGATTTCCTGTAATCGATTAATAATTAACATAAAAGAAATAAGAAAAGTGCCATATTTTCCCGTTCCGAAACAGATTTGATTTTCTCAGTTAACAACTGTATCAAACAAGTGAGTATTTGAATATTTGCCAAGATAATTAACAGTTAACTATATATATCAAAAAACTCTGCCTTGAGCTCCCCTAGGGTTACTGCTGGTCCCAAACCCGAATAAAGTAGGAGAGTTGGGCATGGGGTTAGCAACCTCATCCCGTAAAACAACAGTCTTGCTAAAAAAAACGCTAACCAGTAAAAACCTTGATAATCATTTTAAATCTTCCCTTGGAGTGGAAAGGTCTTTATTTTAAAGAGTTATGACGCCTAATGGTGAGTTTCATCGGAAGCCACTAGGCAACTATTAGTATTAATACATTTAAAGTTCGCACGATGTAGGAGACAAGGAAAAGCATGCAAATAGCTGAAAAAAATGAAAAGATGCAACCTGAAGATACTTGGAATAAGTGAAGCCCATTGGTTACAAGCTGGACAACAAAGATTATCCTCAGGAGAAGTGCTTTCATAATCCGGTCACGAAGAAGAAAACGCGTCACACACACACAAGGAGTAGCAATTATGTTGTTACAAGAATCATGGAAGGCTCGTATAGAATGTAAACTTCATGGACCTAGGATCATCAAAACATCCTTTAAGACGAAAAAGGAAGGGATTACAATGAATTTCATCCAGTGCTATGCACCCACCAACGACAGCCACGAAGACGACAAAGATCAGTTCTACGCAAGGCTGCAGTCAATCATCGATGAATGCTCAGCCAAGGACCTGACCGTTCTGATGGGAGACTTCAACACCAAGGTTGGAATGAACAACATCGGATATAAAGACGTCATGCATGACATGGACTGGAAAAAAGGAACAAAAATGGTGAGAGGTTTGCAAACCTATGTGCCTTCAACAAAATGATTATAGGTGATACCATATTCTCGCACAAACGTATACACAAAACTACATGGGTTTAACTGGACCACATTATGGAGTACAAAACTGACCACATCTGTATCAATAAGAAGTTTAGAACGACCATGGAAGACGTGAGAGCAAGGAGAGAAGCTGACATAGCTTCAAATTACCATTTGATGGTTGCTAAAATGAAACTGGAGCTAAAGAAGCACTGGACAACTGGAGCAGCAGTATTACAAACGATTAACACAGCCCTTCTGTGGGATACTAACAAACGCAACGAATTCAACATAACTCTCAATAATAAGTCGCAAGCATTTCATGATGTACTCAAAAAAGGTAGAGCTAATATGGAGGACAATTGAGAAGAGATTAAAGAAACAATAACTTTAACATTTAGGAGATTTTGGGACGCAAGAAACAACATCATAAATAACAGATTTCTGTCGATATTTTGGACAAGATCAAACAAAGATGGAGCAAGAAGATGGCAATTAATAACAGGCATACAAGAACAGGGAAAGCCGAAGCATTAGCCGAATACGCAGAAGTCAACAAGCAAGTGAAGACGAGCATCATTTTGGATAAACGGAAATATGTTGAGGATATATCAATGACGGCAGAAAAAGCTGCAAGAGAGGGAAATATGAAGCACCTATGCGATCAAGAGCAAAGCTGGCAAACCAATCACTAAAATGAATGAACAATCGAAACAGGTTTGTAGAACACTTCTAAGATCTCTTAAATAGACCAGCCCCACTCAACACACCAGTCATCGAAGCATTAGCCACGGATCTTCTCATAAACACCAACCCACCAACAACGGAAGAAATCAAAATAGCCATCCGACTGTCCAGTCAGGTAAAGAAAGTCAGAGGGACCAGACAACACACCAACTGAGTCAGGCGCTGGAGACAGATATGGAAGCAACTGCGACGATACTCCACATTCTCTTCAGAAAGATTTGGGATGAAGAACAAGTGCTAGCAGACTGGAAAGAAGGATACCTCATCAAGATACCAAAGTAAGGAAATCTCTGCAACTGCGAAAACTACAAAGGCATCACTCTCCTTTCGGTACCAGGAAAAGTCTTAAACAGAGTGTTTTCGAACCGAATGAAAGACCCACTTGATGCCCAACTTCGAGATCAACAGGCCGGATTCCGTAAGGACAGATCGTGTATCAACCAAATCGCTACTCTACGGTTTATTGTTGGAAAATCATTCGAATGGAATTCTCCACCTTATATAAACTTCCTTAACTACGAAAATGTATCCGACAACGTGGATAGGAGAATATTATGGAGCCTTCTACGACATGTGTGTGTACTTGAAAGATATTCAACATCAAACAAAATTCTTACAACGGACTACGTTGTAAAATCGTGCATGGAGGTTAGCTCACAGGTTCATTCGAAGTGAAGACCGGTGTTAGACAAGACTGCTCACTATCGCCATTCCTCTTCCTGCTGGTAGTTGATTGGATCATGAAGACTGCAACATCTCAAGGTGATCTCGGAATATGGTGGATAACATCGATTCAACTAGATGACGTGGACATTGCAGATGATCTGGCTGGCTCTTCTATCCAACACACAGCAACATATGCAGATCAAGACGGACAAGGTAGCAGTAGCCTCGTCAGTAGTAGACCTTAACATACACAAAGGGAAAAGCAAGAACCTCCGATACAAAGCAACTAACACTAATCCAATTCCACTTGATGGAGGAAGTCTGGAAGATGTGTAAACCTTTACATACCTTGGTGGCAGCATCATTGATAAACAAGGAGAATCTGATGCAACTGGAAAACATCTAGAACTCTGGCCACCTGTCAAGTCAACATTAAAGTCAACATTTTCAATACAAATGTGAAGACAGTTCCGTTGTATGGAGATGAAGTATATAAAGAGAATTACGAAAGTATCATTCAAAAGATACAAGTATTGATAAACAGCTGTCTGAGGAAGATACTTCGGATCCCTTGGTCAGATATTATCAACAACAACCTTTTGTGGCAGACATCAAGGTCAGCCGAAATCCAGTCGAGGAAGAAATTAGGAGAAGATGCTGGAGTGGAGGTGGATAGGACACAGATTGAGGAAATCATCAAACTGTGTCGCAAGACAAGCACCAACTTAGGATGCTGAAGGTCAAAGGAAAAGAGGATAACCCAAAAACACATTGGGTCGGAGATTAGAGACAGACATGAATAGAATGAACAGTACTTGGGAAGATTTGTAAAGGAAAGCCCAAGATACAGTGTTGGTTGAAGAATGGTGGTCGGCGATCTATATTTCACATGGGGGGGGGGATAACAGACATTAATTGATTGATATATATTCAAAAGTCAATGTTTCAGCTAGCTAAGCTATTTACGTTTTTCTACTTATCTCTATCTAATCGACACTTTCCACTATCTAAGCAAATGATTAGAATCCATAGTGTGGCTAGATACTATTTATCTGTATTCTATGTTTACAATGCTGAGAAGACAGTTTATTAAAATATTTCGTTAACACATGTATCTTATTTAGTTTGTAAACAGACGTTTAGACAAATGGTTATCCACTAGAACCAAATGTGTATGCAAGACAATGACCATATTTTAAGAACTTCTTTGACGTCATAATGACATGTGAATTATGTATCTACACATAAGTGTGATTGGTTTTTTCGAAATTCAAATTATGCGCTTTGAAATAAACTGTTTAGCTACCTTAAGTGTTGTATTTTAATGACTGTAAAATGAAATGAGAAATTATGTAAAATTGAGTTACTATAGTCAATTAGCCTAATAAATAAACATGCCGTGTTTAGTAGTATCTTGATTCAATGTGATTTAAAAATATTTTCAATGTATTTTGATGTTTAGTCTTGCAAAACACTCAAAGACAACGTCTTGAAGCTTAAAACTGAAAGACCAATTGTCGGATGCCACAGGATGTTACAGTTTTATCATGAGCTACTGATGAATGCCAATAAGTACATGAGGAGATAAACTAGAGTTTTCAACCGACTACTTAAAACTACTAGAAGTAAAAGATGAATAGATATCGGTTCATTTGTTACAAAATATTTAAATACAAAAGATATATCTGAACTTAGTAGCCTAGTTGTGAATGTGATGACGCTTAGCATGAAACGAACTGAGTTCATGATCCCGGTGTAAACATTAACACTAAGATCCAGATGCATAAAGCTGACGAGTCTCAAATAAGATGAAACACGCCTTCTGGATTCCATTTGCAAGTCACATTTAAACTTAAACAATTCAAACAATACTTATGAAATTATGTATTTGAAATTATTTCATAAAATCAACTGAACATCTAATTTTGAAATACAACAATGATGTAGGAATTAACCGAAATGGTCAATCTAAGATGGCGATTGGACAAGTGTGTTTATTGACAATTTTCTTTGTTACTACACTGAACTACATTTGAATAAAGAGGATTTTTCAAGTGAAATAGCATTTTTCCAGTTTGATTTCTATTTATCAAATAAAAAATTTACAATCGAATAGAAGTAATTTTTTCATAAGTAAAAAGAAACCGCTAACATATGATGAACATCAATTAGATATGAAATATTTCCAACATTTGAAAGTTAAAACCTTACTTTGAAATGAAGTGATTTGTGGGGATAGGTATTAATTTTTATTGTTTGCATTCGTTACAGACTGATGTTGACTGGATATTACTGAAAACCAGGGAGAAATGGAAAGTTGTTTCGTCGTAGTGTGGAATTTCTTAACAATGAATACCCTTAACTCCTTTATGAAATAAAACCCATGAAAATTCAAACTTAACAGAAGTGAGACAATTTTCACTAGTGCAAACCAATGATCGTTGTGTCTAAATCATAAAGTGATGGATGTTGGTATTCTACCATTTTACGCCAGTCGACTGAATGGTGCAGATAGTTAGACATTAGTTAATCCAAAGAACCTGAATTGAATTCCTTGGTGAAATCAAGAATACCCAGTCTTGGAGAGTCCAATACTCATTGGTTTTCAGTGGTACCGAACTAACATCACTCTGTGACAAATATGAAAAATATAAATCAATGTCTATATTCACAAAACCACATCATTTCAAAGTTAGTCAGAAATAGTTTCATTCATGTTGGATATTCATTATCTGTTAACCAACCTGACATAATCTCCATGTTAACAAAAAATGACTAATTCATTACTATTTCTATCTTCTATTTCATTAGTATTTTCTATTTTATTAATTTGTTTAAATCAATTTCAATCAAAATGAAGATGTTTCAACTAAGGAAATGATCTTTTCAATGAAGTCATTCATTAGAATTGTATATTTGTGGTTTATGGTAAGTTTAGCAAATAATTACCAACAATACATTTAGTCATTTATCAAAGTAATCAAGAACTAGTGATACTCTAAAGTATCAAATAAAATGGTTAGGGAGGGTAGAGGGAAGAATATGGTTCCTTAATTGATTTCTTCAAGTAATCCTCTGAAGAGGTGTTATGTCATATTGTGAAGTTGTTAAAAATTAATTAAACTTTTCAAGTATCGGAAATAACAGGCTTTAAAGTATAACTGAAGAAATGTAGAAGATAATTATCAGCTTAAAGGATATTAAGATGATGAAGAATTAATGATGATAGTAACTTATAAAACACTAAGAATATAAGAAAAAAGAAAGTAGGAAATAAAAGTGGAGGGGAGGGGGTAGGTATTGAGACCATGGTACAACTAAGGACTGGGCATATTTCTTCTGAACACAAAGATGAGACTGGAACTGTTGAATTGCCAACTCATTCACTTATCATTTACACACTTTCAAACGATACCTTATTTCACCTTCATGTCATAATTGCTTTTGTTAATTAGTTGTAATTATTTTACAAATACCATTGAACCTATAAAATTATTATGTAAGTGTAGAGCTTTGATGAAAAACTAAATGAAATGAAATATCTTCTCCCCTCTCGTCCTTTCTTAGTTTTATTCAATTCATCATCTATTGTATCCGCCGTGCATATTCAAATAGCCCTAGAGGATAAAGAATAAACTTACTTCTTCTGTCTGCTTCATGATATCCAAGTTTAAAAGTTGGTATATTGCCCATTCCATATTTGTATTCTATGAATTGATCTTTTGAAGGAAGATTAGTGCCTCGGTATTCATATCACCTATTTAATTAGTATTTTTTGTTCTGTCAGTTTTGTCTGAATCGATTTGATTCGTGCATTTCATTCCTTATCTTTAGTTTCTATACACAATTCTTTATTATGTACTTCTTTGACATTCATTTATGTGTTTTATCGCTGTTCTTTTTTGAAGTGAAATTATCTACCAAGGTTAAATGCAACGTTGTCCATATACGCTAAACGTGCGTTTCGAACGCTTCCTATCGTTTTTTCGTTCCTTTGTAAATGTCGCATATTACAAAGTAATTTTTTTATTAAGCATTACATGTAAATCGTTTGATGTTAGCCGCAACAAATATTAAAGTTAGACATTGTAAATCAGGATCACCCACTAACTAAATGAACGGGAAAATGATCGAAAACGCAATATACAACACTCTTAATGAACAGTGAAAAACAGTTACAATTAACTTAAATCAGGTTTTAGTGACAGTTAATTTCTTAGTTTATTCAATGACCAGGCAACCAATCTCAATACTGTGTCAATGATGTACTGTAGATTAGTCCCACTGTTACTCTGTTCCGTACTTTATTCTGTGCAAGTTTCTACTTTAAACTTGTTATGTTGACAATTAATCTCACCGTCAAAATGAAATAACCTTAATTCGAATACTTTACTCAGCTGACAACATTGTGGATATGGCAGAAATTAACGGATTTAAAAAAAAAATGAAACGAAAGTTAATGTTACAACATTTTCATATCATTCACATGTAGTGAACACAGTTGAACACTTTCGTTTCATTGATGCATATAACTCTTCCATTGTTTTGAATGTGATATCACTAATCGATGTGTCAGATAACGATTCTGATCGAGGAATCACTAGACAGTCTTTTCATCCTGGTACAAAATTCTTTAGAAGTGTGTTTTCTCGAATGCACCAAGGGGTCGAGTACAGATTGTTTACGTCTTGCAGCAAACGCCACTTAATCACCACGATCCTAACAATTGTTATTATATCGTCAAATATAAGCATAACTTGTCAATCAATTTTAGTCATATGTTGTTGAGCATTACAAAAGCGATGAAAATCAAGAATAATTTAACAGATGTTTCGTTCGAATATACAATTTCTCACCAGCACCCATCTATATTCTTGTAAACAATCGAACCAAGAGCTTTCAGATTTAGCGGGGAATGCGTTAATCCCAAATCACCGAGCTTGTATTCAATTGTTGATAATTCTAAAATTAAGTTGAATCGCTATAGATATTACACAGTTTCAATCATTGATATTAGTTAGTAACAACTGTGAGTTTGATAAAAACGGAGTTCTGTTAATCAGGTCTTCTGATAATAGCTCCTGAGTTACCTTTTGAATTTAGTCAGTAGTGACGTCGTGACAATTGTGATAACGAAATAGGCTATTGTAAGGTTTTTAATATACATTTAGTATACCTTATTTAGTTATTCCGATCATGTTACCATTTAATCAGTGTATTCATTTAGCACACTATAGTATCTTTTTCATCAAAGATTTCATTTCAAACATCTAATTGTTCACAATTGTATTCTAAGAACATATCCAGTATATCACAACATAACATCTTTAGTTTACATATAACAGAAGTCATGTACCGAAGGGAAGGAAATATAATACCTGAATATTAAATGAACTGACGTTATGAATAACCTCATATTCAACTAATTCGATTAACAGTATATAAAGGACCAAAAGAATTATTGATTTTCTATATGTATTAATTTGATCGGTTTTCATAAATTCATGATAAAATTTTTGTTTCCATGTAAACAATCATGTAAATAATTACATGAAAAGAATAATAAAAAAAAAAAATGACAATCAACACACTCTGATCTAACAAATAAACCTTTATATTTTCATATTACATTGCATCATATAATGTTTGTTTATCATTAGAGTTTGAATGATTGAAATTACCTTGATTAACCCACTGATTACGTCATACTTATAAACTAAATTTAGATATAATTAACTCCACTTAACAATACAAATAATTGTCTAAGACAATTATTGAAAATCAGCAACCAGGACCACACAACTGTTTCGTCATAGTATGCAACTCATCAGGATGTCTATCAATATTTCCACATAAGAATCGAACCCAACAACTTCAGGATTAGAGGAGAACGCCTACTTTTTAAACCACTGAGCTGGTCAGAATCCAACAGCTGATATTTCTAACTTAGTCAGTTTGAGATACATTTGCCTGGCCTTATGCACTGGCATCTGTGGGTAACAGTCTCACATCTGACATGACTAAATTCCACCGGTCATTTCTCCTTACTAGCGCTCTATTAACTATTTATAGGAATTTGTCACTAGTGAGGTAATATTGATTGCAATTGGATGTTGAGGAGATTGTTGAATTTTAATTTGATCAACAGAGTTCAACTGTTACATTTAAGGGGTTGTTATGGAGATAGTTAATTTCGTGATATCAGCATTAATAGAGTTCAACTGTATCTGATGTGTTTGGAAGCTGCTCACTGATGGAAATAAATAAGGTCATTTAAATACATCACAAATTAACTAAGTTTGAAATATCAACCGTTGAGTGCTGGTTGGCTTAGGGGTCTAATAGTTAAGAGTTAACTGCGAATCCTGAAGTTGTTGGGTTCTGTTTTTAGTGGGGAGGGATGCTGATAACTACTCCTGAAGAGTCCCATTCTATAACGAAACAGTTATCTAGTCCCGGTCTCTGATTTCCCGTGATTGTCTAACTCAGATTAATTCGTAATATTAAAGTGAAATTCAATAACCGCCATAATATCCAATTACAATTAAATTATTTTTAGATTTATCTAAGTAATCAGTAGAAATGAAAACATAAGAAAGGTTTATATAATATATTGAAATGAAATAATAATTTCTTTCAAATAAGTAGTTTGGTCGATACATTGTTGTTGTTCAAGATACACATTATACTGATGTGTACCAAATTAGTAGGAAATCTAATTATATAGTTTTCTGTCGCCTAACTCTCTGTACCACTTCGACTGTCTGACAGAATCCAATGGTAAGATTCCCACTTCCATCAATTCGTGATATAGAACGACAATTATCCGATGTTATCGATGATAACTGGCTCACTTCCGACAACTCTGAACTCCACTAATCACGATTTCTCACTGGAGCTTCAGGAACATCTTGAAATTAGTGACGAGTGTGTTGATTATTGTAATTGAATTAAAGTGGTTTGTGGTGATTGGTATTAAATATATTTGACTGAATTCTTTAGGATCGTACTGAAAACCAGGGAGCACACAACAGCTGTTTCGTCTTATTACGGGATTCATCAACAGTGAATAACATATACTATCTAAGTACATATATTTATATCGTCTTTTAATCAACTCAAAAGGTTTATACATTTTCAGTTGAAATAAGAGAACTGAAAAGAAGGTAAATAATACTTGCGAAAAAAACAGCGTGAATAGCAATAACAGAGGAAAATAAATAATTCATTGATTAGAAATGTCAATTATGACGTAATATTTTAGGTCAGTTGAACAAATTAACTACAGTCAAGTTTATAACAAATAGACGAAACCACAGGAAAGGGAGGAATTATTGAATCAATACTTCAGTCAACCTTAAAGCCCAACTGTCTACTGCTGTTAACACTCCAATCACAGTTCGGCAACCTGCATCAACAGCCATTGTTCAGACCAATAATAAACGACTTAGTAGATTAATGCAATATTTTTGGCTTGACGAAATCAAATATTATTGTTTCATTATAATCCTATTAAACCTAACAGTCCTCACGGAGGTAGACAGTTGATTGTCATATTCAAAATATGTCTTACTACTACTTCATCAACCGATATGACGTCTTTACTAATTATCTTGCGCTTAGTTAAAATTTCTGGAAAGAGTAAACTTAGACGCATATGAAATCTTGAGGATATCGGAAACGACTAGTTCGTGTCATAAATTACACCTATTAGGATAGACTTCCTTCAAAGGAATCTGAATTACAAGTGGGTATCGTGGAAATTGTTGGATGTTAATTTGATATCATTAATTGGTCTGAATTAGACAATCAGTGACCACCTGGGAGCACTGGACAGCTCTTTCATTCTAGTATAGAACTCTTCAGAATTGTGCGTCGACGCTCCCACCAGTGATTGAACCTAGGACTTTCTGGCTCTTTGGTAAAGACCCTACCATTAGACCACTTAGTCGGATCCCAACGATTGATACTTCTAACTCAGTCAGTTCGCGATGTGCCTGTGCGATCTCGTTCAATGCTATCGGTGAGTAACTGCCTCACATCCGATACGCGTAAACTCCACTGGTAACGTCTAACTATGATAAAAGAAAACTGTTATGCCGGACCACAAAGAAGTGTAACAAACTTTCAGAACTGTGTTTTAAGAACACTATTTCATTTATTCGAACTGTCTGTAATGTAAACATTTTGTTTCGATCATTGTTACGTCCCTCTTACCCTATCCTCCCGTTTAGCACAATTACTTTTATTACATTGTCTCTTATTATGGACTGTAGTTAATAAGTTGTGTACAAGTTGTTCCTATTCACTACCACTATTTCCTTTGTTCTGTATTCATGTTAATTTTCTAATTGATTTGCTGTGCGGTCTGATTTTATGTATATATAAAAGAATGCTTAAAATATGATAGGATTCTGTCTAGTTGATCTATTGGCTCGTATTCTTCTTATTTGGCTTGGGATTAAGTGGGCACAGGGCAAACGCACAATTACCGACTAGGCACTAGTGATTGGCACTCGGCCAACCAACCCCCAATTTTCTCGCATCATAACAAAAACCAATTCAGATAATCAAGTATTTAGTACCAAGGTGATAAAAAATATGAAATGAAATAGTATCAGTAATCCTTAGAATTCGAAACTGGTCCTGCTACTCAAAACACCAGTTTGTAGATATAATCTCGTCAAAAATAGTATTAACAATTATCAAGTTTTGCAAAGAGCATACTTTATCTGTAGAGTATTAATAAATCATGAAGGTAACAGTAAATATTTTCACTAGCAGTCAGCTCATGATATAAAGTGATGATTATCCAATTTAGCATTATTGATGAATGTATCATACCTATTATAATTGATCTAAATTGTAATTCGATATGACTAATCGATCTAAGTAACACAGCCATTGAAAACCAGAAACTGTCGCTGGACAACAGTTTCATCATGGTATGAGAATTATAGGCAGTACACATACACCAATTCCCCTTCCCTCCACAGAATCGATTCTAAGACTTACAAGCTTTATAGAGAACGCTTAACCATCAAACCACTGAGCTGCCCAGCATTCAACAGTTAATATTTTCAACGTCAATGAATTTACGATACATTTGAATGATCTTATTCCATTTCCATCTATGGCTAACTATTACACACTCGATATAAGTGAACTCCACTAGTCTTTTGTTACGTGTGTGTGTAGTTTGAAAAGAAAAACACCAACATCAGTATGTGATAATGTCATGTAAATTAACAAGTAAGTACTTATACACAGTAACTATGGCTACTATTTACATTTCAGTGTAGATTAATCATAGTTCTTTGATTTTGAGATCAAATTCTCATTTTAACTTTAGATCATAAATTCATTGACAATTACAATGTAGGCAATAATGTACCAATTCCATTTGTTTCTTTATTCTTTTTTTTCCTTTTTCTTAAATAAAATCAAAACACCATAAATGTAGAAAACAATTTGATGTAGTTGAACTTTTGTAATTTAATTGCATTCACTAAGGCAATAGAAGTTACTTTACATTCAGTGATCAACTGCTAAATATACATATTCATTGAAATTATTATTATCATTGTTATTATTGATAAAGGTTAATGTGTTGTCAGGATGCCTCATAGAAATCTCAATGAAGTCTCCAGAATCTTTGAGATAGTTTGCCGTCGCAAGTAATCAACAAATTCCTAATATCCTATCAAGTTACGCTAAACCCTGCCTGACCAGAGAAAAAGTATCTAACAGAATGTATGTTCCGAAAAAAGATTCGAGTCATATTCAGCAGAATTCTGCTACTCAAAAGAGTAAACAAATCCAAGGATAAAAAGTAATGGACGACTATTCGTAGCTTCCAAGTGGGTGGAAGAGTAGTCACCAAGTAGTATCAAAGTAACGGAAAATGAGAACGGTGTATTGTCAGACGACTGATCGAAAATGTACGGTTCCTAGTTCTGGGAAGTTTCAATACTTGCATGAGTCATGTCAATCAAATGCAAAGGAGTGGAAGACATCATACGGCCAGCCTTTATTTCAAATACTAGTGAATGCATTTCATAGGAACCCTAATGAGAAAGAACACAGAAGATGTAAAGCCAAAACAATCCAAATATCACGATTGGTGAATCGTAAGCGGAATGCAATAGCCAGGTTGCAAATAGATCCAAGTAGAAAATCATACATGCGGAAATTTAAAGAAAGGAGTTATTGAGACTGTTTCCAGAAACCTCAACGAAGTCTTCAAAATCCCTACATGAGCTGCAGACATTCCCTCTAATCACTTATCAACAGAACTTTCCGAAATTTTTACTTCGAGTATTCTGATTGAGTAACGGCTGTAACTTCATAGTTCGGACTGGATGATTTAAAATTATGATTTTATTGTTTCAATAAACCAAAAATAAACAAATATTTTGTACATAACTTTCTCTCTCTCTCTCTCTTACTGAGATAAAGATTCCTGCCTACTTGTCATTTGTCCTCTGTATTGTGACAAGGAAAATTCAAAGCATTCGAGTGCTGAAGTTGTTCATGGTTAGTCAAGTGATTAATCACGAGCCATACCAGTGTAATATAAAATGATATCAGTGGAATATAGTACTTTGTATTTTAATTAGATTATAAGTAAGTAGTTTTATATTCATAATTTTCCAAAAATAAAGTAATTGAATTAGGAATGCTATTTTGGGATAACTTTAACTTTTATTATTATCTATTGATGAGATATAAATGAATTGGTTAATATAACTTATAGTACTGACGGACAAACGTTAAAAGTGTTCATCAACTGTTAGTTCTAGGATCATTGAACATAATTTTATAAAGAATAGAAGAAGTTTTGAGTAATATCCTCATTCACAACAGTTTGATGAGTAATTTTAGTCATGAAACAATTGTGGATTGGTGTTAGAGTTTATGTTTAAGTGGTTGGTTTTCTGGTTAGTTTAGATTTAGGGGGGTTACAGGCTAGGATTAGAGTGAGTGTTATTGAAATTCATAACATACACATACATAGTTTCGTAGATATTATGGTTTTCGTCTCCAGATTGTTATTTACAATTTCCATTAGCTTATTTATACTTTTAATGCAATCATTGAGGTGTTATTTTGGCAGTATGCTTAAGGAAATCTGTTTTTGTATTGAGGTGGTTCTATGAAGACAGGTATTATGTTTAGGTTGTTTATATTCATCATAGACTGATGTTTGCTGGATATCACTGAACACTAGGAAGCATTAAACAACTGTTTTCGTTCAACATTAATCTGTAACGAATACAAACAACTTAATCTAATACCTACCTCTATAAAACCACCTCAATACAAAAACAGATTTCCTTAAGCATACTGCCAAAATAACACCTCAATGATTGTATTAAAAGTATAAACAAGCTAATGGAAATTGCAAATAGCAAACTGGAGACAAAAACCATAATATCTACGAAACAGTGTATGTGAACGTTGTGAATTTAAATAATAACCACTCTAACCTAGACTCTAACATTAACCCACAATTGTTTCAACATTAAAATTACCCATCATACTGTTGTAAGTGAGAATATTACTAACATCATCTTCTATCCTTCATTAAATTATGTCTAATGACCTTGAGGTCAAAAATTCTCCAATGACTGATCATACCTTTAAAGTTTCTTAGTCAGAATTGTAAGTCATGTTTGCCGATGAGGTTATATACAGCTTCATTAGTATTCAGGAAATGCATTATGTCCAAGATTTTCAATCATTCTTTCCTTTATTTTCATATGATTGTGATGCATCAGAGTAAAATGTTTATTAAAAATTTCATTCCAAGTGTATAAAGTTATCTTCAACTATCTGTTATGAATAAGTCTAATGTAATGCAACCGGAAGTTACAGATGAATAAAAACACACGAATCTATCCAAAGAAAGTGTTTTGAATGAGAACTATATTCTAATATGCAGCTTTTCTGATTGACCTAAACAGCTGGACATAACAATGATGAATATTGAAAGTGTTTAGTATAAATTCAAATGTTAATTTTAGGGGAAAATATTTATAATGAACTGACAAATGAATGAAAAAACATGAAGAGGTTGAATTGTCATTAACTTAACAACGATTACAATTAGTTGTAATTATGTAATAATCATAGCTGAATAGCTTAAGAATAATACCTTTAATTGTGTCAATGAGTGATATGCAATTGAACCATATAAAACGACATGTTAAAGAATAAAGTGCATACATCATTCAAAACATAGTTTTACTACTAATTACCAGCTATATACTAACGGAATCGTACTTTTATTAATTATTAATTGCAAACGTAGCACTCTGCAATCCGAAATAAAATCAAAACAGATCTTGACTTAGCGGCCTGCTTGAAATCTTGGGCGACCACATTTTACCGAAATGTCAACACGTTACTGTTCGCTTTCTGTTTTGTTTTGTTTTCTTTTAATTGCCAAATCATGTCCCAAAATCAGATTGTGTACTGTCACGCCTTCATAAAACGTTTACAACCTATCATGAGTCATGCGGTTACATCTAAACGAAAACATCATGATGGCTGGCAACATATATGGATAATGAAACCTGTTGTTAAATCACGTGGTATAGAAATATTTCTATTCCGTAAATTGAAGGATATCGCAGCATAGAAGAGTACTGGAATGAAATGTGATCAACAAATTATTGGTGATTCAGTGAATCGAGAACTTCCTGAAACCCATGTTGTCTCACGGTATATAACTAATCCATATTTATTATGTGGACGTAAATTCGATTTATGTGTGATTGTTCTGTTCAATTCAATGAAAGTGTGGGTTTCCAGAGATGGATTTGGTCGCTTCTCCACTACACGATATTCATTTGATTCTATTGATGATCATTGCATACATTTGACAAATGTTGCAGTACAGAAGACTGCACTAGATTCTGATTGTGAAAATGGTTGTAAATGATCAATTGGTCGTGTACGTTGACATCTTCTAGCTATATATATGGCTATGAAAAGACGTGTATACGATAAAAGAGTAACTTGTTGAGTTACTGTATGCTGAAAATGCATACTGTACTAAACATACTATTGAATAAAGCTGCTATTATTATTATTATTATTATTATTATTATTATTATTATTATTATTATTATTATTATTATTATTATTATTAATGAAATCTGGTGATTCGTTATTCGATCCCTAATGCGTGAAGGGTCTTCAATGTAAGTTACCGAGTAGATCAAAAAACGAAGAAATAATTTTTATTTTGGAAATATGAATACCATGCATAGTTCAAATGTTTATCGTCTATTGAACACGCGATTTAATGTGATAGACACGTTTAAAATAATGACAGAATGATATTATGTTAGACTAAATGATATTTAGTTTTACAAATTTTATCTTGACTAGAGTGCTAGAAAGTCTGACCTTTGCACTTAAATGAATTAGTCGTTTACATTCAACTGCCTTAGCAACTAATATAAATAATTTCGTTTTTACTGATTATAACTCAATGAGGTGAATTGATGATTCTAATTCTTCGTATTTACCTACAAGCAGTTTCCTTTGTTAATGTACTCAGTTAAATTATTTTTCCGACTATTCTAGAAGTATCTGTCACTTGAATTACTTACAAAAGGATTTATTCAAGCTCTTTAATTTAAAGTAAACTGAAATTTCTACATTTGATTATTCAGCTTACTTCTTAAATATTTCAAGAATGTTCCTATGTGTATTAAAAACTTGTGAAGAAATTAGATAATTTCCGTACACCATGGAATAGTAAACAGCTGCTTCTCCCTGACCTAGAAACCATTGGGATTGAAGTCAGTGGCCCATGTTTCAGCCTTCATGTATTTTATTTTATTCCACTGGGAATGCATCATAGGCGCCGGGGATATTAGATACCACTCTTCCCTCCACAGGTTAGTTGGACTGCAGCAGTCATAGTTTATGACTATTAAGTTCCATACTAGGACAGACTGATTGCTTACTTTTACTTTGTTTTATATAATCTCCTGACTGAAATCAATTCGTGGTTACGCGATGTGATGGGTAGCATTCCGAACTTTTGATCAAGAATCGCCCTTTCCGTTCTCGACTGGCCTTGTATTGTATTATCTTCTTGTGTTAGGTTCTATAGATTATAAGTCATAATAAATTATGCTGATATTTAACGTTAATCTATACTGCATGTTTATGTCTACCGAAATTAGCGAAGAATATTTGGTGAAGCTGAATATATCCCATCAAACCACTATTTAACAGAGTTACTAGAAGCTTAGTGATGTCATCACTCAATTGTTCAATGTCACAACTCCTTTCTCCCGGGGTGAGTAAATTACATTGGTGATTTTATGTCCTGGATTCCACTTGTCAGTCATAATCCAACTTAAACAATATATCTTTATGTTAGTTGACAACTTGAACACACTTATTAATTGATGTGTATTCTGTAAGTAATTCTAGAAAATGTTTATTATCAATGTCCTTTTGTTTGTTCCATGAAGGTATTGTTGATGCATATGTCATAGTAGTTTCATAACAGAACGAAATCTATATTCAATGCTTTGCGATTTTAAATAGTTGTCTAGGCAAAATCTTTTCACAACTATAAATGAAAGCACATACCATCGTTACATCTATTATCAGTAACACATACATTTAGTTGATTGAATATATCACAGATTGATGTTGATAGGGTATCATTGAAAACCAGGGAACACTGGGTGTCTGTTTCGTTCTAGTGTGGAACTCTTCAGCAGTACGCACTCCAAATTCCGCACCAAGGGCTTCAGGTTGACAGCGAACGCCTAAACATCTGTACCACTGTATTGGCATCCAATGGTTGATTGCCCATTTCCATCAATTTGATAGATATGACTTTTATGTAAGGATTCTGTTATATGGGGAAATGAATAGAAACTATTATCTGGCATAAAAATGTTTACATTCTCAAGTTGACCCTATTTTATTCATTGTATTCTCTAACTATCTATACATTTTGAGTTTTTGTATTAACTAAACCAAATTTATCATGATGACCATACACACATACATACAATGAGTCCGTATAGAATAAATAATAATAACAAAAAATTGTCAGACAAAGAGATTATCTTTATTTGTCCCTAAAATTAATGCATTCCAACTTATTTTGCCTTTGACCCCATCTTTATGTAAGTAGACCTGTTAACTTATCTTAACAATGTGTATATAAATGAATGGCTGACAACAAAAACCTGACAACGAGAAAAGCACACACTTACATACACACACACACACATGAACATGCACATTGAATGAACAAAGCAATGAGTAAACAATCATAATGATTTCAGTAATATACAAAGTATGTCTATTTATTGAGTCATATGAAACAGAGGACTAAATAGTTTTGTAATGAAAATAAATTCAGACATTCATTTTATTCACTTAGTTCACATGCATAATTTCATAGAAAACTGATTAAATTTACTGAGAATATACAAAGAATCTATTTGTATGGAATAATAAAGAATTGATAAAATCTGTTGGTTAAATGAAATATGTATCATTACAAAAATGAACTGATGAGATTAGCTTCTGATCATTTCAATTGTTATAAATGTACAATGTTGTGAAACATAATGCTAGAATGAAACTGATAGTTCCTGGGTTTTCAGTAACTATCATTATAAAATGAGTCACGTGACTACTATGTTCGAATCAAATAAATTTTCATATAACCCTGAAATGAATAATGATAATTATGTGCTTATTGGCTATAAGCTACAAGATACATTTCCTATAGTGAGATAGGTATGTTGTGTCCAGTGATACCTTAATTAGTCAATTAATCAATGCCTGTTACCTTCATGTGGAGCATAGGACTACTGACTAGAATTCCATTCTCCAACCAACTGTATTTTGGGCTTTCCTTTACAAATCTTCCCAAGTACTGTTCATTCTATTCATGTCTGTCTCCGATTCCTGACACAATGTGTTCTTGGGTCTTCATCCTTTCCTTTGGCCTTTAGGATTCCATGTTAGTGCTTGTCTTGTGACACACTTTCATAATTTCTTCAATGTGTGTCCTATCCACCTCCACTCCAGCGTCTTTTCCTAATTTCTTCTTCGGCTGGTAGTTGATTTATTCTTCACCACAAAAGGTTGTTATTGACGGTATTTAACCAAGAGATCCGAAGTATCTTCCTCAGACAGCTGTTTATCAATACTTGTATCTTGCTAAAAAAAAAACGCTAACCAGAAGCCATAGTCAGTCAGTCATAATTAACACAGAGGTTAGCATTAATATGTTTTGCATCAAATTGTTATACTTCATTAGCACGGCAAAATAGAGCTATCAAGATGAATGTAGAACAAATTAAAATGATCACAGTAGCGATGATAGAAGAAAATGATTAGTCACCGGTAGTGAATTGCTATTATCCTGCCGTAATAATCTCACTTATTTGACCTAATTGAGTATTATATGCTTGTTGTAGACTGTAAAAATTCAACAAACGAAACTCCCATGAATTAATACACTATGGATTTCATTATCTACAAATCTCTCATTACAAGGATACCTTCAGTCCACTAATTCATTCATCAATTGAAGACTATATATCAGCGATAGGTAATTATCTCACTTCAGCATATTGATTAATTCTAATGACTTTTATTGATTTAAAAAAATTTTTGTCCGTTTGTTAAATGAGTAGGCAGTAATATATCAAGGAAAGTTGCCTATCAAACCTCTATCTCTTTCTTTTTCATAAACATACTTGCATATATATATAATACCTAATTATCACTAATATGGGTACTTGTTCGGATAATTTTGACTAGAAATACTGATTTGGTGCAGTAAAATAAATACAGATATATATATGTTAGGTTATACTGTTGTGCTTATATGCGGGTCGATCTCCTTGGTTCCGTGATTGCTTGTTGTTTCTGCTTATTTACCCCATCATCCCAACACATTCAACTTTGCAATAGACTTATATATATCCACTTCTCTTTGTTGTCTTTCTTGATGGTGCATACCGATCCACTACTTTCAATGACTAGAAATGAGCCCTCCCATTTGGGGAGTACTTTCTTCAGGGCCTAGTCCTCCACCCGTTATGCTCTTCCGTCCTATATACTTCACCAGATCTTCCACTGAAAAGCGTTTCAGTTGATTCCCTCGATGCTGTTCTGATCGTTTAACGTCCATGTTTTGTTTTCGTTGTATGTTTCTCACCACTTGTTTCCGGTCTTCCTTTCACTTCCTATCGTTCCACTTTTGAGATTGTGGCCAGGTAATGTTGTTTGCTGGCAGTCGTGGTCCCCTTCAGTACATCAACCAAATCGACGACTTTGATGTTCCTTGACTGGAGGTTCGATGTGGTAACAATATTATCAGTTATTCCATCTCCCAGTTACTCCTCTTTGCTGCCAATCATTCTTTTTTGCGTGTGATCATTGCGCTCTGTTAGTCCGTTGGTCTGCGAATGATACGGTGTTGTTCTGACCCTTCTGATACCTAACTGCCCAAGGCGTGATGTGATCTCCTCTTTCTCAAAACATGGACCTTGATCGGTCAATATCATTCTCGGGACCTTGATGGTCGGCCACGATATGCTGCACCACTGCTTCAGTCACCATCTTTCCTCGTTGACCAGGAATCAATACGGCCTAAACTCAACGCGTAGCATGTTCGGTCATCACTAACACGCATTGGTTACCGCTCGATGTTTGAGGAAAGGGGTCTATTATATCCATTGACCACAGATCACCTCCTATTGTTACAGGGTGAGCTGTAACGAACTGCGTATGCACACATCCTTCGCGTTCTCTGATCCATGTAGGTAGTAGGCTTGCTTTCCTTGATTGTCTTTGGTTCTCCTATGTATTTTAATCATGCCTTGCTTCTTGCCACCTCGCAACTTGCCCCATATGCTGTTTACTGATCTTTTCCAATTTCACGCGACGTTCCGCCACCTACTTCTTATGGACGACCTTCTGAGTAGTATCCGCCACACTACTTTGATTGTAACTGACTGAGTAACCGGAAATATAGATGTTTGACTGTAGAAGTACCTCAATGCTGAATATTTTTTCTAGTTTTTAGATAATAACAAGAGATATTTAATAAATATCATTCACGAGACCGCTTTTGTTTTCTTATAATTTCATTACAGTGATACTTATGTACATAGATCTGTTTAGATGTTTCCTGAAGTGATTTGTATAATTTAAAAATAATTCTAGTCGTCTCTTAGGACTTGATGTAATATTCATTTAAAAGGATAATATGCTGAATATTGTTTTTTTTTTCATTTTTATAACTTCCCAGTGAAGCAACCGCACATAGAAAATCCAACCAAAATACATCATCTTCCGGTAGTAAGCACAATATAAGTAATTCACTGAGGCATCATTCATAACATCAGTCGATCAACGATATAACGCTATCGACTTATAATTTTATCGTTTCAAATTACTAACTCGTATTCTTCGTTTGGTTATACATAGCTGACCAGCTGAATAGAATGTGAAGGATTCGTTATTTTATTATAAACAAACTGAGATTAAATATGATATCGAATTACTTAAACTAGTGGTTATGTTATAATTTGACTAATAGAACCCGATTTACAATTAGGACTAGACGAACATGACAGTGGTCGCTTCACAGTGATGAGTCAACCAGTATACAGACATTGCAGAAATAATGTCTTAGTCTGTGAAGTTAAATGATACAGATACCAATGCTATAGAGAGCATAAGTACCTTTAGTCTTACTTCGAAACACCTTTCTGACAATTACCAACCAGCATGAAACTTGGATAAAGCGAAGTTTCCTGTCAATTACCTTCATTCATATCACACCGGAATTGAAAGTAAACATTTGGTCTCTTTGATTTCAACATAATTGTGTTTACTAGTTTCATGTTCGTTGTGGCCATTGTAGATACGCTCTGTTGAAGATCTCATGAAAAGATTATTTATAATGCTTTTGTCTGGTATAGGTTAAAATATGAGTTGTATATTTCAGCGTCTTCCATCAAAACATCACACAACCTTTATTTAACCAAAAGATAAAAGCCACTAAACAATATTGGACAATAATGTTCCCCAAAATCTGAAAAACATTTAAATGGCTTACTATGTACGATTTACAAAAGCTGTTTAACTGTAAGCTGAGCGAATTCGATGATATTCGTACGTATTTGGTCAGTAACTGAAGAAATCGATCTTGGGACCAGAAGTGACAGTGTAGAAGATAGAAAAGGGAACAAAACAATCATGAGCAGAATGCCAATAGGTTTCATCTAGTATCATTCACTTGCGGAATCCCAACTGGAGCCCAGCTGCATCGTACAAGGCTGACATTACATACTCTGGTAAAAGAACACTGTCCTTAGTATGAATGAATGTGTGGTTCTCAATATCGCGTTAGTAATAGCTTAGAAAATCGCAAAGAAGAGAACTGTATTTTCAGAGCATTGTCGTATGCACGTCGAATAATCCGCCTATTGAGTAGGAAGTAGCTCTGGAAGACAATAAAGTCATATGATAGAAAAAAGTGAATGATTTCTTACAGGGATTCTAGTAAGCAAGTTATACTTTGTAAGCTGGATAGATACGATAATATTCGTGTATATAATCGGTCATCAACTCAAAGAAACGATCTTAAGACCAGAGGTGAACAGTCTATAAGGTAGACAAGGGAACAAAACAATCATGAATAAAAGTCCAATAAGATTAATCTAGAATCATTCACGTGTGGAATCTAAATTGGCACCTCGACTGTATCCTACAAGTCAGACATTACAAACATTATCAATAATGAAAATATTGTTTAACATTTCTTCTTCTTCTGTTTTTATCAGTACAATAAAACCATTTTACATGATCATTGAAGTTGGATTGTGACAGATAAGTAGAATCAAGGACGTGCGTTTCGTCCTACTTGAGACTCGTTGTCTGGATGTACCTGCATCCGATTGTTGATGTTCACAGTGGGATTCGAATTCAGCCCGTTTCGTGTCAAACGTCACTGCGTTCACCACTAGACTACTGAGTTCAGACAGTCACACATGTGCAACGGGCGCATTGGTATTGGGATGAATTTGTATGTTCCCATTGATTTGTTACAGACTGAATCTAGTCAGTCACTGTTGCTATATGTGCATCCTGAGCGGATTGCCTCGATATAGCGAATATTCACAAGTATCATTTAAGTTGGATTATGACTGGCAAGTGGAATCAAGGACACGCGTTTCGTCCTATTTCGAGCTCATTTTACATGATGTTTTAATAGCGAACATGAAAAACTCATTGTCATAATCGATTATTAATAAAGTGATTTCATGAAACCATAATTCATTGATTCATATTGTTTACCTTCATCATTTCATTTTACGTTTAGGACAATAGACGAACAAAAAAATAAAACTGCAATGACATGTAGAGAAAAAAGTACCAAAATTATTATTATTATTATTATTATTATTATTATTATTATTATTATTATTATTATTATTATTATTAGTAGTAGTAGTAGTAGTAGTAGTAGTAGTAGTAGTAGAAGTAGTAGTAGTAGTAGTAGTAGTAGCAGTATGTATGTATGTATGTATGTATCTATGTGTTTCTAATTTACACTACAAAGGAAAAAAAAAGCTTCAATTGTTAAGTTTAAAGGTGGGATTCGACATGAAAAGATTAAAATTCTGTTTTTGATTAACAAACAATCGTTCTACATGTATACACGTATACACACACATACATACATTTAGATAGATATACAAAGGAATAAGTATACACACACACATGTACACACACATAAACAGGGATTATTTGATAGAACAAAGACAACTGATAAATTATTATTGAATGAATTAAGCTAAGAGAATAAATAGATTGTGAAATATCTGCTTCAAAATTATAATTGAATTAGTGAGATGGGATTGTTGTTGTTTGATATTCGTCATAGAATGATGTTGATTGTGTACTACTTAGAGAAGTCGTGATTAGTGAAGTTCATACTTATTACTAGTGAGATAGTGACAATAGATGATCATTGTACTATATCATAAATATATGAAAATCTATGGTTACTGACCAGTCTAGTCGTACAGATAGTTAAGTGCTCAATATGAGACATGAACATCCTAGGTTTTACTCCATGAAGAAACTCCTTTTCAGGAGTTGACTTTTTACCAGGAGCCTCGCTTACTGACTTAAAGTATGCTGATGACATAGTCCTATTTGGTGAAGACGCTGACAAAATGCAGGGTCTTCTGACTACCCTGAGCAACAATGCAAGCATGTTCAGGATGCGGTTTTCCCCCTCGAAATGCAAAATGTTGCTCCAGGATTGGGTTGCATCGGCACCTGAACTAGCGTTAGGGAGTGAAGTAGTCGAGCGTGTAGACCGCTTCACGTATCTGGGGAGTCTCATCAGTGCTGATGGTCTGGTGACGGACGAAATCTCAGCACTGATACAGAAAGCTCGATTGGCTTTTGCCAAGTTGCGTCACTTATGGCGCAGACGAGATATCCGCTGTCGTTAGGCAACCGGTTCTAGGAAAGGAGGGCAAATCAATATATGAGGTATTGAAACTTCATCAGTCGAGGTGGTTGGGACATGTGTTACGCATGTCTAACTACCGTACTGCCTCGACGAGCTATGTTTTGCGGTGTAGGAATAGGTTGGAAGAAAGCTAGAGGCGGCCAAACCAAAACATGGCAGAAATCGATGAAGTCACTGACAAGTGGACTAAGTCATGTTGTTAGATGTGGGCTGCGTGGTTGGGGTCCGCGAGACCAAAGTCATCAGTGGTTAGAGACCTTGAACGACATGGCTCAGAATCGTTTGCAATGGCGCAGGTGCATCCACTCTTTGTGTTCTCTCAAAATCTAACCTTCTGAATTCTCTATCTTTCTCCTTTCAAATTTATCTCACTGAATTATACTTTTCGAATCATATCTTCGCTCCCTAATTTTCTGCCTTACTGCTAATACTTCTACTATCGCTATCACTTTTGGATTTGAACTGACAGTCGCGTCTCTGTGCTGATGTGGTATGGCAACCTGAACTGATGTACGTACGTACGAAGTTCTGCGTTGTATCTGTCTGTCTGTCTGTCAACTAAGAAGTTCTATACACTAACTGGACAGTTATCCACTACTACTTAGTTTTTATTCAAATCTGACTAACATTAGTATGTGACGAGAAGGAACAACTAGACTCAAAATTATAATACAATGAAATTATTTATATTTCTGAATAGAGGCAGCTTGAATGAAAACAGAATGTGGTATGAGATAGTAGATGTTCATCATTATACATTTAGAGTTTTCTTCTAATTCACATTATAATATCATTAACTGATGAAAAGAAATTAATTAATCAAAAGGCAAAGCCAATTCAAAGTTTGATTTAAAGGGGGTACACACAACTTATTTTTTGTCTATCCCATAGCTCAAATATATGTCATGTTATGTTAGTTCGTTATTTGTTCGTAATATCAGAAGTACAAATATAAACAAACAGGAAGTAGTAAATCTACCCGCTGGTCAATTGTTCTTAATAGTGTTATGATAGATTATGGAACTCATATCAATTCATGGTATTAAATTTACACTAACCAATCATTACAGTACGCAATTACAATCATTATCACCTCACTGGTAACTAACTTCTAAAGGTAATTCTTGAAGTCTAATCATATTAAGCGTGAAGCGGCTACTAGCCGATAGTAATGGATGAGGTTGAGTGAATATATCACTAACTGAATGAGTTAGAAATATCAGCCATTGGATGCCGACCGGCCTAATAATCTAACCGTTAAGTGTTCTCCGTGAAGCCTAAAATGCATATACTCGATTTCCTGGTGGGAATATGGATATTACTAATGAAGCATTCTATATTATAACAAAATCCGTGTACAGTACCAGTTTCTGGTTTACAGTAGCTGCATAACAAAGACCGATTCATGATATCAAGTTTAATAATCTCCACAACACCTAATTATGTAAATATATTATTAAAGGTTTATGTTATCCCATTATTAAAAGGAAGGGTTGTATTTAATCAGTCTCTATTAAAAAACATACGTCCTGAGTGAATTGTTTCAATGATACATTTGATATCGTTTCTTCTGATTTGGAACTTACCAAGTGAATATATCTGAATTCCAGAATTGTTGTCTGAACAAAAACCGAACCTTTTGAATCTCACAACTATTCAACATTCATTAGATATAGATAACCAATAAATTGTTTAATGGGTAGGAAGCTATACATGTGATGGTTTGGCTTTTCCTGCTGTTGATACTTATTTGTGCAGTTGCTGACATTTTAAATAAAGGTACTAAGTTTGCATTTCAGTGTATACATTAATACTGGGGTGAATGACATCTCTTGATTATGGCGAAATATGCATCTTAATTAATGTGCTGAATTATTAATCACGATCCAACTTTACTGAAATGCTCTAATTTAATATTTATGGCAATATACACTATACTTTCTAGTAATCCAAAATATGATCTTTTATTCTGCAATCCTCATCAGCTACTTCTCACGCTTCGTTATAAGAGGAGTTTTTAACTAATCTTAAAGTAGTCCCAGCTGGATGGTTGATACTTAAATATAACCCATAGGGAATCGAAACGGAAGCACTAAGCAGCTAGATGAGATCAGGATGATTATAATATTCAGTAGTAAAAATGGAGTTAATTGAGACAGTTACATAATCCTAGTTTCAGACTGCTCAATAATTACCATTCACTACTACAAAGATGATCGAGTCCCTAAGATTGAATTTACAAAGTGAGCATAAAACTTCTTAGAACTACCAATGAGAAGCCAAATATTTTCATTTTAAATCTGTTGACATGATCGCATAGAAGTATCAACACTAATATAGTTGCACCAACTTTCGATAAACACTATAAAGTGTTATTCATCACCTACCTACCTCAGTGTACACTATTGCATAGTGTAATGGGTTGCAAGAAATCTATAAGTAACTAGGCTTAAATGTGTCACCTGTCAATGAAAGTATAGTAGTTGTATACTAAGTTGTTTGAATGATAGCGACTGTCATAACCAATGGTTGAAGACTTTAAATAATATGGCCAGAGATCGACACCAATAGAGCAAGCGTATTCACTTCTTATCTTCAAAATTAATTTTTACCTCCTACACTATGAATTCATTCTTACTTTTCGAATCACATATGCTATGAGTAATATTTTTTCGATTAAAACTGATATTAGTACTACATTCACATTAATTGAGACTATTTTATTTTGTTCCGAAGTGATGTGCAAATTAGAACTTATTCACGTAATTACTAGAATCTACATTGTATCAGACTGACTGACATCTCAACTCTGTGAGATTTAATCCAACTTCAAAGTTCTCAACAATCTTATCAACGAAGCAAAAGCTATCGTAGGCATCGCTAAACAAGCAAACTGAGCTCTCATAATCATTGTAGTAAGTGACGTGATTTTTGTTCCAAAGCCATTCCAACTAGCCACAATCAATACATAGAGTTTGGAATGAACCTATGTTAGTGAGGTTGAAATACTAAGTCGGCATGAACAGATGAAACTATCAAGACGGATAACAAAGGAAGTAAGATCATTGTAGAAAAAGAGATAGCGTAGAAATGGTTCAAGTTATTGGAATAAAGGGCACAAATAAGAGAAATTCTAGAACTTATGATCTAGAATAAGATATTCAATGAATTCTTCTGGATAAATACGACAAATTCTTGGCAGTGTTACTCAATCTCCAACTAAAGACTATCATATGGATACCAAACATGCAGTTAGCACTTACCAATATAACACAAATAAACATTGGATCAATAGATGAACTGATTTAGCAATCCAAAGCTTTTTCAAAACACACACAACTCCAAAATAACTAAAAATAAAGAAATAGACCAGTCCCCGTATCTCTGGAGTCAGTATATTACCGATGTGTTAAAGTCTGACGGAATCTCAAACCAAATCTCAAAGGTTTGGTCAACTTTTACGATATGGCGTCTTTTTTGGTCTACATAGAATATCAGTCTGCCAAATAAAACACAAGTACGCTTTTCTACAGCCCACCATATTTCACTGCATGCGTATAAAACGTGCTCATCAACAATTGATGACACTCGTAGGTTATTGATATTTCATCACTGATGTATTCGAAACATCTCTCACGTTTGTCATGATCATCAATTTATTAGTAACAAAGTTAGACACAGTATTAACAGAGGACAGTAAGCCAATTGATGTGGTTGCTGACCTTCACCGACTAAAGTGGTCAGGACATGTAGTAAGGTGGATGCCCAACCGCCACCAACATCCACGCCCGATGTTGATTGGCTGGCACAGCTTTAGGATGGAAGGAAGGAAGGAAGTAAATGGTGACCAAACCAAAATATAGTATCAATCTATGGACACATCGATTGTTTATTTTGACTGTACTAGATGATGCGCACTACTTGATTTGGAGGTAGAATCCGTACAACCATTGTAACCGACCAGTGGTTGGGAACTGTATGCGATAAGATTCAGAATCGGTCACAATGGCACACTTCCATTCACTTTTTGACTTCTCTGAAATATCGAACTTCAAATCCTCCTCTACCTTTGCTTACACAGATTATGTCCTTCTTTCAGAATCCTATTATCTCTGTTTGTTATTTCCTAGTACGAGTGATGTTATTTGTAATTTGATATTCATCTTGTTAGGCTGAAGTGAAGGGTTGCTGGGGTGGATGGTTGGTAATGTTATCACTAAGACGGAAGTATGCATATGTCAAGTTCCAAGTTGTGCATAACTGATTAATTGATATTTTTCTAGGTAACACTGTATATTTAATCAGAAATTGGTTATTCATAGGTAATACATGTCTCAAATTACCTTGGTCGATAAAGATTCCTTTCCTCATAAACTGATTGATTTCTTAAATTGCATAATGTGTTTTACTTAATTTCAACAACCTTCACATGTCTATTACCTTCATAGGCTATATTTCATGTGCATAAAGAAATACAGAGCAGAATGATTACAGCAGTACACCATTAAATTTATCTAATACTAAAGTAAATTGAAGCCTTAATTTGACATTATTACATAATCAACAGATAGAAATCTAGAAAATAAGAGTCTACATTTATAATTCAATAATTTAACCAACATATACAGACCATAGATTACATTGAATTTTTTTTTTTTAATTTAAAGAATCGATTCGATATTCAAGTAAAGAGTATGGATGACCTTGATCAGTGGTTTCATTTGTTTAATGGTAGTAGTAGTTTCAGCTAATCAATTAAAAGTTTCGATCGAATTAGCTGACAACATTTTCATCCATCCATTTTAAATTCATGCTAAGAAATCAATAGAAGAGCTTAGTAATTTATTCATATACTTACATATAATTACATTTTATCATTCAATACTAAGTATTAAGTTGACAGTGGAACCACTATTGTTAATCGAAGCACTTAGTTAGTTATACACGACTTGGTACAAGCATACTTACGTCTAAGTGATAACATTACCAACCATCCACCCCAGCAGCCCTTCACTTCAGCCCAACAAGATGAATATCAAATTACAAATAACATCACTCGTACTAGGAAATAACAAACAGAGATAATAGGATTCTGAAAGAAGGACATAATCTGTGTAAGCAAAGGTAGAGGAGGATTTGAAGTTCGATATTTCAGAGAAGTCAAAAAGTGAATGGAAGTGTGCCATTGTGACCGATTCTGAGTCTTATCACATACACCTCCCAACCACTGGTTGGTTACAATGGTTGTACGGATTCTACCTCCAAATCAAGTAGTGTGCATCAACTAGTACAGTCAAAACAAACAATCGATGTGTCCATAGATTGATACAATATTTTGGTTTGGTCACCATTTACTTCCTTCCTTCCTTCCATCCTAAAGCTGTGCCAGCCAATCAACATTGGGCGTCGATGTTGGTGGCGGTTGGTCATCCACCTTACTACATGTCCTGACCACTTTAGTCGGTGAAGGTCAACAACCACATCAATTGGCTTACTGTCCTCTGTTAATACTCTGTGTCTAACTTTGTTACTAATAAATTGATGATCATGACAAACGTGAGAGATGTTTCGAATACATCAGTGATGAAATATCAATAACCTACGAGTGTCATCAATTGTTGATGAGCACGTTTTATACGCATGCAGTGAAATATGGTGGGCTGTAGAAAAGCGTACTTGTGTTTTATTTGGCAGACTAATATCTTTTGTAGGCCATGGGGACGTCTTTTCATAGAGTTTAGCGGTCTTTTTTACTTCATATCATTTATAAGACTATTAAGAATTTGTAATAATATTCAAGATGAAAGTCAATTGTAATTAAATTCATAGGACCTTTCCTAAATCTTTATTCGTATCGAATGCGATGAGCCGCTAATGTTGAGTAATGTAGGAATAATAATAAATGGAAGCGATTATCAGCCTTTATAAGACACTGTTTTTTCTGTTAATAAAATGTGGTCAATAAAAAGAATTGAGGTTTTCCTCTAGGAATTGTTTAAATTGAAGTGTCTTTTTTATAGGCTTGCATCATCAAGCTCTGTTTAGGTTATGCTTACCTGACAAAGAACTTTTGTTTCATCATATGATTTAGATCGAGGAATGACATAGTAGATAGATATGAAGATGTAATCTAAGTATAAACACATTCCAATCTGCGACAGCAACCTAGTAACTTAAACATTTTCGACTGAACTCAACTTTCAGTATTTCCTGTTATTATCGTACTCCTCATTTGTGTATTGACTTGTTCGTCAGTGACAAATCAGTGAAAAATTCTTACTGAATCCTTAATAACCCTTCAGAGAGATCAGCATACAGCTAGATAGATTTTTGGGTGATATTTTTAAAAATTATTAAAAGCGCTTCTTTTTCACCAGCTGGCCACTCAATATACTCTGATTTCTGTGTTAGTCTTGGGAGAATGTTCTACAATATCAATGCCATCAACGTTAAATTTTATGTCGAATAACACATCGAAAGTATTTCCTAATTGCTTTACTCTCAGTGCTTCAGAACACCAATAAAACAATAGTACAGAACCTATTTTTATTTCACAGAATGTCTAGAAATTGTACAAAAGTAGTCTGCACAAATACATGTCATATCGGTTAAGATTTGTTAGTTTCATAGATCGGAATTTCATTCATTGATGGATTTTGAGAAACAGATATATATGTATACAATAACCCCCTCCCCACTAGGTTTCAGTCAGTCATCAACAACGCAGGACCTGGAATATGGGCATAGTTTCAAATTGCAAAAACACATTAACACAAGATAAGTGGTTTTGTGATGCGTACAATCGAACCAACAACTAAGTAGCGTTAAGGCAAAATATACAACCCTAAGTGCCAGGTTAACTTGTAAGGTTTTTATCAACTAAGGTGTTTGAAAGATGCTCTACGAGTGTGTACCGAACGTTTGCGGAGAGATATTTCTCACAAAGATGATAATATACTTCAATACACTTAAGTTGAATGGATTCTGATAACGGTCAAAAAGAGTTTACAAATTTAACTACTGCAGTGAACATAGTCAGATCTGAAGTCATTTATATCTTACTATTTGTCAGTTGAGTTGATCGTGGAGTGAACTAATGAAGTACTTCTTAACAATCCTTGTTTTCATAATTAAAAACAACATGATAGTGTGTGAAACGGTGTGTTATAAAATATAAGTCGTTCAGTGTACACTTCCGTCTAGAAACACATCCGTGAAGGCTACAGCAACAATAACTAATCTGATTTAAAATTCTAGATACACCTAGTGGACAAGACGCCAACTAAACACTACAACTGATACAAAATCAGTAATGAAGGTAACCTACCAATCTAATCTTGAGACTCAAACCAAACGTATTTAGCCTTAAAACAAGTAAACTATAGTGCTGTTTTGTCTACTTTCACTTGAAAGACAAAATAAAACCTGAGGATCATTACTCCCTATGCGATGCCTTGTTGCGGTTCCCATTGCAATATGGAGATAGGTTGGAATAGAAGTAATGGATAAAAAAGTGCCGAATGGACTGACAGTTGTAGACACTTTCTGAAAGTCATATAACAGTTCAGACGGAATTACATTTGACTTCTGATGGGAAATTGTTACCACTTGAAGTAAAGTTTTATGAACGTCTTCCTATGAAATTATCACAGACTACCTGGCTCGCAGTTATTTAAACTAGAACTCCTACCCCACTTTACGTCGAATTTGTTGTTCAAAATGTTGCCTTAAGATAACATTTTGCCCGGGAAGTCAGGGGTATAAATACTTGACCCTACACTGACATATGAAGATGAAACTAGTGGGTACCTTTTAGTAGATTCGATTCCATTAGCTTTTCTTGAAGCTGAAATGGTATACGCAACCCTGTTTCCAGTGGTCAGGATAACACAACAATAAACGTTGCAGAGCACTAAACTTGTAGTGAGCAAACGTATAATCAGAAAGTATGATAAAAACCTGCACTGTAATGAGTGACAACTATACTAGGATCCTATAAACCATGAATGAAATTGGTATACATTAGCTTTTCACAACAGGTTATTCTACTAATCCTATAATCCGTGGAAAAATTTCAGCTGTACCTAAGCCCGAAAGAAGAATAGTTCTTAGTCTCACCTGTTAGCACTGGTACGGAGGTTGTTTACCTGAAATACTGATTTTGGTTCATTTCATTGTAATGTGAATGGAAATTAAGAGGCTTAAATCTAACTCCGAAACAAAGTTAAGACTTTATATATTGACAGAATTTTTAGAAGTTTCAATAAAAATGAGTGGTTAAGCTCAATCTTTCATACAGCATATGTGAATTACGATCACTCTTAGACAAACCTTTATTTAAAAAGCTCAAAACTTGTGTATTCGCTCATACTAACCAAACTAAGGACAGTCCACGCAATGCTTAATGATTCAGTTCGTTTTAGAAGTTACATTGAAGTATGAATTCTAGACACATAAACATGTGAAGACTGTTCACATTATTCACATATTAAAATACAACAAATGAAATGTGCTTCTATTCTTAATGATATGTAGATGTACAGCACGTGAGGATTACGGAAACTGAAATCTATCTAGAGGCCATAAGTTGTGGTCATTAATAAAACTAACGAAATATCCCTCTTTTCATTTTCTGCTCGATGTTGAAACGACACATATACGACTTCGAAATTGAACGTTACTATTACAGCTGCGTTACAGATTATGAACATTATGCATAACGTCCAGCATGATAAAGTGGAGTTCTTACCACCATATCCGAAGCTTCAGTAAAATTAAAGCTGAAAAAACGTGAAACGCTAATCAGGTATTGTAAAAAGAATCAAGAGGATTTGAGACTCTATCAGATGGTAAACAGAGGTCACTTGGTAAGGAATCTAGATGTTAAGAAACGAGTTTAGATGCGATACATCTCCCTTTAGTTAAAATTGGTCTCTTAGCATTTTTACTATGGGTGAAAGATTTCATTTCAAATCACCTAAACTCGGAAATGCGTTATACTCATAAAACTGCGATAAACAATAGAGTGGAACTGGAACTAGTGGCGAATAATCCCAATAAACGGAAGCAGGATTTCTTAAAAATAGTCAAGTCAACAGCTAATAAAATTGGTCACTGCTAGGAGAGGTAAACCTAAGCTGTGAGCACCTCGTACAAGGCATATCAATTCAATTAGCTGCGATTAATAAAAGCACTATACTAGCTACGGAATGTGAAACTATAGAAACATGGATAAAAATTATATTCAGGCACAGAATGTAAGAGATCGCAATTTTCATTCAGCAGAACTATGAACTACATATACTCTAATAATTCGTCTGTAGATTTGAGAGTCAGAAATACAAAACTAAAAGAGCATAAATAAAATTTAACGAAATTTTATTCGTGGCATAAATAGCAACTTCCTTTTTGTTAATTGACAGAGGTGAAACCGATAATGCGTTAACTTGTCGATCGAGACATAACATCAACTTTATGCATTCTTCAACAGATAAACCCATTTATTCCCATCTCACAATCCCAACCATAGGTAAACAAACCAAATAAAGTACACAAAAGACGGAATGGTCGGTTTGAACGAGATCAGTTGATGAAACCCAGTAAAATGGGTCATAAATGAAACAGCTTAAAAAGCAGACACTTTAGACAATTCCGAAAGGATCAATATTATTACAAGCAAATTAGGGTATGAACATGGCAGATCGCCTTTAGGAAATAAACTTCGTTTACAATAAAACAGCTGCCATTGTGGGGATAGTTCAAAATAACAACTTTTAATGAGGAAAGATTCGTTCTATATACAAACAGATCAAACAATTCAGAAGTTTGTCACTTGAATATTAGGCATCATATAAGGTTTCTAACACTAAATGTACAGACAATCACAGCTAGCAATTTTGCTGCCGTTGAAAATTGGACAAAATCACTAGGAAATAGTGCAAGTGCGTTAAGCACCCACACTAGATAGATGACCAAAAATATCCTTAGAAGCACACACCCTTTGCAAAAAAACACTATACAAAGTTCATATTAGCATACATATGCCCACAAAGCATGTTATAAAGCCGCTGCCGAAATTGCACGTAACAGGTGAGCTGGGAAAACAATACGATAGTCCAAGAAATTTGAATAGTTTTGCGTGTGTAGCACGAGATTTAGAAGCACAGTGACTTCATTCTTGAAAGACATATTCGGCATCCACACAGAAATATTAAATGAATATTGAGGAATACAGGACTACGAGTAGAATTGAAGTGATTAGATAAACATGGAAATACATTAAGCGATTCAGTTCAAAATCTGCTAGCTACAGCAGCAACTACGAGGGATCTTGAATATTATTCAGTAAAATGCAAAATAGAGCAGAATCACAGTTTGCATTACGCACCAACAATTGGAAGAATTAAAATAATTAAAAACAGAAGAGGGAATGTGCGTTTAAAACTAATAGATCGGTAAGAGTATGAGAACAGTCCTAGGTTCCAATTACGAGTTACTGAGTGATTTCTAAAACTTGTAATCGTTTCTTAGCTGACATGAGCAGCTATAGTAAATACTTACCGACAATTGAAAATAAATAAAGTTCAGAATATGGATGATGATATAAGATGAATGTCGAGCTGCTACAAATTAGTTGCATTTTGATGCTTCTTGACAAAGCGGAAATTTTGAACCAAATTGAGCACATAAATAAACTGCACTAATAGTGAACACAATGTGAGGAAACTCGATTGACATAATGTGATTGAAAGCTACCAAAATGTCCAATTTCCAGCATTGACTAAGATGCACGCAAACGAAAAAAATTCTAAGTAGAATGAACAACAAACAGTCGATGAATGGGATAACAAGATGATTGAGTATAAATTAAACATATCTAGCAAGCCCTGCACACCTTGTTTGGATATACTGATACACATTGAGATCTATCATTGATACAATAAGCCATTGAGTTTTCAGTCGGAGACATAACACCATTAGAAGATATAGTGATTTCTTCAAATCCTGAATCCGAACTGCTTGTGTCGAAAGTATCCAGACCGACAGGTGAGCTGTTCATAGTTCCGATAGGAGAACTGAGACTTCTATGTTTGGATATGTGTAAAACATAATTTGGATCATTAACACATGTGTTGAGACCTGCTGCTGCTGTATTTGGTAGTTGTGTGTTGGTATTTAAAGCTTGTACAGTAATATGTGGCAGAGAACCCGAACGTAAATCCATTTCAGAATCAGTCTGTAATGAGATAAAAATATTTTTTAGGATCGTAAGGACAACTAATAAGCTTTTTTAAGAAAGGATACTTACCTGAAGATGTTGTTGCAATAGAACATTCCGAACAATTACGATTTCTTTCTTTCCAACTCTGCAGTTTTAAGGAACGGCTTCGTTTCTCCTCCAGCTTTTTTCTAAGAGCCTGGCGTCGTTTGAGCAATTGAACACATCTCTGCTTTTCACTATCTTCATAGCTTTCCAAGCATTGCTTTTTCTGTTTCAAAAGCTGTATGTGAAATTTAATATGTTAGTTAGTAAAACAATTATTGTTATTACACATATCAAGTAACAAGAAACCATTAGCACATGCAACGTACTTGGATGGTGGCTGTTGCCTTTTTAAGTACTGTTAGCATAGTTATCCTAGGTACGTCGTTATCAAAATTTAGGCGCTCTTTTAAGGTCTCCATGCAAGTGCGAAGGTGAGCACGGCTGAATGAACTGGGTCTACATTTTTATTTACGAACTTACCGACTTTTTTCAAGCTCATTATGTGTACATCTAAATTAATGGTAAAAAACATCAAAAAATAAACCTACCTCACAGATGCTACTGGTCGCTTTTGTGAGCCATAGCTGTGGGAGCAGGAATATGATGAATGTGTTTCATCATAATTTCGATGGGACGATCTATGGTCCCATTTTTCAGTGCTGTAGGGATACCGATGTAGGGTTTCTAGATAAATGCAAATAAAAGTTTATCTTCTTACCTTCTTCATCCAACTTTCTGGCTGCTTGCAACAGTAATAAAAGACCATTCTTCTGTGGATGGCTAACAGACATGGACAAAAACCAAGCAGAAATGAGGCAGCTACGTCAACCACCTTTTATTTCAGCATGAAACGTTTTCTTACATTGACTTTGCCTTATATAGCAATGACCTTGTATTTTGATTGGTTTATTGACTATTTGCAAATAGTCGATATACAATCATATCTGATTTTTTAAGTCATCTAGCTCTGTAACCAATCAAATTAAGGCATTAAGTAGAAGTATCAATTTTGGCCAATTAAAATGAAGATATTTAAATGTTAGTGAATTTTTGATTTGGTGTTTCATTGTTTCAGTTCGAAAGGCAGGTTGGTGGAGAGCATAACAGGCTAAATTGGGATGAATCACAGTGACCCATAATAATGATTAAATGAATTATGCTAACAGCTATAACTTTTGAGGCTTATTCATCATCATGGTATGAGAATATATCAGCATATTTAAGTGACCTAAACAACATTTTCATCCCCAACTGTAGTTGGGACTCTAACTAAGATTGAATAATAGAAGGTATAGGTTAGTGAGATATTATGTAAATTAAGGCAAATATTTTACAAATGTTGATTGAGTTAACTTGAAACAGTACCAAGAGATAAATTGTTTACAAATGGTTATTCATTGTGAATTTTCATTCAGTAGAGTACTGGGTAATAAGTTTTGAAATAAAATCTTATGGGATCATACAACTTATTTCTATTAAATATTGGAATAGTTGATATCAGTCTATCTGTGTATGATGTGGACATATAATTTGGTTTGCATAGTGTGTCATCAGGTACAGATATATCAGCGATGAGTTATGAATACAAACGGCTAAAAACAAAATGTTTTAGTACATGACTACATTTTTTACCTGGTTAGTGTTGTTTTCGCAGCATCTCAAAATAACAGCGTCAAATTATAGAAATGAAGAAATATGCATTATACTACCCCTAATTTACTATTAAAGGATGAACTGCTCATAATGTTAACTGCAAGTGATTGTTATTTTCATTCAATAAGGTAATAGTTAGAGGTTTATCCCTGTGCTTCTAATGTTTAGTCCACAAACCTATTCATTTTTAAAGTCAAACATCCTATTTACATTTAACCCTACTGATATCTTATTCAAAACAATATAGAATCTGTTCACTCAGTAGTACTGAAAATACTAATTGAAAACAAAACATGCATGAAGATACTCTTTTCAACATCGTATCACACCTTTTCATCTTATTCATTCGAGTGATATCATGTAATTGGCGCTTTTACTAGCTGTAGATAATTTATTAGTAAACATGATGCACAACAATTTGATTCTCAAAATGAAAACGTTTGAACGAAGAATATCCTTTCAATAAATTCTCATCCGGTTCTACAATTATGAGCTCAAAATTAATGATCATAAAAGTAGTCAATTCTGATATAGACACATCGTTTATATATCAAGGATTACAGTATATGAATTCGCGATTGTAGTTAAACAAGTTACATAATGATTATTCTTTTAACATTAACTAATGGCATTCACAGCCCAATCCCAGATTCATATGCTGTAATTCTTGATATCTAAATGGTGTATTTTCCTTCGAATTGACTATTTTTGTGACCATTAACTAGAATTATCGACAATTACAAAGTAACAAAAGACTGGTTACAGAATCACTTAGCCTAGTAGTTAAATTTCACAATGGACTGATATCATGAGCGCTAAATAATATGTCATTATCATCGATTGATTATTGATGAAAAGCCACAATCGTAAGGTCATTATTTGATTAATATAATCAATTATAGTCAATACATATCATATCATTCTATGTTATTTCGTGAAATCTTATCAAGGGCTTCATTAATTGACAGGTTTAACCTACTATCAAATGATTGTCGGGTTCGATCTAACAGGTGGTTTTAAATGTTTTCTACTTCAATATAGTTTTTATTCAGACAGAATTAGAATTTAACTATTGCATAAACTAATCAAAACCTATGACATTTCATTTAAGTCAGGAAAAAGAAAACACGTATTGAGATAGAAAATGAAAATAATGTAACTGATCATCGACCTACATCAGTAATGAAATTTTCTTGATATTAAGTTCTACGTTGATTTCTACAAATTTACTGTAGATCATTGAGAAATCCACCATTGAAAGTAAATTTAAACCCTTATATATTTTATATTAGTGATGTATTAGGATAGTTAGAGGAGATCGGTGCAAATTACAACTTCACCTATATTTCGTACAAATTAGTGCTTGTTAGCATTCTCAACAGAAGTTATGCAGCTATGGGGCTCTTCCTGAAGGCATTATTCACTTTGCAATCCAAAACGTTACTTCTGAGCTGTTAGGCTTGCAACTAACCACCTATAGGATGTAGATATTTACTTAGAACGATTATTTAATAGTGATCAATATCATGTTAATTTGGTCCTTATTACAGGTTGAATTCTACTTATTAATTTAGGTAATGTTACCTCTGGTCTATAAGATTTGACATCTTACGTAATATTTTTGATGCTAAATCGTTACAGGTAGTCAGTAGGAAATAATGCTTAGCTTTAGTTTATTGTTGGCTAGAACTAGTCAAAACGTTGCACTTAAAATCTCGAGATAACTGATATTTAATTTAATATACAAATAAAATTTTTAGCACTCACTTTAGAAGCGATATACCTGTTCTCAACCTTAATTACATACTTAATTTCTGATCTACAATATTTTTAAAACGCAAATTATAACTTGAAAATGAAGGACAACGCTAGAATTGGCATGTTGTCAAGTAATTTAAGCGAAATTAGAATTAACTTGGACTGTAATTTAGACACTGTCGATTTAATTTATGTAAACAGATGAACAACGTACTAGATGACCAATCATACTGAATACAACATACATCACTAAGTACGCATACTCGATGAACTTTGAATTATTTGTGGAGAATCTCAGCTACATCCGAATTTCAGTTTTACTAAGATTTTAGTCACTTGATTAAGAAATCTAACTTGAACCAATTCGTGATATCAAGTTCACATTCAACAAACTCCATAACGCTCGATTTCAGATATTATCAATTCACTAGTGACTAACTCCTGGAGATGATCCTTGGAGTTTTGGTGAGACATAAACAGAGGAGTTCAACTACGTCACGTGTGAGGATGCGACCTACCGATGGCGGTGGCTGAGGTTAAACAAATGTATCTCAAGTCGACTGAAGTTGGAAATATCAACGATGGGAATGTCGGTGGATTCGTTGATCTAATGGTTAAACATTTTCTTTGAAGCCTGAAGTTACTGGGTTCGATTCTCTGATGGAGTGATATACTGGCACTGCTTAAGATTCCCATTCTAGGACAAAACAACTTTCAGTGCTTTATGATTCTCAATGATTGTCTAACTCAGACGAATTCATGATATCAAATTGAACACCTAAGCCAAGTTCACTTACATATGTTTTTGGTAACCAAGAATTTATAAAACCTTATCGTTTAAACTAGCATATGATCTCTGTACATGATTAAAATTAATAACATCCTCCTATTTCTCAAATATACCCTTTAACCTTGTAATGAATAGCAAGAGAGTTAGGCAAAAATATGTTAAAATATTCCAATATATTCAACTGTTGTATATATTTAAAAGTGTTTCGACATTCGAATAAACCTAAGTTATTATAGATTAGGTATCCATTAGTAAATTAATCAGTCTAGACAGTTTCAGTTAGTTTTATTAACATTTTGACATCAGACTGAATAGAATTAATACCCTATTGAGTTAGTGGCTTAAATGATAATTACTCCAGAATATTGTCACATTATACAAAGATGGTCAGTTTTCTTAGATTAGACAGTCTGTTCATAATGTTAAATAAATTTAATGTATAAAAGTGCAGGTATTCCGGCATTTGAATAACTCGAAACATTACCCTGTATTACTTATTAAATGCTATTTATAATAGAATTTAAATGAATTAGACTTAATTCAAGTATTTCTTGAGATGGATTGTGATCAGCAAACGAAATCTAGGAGACGCGTTTCGTCTTAACCGGGACTTGCCCGCTGGACGTACCTATGTCCTCTTGTCTATGTTCACATCAGGGCTCGAACCTAGTTCGTTTCGTGCCAAACACCACTTCGTTTAACACTAGGCTACTCAGCTCAGACAACCTCACTTGTGCAACGGTTATGCATATATAATTAGAATGTATTTGGATATTTCGTTGATTTTTCATGGACTGAAATTGATCAGTCGTGCAGTACGTGCATCTTGAGCAAGTTACCCCGATTCCCAGTGTGAACTCTAACACTAGGATGCAGATACACCTAGCCGACGAGTCCTAAACGGGACGAAACGCACATCATGGATTTCGCTTGTCAGTCACAATTCAAATAACATTTTTTGAATTCTTGCTAAATCGAGGCAATCAGCTTAGGATGCACATATGACAACGATGACTGACTAAATTTTAATCCATAACAAATCAGCGGGAAGATTCAAACACGTTCTAATTTATTTCAAACTTTGATCTCATTCTAATGTTTGATCTATTTAAATTGAATATTGAGTGATTTTACGAATTGAAATAGAGATTGCGAAAACATGATAACTAGTTTTTCACTAAAAAAATTTAAGAAGTGATAACTTTCTGACTCTAGGCTTTGACATTTAAGTATAGTTTACTGTACTATTCAATTAAGGCTAGTTTAACAGAAACTTATTCATCCTTACCAAAGACTAAAGTTATTTCTCCATTCATCTAGTGGGTAGATGTTTCATATTAAAATGTAATTTTCATTAGAAATGTCATTTCAGGTAGCTACAGTTATCTGCTTATGTTTGAAATGAACAACTTCAGTACAACTTTAGCTATTGAATGAATAAAAAGAACAAATATAGTTAGAGGAAATATTTAATGAAAAGTAAATTCTGATATACAACACTTATAAATTTAATGAAGAGATAAATGACCGAAAGTTCTGAGTCCAACATACTTATGGAATATTGTAAATGTTATGGGTAATTTTATACTGTTTATCATTATGTAAACATTAGAAGTGAAAATAAAACTATCCATTTTTCTCTGGTTTCTATTATACTCTAAATGATTTCTAAATGAATTATTTGAACTATCTCCATAATATTTAAATCTTTTATCAGGAATATCTTAGTAAAGAATATAAACAGTTAGTGACTAAAGTTCAGAATGTTATGTATAATGTCGACAAATATAGTTTGTTGCTTTTCTATTGTATACTATAAACTTTAGTTAATTCTATCTTGTGACAATATGCCTTTAAATAGAAGTTGCCTTCTTTTTCATGAATTAACCATAATAATAAACACATTTTACCATGTAATGTAAATGATAATACTAGATCACTGTTGATCTGTATCAATTAGGGTGGAATGGGGTAAGTTTTCTACTTTTCGAACTGACAAATATACTCACAATGGAGACGATGAAGCCTTTAAAATATCTGAATTATGGTGGCTTCTGGAGATGTTTTAAATAAGTGAAATTGAGGTATTACAATAGAGTAACCCTAAATGGGAAATATTTTAATGAATTTAAGGTTTATGTAAGCTACATCATATTGGAAATATCTATTATACTCTTGACAAATTAAGTGTTTACCTTCTTCATATAACTAACTGACTATACACATTTATTATCTTGTAGAAAGAACTTATCATTGAAATATTTCAACATCTGTATTACAATATAATGCGATATTCAATTGATTTCCTGATTAAACAATTCATAATAACCTGATGAGAAATTATTCACTATTCAAAAAGAAGCGATTACTTTCATGACAATTGGAATCCGAATTCACTCACTACTATTCATGGATGTTTGTTCTCTTCTATCGTATCTTATCATAAGTGCATATACGTCGTAATAAATTGATCAATTGTTTTTGTGCAATGATCATGATCATCGACTAATTGACTACTTAATTTCATCAATCATTGTGAACTTATCAGTAATGAAATAAATAATAATCAATAGTTCTGATTGATTCCTATCAATATCCTTTCTATATTATTCAATTTGAAAAAAAGATAGGGAAATTCAATTATAGATGGATAGAACTAGTGTTCAGTAAATCGTTCGTTACTTTATCACTATAAACACAGATATCATCGATGTATCACTCAAAATTTGTTGTTTCAGTTCATCACAGATCAAAATAAGTTGTGTAGCGTTGAAAACGAGTTCATTAACTGTCGATTTATACAACTGTTGACCATAGTTTTAATTTCATTCACATAAAACTGCAAGTAGTGTGATTTCTTTTGTTACATTACAGAACTTATTAGTAGTTGCGAGAATTGCGTTGAGTGAATGTACTGTCAACAGCATTGTGCCGGCTTCTTAATAGTTTTTGATGTAGCGAGATGTTCATAAGTGGGAGTCACGACAACAAACTCCAGCCAAATCAGTGGTGCTAAGAGTTTGGTGTTTTTCTCTGAAAATGCACTTCAGAGGTTCGATTTCTAGAGAGGTCATGATTACACTTCATAATAGGTCAAAATACCAGACCAGTACTCCTTAATACTTTGCCTAAATAAATTCGCAATTAATACAAATAGAAAATTAAGAATACTATTGAATTTCACCTGTCACGTCTTCGAACTAGAACTCCGGCAATTACCTCTAGAAGTTAGTCTCTAGTGAGCTGATATTGATTTTTAATAAGTGTTGTAAAGATTGTTTAGTGTCTGTTTGATATCACGAATTGGTTTGAATTAGACAACCATTGATCACTAGTAAGCACTGGATAACTATTTCGTCTCCGTGTGGGACTTTTCAGCAGTGCGTATCCACAACCCCACTAAAGATCAAACCCAGGACCCTATATCTCCAAGTCGAACGTTTTATAATTAAACTACTGAGTCAGCTCTCAATCGTTAATATGTCTAATTCAGTTGGTTCGTGATGCATTTTCTGCAATCTTATTCATTACCATCGCTAAGTAAACTTCATCACCTCTGATACGATTGAACAACCTCCACAAAACCAGAATAAATTAACCTCATACAATTTTTCAATAACCAAAAATCAAAACACATAGAATGTTGAAAATCACATATTTTCATTATCATCCATCTGATTAATTGAGCTATAAACTGAAATATCAACTGATAATTCATTTGTAAAAAGTTGATTGAAATCAAAATATTCAACAAGATGGTTTAATTGAATTATTGATTATTGATTGATTTTCTTTTCTTCTTTTTTATTTTTCTTTATTAACATAATAACTAACTTAGGTGTATTTATCTTTTATATTCTGATAAGAATCATCCGATTTTATTGATTGGCTTCTTATACACTTAATTATTGATTATATACCTCAATTGAATGTATTGATGACTTTATAATAGACAACTTAATTAGCTAAAGAAAAAGATGATGAGTAAAGTAAAGTAAACTTAGTGTTGTCAGATTGTTTAAGTTAGATAAATTGATTGGGAAGTTTTTACTTTTCTCCAAAGGGGGGGGGGCGGTAAAGGGGGGCATCTACTTTATTTTGAAATGAACTTTTCCACTTATTCCACAAACGTTAAATTATCTATCAGAAGGAAATAATTTAAAGTAGACTAATGAAATAACCGAAAAATTAGTTTCTTATTCATGTAAACATCAATGAATTTGTTCAAAATAACAAACAGTTCTTCTCAGTTTAAATCACATAGTTTTATATGAATCATTAATTCTGAATGAATTCAAATGTCGTACGTCGGTTAACTGCATTATATTAAATAACTACTACTACTACTAGTAGTAGTAGTTTTGTATGTTTCTTTTAGTGAAGTCATTATGTACTTACTTACTACTTATGCCCGTTACACATCACAGAGGATGCATACGGCCGCTTACCAGTATTCTCCATTCAACTCTGTCCTCAGCAATCCTCCCCAGCTGTTTCTAGTTGCTGTTCATCCTTCAGGATGTTTGCTTCCAATTCTCCACGCAGCGTATTCTTTGGCCTTCCTCTCTTTCGTTTCTCAACAGGATTCCATGCTAGTGCTTGCCTCGTGATGCAGTGTAATGATTTCCACAATGTATGTACTATCCATTTTCAACATTGTTTCCTAATGTCCTCTTCTACTGGAAGTTGGTTTGTTCTTTCCCATAGTAGGCTGTTGCTGATGGTTTCCGGCCAACAGACATTCAGCATCTTGTGTAGACAGTTGTTTATAAATACCTGTACTCTCCTGAGGATGTTTGAAGTAGTTCTCCACGTTTCAGCTTCATACAGAAGAACTGTTCTGACGTTCGAATAAAAGAGTTTGACTTTGAGGTTGGTTGACAGTTGTTTTGAGCGCAATATGTTTCTCAACTGTATGAATGCTGTCCCTTGCTATGCCAATCCTTGACTTTACATCTGAATCTGATCCTCCTTGTTCATTGAAGATGCTTTCCAGGTAAGTGAAAGTATCCACTTCTTCCAGATTTTCACCATCAAGTTTAATAGGGTTGGTACTCCTTGTGTAACATTTGGAGATCTTGCTCTTTCCCTTATATATGCTTAGGTCTACTGATGCTGAGATTGATGCTACGTTGGTTGTCTTTACTTGCATTTGTTGGTGTGTATGGGCTAGAAGAGCTAGATCATCCATGAAGTACAAATCATCAAGTCGCATCCTACTTGTCGATTGAATTTTGTGTATCCCCTCAGATGTGGAGGTTTACATGATTCAATCAACCACTAGAAGGAAGAGGAAAGGCGAGAGCAGGCAGCCTTGTCTGATACCAGTTCTCATTGGGAATACATCTGTCAGTTGTCCTTCATGCTAGATTTTACACTGTAGTCCGTCGTAATAATTCCGGATGTTGTTGGCGAGTTTCTTTGGTACGCCATAGTGTCGATGAAGTTTCTATAGTGTTTTTCTATCAACGCTGTCAAGCGCCTTCTCATAGTCAATGAAGTTGATATACAGTGACGAGTTCCATTCAAATGATTGTTCAACGATGATGCGTAGTGTTTCGATTTGGTCTGTGCACGATCGATCCTTACGGAAACCAGCCTGTCGATCACGAAGTTGAGCATCCACTGGATCTTTCATTCTGTACAACAACACTCTGTTGAAGACTTTCCCTGGTACTGACAATAGTGTGATTCCTCTGTAGTTCTTACATTTGCCTTAAATCTCCTTTCTTTGGTATCTTGTTAAGGTGCTCTTGTTTCCAGTCTCTCGACACTTGTTCTTCCTCCCAGATTCTCTTGAATAAAACATGAAGCATCCTTGACCTTATGTCTATATTTGACTTGGGTGCTTCAGCGGGTATATTGTCAGCTCTTTCTGCTTTCCCACTTTTGACCTGTTTGATGGTCATCTTGATTTCTTCCATCGTTGGTGGAGTGACATCTATGGGGAGAGATGTCATTATGTAACAAATATAATTCAACTGTTCGGTCTTTCACTTTTCAAATTACGATCAATATCCTTTTCCTGGTGCCACATGAATCCAAAGCAGTAATTTGGCTTAACTTGTAAGTTACGTTCTATATGTGCTTAATAGTATATAGCAGTGCCCTTCCGCTCTCACGAAGTGCTTTAACTGTGCAACTGAAACTTTTTCCAATCAAAACTGTGTATGCATTTTATTAGTGACCAATTGTAAATATAGTAATAATAATAATAATAATAATAATAATAATAATAATAATAATAATAATAATAATAATAATCTTAAGTATTCTAAACCTTTCTTAAGTGAAACCTGATTTCTATATTAATTACGAAATGAGAAAGTAAGATCTACAGAAAGATAACTGATTTGGAGCTAAAGATATACATAACAAATCAAATGTTCACTAAATGTGTTGCATCCAACACTTTCTATTACTTTTCTTTTCATTCAGTCGGTAGATGACTGTTTCATATTACAGAGTATTTTTATTAAAGATTTCAAATCAAGCCTTAGCTTTCAATGTATGTATTCAAGATATCGGTCTTTATTACACTGAGTGCGTTCACGATAAACAGTTTAGAAGAATTGCAGCTCCATGAAATAAAATTCTGTAAAGAAGGATACAATTGAATATGAGATAATCACCCATTAATTAAATGTTAAGGAAATCGACGTTGAGTTCTGGAAATGAAGTGAAGACATTGAACATCAATAGCTTGAAGTTATTTATATTTTAAAGAAGAATACAAATGAAGAGTTCTTTATATGTTTAGCCGCTTTGACAGATGAATGGAGCCTAGGTTTAGCATTAATGTGCATGTATATTGAATGAGTGATTATAAACTTTAAGGTATAGAAGATTAATGCCTTTATTGTCAACCTCACTGATACTCCCTTAAGAAGTACTTCAGGTCATACTGTAAAGAACAATTCTTAAAGTCCGCAGTAGTTAAATCATTAACTTTAGGTAATAATGTCATATAATCTAATGAGAAGAGGGATTATTATTTACAAATCATTTCAGGTTATTTGTCTTGATTTTACTTTCTTGAATGAATCTAACAAAATCAATACAGGAAAGAAACCAAATGATGTAGAGTCGTCTTTATTAATTTTATTCATTCTATTCCAAGATATTTGAAATAAATTTACCAGGAAACGAGTAAATGAAAAGAAATCGTAATTGAATTGTTGTTGTGGAAAATTTTTGGAGAACCAATAATCAATTATCAATCTTTCGTATTATAATTCCTGTGAAATCTCTGTCTTTGATCACGTACGTTTTAGATAGAAAATCAGTTGACATTAGACTGCATAATTTTTTTAATCTGCTACAATATTCAGAACTGATAAAACTAATGTGTACCAAATATCCAATTCGAGGTGAGTAGTTGCATTAATTACCTTTTATTATCTTGACGATAGACTTTATATTTGACAGAGTAAAGTCAATTTTTACTAAAATGGTAATCTGGACTCAAATATTGGTTGTAAAAGTTGTAGTTACAGTAGTAGTAGTAGTAGTAGTAGTAGTAGTAGTAGTAGTAGTAGTAGTAGTAGTAGTAGTAGTAGTAGTAGTAGTAGTAGTAGTAGTAGTAGTAGTAGTAGTAGTAGTAGTAGTGGCTAGTGGATAGTTTCTTAGATAATTTCCAACTACAACCTTTTCGTCATTGCATGAGATTTCAATTTGTTTATTTGTTACTGAAACTAATATTAGATGACAACAGCCTATTGAAATGTGTCTGAGTGATGTATCTCGATATTGTCATTTAGCCTCCCGTTATAATAAAGTTGAAGTGTTGTAATATCTAGGTAATCCGTTTAGAATACACATTTGTCAAAAGAAACTGGTCGATTTAGGTTTTTATTAACAGGAAGGGTAAATTATAAACTCTCATAAGTACTTTAATATCTACTGAAAAATTAGTGTCTACCTATACTCAGTAGCCCAGTGGGTAACGCGTTTAGTATCCAGTACAAATGATGGGGGGGGGGGGGGAGGAGATTAGATTCTTAGTATGAACATTAAAATTGGAATGTAGTTGGTATATTCAACTGACAAATCCCAAGTAAGTGTAAACACTAGTACTCATTTACACAGCTAGTGACACTGTAACTTTACTGAAACATTTTATTATGTTACTTATTCTACTTAAAACTATGCCTTCATGTTAACTAATGATAACAATGAACACTTGAATGAATTGATCTACGAACTTAATCATCTGTATTTGAGGCCATTTTTAAATTAGAAAGTTAGGGAAAACTTAAAGAACTTAAATAATTTCATCAAAATACTTCTTCTTCACTGAATTCCTTTCTACATTATAATTCAAATTATGTTTACTGTATGTTCAAATTACGAACTCTTTTTTCATTCTTTGCTATTCTTATGTCATGTTCTTTAAACAATAAAAATTCATTAATAGAAATGATGAATTATTTCTCATGTTGTTTATGTAAATTATTCTATGTGTATTCTATGAAAAGTGCCGAGGGTGGTCGTGGTGGTGATGATGATGACGATGGTGATGATGATGGTGATAGTGATGTTAATGTGGAGATAAATACTTGTCTCTCAAGTTATTATTGTTTACATGTTTTGTGTGTGTGTGTGTGTATGTGGGTGTATGATCTGAACAAATGTGTTTTGATGAAAAAATGAATTTTCTTCTCATTAAAAATATGAATCAAATATGGGGTAGAAAAAGAAAAAAAAAAGAAAAACAAATAAACAAACAAAGTAAAACAGTATGAAATTATCATCAAGAATCGGTTTATAAACAGTAAAACTGTTTTTTTATTTTATTTATGAAAATGTGTTAACCACTTGAATTGTTTGTTGTATAACATGTTTTCATTAACATTTTGTTTTCAAAGAAAATTTCAGTGTTGATTTGATGTTTTTCTCTTTTTTTCTCTCTTTTTCTTCGTTGAAAACTAAGAAAGAAAAAAAAAAGGAGAGTGAATATGAATTAAATCCTTTTTTCTTTTTTTTTGTTTTTCCTTTAAGGTGTTCTTTGTTCTGCTTAGATTGTTAAATTAGTATTTTGGGAATTTCGGTTGTTATATGCATATTGATTGATGGACTGATAGAATTTTAATAAGTTAATTTAAATTGTATATTTCAGGGTAAATGAATCTTTAAAGTTGTCGATATAGAGATAATCATGTTGAAGTATGACGAAATAAATGAAGTTGACTGAATGGTGTTAGTTTTAGCATAGTTGTTTTTTTTACGAGATGAGGTTGCTAACTCCATGCCTAACATCCCTTCCTTTATCTGAGCTTGGGACTGGTAGCAATCTTAAGGAGATTCTAGAAGGAGTTAAAATATGGAACGCTTCATGTGTCATCCTTGTGCATGGGCCATACTAAACTTCCCTGCATCATTCCAATTTTAGTATATATATCACCGAAGAGAGTTACAGAATGCTGGTACGTGGCCTATGCTACAAGTGGGTTAACAGGCATTGATTGATTGAAATGAAATTGATAAATAAGTAAATAAATGATATCGTGATAGCTATAGGAATTGAATTCGAGAGTGTTAGACGTCTGAAATGAAGACTGAAGCAATTGTTGAATGCATTCTAATTTTATGTGACTACACTCCACTATGATAATGAACTATCTTCAAACTGTAACTAATTCTGTACAGCCATGTTGTGCAGAAATCAACAATTCCCAACGTTAATCGATGTCGGGTTATAATTATAAATTACTATATTCCAACTCATTGATCTGAAGGTTAAGTGGTCTTTGTGAAAAATGAAAGTCCTGAGACTGATAACTTGTAGAGTTATGGAAACGTTCTAATGAAGAGCTCCAACTACTACTACTACTACTACTACTACTACTACTACTACTACTACTACTACTACTACTACTACTACTACTACTACTACTACTACTACTACTACTACTACTACTACTACTACTACTACTACTACTACTACTACTACTACTACTACTACTACTACTACTACTACTACTACTACTACTACTACTACTACTACTACTACTACTTCTAACTACTAACATTTAGTTCCTTTATATCTGTTGGTTGTCTCAGGTTAAATCGGTACTTAAAATAAATTACAATTTTAGTTTAAATAACCATAAGTCCATCAAATAAACTACCTTCAAAAGGAAAGAAGTTATTCATAAGGTCACATTTAAATTCTTCAAGTTGAAGTACACATCATCATTATATGCATTAAATTACAAGTAATCTGTGTTACTCTTCACCTGTAAATGAATACTATGCATTTTCATCTACTTGAAAATAGGAAGACATCTGTAAGAAACAAATTCTCTTCAGTGAATAGCTATTTTCTACTTTATTATATGTATATTCTTCGATACTAAATGACAATTGCCTCTACCATTTCTAGAAGTGTACTGAAATGAGTTTCTTTCAAGTAAATGACTTAAGGGTAAAAAAAAGCATGTGTCTGCTCAACGCGTCTTGATAACGAGAATTATCTTAACCAGTTGAATAATAATTCTGATAAGAGAAATCTTTGTCAAATACATCCAGGATTTCTACTATAAACAAAGCGAGTAAAGTTTTCGATTTCATTGTGCTTTTTTTCTCAGCTGCATAAAATGTTTGTGTTCTTAATACACCAGCTGATTTAATCAGTGTTGTTATTTAATAAATATTGATTAGAGTGGTATTATTGTAACAAAATTCAATACCTGTATGCTGTAATTAGGCCATATTATTAAACTACTGTATAACACATTAACACTGGTTAGGTAAGAATTTGACAGTAAGTGCTGTTATGAACTAAAATCAGTTTTGAAATTATTCATACACCTGAGGGAAATAAGTACCTAATTCGTTTCATCTTTCAACTGTTGACTAGTACTTCATGAACTGACTTCAGATAAACAAACAGAGGAAACGAATGATCACTGAATCGTCGTTTAGTAGATAAATCACTAATAATGATGATTATTATTAGGCTTTAATAGTAGTAGTCGTTAGTCGTCGTCGTCGTAGTAGTAGTAGTAGTGGTAGAAGTCGTAGTCGTAGTATTTAATAACATTGTAGTCGTCACTATAATCTTTGTAAATTCGCATATTTATATTTTGTCGTCAAGCATCGCTAAACTTACAAGTAATGGTTCCATTCGAGCTTTTCGTTTTAAGACTTTCAATTGTTACACAAGTTCTTTTCACATGATGCGTAAGTTTACTAAATATACTGACCAATTAATACACGTATACATGCACACTTTTAGGTTTAATGTTTCTCTATATGTATTACAAGTTATTGATTAATTTACCGATCTATTGATCACCTTTTCATATCGATCAATTGCGTGATTGTTTATCAAGTAATATGTTTGTAAGTCACATTCAGATGTAACAACATCTATCAAGATCACTGCATAATGTTATAGTACGATGATTATTGATAAGTAACACTTGTTAGGTGACCAGTATCATGTTTGTCTTGTCCTTAGTGTTGGCCGATTTATATTAAGAAAGTTACAATTTTAGTTATTGACGACTGCTAACTAACACTGAAACGTAGGTCCAGCAGGTCATTGTACTTATTACCTCAAAGTTAAGTAATGTGTTCTAATCGTTCTGTCAAGCTAATGAAAGGCAATTTTTCCATTTGATCGATTTGATTTATTCATAACTAAAGGCTAAACAAAGATGAATACTCAGTGATTAGTCAATGTAAATATCACAGTCCTACAAGTAGTCTGTCGCACTCAGAACAGCTCACTGGTAAGGTTAAAATTACTGAGATTGGGTGTGATATGTATGAGTCGCACAGGGAGTATCAGTTCCTTGAAAATTTCAGATACACCCTTCTGATGAGTGTTAATCAGCATAAAACTTCATCTGAAACAGTGTTCCATACTGAATACCTCTAAAACATCGAACATAAAGTTAATACTTAGAGTTATGAGTTTCAATAAACTCAACCAATCAATCAATGCCTGTTACCTCATGTGGAGCATAGGCCACAGACCACTATTCTTCAACCAACTATGTCCTGAACTTTCCATCTCCAGCTCTTCCCAAGTGCTCTTCATTCTCTTCATATCTGTCTCCGATTCCCGATGCAATGTGTTCTTGGGTCTTCCTCCTTTCCTTCGGCCTTTAGGGTTCCAAGTTAATGCTTGTCTTGTGATACAGTTTGATGATTTCCTCAATTTGTGTCCTATCTACCTCCCCTCCTACGTCTTTTCCTAATTTCTTCCTTGACTGGATTTCGATTGATTTGTTGTCTGCCACAAAAAGTTGTTGTTGATAATATCTGACCAAGGTATCCGAAGTATCTTCCTCCAACAGCTGTTTATAAATACTTGTACCTTTTGAATGATAGATTTTTGAAGTTCTCCAAGTTGCAGCTCCATCCCATAAAACAACAACCTTGCTAATAAAAACGCCAACCAGTAAAAACTTTTTTTTAATAAACTTGATCAATAATATTTAGAGATTATGAAAGATTTATTCAATAGCTTTAGAATAGCTAGTGGCAAATAGTATTTCTGGAATTTAATTAAATTTATTATTCTTCAGGCTTTCAGCAGTTAAGAGATGAAAGAATGTTCAAAATAGAAATAATACTAGATTCAGTACTTGATTAAGTATCAATACTGTATCATAACTATCTTAAGATTGTAATGGAGGTGGTATTAATTTTATAAAATTGGAATTAATTCCATTTCTTATTAGATAAACTATGTAATAATTAAGTGGTGTTGAATGTTCATTTGATATCACAAATTGGTATGAATTAAGCAAACAATGATCACTAGGAAGCACTGTACAGCTGTTTCATTCTAGTATGGTACTCTTCAACAGTGCACATCCACAACTCCGCTAAGCACGGCAATGGAGGAAGTCGCCTATTGACTGATTTAGAGGTACTAACCATTGGGAGCCGATTCAGCAGTATAATGGATAAACATTCACCGTGGAGCCAGAAGGTCCTCTGTCTGATTTCTAATAGGGTCGTGAGTGCGCATTCCTCATATTAGGAAGGAACAACTGTTCAGTGCTTCCTGGTTATCAATTGTTGTTTAATTAAGACTAATTCATGATGTTCAAATTAACATTCTGAATTCCCACAACACTCTATTACAATCAATGTTAGCTCACTAGTGACTAACATATCGAGGTAATTCCTGGAGTTCTAGTAAGAAGACGTGACTACTGTAGTTCAGTAATGTTGCTTGTGAGGTAGTTACCCACTGATGACAATGAATAGAGTGGCGTATATATATCCTGAATCGATTGAATTGGAAATATAAACTGTATTATGATGTTACTGACAATTGATTCTGAGTATTTTATCTATTGATTAGAAGTAAAACGAAATCTAATTTTCTCAGTAATAAAAAGTAATTCATGCAACCGAGTAATGTGTAAGAGTGATTGTACTGTGTGTTTATGAAAGCAGAAAAAAGCTGATACAACATTTTTGAAAGCAAAAAGATGAGATTAAGCGACAGAAAAAACATTTTAGAAGTGAGAAATTACTAACAGAATTCATGTTATTTTTTGTAATAGACAAATATTTACTTGAATTGAGATGGATTGTGTAGATTAATATTTAGTTTTACTTGATTGAATTCGTTAAAGATTGATGTTAGCAAGATAGTACGCAAAACCAGGGAGCACTAGGTAGCTGTTTCATTCTGGCATAGAACTCCTCAGCTGTGCACACCATAAATTCCACTTCAGAAGCCTCAGGTTGGTGAATGTCTAACCATCTGCACCGATGGGCCGGCCGGAATCCAGTGGTAGAATTCTTATTTCTATCACTCTGTGATATAATGCAACAATCGTTCATTGTCATTGGTGGTAACTGGTCTTACTCCCAATAAGTCTGAACTACACCGGTCATCGACTTACTAGCCTCTGGGGTGGAATCCAAGGTGGACACTTCTGAGGAGTTCCCTACTAAAACGAAACAACTGTTTAGTGTTCCCTAGTTTTCAATGGTACCCTGCCAACATCAATGTGTGATGAATTCAATCAACTAAATAATCACTGAATAATTATACATATTTACATGAAAATCATAAGGATATAGAAAAGAAACATAGCATATCGACACCATGAGATTATTGTAAGTCACGATGTAAGATGCTTATACTACCTATATACAGGCAGTTCATAGGATGCACATTTATCTGCGACTACTAATACTAAAATATAACTATTATTTCAAGTTTTATGGATATTCGACTTTTAAAATTGAACTTGGAGACAACTATTGTACAGTTTTATTTCGTCTGTAGGATATATTCACTTGCCTTGTTTCTTCATCTTCCTATCTCTTTCTTTGGTTCCCATTTCTTCTCCTACTAAAAACAGATGTTTCATATTTATGAAACCATGAATACATTTATTAAATAAAGCATCTATTTATTCACAAATAATGATGGTAATTGTAATAATCTAGTCATTAGGAATAAACCTTAAGCCTTTTGATGGTGTATGCTTTCTTGTTGAGTCTAGCAGTGAGTTATTATTATTGTTATTTCTTCATTTTTACTTCCGAATTACTTTAACCAGGTATGGTAAAAATTTGAACAAGTGATTTGAACTGGTAATTATAGAGGAAGTGTATGTGTAACAGGATGTAGTATGTTATGATCGTATTTTGTACTCGTAGTATTTAGTAGCAAACATGAAATGACTTTGACTCATCAAACATCTCTAGCGACAGGCTTTTGATTAGTGTTTCCACTGATGCCGATACTTATTTAATGCTTGGTATCGGTTTGACGCTTTCAATGAAATCTGCCTGTATAACTCTTGCAACTACCTTCAATCAACGCTTAGCTGCTCATCTACGTTCCACGCAGAATATAAAAGGCGGGAGATCAGTTGATATGAAATAATATATTTTAACCAGCCGAAAATATGCAAACAAAATCCAAAACCTCTGTAAAATAAGTTCTACTGTTCAGTCATTCCGTAATATGCATATTGCGATAAGAATGTATAATAAGTAGAATATCATGTTCTTGGTTATAAGTGGCTGCTACGCATCCTTCACGAGTACTTCTATTACTATATTAATAATAATTGTGTGTACATTAGTGATTGAATTCCCGAATTTCTAACATGTTACTATAACTATTCTAGACGAAGAAGTCGTCACATGTAGAGTCGAATGACAGTCACTAACTAATTGACGTCATTAAACAAGATTAAACCTTCTTAAAACGTTTTTGATAAACACTTACTGATATTTCTGAATGACAAACAATGTTTCAACGTGACTGTTGTATTCTTTTGCTACTTGTGTCATCATTGGTGAACCATTGAAAAACCATTTAAGACATTAAATATCTAATTGACTGAATTAGAAATATCAACCATTAGGAGCCGGCTCAATGGTCCAGTGGTAAAGCGCTCGTCGCAGAGCTAGAGTGTCCTGGGTTCTATCCCCCAACAGGGTCGTGGATGCACACTGCTGAGGAGTCCCATACAAGGACGAAACAGCTGTCCAGTACTTCCAGGTGATCAGGGGTTGTCTAGTTCAGATCAATTCGTGATATCAGCATTAAGAAATATCTAATCGTCTGAATAGTACACTAGTTTTTATATCAAGAATGTATGTATATGTTAATTGACTTGTTTGTCTAATCCTTAGTGTTGACTGTATTCTAATGATTGAATGGCAACCAGACTATGTAACTTGATATCACTCATATTATAATTTCAATGGTAGATAGTTGAGATAACTGGTAACATTTTAAAATGAAACTGACTGACCTACATTTCAACTCACCAGGAAGTATAATATTTATACAAACTTCAATTATGTCTTGTTAACATGTATCAACTAGCATGTTACTTCGGTCACGTAGGTTCTCCACCTAACTATCTTCAATCATTTGACATGTATGTACATATAGTTTCTCAGATCAATTGAATAAGAGAAATTTTCATCTTCATATGACTAATCACATATTCTATCCTCTATCGGTCATCTTTAAACCATACACTTGAAGAATAAACAGTCCATTAATTTATTCCCTTTTATTATTATTATTATTGTGATTGTTCTCTACACGAAGAAAATTGATAAAAATCTTTACTGTTCAAATTAATTCAGTCTTTATTCATTTAATTACTAAAATGTTGACAGATACCTACCTACCAACCAACCAACCAACCAACCAACCTACCTACCTACCTACCTACCTACATACCTACCTACCTACCTACCTACCTACCTTCTTACTTACCTATTAATAAAGAGAAAATACACTCAACATTAGTGTCAATACACTGATGCATATATCAACACATTATTGAATAAATAAACAACTATTAGAAATAAATGCATCAACAAACAAATCATAAACAAGTCAGTTTAGTTGATTTCTCTGATGAACTCAATTTTAACAAACGGAAAATAAAAAATAAGCAACAACTAGAATACTAACTGAAGAAAATGAAAAGCTATAAACAAACAAGCAAACAAACAACCAAACAAAGAAACAAGCATAATCAGTAGTGACACAAATAATGTCTAACAATAATTGTTTTAGGATTATTGACTTCTTGTTTTGGTTGTTGTTGTTTCTTTTTAATGTATGTTGAAGAAGATTGAATGAATGAAGGTATAGGCTTAATCAAAATGTAGTTTCTTTTATGATGTTTAAATTTACTGATTTCGATTGTTTAATGAAGATGAATAAATGAATTCAAAATGAAGAGGGAGATGTGTACTTATTTTTATATCGCCACATAAACTAGATTATCTTCGACAGTTAATTACGAAAGATCAATGTATCATATTATAATTAGTATGATGCATACTATTGACCCTAAATGAAGAAAGATTTGAAGTTTTTCAAAACTATTCAGTGAGCATAAGAAGATTGAACTAGTGAATTAAGTATGCTACACTCATAACTTCTTAAAAAGTATATCTATACCATTTATGATACTCACCTTAGGAATTCATTACTCCATCGTGAAGATAATACTAGTTGTCATATGATTACAGGTATAGGTAGGTGGTTCGTATAGGCTATATATATATATTGCATATGACGCGGTTGACAGTAGTTAGTTATTTATTACTTGGGGTCGTGGAGATAGTTAACTGTTTCTACAACCCCCAATTATAACTGATATATCAGCTCACTAGTGACTAACTACTTGAAGTAATTCCTAGAGTTCCAGTGTGAAGACGTGACCGTAGAGTTTAGCCGTGTCGGGTATGAGGCAGTTACCCACCGATGGCGTGGATGAGGTAGCGCAAACGTATCAGTGAATAAAACGTATGACTGAATAAAAAATATCAATCATTAGTAGCCTGACTCAGTGTTATAATAATAAAGCGTTCACCGCGGAGCCAGATGATCCTGGGTTCGATCCACGATGGGGTCGTGGATGCGCACTGCAAACTAGGACGAAACACCTTTCCAGTGCTTCTAGGTGATGAATCGTTGCTTGATTCAGATCAATTCGTGATATCAAAACTTAATTAGTTTGGTTTAATAGTTGGAAGTTGATGGTATATATCATATCAAAAAATAAGTCTTGTTCAATAAGTCAAAATAAGTTGTAAATAAATAAATATATTGCTTAATTACTATATAGTGACCAATTTTGACGTTTATCAAAGGCTTTCTAGTGTTGATTGAATCCTATCGATTAAATTGTAATACTGCCACTAGTTTAAATAACTTGATATGATTGGCACTATATAGTGATAAAATGTAACCCAAATTAGCTTAACGGTAACCAATACAGATTATGACAATTTATTGCCTGGGATCAAAACTACCCGAAAGCATAAATTCTCACAAAGATAACACATGTAATCTTACTGATGAGTATTAAATAACATGAAACTTAAATCCAAGGTATCGTGCCAACTATTATCCCCCCCCCCACATCCTTACCAACCTCCTAACTAACCTACCTAATAAATGAATTATAATAAACACTAGAAAATGATATTCTTTTTTGTTAAAAAAGAATTTATTTATTACTAATTATTCTAAAAAATCTCGTAAACAACTATCATCTATTATTGAAAATGTTGCTCATTATGTGGATACATTCACATTGTGTAGAGAAATCCAATAACCAGTACATAGAAATGAATAGATTATAGAAATTGGACATGTGTATTAATTGTATTGTATAGCATAGAAATAATCATGAAAATGAATAAATGAATGAATGAATGAAATGAAATGAAATGAATGGTAACAAAGACAAACCAATAGAATTCATTGCTTTGTGACTAGTCACCAGTTAATTTTCCCTATCATTTTATTAAATTTCAATTGTCTTTATGACTTATTTCTGTTTAACTCATCTTAAATTTAACATATTTAGTTGTCTTTTTATTTATTTTTTCTTTATGGGAAATCTATTTTAAATGAAAGTTAATGAAAAAAAAAGTGAGAGAATAGATGATAGATGAATGGAATCTATAAGATTATCATTGTTATTAATAAAGGAACTTACTTATTGACTTATTTATGCCTGTTAAACCTCTCAAAGAAGCATAGACCTTTCATCCAGTATTATCAATTCAACTGTATCCTCAGGAAGTCCTTCACAGCTGTCTCCAGTTGCTGTTCATCTTTTAATGTCTGATTCCGATTCGCCACACAGTGTGTTCTTTGGCCTTCAACTTTTCCCTTTCCCAAAAGGATCCCAAGTTAGCGCTTGTTTCGTGATGAAGTCTGATGATTTCCCCCAGTGTATGTACTATCCATTTCCAAAGTCGTTTCCTGATTTCCTCTTCGACTGAAAGCTGGTTTGTTTTCTCCCATAGTAGGCTGTTGCTGATGATTTCCAGCCAACGGACATTCAGTATCTTGCATAGATACTTATTTGTAAATACTTGTACTCTCCTGAGGATGTTTGAAATAGTTCTCATGTTTCAGCTCCATACAGCAGAACTATCTTCAAGTTCGAATTGAAGAGTCTGACTTTGAGATTGGTTGACAGTTGTTTGGAGTGTCATATGTTCTTCAACTGTATAATGTCGCCTTTACTTTGTCAATTCTTGCCTTTACATCTGCATCGGATCCTCCTTGTTCATCGATGATGCTTCCCAGTTACTTGAAATTATCCACTTCTTTCAGAGTTTCTCCACCATGTTGAATTGGGTTGATGCTTCCTGTGTTGTATTTGAGGATCTTATTCTTTCCTTTGTGTATGTTTAGGCCTACTGATGTTGAAATTGTTGCTGCGCTGGTTATCTTCACTTGTGTTTGTTGGTGTGTATGGGCTAGAAGAGCTAAATCATCCGTGAAGTCCAAATGAACATTTTGATAATACTGAAATATTGGTAACTTAATAGAGAAAAATGTACACTTGTTTGCATATTTCAATTTTTATTTGATTGATTGGTTCCGTTGTAAAATTAAAAGAAAAAAACAAAACTATTATAGAAATGAGTTGAATTCAATAGCCTAGTGGTGATTACTGTGATGTTTAGTACGAAACGAACTAAATTTATGTTCGCATATGAACATTAATACTAGAATGAAGGTACATTCAACTGACAAGTTTTAAATAGGATGAAACAGACACCTTGAATACCACTTATCAGCTACAATTGAAATCAATTGATATTGAATTTAAGTTTATCTGCATTATTTTCCATATTTAATCACTATTTAATTAGTGAATTAAGTGGTAACTAATAGTAACTGATTATCAATGACAATTTCATTTTACAGAGTTACAGTGATTGGCAACTATCTATGAGGAACATGTCAATGTGAAAAGTAGAAATGTAATAACAGTTAGATCTTTAAAATGAATTTATTAATAAGAATTACATTCTAATATACACCATTCAATCCATTAATATTGTATAAAACACAATTAGTTAACAGTGTAATTGTTACAGTTGAATAAGTTTCAAGGAAGCAGCGAAAGAATCATTTTAATTTATACAGTATTAGGTAGTTTCTTTTGTAGTATCTTTAAATGGATACCATTACTTCTACTCAACTTCGTCAGGAATCTAAATCTGTAATGTCAAGTCTTAAATAGAACAGTAACCAGCAGTTATATTTAGCCTATACTGAACATCAAAATTCAGGTCGAGTTACGTCATAATAAAAATCAACGCTATGAACAGTTGCAGAAGTGAATTGCCCATGTTCTATTAGGAAATTGTTGTAAGATTTTAAACCGAAATTTTACAATTCGTCAGCATAATTCAGAAAAAACTTGTGTGAATAATTCATATTTTGTAATTATACAGCGATATGGCTCAAAATCGGTCATAATGATGCAAGTATATTCATATCTCTTTGTTCATCTTGATCTTAAGTTTCATTATTCTTTCAAATATACGTTTGCTATATTCCCTCCTGTTGAATTATACTGTTGTGTTAATTGCGTCGTCCTAATGTGGTATGGCAACCTGAACCTATGTGCATATACGTTATTCGCGACAGGCTGACTGACTAAATTAAATTCATAAAGACAATCAATAATCTGAATAAATCAGTAGATTTGTAGTTTTAACATGTAACTTCCAGTCATTAGGTTATAATTTAGAGTTTCATTCCACCTACCACGATTTGGGCAGCTAGGTGACATCACAACTACCACCACCATCACCACCTCCCACTCATTATATACAAACAGAGTGGCTTAAAGCCAACCATACGAATCTGTACATGGTAAATTAAATCATCTGTCTATTGTTGTGTTACTATGAAAATGTATCTTCCACATTTCGAAATTGGAATCATGTTTAAGGTAGTTTTAGTTTCACAAACCATATTAATTTAATCATCAATCCCATTTCTACATACAGGGGTGTACAAATATTCTCTTAGTTCCCTTCCGACAGTCATTTCGTTCTATATGATTATGTTTACAGGATCAAATTAAGAGAACAACACTATTGATTATTAAGTAATATTGATTGAAAGTGTTTTTCTATTGAATTCAATGAATGATTTACATAATGATGAATGATGATGGTGATGATGATGTAAATTATTGATACAATTAAGTTATTAAACAGTGATTACCTGATAGTTATACTCATCTGTATCTGTCTACAATCATATTTCATTGCTTGACATTATTTTCCATAGGCTGAATGTATGTTATACATGTGAATTGTTAAGTAAATACTACTAGTTAATTTAAATAGTACAGAAAGAAGAAGAAATTTCTCAATAATTGAATACACAATAGATTGTAGAGGTTTCATGAAAGTGAATAAGTCAATGTAGTTTGTTATCAGACAATGTTAGTTAATTGGACTAACTATTTTTAACGGGAAGAACTATTGGAATATCTGAAAAAAAAATAAATGGCATAGAAATTTGAGAAAGTTTTCATGAAATATTTTATGCCTAATTTCTTATCATATGTAATTATCTAAGTATTATTCTCTTAATTATGTGATCAATAATGGGAAATAGTATAGAATAATGGGAGATAGACAAGAATTTACAAATCATAAAATTAAGTGTGTATCAATGCCAAGCTAACTTCTAGGGGTAAAGTAAACAAAATACTTTCTTCGACAAAACATGTGAAAATCAAAATATTACATACTTGTGCCCGTCGCCCCTCCCAGAGGAGCATAGGCCGCTAACCAGTATTCTCTATTCAACTTCGTCCTCATTAATACTTTCCAGCTGTTTCCAGTTGCTGTTCATCCTTTTAATGTCCGCATCCGATTCTCGACTCAGTGTGTTCTATGACCTTCCACTTTTCCCTTTTCCAACTGGATTCCAAGCTAATGCTTATCTCGTGATGCAGTTTGATGATTTCCACAATGTATGTCCTATCCATTTCCAACGTATTTTCCTCATTTCTTCTTCGGTTGGAACTTGGTTTGTTTTCCACCATATTAGGTTGTTGCTGATAGTTTCCGATCAACAGACATTCATTATCTTGCGTAGACAGTTGTTCATTAATAGTCGTATCCTTCTGATGACATTTACAGTAGTTCTTCATGTTTCGGCTCCATACACTAGAACTGTCTTCAAGTTCGAATTGAAGAGTCTGACTTTGAGGTTGGTTGACAGTTGTTTCGAGTGTCATATGTTTTTCAACTGTAGACATGCTGCCCTTGCATTATCAATCCTTGCCTTTACATCTGTACTGAATCCTCCTTGTTCCTCGAAGATGATTTCTAGGTACGTGAAAGTATCTTTTTCTTCCAGAGTTTTTCCATCACGTCGAATTGGGTTGTTGCTCCTTGTGTTGTATTTGAAGGTATTACTCTTTTTCCTATGTATGTTCAGGCCTAGTTATACTGAGATTGTTGCTATGCTGGTTATTTTCACTTGTATTTGTTGGTGTGTATGGGCTAGAAGAGATAGGTCCTCCATGAAGTTCGAGTCGTCAAGTCGCATCCTACGTGTTCATTGCGTGTATCCCCTCAGAAGTGGAGGTCTTCGTGATCTAGTCATCCACTAGAAGGAATGGAAGAGGAGAGAGTAAGCAACCTTATCTGACTTCAGTCTCCAGTGGAAAAGCATTTGGCAGCTGTCCTCCATGCATGATTTTGCACTGTAGTCCATTGTAAGAATTCAGGATGAGAAAATCAAAATATATTAAAAATCAAATTTATACTTATATAAGTATTATTTTCTATAGTCTTTATTATAGAATATAGGTTGATGCAAACACTTTCTTTATGTTACAAGGGCTTTTAAGACCTTTCGATTTCTCAAGGCAAAATTAGCAGTTTGACATTTTCAAAGATTTGATGAAAGACTCTTTCATCAGAGGCCATCTTACAACATTCTGTTACGAACCTTTCAGTTTATAACAATTAGAAAAAGAAACTAACTTAAGCATTAAAAGTCAATTAGCATATTTAACAAAGTTAAAGATGAATTGTGCAAGAAAATGGCGAAAAGTAAAGTATAAAGCATAACACCTTGAAGTACACCAACTTCTATTAACCGAGTAATGTAACACCACTCCTCATGCAAAGTGTACTATTCTCACGCGTAATCTATTTGTAAATGAAATGATTCAAAGAGATATCACTGCTCTGTATCTGTTGTTCTATGTCAATCGAAAGTTCCCGTTAAATAAGAATTCAAAGAACCAATAAATTAATTTAATGTATTAGATTACAATAACCACTGATCATGTTTACCAACATTTCAAACTGTGATATGGTATTAAAGTTTTGTAGCTAAGGTCAATGGTCTAGGTTTGAATGGGTTCTCTGATCTGGATCGTTTAATCGTGTGGAATCAATTAAAAGTTTATCCCGAAGAAGTTGTCCAGAATGACGATGAAAACTCTCCAACTAAAACAACCAGCTCAGAGAACTTAATCAAATCAAAATTTCAAATTGTATTGACTTTATGCTTAAAATCATATTTTCATCTGATAATGAAAGTTCATTGTTTACAGGTCACTGATTTTCACATTGCCCTCCAGTTAGATTGTTTTAAATTATAAAGAACAACATACATTGTTTATCATTTAACATTTCTGCTTGTCTAATTGGAGTTTATAATGAATGATGTTGACTTATTACTTCTAAATGGGTTATCGAGTATATTGGCTTATTTTGAAATGTCATTTCATGTAACCCATTTCTATCGTATAAATCATATCCTCTATTATTACCTGTTTATTAGTATCCTTTCTCATTTCCTTTTTTCATAGACAATAATCATTTGAATGCATTACACACACAAATACAGTAATGAATACATTTACAAAGGTACTCAATGATGTATACAGAGACAATACGATGGAACAATACACATTAAACTGCTTACCTATCTACAGATGTATAAACAATGAAAATTCTTTATTAAGTTTAGTTGTATGTGCACGTCACAGATTGATGTTGGTTGAGTACAACTGAAAACCAGTAGAGTTTGTGATAGCTATTTCGTTTTAGTATAGTATACTTTAACACCCACAATTCTTTCAGGTAATCGAACTCAGGATCTTTAGATCTTACGATAAACGCTTAACCACTTTTACCATTGGGTCAACAGGCGTGTAATGGTAGAATTTTTACTTCCATCAATTTGTGATAAAGTTTGACGATTATCCATTATCAGTGGTGAAACGACCTCACTCCTGATAAGTAGTAGCTAATCAACACCAAACTATGCCGAACAGAAGCAACTAAACGTATCTTCATAAGCCACCTTAGCTAAATTTCAGTATTAGTGATATCTAACCAACTCACCAATTAGGATAATTGTTTCAGGTATTCGTAGGAGAGTAAAAAAATGTAAGTAGTCACACATATAGGAAACAATAGTGAATTAAATTCATCAATAATGACTATTATTGTTGCCAAAACCATATGACCTTGATCTATAAACTGGCCATATTCCATGTCATAAAAGTGAATGTGTGCATTTTCTATAGGTGACAGGTTGAGAGAGATTTCCAACTATAACATGTGGAACTTGCATAGGTAAGGATAACTTTTCTTTTTTGAATGTGTGTTGGTTTTAATCAAAGGGAAAGTTCTCCTTTGAGATATAGTGGTGAATGTCGAATTCTAAGTTACATGTTATGGAGTTTCAGTATCAGGCAGAGTCCAACCAAAATAAGCACCAAACAAATATTACCAACAGCAGTGGTTTAGTCGTTTCACAAGATAGCGAATTGATTGAAACCAGAGATGTAAACTAATCCACAACAACGTGATAGTATTAAGGTCCTGGATTCGGTTTCTGATGATAAAATTGACGTAAATTTCTAAGGCTTTCCATACTCAAGCAAAATAACTGCTCACTACTTGTTTGTCTTCAGTGGCTTTCTAACGACGGTTAGTCCTAGGTATATAATTTCAGTCAGCTGATACTATAGTACTTTCTTACGGCTTTTCTGATTTGCATTTTTACATGACAGCTGACTATTAGAAATACGTTGAATAGATGAGTAGTATTAGTAATTAGTTTTATGTCACTAAGTAGTAATGATAGATAATTCTGGAATTCCATCTGATACCATCTTTAACGCAACTATCGTGGTGAGATTACTGGAGATATCTATTTGATGAAATAGAATGTAATGAATTGAGCATTCTGTATTATTCTCATTGGTAATAAATATCATGCACTTTAAGCAGTTTAACTAAGGACTTGTAATTCACTGTTGTATTTAGTGCAATAGGATCAGAATGCATATATTACCACAGAGATTGGTTAACTTCTATCCTGATCATGAATAATAAGAAATTACAAATACTTATTGATAGACTCATGCAGGTTAATCGGTTTAATGGCTATTTGTACTCGAATGATAAGATGAATGGAAACTTTGACATGAAACTCATCGGAATGTAACGGGTACAATTACATTATTAATCCTGATTGGGTGATAACAGGTATTCATCTTAGTGACCGTTAGTCAATAAAACAACCAATCCTTATTCCAACTACTTACTGAAATCATAACAGCCAAAAAATGTTTCTTATATTGAGTTGCGAAGAGTAGAGGACATGCTGTAGTACAAGCATACGATTCGATTTGTTTCGTAAAAATAATGACAGTTTTTGCTCATTTGCAAAGAAGATGATAATATTAGATTTATTTCTACGTAGGATGCATTTGGCCTTTTTCAAAAAAAGCACTTGTAACTTCCTAGTAAAATCATCGAACTAAGAGAATATAACACTGTGTAACATTCAAACATCCTGTATGTTTGAGTCTAGCCTACAGATAACAAAATGTCAATCGACTTTGGGGAGTAACGTGTTTGTAAAAATCTACAAAACACAAAGTGAACTGACAACAGAGAATTAATAGGGCCATTCCACGAGTAAATGAACAGTACGCGCAGGCTTTAATGAAGACATACTGGTAACAAAACTAAATTTAATAAATGTAGTAATCTTGAATGAGTTGAAGTATAGATACACACTATTTGTACGTAGTACTTATCAAAGACTATCTCCGGTTAGATTACAATTAAAGACCACAGAGCACTGGTCAACATTTCATTTCCAGGGTAAGGGAGGGGGCTCATTTAGTTATAACCTTTTCGAGAAATGAACTCAAGACCTGAAATTACCAAATCACTCGTTTTACCAATGAAACCCTTCAGTTAGCATCCAGCTGTATACATTTAGAATGACACCATTCACTTCAGACTAAAGTGAGGAAATCACTCAAAACATTTACATAGTTTTTAAAAGACAATTAGATCCAGCTGCATTAATTGATTGTATACCCGATACTACCATCATTTCAATGATTATAGGATAAAATCGATTATATAATGGAGTAATTCACATTTTAACTAATATTTCACATTCTTTAGTAATATGCTATAACCTTATACTACTACGACTACTAATACTAATACTAAAACTATTACTACAACTACTACCACCAACACCACAACAACAACTACTACTACCACCACAAATACTACCACCACTAACACTAATAGTAATATTACTTACACTATTACTACTATTACTACTACTACTACTACTACTACTACTACTACTACTACTACTACTACTACTACTATTATTTTCTTTATTTCTGATTAAAACACTACTTTGACCTTATTCGCTTTTTATTTAACCATTCGAATCGATTTTTATGCTGGAAACAAACTCAACCTAACCAATAATTTTGGATAAATATAACCTTTAAGAACGTTTTCATCATTCTAATGAATTGTTTTGAATAAAATTATGTAACCATGACTTTTGTATACCTTTATACACATAATTACACACTACAAAATGTTCTAAGTCGATAGTAGGTAGTGGTGATGTTGGTGGGTATATGTGACTGGTGGATGTCTTACCGAATTATGCAAATCAGTTAACTTATTCCTTACTGATATTTCACACATTTACTGAAGGTGGGCAAACCTTATTCTCATAGCAGGACATGAAATAAAAGTTATTGTGATGTAATTTTTTTATAGAAAAAAAAAAAGAAAAACTGAGCTATTGATTTCATTTTTATCTGATATTTTACTAATGATCACTAACACATAAATGTAAGCCAAAATAGAATTCACTATTCAACTTTCATTGTTGTTTTATTAGTTATTAGCGTATTAAAGACTTGTAATATCATAACTAATGTCATTGTATGCATAATTTATTAAGATGAGTTTGTATCTTCCCATTGACTTGACATGAACTGAAACTGGTCAGTCTCTAGTTGCTATATATGTATCCTAAGCGGAATGCCTCGATATCGCTACTAACCACATGTAATGTTTAAATTGAATTGTCACTAGCAAGCGGAATCCAGGATGCGCGTTTCATTCTACTTTGGACTCGTCGGTTGGATAGCCGCATAGAAACAATCCACTTAGGAGGCACACATAACAAGAGAGACTGACGGGTTTCAGTTCATGTCTAATCAACAGGAAGATATAAACTCATCCTAATTACATATATACCCGTTGCATAAGTGTGACTGTTTGAATTCAGGTAGTCAAGTGGTGAACGCGTTGGCGTTTAATACGAAGGGAAGTGAGTTCGAATTCTATTGTGGACATCAACATTGGGATTCCAGTGCATTCAGCTGACGAGTCCCAAATAGGACGAAGCGCGCGTCCTGGATTCCGCTCCCAAGTCACAGTTCAACTTAAACGTACACATTACTCAGTTTATAATATTTTTCTGTTCTTCTCATTAATCTGCATATCATGTTTTGTAACATAAAAATATGTATTATTCGAAATATTGTTATTAAGTAGTAAGCAGCATTATATTCATGTAAACCGTAATGTCTTATCGGTCAGTACTCTATCACTGAATGTTTACAATGTTGATTTGATTTCACGGTGACATTTTATGCGTTGTTATGTAGCTAAATATTATTGATTGAAAGCCTTGAACGTAGAGTATCATGCATGTTTATACTTGTTATCGAGGACTATACGCACTCTTGATGGCAGTGATACACTTGAAAGTAGACAATATGATATTACTAACGACTCATTGATTGATAAGCATCAACATTTCAGTTTGAAGTAGTCAAAGTTTAACTTCTTTGATTGTTATAATAGATGACGTTCTACATTGGATAACCAAACCTTTCGATGATTTAAATTACATAGTTTTGATGAATACAGAATAGCTACCAAACTTTTATTCAATTGGTTTTAACTGAACACGTTAAATATAATTAACTGAGTTTACTAAACAGAAGGCCTGTCATGACCTTCTAAGTTAGTTACATTTGATAGTTTACAAAGTCTCAGATCAGTAAATAAAAGAAAAAGTAGTTGTATTCAATTGTAGTTCTGTATAGATTCTTATAAAGCATAGATTTTATCAATTTTATTTCATCGCCTATTCATATCAATCGAACAAAAACTATAAATAAGAAAGTACTGAATAAAGATTGAATCGTGAAGATCGGTAACAAGTTTTAGTTGATTGAATTCGTCACAGACTGACGTTGTTAGGAAACCAATTGAAACCAGGGAGCACTTGAGAATTGTTTTGTTCTGGTATGGGAACTCATCAACAGTACGCACTCTAGGTTCTTCCTTAGAGGCTTCAGGTTAGCGAACGCCTAACCCTCCACACTACTTATTCGGCCGGAATTCAATGGTAGAATTCTCATTTTCGTCAATTTGTGACTAAAGTCTGATGACCATTCCATTGCCATCAGTGATAACTGTCTTCCTCTCGACAAGTATGAACTCCACCAGTCACGACTTCCAACTAGAGCTTCAGGAACGAAACAGTTTTACCGATGATCCCTGGCCTTCGATGGCTACCCTACCAACATCGACCTGTGACGAATTTAACCAAGTGAAACTTATTACCGATTTCTACAAACTACCTTAATTCACCTATAATAATCAGTTCACCAGTAACTAACTTCAGGATATTCCTAACGCTCCTAAGAGATATCGTGACTGATGGAGTTCAGACTTGTCGGGAGTGAAACAGTTATCACCGATGACAATGGAATGATCGTCCCAATCACTCAGTCAATCAATCGATCACTGTTAACTCATGTGAAGAATTCGCCACTGACTAGCATTCTCCAACCAACTATGTAGTAAGGTTTCCTTTCCAGCTCTTCCCAAGTGCTGTTCATTTTCTTCGCGTCTGTTCCCAATTCCCGACACAATGCGTTCCTTAGATCTTTCTCTTTTCCTCTGGCCTTCAGGATTCCAAGTTAATGTTTGTCACACTACATTGAATGGAAGTTGCGAATTATATTGATGGGAGGTAAGACGTACAGTCAACCTGAGACTCAAAGGGCGAAATCTAAAGTGTGACCTGATGAATATTCCCATGGTTGAGTGTGGGTGTGGGGAGAGTGAAACAATTGCCTAGTGCTCACTGGTTTTTAAAGGTACTAAATCAACGTTATTCTTAGATGATTTCAGTTAATCCAAATACTGAAGGATTATTTCTCCTATTTCATATCTCAGTAATACTAACGAATAATATATTGGTTATTCCATCTATTCAGTTCACTTAATCATATTTGAATAGACAGAATTTCACATAGTTATACTACTAGAAAACCTTAAGTGATAAAAGATGATAGTAAATATGTAACTTTTATAAATTGAATATGATATGGTTTTAATCAGTAATATATTGTTGAGTATATTACAGATACACATATGCGACAAATCTCAGTCTTAAGATTACTAAAAAATAGATAACAGTTTATCGCTACTATCATCTATATCTGTTAGTCGAATATAAGCCTAATGACGTACGAATCTAATCGAACTATCTGCGCAACTGATACTCGCATGACCAACCGATATGATACTACACCAAGACAAAATCAAGAAGACACAACGCGCACTAGAAGATTCGATCTTTGTAATTCAACTCGTAATAGTTACAAGCGACTTGGAAAAACGAGTAATGCTACTAAAAGATATTAAAACAATCACAATTAACAGGTCCAGCGGAGGAATGAAGAGCATACCGCTACGCTAACTTAAAATATAAAAAATAGCAAAATCACATGATAACCATCTTCTTAGCGATCTTCATTCGATGCACTGATTGTAAATTATTCGACTTGTTCATCAAATAATCACACAAAGGAGAAACAATATAAGAATAACCTTAGCTCTGGTTGTTTCTTGGTAATTCAATTTGTAATACATTTTAAACATTTTGTGAAAGAGCTTAAGTATAAAAAAAATTGATGACCGAGAATATCGAGTAACAATTGTTTACCGTCGATGAATGTCGACGATTAATGTCCGTTATATGATGTACTTATTTCTTATGAATTCATATATTTAGCTTGTAGACAGTCAACCACTGCTTGACATCACTGTTTTAGTGACTTAACTTATCAAGACATTTAAATAATCAAATCATTATGGAAACTATTAAACACTCCATTTTAGTGCATACGACAAGTGCTCTTCATAAGGCCCCTTTTGTCGTAAGCAAACCAATGAATAAATGTTGATTAATCATTGAATAGTGATCCGTGCCACTCTAGTGTTTACTGCTGATAAAATTTCGCCAATCAGTTTACAGTAATTTCAAATGTAACTAATTTTTTCACTACATGAACTCAATCTCGATATTAAGTAGTTTGGTAAAAACTTTATTCTATATAGGTCTTGTGCTAGCTAATACCTGTTAGCTAAACATACTTAGAATCCTGGTGGATCGACGGTTTCATCGAATCTCACAATGAGACGTAATCAATAAACTATTTGGGCTATTACTGACCATCTGTTTGATTGAAATATTTAACTCTATATTTGTCTAATTTTTTTTATATTGACTGGGTGTCAGTTGTGTTCCGTAGTCATATAACAGCTATCATGAAATCGGAATCAGTCATTTTTATCTGTTGTCTGCCTTCAGGAATCAATCATTAACTGAAACTACCTATACTGACTTCAAATAAAAGAAGTAATAAACGTAACGAGGTGAAAATGATTTTTTTATTTTCATGAATCAATCAACAACAATCAGGATGAACCTATATCTTCCAGCTGACTTGTTATGAACTAAAACTAGTCAGTCTCTGTTGCTATATGGGGATCCTTAGCAGATTTCCTCGATACAACTGTTGAATCACAAATATTATTCATGTTGGTTGGTGACCGGTAAGCTGAATCCTATTTGGGACTCATTTTCTGTATATACCTGCATCCGAATGTTGATGTTCACACTGAAATTCGAACCCAGTTCCCTTTGTGCCTAAACTCCACCGCATTCACCACTGAGTCCAGACAGTCACACTTGTACAACGAGTATCTATGTAATTAGGATGAGTTTATATCTTCCTATTGATTAGACATGAACTGAAAGTAGTTACTCAACATTGAGATGTAGTATATCAATAAATTGTCAACAATGAAGATCTTATCATATGATTCACTATGACTGACTTCCTTTAAATGAAATTGGTATTTCTACTGAATGTTCACTAATGTGAATGTTGTTATCATTGTTTATAAACTTACATGAAAACATTGAACTTTTAACAGTTTAATATCAGTAAATAAATAAATAATAACAGTAATAATAATTGAATATTTAAGCCAGTTTTAACAAGTATTTTGTTCTTCATGTGGTAAAACGAAAAGAAGAATGTTACTAACTAGAAAACATGAAAAGAAAAGAAAAGAAATCTATTCAACTACTGTTAAGCATAATCAAATGACAGAAGGCATTAAATGAGATTCTTTTCTTTTGTTTTTAATTTAATGTCTAAAAATGCGTACATTGGTTTCTATGTTAATGAATTAGAAACTGATAAGTTAAGTGTAACTACTAATCTAAACTCATTTATATTGATTTATAGCTCTCAACATTATAGTAGATATGGTAACTAAATTTTATTTATCACTAACTTTCCCTACCTCTACTTCATGCAAGTTTGTAGATACTAACAGAAGTTAAAATTATGACAAATATCATCAAAGATAATGAATGATTTTAATATAATCTTGTGAAATGAATATAATTAAAGATGTGAATTAGATGTTTAAAGGAAGATATATGGTCATTATAATCTGGAGGTTATATATATTTGAATGTTGAAAATAATTCTAATGGGTATTTTTTTGAGTTGGATTGTGACTGGAAAGTGCAATTCAGGACTTGTGTCAAGTTCTATTTGGAACTCGTCAGCTGGATGAATCTAAAGCCCGTTGTCGATATTGTTATGTCGTAAGAAATTGGGGGATTGGTGGGTGAATGAGTGCTAATCGCTAGTGCCTAGTTGGTTATTGCGAGTCTGCCCTGTGCCCACTTAGTCCCAAGCCGAAATAAGAAGAATGCGAGCCAATAGGTCAGCCAGACAGAATCGAATCGAATCTATATTTCAAGCATCCTTTTATATATACATAAAGTCGGACCGCACAGCAAACCAATTAGGAAATTAACATGAATGCAGAACGAGGGAAATAGTGGTAGTGAATAGAAACAACTTGTACACAACTAATTGACTGTAGTCCATAACAAGAGACAATATAATAACAGTAATTATGCTAAACGGGAGGATAGGGCAAGCTGAGCGTAACAATAATAGAAACAAAATGTTTACATTACAGACAGTTCGAATAAATGAAATAGTGTTCTTAAAACACAGTTCTGAAAGTTTGTTACGCTTCTTTTTAGTCTGACCTAACAGATATTCACACGAAGACTCGAACACAGTTCGTTACATACTAAACGTCACTACGTTCACAACTAGGCTACTGAGTCCAGATAGCCATATATATGTATATATTACAGAGACTGGATTCATATTAGAATGTTATTTCAGATTGAATGATTTCAACTATTATTATTAATAAACATTTATAAGTCAGATACTTTCAATAACGAAGACTGATGAAATATTAGTCTTGAATATCACTAACAAGTTAACGTAAACTATCCTTATGAACTTACAGATTAGACTCATTGACAACTTATACTATTTAAAATTTTCATCAGTATTTGTAGGTTGAATTCTGACAAAATCTATGAACAGATTCAGTGAAATTGTCTGGATTTCGATGACTAACATCACTTTTGATGTAAGTTAGATGTTCATCTAGCGATTAAAGATAAGTATACTGCACAATAGTTAGCGTCTAACTGTAAAGTTTGAGCTACATAGGCAGAAAACATGCTTCAGCTGTAAATCACTCAATGAAGAACTCTTCAAAGTAATGACTATATTTCCTGGGATGAATGATGAAGTAATGAAGATTGATAGAAAATCGATTGATGAAGTCGTGAATATTCATTGACTAAGGTGGTTTGATAATATACAGCGTATTATCACTCACTACCTATCCCAATGCACAATATTGGTTAGAGTAGTAGTACATTGAAAGAAATTTATAGACGGCCAAACCACAAAACTAAATCTCTCCATGAAGTCATTGAATTTCGGTCTGAGTATAAAGTTTTGAGATAATTACAACTATTGCAGAATAGGCTTGTATCTTCCCGTTGATTTGTAATGGACTGAAACTGGCCAGCCTCTGTTGCCATATGTGCATCCTGAGCGGATTGCCTCTATATAGCGGTATTACACAAGTTATATTTAAGTTGGATTGTAAATGGCAAGTGGAATCCAGGACGCGCGTTTCGTCCTATTTGGGACTCATTTGGCTGGATGTACCTGCATTCCAATGTTGATGTTCACACTGGGATTCGAACTCAGTCCGCTTCGTGTCAAACGCCACCGCGTTCACCACTAGGCTACTGTGTCCAGACAGTCACACTTGTACAACGGGTACATATGTAATGCAGAATAGGCTTGTATCTTCGGGAAGAGTTCGAATCCCAGTGTGAACATCAACATTGGGATGCAGGTACATCCAGCCGATGAGTCCCAAATAGGACGAAACGCGCCTCCTGGATTCCACTTGCCAGTCACAATCCAACTTAAACTACAACTATTGGTTGAACACATTGGGTGACGTTAGTTGGATATGTTTCATTGGTACAAGTGTATTTACCTCCTATAATCCTTTTGATCATCAGTCCAATTGTTCTCGGATGCATAACTTTTCATTCTGCCTTGTTAAAATACATTATAATTTTAATCTTCTTAATTTAATCTCCTCTTACTAGTACAATCTAACAGTTTGTGCTAACTAATGAAAGTACCAGGTTGTAAGCTACTTATAACTGATTCCTCTAACAGTAAATTAGTCATTCGATATCTAAACTTAGTAGTTTAGTAAACTGAATATTTCTGTTTGAAATAAATTGTAACTAAGTTCCATTTTAAGTGGGATTATCAACAAGAGGATATAATAAATAGATCCAACTGATGTATACTAAGTAGAATGAAACTTTTAGTTATGATTAATTAATTCAATTTCATTAATATGAGATATTGTATAAGTTGTATTGTATGAGCATATTGTCAGGTCAAGTATACTTTAAATAATTTTGTTATGTCGCGAGAAAATGATTGATTGATCGAATGCCAATCGGGTGTATGCCTTAGTCGGTAAATACGCGTCTTCCTTATGCTCATTAAGTCCCAAGCCGTAGAAATGAGAACACAAGCCGATAGACCAACTAGACAGAATCACATTTCACACATCTCTTTATATATACATCAAACCTGACCACACAGTAAACCAATTAGGGAACTAACATTAATACAGAACAAATGAAATAGTGGTAGAGAATAAGGACAACTTGTACACAACCAATTGACTGTAGTTCATATTAAGAAATAATATACTAAGAGTAAATACACTAAACGGGAGCACAGAGTAACAGGAACGTAACAATGATAGAAATGAAATGTTTACACTACTTACAACTAAAATAATTGAAATAGTCCTCCAAAATACAATTCTGAAAGTTTGTTACTCTTCTTTAATCGCCCTAGCATAAATTCTTATTAAGATCAATATGTTTTATTTAAGTATCCTTAAATTCGATTAAATGTTCTCTAGTAGTGTCCATAATCACTAATCTTAAATGAATAAATATTCAAACATTTTTAATTGCTTGAATTCGTCACAAAATGATATTGGTAGGGTGCGACTTAAAACCAGGTAGCACTTGAGAATTGTATTGTTCTAGTATTGGATTCATAAGCAATGTGTTCCCTAGATTTCTCCTCAAAGGGTTCAGGTTATAGAATATTTAACCCTCTGTACCACTGGATAGGCTGGAATCTAATGGTAGAATTCCCTCTTCCATCAATTTGTCGTGGAATTCATACTTGTCGGGAGTGAGACAATTATCACTGATGACAATAGATAATCATCACTCTATGCCATAGATTGACGAAAGTGGGAATTCTACCACTAGATGACTGCCGGGTTGCTGATTAGGAGGGTTAGGCATTAGCTAACCTGAAGTCTTTGATGTGAGATCTCGGGAGCATATTACTAAAGCGTTCTATACTTCAACAAAACAACTATCCAGTACTCCTTGGTTTTCAATGACACTCTGCAAACATCACTTAATGGTGAATTCATCAACTGAAACTTATTACCATAATTCTCCACAAACCATTTCAATTCAATCCAAGTATTTATCAATGAAATATTAATCATTATACTATTCACCTTGGCTTTTATTCAGGTCTGTAGTAGAGACATCTTTACACAAATGCACATTTTCTTCTTACGCATTAATGTATTCACTTTATCACAGAAATAATATAAATAAAGTATCGGAATTCAAGTAATTGGACAGTATTGATGACCTATGAAATGAAAATTGAAAACAAAGAAAATGTAAACAAAATATGTAATATACATTAAAATAAATGATAGTTGAGTTGAAGGGGGGTTTATGTCAAGATTAGCATTTATTATGCTGTTTATATTCATCATACATCGATCCAGATTAAGTACTACTAAAAATCAAGGAACACTTGACAACTATTTCGTGGTAGCATGAAATTCTTTATTGTTATTCAACTTCGTTAAGTCAGTAGTCAGTGTTCGAACGACCGAGTGAGCAATGCTGTCGTTAGGAAACGGGTTCTAGGAAAGGAGGGCAAATCAATAGATGAGGTAATGAAACTTCATCAGTTGAGGTGGTTGGGACATGTGTTACGCATGTCTAACTACCGTTAGAAGAAAACTAGAGGCGGCCAAACCAAAACATGGCAGAAATCGATGAAGTCACTGACAAGTGGACTGAGTCATGTTGGTAGATGTAGGCTACGTGGTTGGGGTCCGCGAGATGAAAGTCACCAATGGTTAGAGACCTTGAACGACATGACTCAGAATCGTTTGCAATGGCGCAGGTGCATCCACTCTTTGTGTTCTCTAAAAATCTAACCTTCTGAATTCTCTATCTTTCTCCTTTCAAATTTATCTCACTGAATTATACTTTTCGAATCATATCTTCGCTCCCTAATTTTCTGCATTACTGCTAATACTTCTACTATCGCTATCACCCTTGGATTTGAACTGACAGTTGCGTCTCTGTGCTGATATGGTATGGCAACCTGAACTGATGTACGTACGTACGAAGTTCCGCGTTGTATCTGTCTGTCTGTTCGAACTATATCATAAACTGAATGAAATGGGGACTGTCTTATTAAATACTGATCTAGTTGTGTTGATGATTAATTATACTTATCAAGACCTAAGAGTTCTAGGTTCGATTTCGTCATGAGATTAAAGACGAACACTATTGAGGAGTTCGATACTAGGATGAAATAGCATTTTTCGAATAGTATAATACACAAATGATATTGATAGAAATCAATGAAGATTATAGATTTAGACAATATAAGTACAAATAAGTTCATAATAATCGATGAGAATAAATTAATCAATCGATGATCCGATGATTGTGCATAAATAAATGATTTATTAATTACGACGTATACATAATTATTACCATGGAAATCAACTGGAATAGGAATTAACGAAGCAATAATTTTAATATCTTAGTAAATTTTGAGCCTTAAGAAGCACTATTATAAGGAACGGATCTCTGTTGGTGCTCTGGATAGAAACTGAGAAAAAGGGAAACAAGAAGACAACAATCAATAACAGCCGAACAAGAAAAGAGATAACTAAGACACAACTGATTACACAGAAGCAACAACTAAAGCGAATGGGAGCATTAGATCTCAATAGCCTCACTATCTATAAGACCTAATAATGACAACAGAAAAGCTACCTAAAAAGTATAGTAAGTCAGAACGACAAGTCAAGAACAAGGAAAGAAAAGCAATCAGTAATGACCCAGAAATAGCAAAACGGGTGGTTAGAGCATTTTGTAGAACTCTTCAATAGACCAGGCCTATTGAACCAACTGGTCAAAGAAGCCGCACCAACAGACCTTACTATAAATGTCAACCCACCAATAATTGAAGAAATCAACATGGCCATCCGACAAATGAAGAGTGATAAGTCAACATAGTAAAACAACATACCAGACTAATGGGGTATCTAGGTCAGGCATAGAAACAACTAAAAAGATGTTCCACATTTTCTTCAGAAAAATTCAGGAGCAAGAACGATTGCCAACAGACTGAAAAGCAAAGTACCTCATCGTGATATCCAGGAAATAAGAACTAGGCAAATGCTAAAACCATTGGACCAAATGAGATATTCAGTGGATACCCAACTTCGAGATCAACAGGCCGGACTCTGTAAGTATCTGTCAAGTGCTTACAAAGTCGCGTCTTCACGGATAATTTTTGAGCAATCATTTAGACGCAACTCATCACTTTGCATCAACTTCTATAAAAAGACATTTAGTAGAGTGGATAGAAAGACATTATGAAGCCTTTTTTGGCACTGTGGTGTACATGAGAACATAATCAATATTATATGGAAACCTTATGACGGTCTACACTACAAAATCATGAATTAAGGGCTGTTAACAGATTCATTCTAAATAAACACCGGTGTCAGACAAGGCTACTTACATTCTCTCTTTCTGCTGGTGGTTGGCTAAACTGTGAAAACCTCAGTATATGAGCTGCAGTACGGAATACAAAGGAAATCTTGGATTAATTTAGACGATTTTGTCTTCGCAGATGACCTAGCCCTTAAGTCCCACACACCGCAACAAATACAGGTGTAGACAGCCAGTGTAGTAATACCCTCTGCAAGTTGTAGTAAGCCTCAACATACACAAGGAAAAAGGCAAGATTCTTCAATACAACACGGAGAATACCAACCGAATCAGATGACTTGATGGAGATGTTCTGGAAGATGTGCACACCCCGGTGACAAACCAGGGTGAATCTGATGAAGATGAGAAGATACGAACTGACAAGGCAAGTCATGGGCAGCATTTCCACGACTGAAGAACATTTGGAACTCAAAACAACTATCAGTCAACACTCAGGTCACAATTCTTAGTACACAAGGGTAAACAGTTCGATTGTATGGAGCTGAAATTTAGAAAACTACGAAAACTATCATTCAAAATATACAGGTATTTATAATCTGTTGTTCAAGGAAGGTACTCTAGATCCGTTGATAAAACACCATATTTAACTACCTATTTTAACGGAGAACAAACCAAAATCCATCTGAGGATAAAATTAGTAAAGAGTTGCTGGAGGTGGATAGGACATACATTAAGGAAATCACCAAACTGCATCACAACAGAAGCACTAACTTGGAATCCTGAAGGCCAAAGGAATAGAGGAAGAACAAAGAACACATTTTGCTGAAACTTGAAGGTTGATATGGAAAAAAAATTAATTGCAGTTTGGAAGAAGTGGAATGGAGATTTGAGGACAGAGTTGGCTGTTGTTCCTGGCCGTCAAACTATGCACCACTATGTTTTACAGATATTGACTGACTGATACATAGCTATAATAAAATACAATGAAAGAGAACAAACATCCATGAATAGTAGTGAGTGAATTCGGATTCCAATTGTCATGAAAGTAATCGCTTCTTTTTGAATGGTGAATAATTTCTCATCAGGTTATTATGAATTGTTTAATCAGGAAATCGGTTAAATATGGCATTACATTGTAATACAGATGTTGAAATACTTCAATGATAAGTTCTTTCTACAAGATAATAAATGTGTATAGTCAGTTAGTTATATGAAGAAGGTAAACACTTAAGTTGTCAAGAGTATAATAGATATTTTCAATATGATGTAGCTTACATAAACCTTAAACTCATTGAAATATCCCTTTCCCCCCCCCTCCTTTTAGGATGACATAATTCCCATTACTAGTATTTCTATCATCTAAAATCTAGTGAATCTCTGGTTATAATGTACAAATGACTGTGAAGTATAGTCCTAATGTTTAGTTATCATTTCAGTTTTTTTTTTTTAACTCTCTTACAAAAAATTCTAAATCTAAACAAACAGTTTCTACAATTCATTTTTGCGCAAATGTAACTATGATTTATGTAGTTTGCTATGGTTATTTATCACGTATCTCATATACATTCATCAATAATTCATATTCTGTTTATTTGATTCTTTCATTGTGAATGAATTCTATCAATCAAATTGAAATGTTAATTCAATAATAGAATCAAATAGTTTCAAAGTGTTAACTTGTGTAAAGTAAGCATCTTTACTTGATAATTGTACATTGTACTTATAAGTGTCAACTAGATAGATGCATGTATAAAGTAGTATTTCGTACTGACAACTACAAACTATCTAATATAAACAATAAATACATATTTACTTCAATAGGATTCAAGAATTCAAGATAACAATTAAGTTCATTCTTATGAATCTAATTCATCAATTTTACACTTTTACAAAGCAAATACATTTTAGATTGAGACTTACTTACTTACTTACTTACGCCTGTTACCACTCTCAGAGGAGCACAGGCCGCTCACCACTATTCTCCATTCAACTCTGTCCTCAGCAATACTTTCCAGCTGTCTCCAGTTACTACTCATTCTTTTAATGTCTGCTTCCGATTATCGACGCAGTGTATTCTTTGGCCTTCCACTTTTCCCTTTTCCAACAGGGTTCCAAGTTAGTGCTAGTCTCGTGATACAGTCTGATGATTTCCGCAATGTATATACTATCCATTTCCAACGTCGTTTCCTGATTTCCTCTTCAGCTGGGAGTTGGTTTGTTTTCTCCCATAGTAGGCTGTTGCTGATGGTTTTCGGCCGACAGACATTCAATATTCTGCGTAGACAGTTGTTGATAAATACCTGTACTCTCCTGAGGATATTTGCAGTAGTTCTCCACATTTCAGCTCCATACAGAAGAATTGACATGACGTTCGAATTGAAGAGTCTAACTTTGAGGTTGGTTGACAGTTGTTTGGACTACCATATATTTTTCAACTGTAGGAATGCTGCCCTTGCTTTGCCGATCCTTGCCCTGACATCTGCATCGGATCCCCCTTGTTCATCGATGATGCTCCCCAGGTAAGTGAAAGTATCCACTTCTTCCAGAGTTTCACCATCAAGTTCAATTAGGTCGGTGCTCTCGGTGTTGAATTTGAGGATCTTGCTCTTTCCCTTATGTATGTTCAGGCCTATTGATGCTGAGATTGCTGCTACTTTGGTTGTCTTCACTTGCATTTGTTGTTGTGTATGGGATAGAAGAGCTAGATCATCCGCGAAGTCCAGATCATCAAGTTGCATCCTACTTGTCCATTGAATCCCGTGCTTCCCACCCCAGATGTAGAGGTTTTCATGATTCAATCGACCACTAGGAGGAAGAGGAAGGGCGAGAGCAGACAGCCTTGTCTGACACCGGTTCTTACTGGGAATGCATTTGTCAGCTGTCCTCCATGCACGATTTTGCACTGTAGTCCGTCGTAAGAATTCCGGATGATGTTGACGAGTTTCTCTGGTACACCGTAGTGTCGAAGAAGTTTCCATAGCGATCTTCTGTGTACACTGAGATTGAGACAATCAAGAATAATTAGTTGAATACGATAAGATGAATTTTCATTTCATTTAGATAATTTCTCATTAGTTACACATACAAACTGAATGTATATCAAAATTAAAATTTGCATTACTTACTGAATTGAATACGGTTTTAGATTGTTGGGTAGATGTATCTACATAATCTAGTAAAGATTCATTAATAGTTGTAAGATTGAATGTACTGCTGGAAGGTATATAATATTCAAATAGATGAATTCTGGATGGAATAAGTAGAATATGTAGATATAAAAAAACTCTAATCAAGAGTTTGATTAGTGTAAGGTTCAATTGACTGTAGGGTTAGAGTGTTGAAGAAATGACAAAACAAGATTCAATATGAAATGATAAACTTTATCTTTTATTCATGATACTTTATTAATAAAAATAAATGAAAACATGTAAATGATATTAACTATGACTAGTACAGAATCCAATTCAATTCATAATAACATTCAATGATAATCACTTACAAAGAACAATTAGATGAAAGCCGAATAGAACGTTGACTAGAACCTATCCTGACACCAAAATATTTATTCTTTATGAAAATAGACAAACCTGCTACTTCAGTAATTCAGTCAAATGTAGACTTTCTTTATTAGAATAAATTTGTCTCTTCTCGCTGGTTTGTTATAGACTAAAGCTGGTCAGTCGCTGTTGCTATATGTGCATCCTTAACGGATTGCCTCGATATAGCTATTAATCACAAATATTATTTAAGTTGGATTGTGACTGGCAAAGGGACCAACGTTTCATCCTATTCACCAGTCACGATTCAACTTAAATAATGCTCTCGTTATGTCAATTATAATTATATATTTGTATATACTTATTAAGGGAGTTCCGATGACAAAGCTGAACAAAGTCTTTGAACTATGTTTTACTCACTATTCTAACTTATCATTATGTAGCTACTGATCATCGACTACATGTTCTTATAAATCCATCCAGAGATTTATTATGTTTTTAGTATATGCTTGCAGTAATTGTCTGTCTCACAACCTTTTACCAACCATTACTAGATTGTGTTGATACATCTAGCCAAAAGTTCACAATTGAACACAATTCGGTAAGTATTGTTACTGTAATTTATAATTGTGATTTTGATACACATTCAAGTTGTATGTGCAGCTGATAAGAAATCATAAAAATGAAACAAATCCATCTTATCCTATTCAATAATCTGATTTATATCTCAATATGTTCAAAGGAATCAGTTGTGTGACATTATTACCTTAGAGAGACTTAGAAACACTAGTTTCACTTACTAGTTATCTAGTCATTAAAAGTCAATCAATCTATGCCTGTAACTCCTCATGGAACATACGCCACCAACCAGTATTCTTCAACCTAATCACTAAAAATAAGTGAAATGACTTTGTTGGAAATGCATTGTCTATTAATGATAACCATATTAATTTATTGCTGACATATCAATTTGTAGTTAATTTCTCATAACGTAATACTGTTGACAAACCAACCAGTTGGCCTAGAGTAAGCAACTTCACACTAAAGAGATTATTAAGTATTCTTTGAGTTTGATATCATGAGTTAGTTCAAATTTGACAACTATTGAAAGTCAGGAACTGATACTGGTCAGCTGTCCAGTTCTAGTATGAAATTGCTTCAGCAATGAGCATGCCATATCCCTGCCTAGGGAATTTAGCTCAGCAACTTTATGCCTTGTGTCAAGCACCTATCTATTAAACTACTGAGACCACAGGTATCTAACAGTTAATTTATCCAACTTCATCAAATTGTAAGTATACTTTTTATGACCTCATCCATTGTCATCGGTAGGTAATTACCTTACACTTAACATGATTAAACTCCATTATTTATATCTTCTTACCGGAACTCTAGTAATTACCTTTAAGAAATTAATCAATAATGAGGTGATAATGATTGTAATTGAATGTTGTGTAGATTATTGAATAAGTCCGAATTGAACAATCTATGAAAACTAGAAACTGATACTAAATATCTATTTCATTCTACTATAGAACTCTTTAACAATGTACTGATAATCAAATATAAGAGTAACAAAAATACTATTTCAATTATACATATGATGTAACATTAATTATATCAGAAATGCTTTAATCTTATATAATCATAATACAATTACATTTAATTATACTAACGATATAGTCATTCATTCATTATGTTGTTTTCCTTTTACATTACTTCTAATCAACTCGTCAGCTGTTATTGTTATACCTTCTTCTATAGTGTATCTAACCAATTTATGCATATTCAATTAAATAAACATACTGATGACAACAACTGTTTTACACTTAACTAGAGAATAATTCAATTCAATTCAATTCAATTTAGATAACTTTACTTTTGTTATATTATTGAAAGTTAGCCTTAGTGATAATTTACTATTAGAATGTAAAGATTTATTGACTTCTTAAATGAGAATATTTATGTTACCATTATAACTGTTGTTCTCTTTCTTTTTTTTGTTCATTAGTAACAAATGATAAAAGTAGTAGTTACCAGTGTTTTTGGATACTTTATAGTTTAATATTGGTTAAGTTCAAGTGACAATTACAAAGGTAATAAACTTAAATCAATAATAATCAACTGACTAGTTATGAAATTTAGGTAACCTTTGAAGTTCTAGTGATTGATAAAGTTCAGACTTATTAGTGGGGAACTAGTTTTCACTAGATGTATTGATTGATCGTTGTTTCGTATCATAAATCTATAGAAGCGAAGACATGACTATTGAACACTAGCCAGTTCAAGTGAAACTTAAAGACTTTAGATTGAATTCCCTGGCTAACTCGTAAGTAGTAACTGTCGAGAAGTTTCATAATAGAAAAAAACAGATATCTAGTATCCTTTGATTTTCACTTATACTCAGCCAAAATCAATCTGGAAGAATACATGCAAGCAAACTTAGTTCTTATCTCTACGAAACCTCTTCAATTTAATAAAATTAGTGCATTATTTAAATTGTCAGTTTAAACTATTTTATGAAATGATGTTGCTTATTCTCTTAACCTTCCTGTTTCTGCAAGTGGTTGACTGGATTATGAAAACTTTAAAATCTCGAGGCAAGCTACGAATACAGTGGATAATCTGGATGAAACTAGACGACTTGAACTTGCAGTCGACTTAGCTCTTCTATACCATACACGATAACAAATGCAGGTGAAGACGGATAATGTAGCAATAACCTTAACAGAAAGTATCAGCATACACAAGGAGAAAAGAATAATTCCCTAAATACACACCAATGAGCATCAACACAGTTACATATGACGGAGAAATTCTAGAAGTTGTGGAAACGTTTACTTACCTGGGTAGCAGAACCATCGGTAAATAAGGAGGGTCTAATCTAGACGTGAAAGCGCCGATTGGAAAGGCCACGCAAGGGCAATATTTCTACAGGCTGAAAAGCATCTGCAACTGAAACCACCTGTCAGCCAACATCAAACTCAGGCTTTTCAATACAAATGAGAAGATAATTCTGTTGTACAGAGCTGGAGCCTGAAACTTGAAAAAACTAAGTAAAGCATCCTTCAAAAGATGCAAGTATTTATAACTGGCTGTTTGTGCAAGATACATTCAGAACCGTTGACCAGATACCATTAGTAAGAACATTCGGTGGCAAGAAAACAAATCAATTAAAATCCAGCTGAGGAAGTAATTAGAAAAAGACGCTGGAGATGGATTGAACACATAGTAAGGAAAACTGTGACTCAATATAAGCGCTAACTTGGAATCCTGAAGGAACCAAGATAAAGAGGAAGAATCAAAGAACATATTGCAGCCGGAAATTGAAGACATATATGAAAATAACTGTATATCACTTGGAAAAAGCTGGAAAGGAAAGCTCATGACAAAGTTGGTTGGAGAATGCTGGTCGGTGGCTTATGTTCCACTGTGGGGTAACAGTCCATTGATTGATTGTTGCTTTGTCATTTGGATACCTTAAATTTCTGGATTAAGACTAACTTAGTCAATAGTGTTATTATTGTACACTGTTGATGAATAACAAAGTGAAACAGGAACATTACTATACCCACCAATCAGTATAAAATGAAATACTACATTGTAAATAACTTTCTACAAAGAAATTCAGGAGCGTTATATGGTGTACATGAAGAAAGTTGAATAACACTAATAAAAAAACCCGTAGGATTGAACAAAGAATATCCAGCTTATAGGTTATGTACACATATGGATATACCTTCATTGTAAGACACTTCTGAAATTGATTACACTGATTCATTGATTTAATTACTAACGAAAACTATCATTAATTATCATTGAATGTTTATTAATATAGCTGGCTATTGATATTTCTTTGTAACAGTAACAAAGAATACCAGACGGCATGGGTTTTCCTGGATTATTTATGTTTCGATTCAATGTAATGTCTAGTTTCACACCGTAAAACATTCATATGTCTATGCTGAGGTTATAGAGAAACAAATATCATAAACGATTATTTATAGACATACCGTTGTTTGAGAGAGGGATTAAACAATTCTCCACTTCACAGCATAAGCAACGCATATATATATATATATATATATATATATATATTTACTAGTATTATTACCTTAACCAATTCACGGCATGTTGAAAAAGATGAAGTGATTCCACAATTTGTCGGTCTAAATATTATTTATTTACATAAAGCATGTTGGAAACAGATCAATAGATTTCGGTGTTATATTCTCTGAGATACATGATTTAGTTGCTAAGCCTTTATTAATATTAATAATAATAATATTATTATTATTATTACAATCATGTACGTGATGCATGCACACGTGATCTTTTCAGTTATTCCATAAATAATAACGTCACTTATCCCGATAGCTTTGTTTGTTATTGGTTGCTTTGTAGTTTATGTTGCCTACATTTGTTTCTATATTCCTATTAACTGTCACTTTTTTGGAAGGTTTATGACTATACGATTGCTTGATCTATTCTGCATTCAGATGAGTCTTATGATTGCTAAGTGATGTGAACGCAATCATCCTAATACTTCTCAAACACTTTTACAACACTTTTTGATCCAGGATTTCATCGTTTCATCAATAAATTACCATGTTTATAGTCGTCGACTTGGGTTTAAAATTCATTGTTAATCTTCGTCCATGCATACTGACAATTAATAGTTTTCATAGTCCTCTAACTAATTTGAAAGAAATGAAAACTGCATCCAAGTGGTTACGAAGAGTAAAACATCTATTTAATGTAGAGCACATTAAAAGAATTAGACACTATACGACAGCCCTTGGAAGATCTTGCAACTTGAAAAACTTATAAGAAAGCCATCAAATAACCTGACAACATCAATTCTATCAATATGAAAGAAAACAATTCGATAAGCGGGATGGAAATAGCAAGGATGAATCTATTGAAAAATCCTCAATATGACACTAAGTAATCTAAAAACCGGAAGTACTGGATAGCTCATTCGTCATAGTATAAGGCTTCTCAGCTGTGCGCACCCTAGATTCCACCCTTAAGGAGCTTCAGTTTGACAAACGCCAAACCTTCTGCACCACTATACCGGAAGCCCTTCAATCGTAGAATTCCAACTTCCATCTTTTTGTGATCTACAACAGCAATCATCCGATGTAGTCAATGATAACTGTCTCAATCTCGACAAGTCTGAATTCCGCCAATCAAGACATTTCACTGGAGCTTCAGAAACGTCTTGAAGTTAGTCCCTAGTGAGCTGATTATTATAGTACCGATCTCCACAAAATCAACCTAATTCAATTGTAAAACACAAATAAATATTATAAATCAGGAAAGCTTTTACTTCTTCGTAATGTATGACCTAATACACAATATGTAAAGCCAGTCAAGAGTTTAGGAAAACGTTAAGAGTGTCTTAAGATTAACCAGGTTATTTTAAATAGTCACTGCCTGTTGATTTATCCAACAGTAGCACGCTGCAAGTTCAGTAGATAGATGATAAATAGAATGAAAAGCCAGTTCTGAATTCTAGTAACAGACACAATACGAATATTCTAAAGGAAGTTATTGATGAAGACTACGTAAGCATATTGATCATGAGGTTCGACCACTCTATTACAGTGTACTCAAGTATATAATTAGCTCTTCGTTTCTTTTTAAAATGAAACCAACAGATAATGGCAAACTTCAAGGATTTGTATTTGTGGATAAGAAGACTGATTTATCAACTTTAGGATAAGGTAAAATTAATAGTACGCGATCCTACTGCTGTTACAATATTCATAAGTAATTAGCATGTTGAAACGTAGCCGCTTACAACAATCTTTTGTAAGAAAGTCCCTATGCTAATAATAATCACATTTGTTTTGGCTGTTTACCCCAGGATACCAACTCTGTGGTCTGAAAATTGATTGATCACTAGTATTACATATGTCCATTATACAGCTGACCAAATTTTGTTGTTCTAGTTTTAATGTAGCCACTAGTCTAAGTGACTCAACATCATTGGAACTATATAGAGAAGGAAGTTGGTTTAAGTACTCATTGAAACACCCAATATGCCTGCATCCGATTCGTGGTGACATCATGAATGATTATTTTTGAGAAGTTATACATTGGAACCAAACACATATCCAGCGCTTTCCGATTTTCACTGATAGTCTAACTAAGATTAATCTTTTACAAAGAAAAATTGAAAAAAACTATCATTAACAACTAGTTCATCACATTGAACATCAAAAATCTTATTCTATGGCTTATAACATCACCATCAGACTGATTATTTCAAGTTGTTGACAAGTTAAAAAAACATGGTTTGATGACAACAGTTATATGAGTTAGATTATGGCTGGTGAACGGAATCCAGGACACCCGTTTCATCCTTAAGTAATACTTGTGAAATATCGTTAAATCGAGGCAATCCGTTCAGGGTGGAACATATGACAGCAGAGAAGTTATCAATTTCAATCCATAAAGAATCAACAAAAGGATTCAAATAAATTCCGATCAAATAGTTGTATGTAGTATTATTTCTACCTCTCAATCAATATATATTGATGACAAAAGTGAATATGATTACCCCAATCAGTTTCAATCCAGGTTATGTAGTTTACAATTAAATTAAGGTCATTGTTTTGTTTGAGTTCATTGTACTTATTTGATTGATACCTAAATAACTAGAGTGCATTAGATTGAATAAATATCGATATTTATGATGCAACCATTGGTTTCCACTTTGTTAATAATAAAGTAATACAGTAATTATATTCGTAACAGTTAGTTAATGCATATAAGTAGTTTCACACTACAGACTAATGCTAGTGGTTACTATATAGCTGCTTTGTCCTAGTGTAGGAATCCTATGAGTCTCACCTGCGTAACTTCACCTGAGATGAAAACAACAACTTTTATATCTATGAACTGTAGTTTATATTTTCAATCACAATCAGTTATATGTGGTATCTGAATATAATTAATTGACAGTGGCTTGTTATGATCACATTCTTAAAGTGGTCTATTTATCCCTGAAAACTTCCTAGATGTTTCCTACTGTAACTTTTATTGATTGTCGAAAAAATTCAATTAGTACTACATCAATGTAAATAATACCAGAGGAAACTGATAGAGTCATCTTAAGCCAACAATAAAGCGATTTCTCAGGAAAAAAGTGGATTTGTTTAAGTTCGTATCAGTTAAACGCAATGTAGAATCCACAACATATACTCACTGGTCCAAGATGCCATAACACATTAACACGGCCAGACCAAACTCACGAGAATAATATGACAGCAGAATAGACTGATAGAAATGAAGTAAAGAGATTCGCAAAAGAATAATGAAACTCGATATCTACAGGAATATGCAGAGAGGATAAACTTAAGTCGTTGTCACAGATTCTGAGCCATATTACTCAGTGTCTCTATGCACTGACCACCATTATAACTTGAACGATATTACTTGCATCTACCAACATAGATTACAATAACAGTAAAACACTTCATGGACTAATGACATGTTTTGAGTCGGCCGACCCTACCTTTCTTCCATCATGCTTCCACGCCAGCCAATATCGTGTGATGAGGATTCTGTAGTGGGGGGTGATAGTGGTGGATAATTCATATTCCAACCAACTCAGTGGATGAAGATTCACAACCTCACCAACTGCTTTGCAACATTTTCATAATACTGTGTGTCTAACTTCACCATTACTATTCCATTATTTCATGAAATATCACTGAAACAACTTTTATGATTAATGACATGGATGCTACGGATATTTTCTATTTTCATAGTTCATATTTCGTATCTATAGGTTAATACTAAGGTAACTGCTTTTCAGTACACTTAGCTTTATGATTTCACTTCGTATACCTGAAATTAAACATTCATGCAGTTAATTCACTTTACTATTATACTGTTTTGTAGTCACTTCCATGTATCTATTCAGTAAACATTAAAATATACATTTACTACGGATTAGTAATAAGTGTACCGACTGCTGAAGTACGTAGTGGTATACAAATTACATCAATTAAGTAGTAGTTTTTGATTACACAATAACACGATAAAAATCTTCTCATTAGAACATTCAGCTAACTATGCATAACATTGTTATATAAATACTGTTGTTGAATGCAAATAATATAGTCGCAAAGCTGGTTAATAACAGTTCGAATACCACAATGATATTGTTACAGTGAATGGTGTTATAACATGTGCTTAAATTTCATCTTCATCACATTCAACCCCCCTTCCCTCCCTCGCCGTGAACTATGAATACCGTCTGGATTCCATTTACTCGTTATTGTAAATATCAACAATTTTTTTTTCAAAACCATCAACCATTTATCATATACATATAATCCTTATCATAAACTCTCCATCATATTCTATTCTATTAGATATCTGTAGACTTCTATCTTGTTTTTAAGTGGATGCGCACAGCTAAAGAGTTTCATACTTGAAAGAAACAGCTGTCCAGGTCTTCCAGGTGATCAATGGTTGTCTGATTCAGATTAGTTCGTGATATCAGCATTGACAAATTAACTATCTCCACATCAACCCTCTTAATTGTAACAAAATATCAGCTCACTAGTGACTAGCTCCTTGAGGTAGTTCCTGGAATTCTAGTGTGAAGATGTAACCGGTGGAGTTCAGTCGTGTCGGATGTGAGGCAGTTACCCACCGATGACAATAGATGAGGGCGCGAAACGTAACACGAATTGACTGAATTAGAAATATCAACCGGTAGGAGCCAGATCAGTGGTCCAATGGTAAAGTGATCGTCGCGGAGCTAGAGGGTCTTGGGTTCGTACCGCTGAACAGTCCCATACTAGGACGAAACAGATGTCCAGTGCTTCCATGGGATCAATGGTTATCTGATATAGGTCAATTCGTGATATTAGCATTGATAAAAAGTAGTACTTTATATCAAAAACAAACTAAGTGTATCAAGAATACTTTCATCTATAATGTAACTGAATTACTTCTTATAACTGAAAATATATTTCTTTTGAATAAATGAAAGGTTTATTACTGATTAGTCAAACAAAGTAGAAATGTTTATCATTGGAATTCAATTGACAGAATTCTATCAACATTAAGAGTTAGAAACATACGATAATCACCATAACTCTGATTAATAATGGTAAATATCTAATTTTCGCTGATGCGCCTAACTTCCTGATGGTATTTTAGGTACGTACTATTGAAGTCCTACACTAGAAAGAAACAGCTGTTCTGTTCTAATTTCTGATTTTCAATCGTTATCCAACTTAAACCAATTAGTGGTATTAAAATAACATTACACAACATCCCTACAACATCCGATTATTACAGATAGTCATTCACAGAATGAATAGACATTTCTGAATACATAACTAGGTAAGGCATGTTTGAGTTTGATAGAAAGTATCATGTTTAAACTTAAAAGATAGCCATCACGATGATTGTCAGCTAACACGAAACCTAAGTGAAACAGGTTTTCGAATCAACCATTTCAAACTAACCATTCTACAGTAATTGACAAATCACGCTAAATTTATTATTATTACTAATATTATTATTATTATTATTACTAACATCAGAGGAGGTATACAATTTAGGGAAGGGGTTCTTTATTTAAACAGTATAGATATTTATTGTCTCTAATTGGCATTAGTTGACAAAATGGATTCATGATCTGTAAATTGAAGTGTTTATTACAACACCAATAGATATTGAAGTTGAATTCTCTTCCATAAAATAAAAAAATATCACATTGGATTATTGTAAATTGTACTTTTTCCAACTAAACTACATTAATTTGATATTACGAATTGGTCACAAACGTATCACGAACTGACCAAATTAAAAACATCAACAGTTGAGATCGAACTCAGTGATCTAATAGAAAAGTTTTTCCGCGGGGCCAGAGGGTTCCGGGTTCTGCTTCCTGATGGAGTCGTGGATGCGCACCGCCTTGGTGTTCCATACTAGAACGTAATTGCTGTCCAATGCTTCCAGATGATCAATGCTTGTGTAATTCAGACTATTTCATGATATCAAATTGATATTCAACAATTTCTACAACACTCAATTATAAACTACTTTGGTTATTGCATAATTTTGTCAACATACTACTTTTTTCATATACAATTTCTTATTGAATAATTTGACCATAAGCAAGAATAACATTCATAAAAGAATAAAACGAACTCGACATATTTCACCATTTTTTATCAGCTGCTAAACAAACTGAAAACAATAGTGATAATTACTTAACAAAAAAATCTCATCTTATTTCATATTGTTTTAGTTGGATTGTTACTGGCAAGCGGAATCCAGGGCGTACGTCTTGTTCAGTTTGGGACCTGTCAAGTGGATGTACCTACATCCCAATGTTGTAGTTTACACGGGAACTCAAAATTAAGTTCGTTTTGTGTTAGACGCCACCGTGTTCACCACTGGGCTTAGGATGCATATATGGCAATCAAAACTGATCGATTTCATATCAACGGTGAAGATCTAAATACATTCTACATATTTCATATTATTACAGTTGAAGAGTTCTTATTAATTAAGAATACTAAAAGAAGGATTAATTACTTATAAGAGATGTTCATGCAATCGAATATTTACACTTTAAGTAAATGTGAACATTTTAGAAGAAATGGCATGGATACAAACTAAAAATTGAAGTTAAAGCATTATGTAATTTGATTATAGAATTAGATTAATCAAAATAATAAAATGAGTACAGTTCATAAAAGATACAAGATAAAAATGCAAAAAAAAGAGGATTGTATAATTGTGCTCACAAATTTGTCTTGTTACCAAGACAATGAGAGACTATTGATGTTATCTACATGAATACATCAGTCAGGCTTAAACTGTTTGATGGCAATGAACTCAGCGAAACCGTAATAGGTAAGAAATCGTTTTTGAAGGTCAAAGAAAAAGGGAAAAATCCAAGAATACACTGCGTCAGGAACTGCAGACAGACATAAAGCGACTAAAGAGCACATGGGAAGGACGGGAAAGGAAAGCATAGGACAGAGTTAGTTGCAGAATACTGGTCTGTGGCCTATGTTCCACATGGGGTAATAGGCACTGATTGATTGAAGAAATCGTTTGTTTATTAATAATTTTGACTAATATTTAAATATCCACTTTATATCTTCTATCTCTAGTATATGATAATCAATCGCACTGATGAAAGTAAACTGACGCTTTAGTCGCAATTTTCGATAAATGTACTCGAAAGTGCCAACTCTAACACTCCTTCCATTTCTTTCAGTGCATCTACTATGTACATGTAAACTGGTGATACATCATTTGAAACAACTTTTTATTGTCTCAACCAGTAGTTTGTTAGATAAAGTTAGAATAGTTTTATCAGATGAACTGGTTGTTTTTTTATTGCTGCTGGATTCAACAATATTGAAACCAAGTCGTTGTTTTTTATAGCCTCAGAACATTCGATTTCTTCTATTTCTATCTTTTCATGTCTACTGATGAATTCTACGGGTAACTATTAATCAGAAGATAATTTTCATCAGTGGTTGATTCTTCATCAATAGCGTTTGAACTAATTCCCCTCTCCCTCATATCAAGTATCCTTTTGGTGAATAAATCTCAGAATTCTACCATTCTCAATGAGCCGGATACTATGGTCTAGAAAAATGCAGTCAATTGATGATGAATCGCAAAATATGCTGAACTCACTCTATTCAGAAATGATTATTGTTCTTACTTTCACTGATTGTTTGTCATGCCATATGACATTAGCTACCTTAATTGGTTGGATCATTACGTCAGAAGAAAATGTGTAATTCACTCGCCTACTTGTCAACTCAGTATATTTTAGTAGTAACCAATAAATCAATCTGAATTGAAAGTATTCATCTTATTCTACAAAAAGATAGAAGGAAACAAGCTAACCACAATTTATCTTTTTGTTTGTATTCGTCACAGATTGACTTCGGTTGGACGCTATTGCAAGCTATGAGAAAAGAAACTCAAACGAACAATAATAATAAGCTTGCTAGTTAATAACTTCAAGACATTCCAGTAATTATATAAAGAAGTGTTACTAGTGAAATTCCGACTTGTTTGAAGTGTAATATTTATCACCACTGACAATGGATGATAGTCAACCTACATCATAAATGAATCAAAGAGGGATTACTATCATTGGATACTAACCAATCGAGTGGTATTTTTGGCTAAAAGTTCATAATGTGATCTAAAAGTCCTGAAATCACTTCCTTAGTGGAATCAAGAGTGTGCCATTCTGAACATTACCATACAAAGATGAAGAACTTATTCACTTTTTTCTAATACCTAATGGTATCCAACTAAAATTAATCTATGACAATTATAGACAAGAACATAAGATATCGATTTGAAATAAACTTCAACTTACAGAAAGAAAAAAAAGAACTAAAAAACGAATTCGGAATAAAAAGAAAACTGTTTCACTTTATCATCATTGAGTACTGGCTCAGTGGTGCAGAGGGTTATATGTTTACCAACCTGAAACCGCTGAAGTGAAATCTATGGTAAACACAGCTGAGAAATCTCATACTAAGACGAAACAACTATCATGTGCTTCTTAGTTTTCAGTAGTACCCCAATCAACATCAATCTGTGACGAATTCAATCAACTGAAACTTAATATCAATCTTCACAAATCATCTCATTTCAATTATTTATAAACAATCAAAAAAAAAAAAAAAAAACTTCATAGTAAAATCCTAGAAAATTTTGTGTACAAGTAATTTTTCCAAAAAAAAATATCATTTAGCATCAAAAAAAAAAGAAGAAATACACTAACTAATAAATAAGATTAAAACTAAACAAAATGATAAATTGTGGGGGAGTGAGGGGGGGAGGGGAAAGTGGATACCCGGAAGTTAAGGGTAGATGGTGGATGCGGGGGAAGGGTGGGGGTAGATGTTGTTGCCTAGGCACACAAACAATATCAGTGGTATAATTAATGAGAAAAAAAATAACACGATGAATTATTAGTGAAAACAGATATGTATATAAATAAAAAAAAACGAAAGAAGAAATGATCAAACGTTGTATAGAAATCTTGATTAATTTCTAGAATAAAATAAAAAAAAATACAAAACAGTGTGCGTGTGTATGTGCAGAAAAAAATGAACATGAGTCATAGTAATGAAAAAAAATAAACAAATGAAAGTTTGTTTTTTGTAAGTAAACATATTTGCAACTTCTTTTTTTTTTTGTTTTTATCTTTTATGATTACGATTATTCACATAAGTAAATAAAAATAGAAGTTTTTTGTAGTTTGATAATACACTGTAGTGTTGATCATGTGTTGAATTATATGCTGAATTAACTTCAAGTAGTATTTATCAGGAATGATTCTTATCTGTTTACATTCTATGGTATTTCATCATAGACATCCTACAAGAGGTCATATTTTCTTCAGTATAATCACTTGGGAATTAAGAATAGTTTAGGAAGTTCACTTGTTGACTTAGAATAGATAGGCATGTTGATGTTATACAAAGTATTTTGAATATTGTGATTGATAATTTAAGTACACTCAGCATACAGTTCACTTGATCCGAGTCATTGATCATTAAAGTTGTCAAGTTGTACTAATCGTAGTTCATGAAATGTGAGGAGACATAGAGTAGTAAGCAAACGTTGCAAATTAATGAGGTTATGAATCCTCATTGGCTGACATGGTTAGGATATGGATTATGTAAACTGAACCACAGCCTACTTTACCATATGATGTTAGCTGGGTAGGAGTATGATGGAAGAAAGGTAGCATCGGCCAACTCAGAACATGTCATTAGTCTTTGAGGTATTTAACTATTAGCGTGATCCATATAGACTATTTGGTTAGAGTCCACGTGAAAATGATGGTTAGTGACTGGAGACATTGGATGGTGTGGCCCAGAATCGGTGACAATGACTCATGTGTATTCACTTTTTATGTTCCTCTTTATTCTTTCAAATACCCCTTCAGTTCATTTATATCTGTTGTATTCTGTTGCCGTGTTATTCTCTAAGTTTGTTCTAGTCGTCTTAATGTGGCATGATAACTTGGACCTATTCTCATTTATACCATGCCATACGCTGTTCATCTCTGACTGACTGACGAGCGAATTGAACTATATACATAAGAAATCACATAGACCATGTTGTACAATACTGAAGATCATGATAAATGAGATGTCAAAGTATAGAACAAATCATTAAAAAGAGTTCTGTTATAATTGAAAGTATCATCTCTAATCATTTCTTGGAAAGTCCAATGAATCCTTTGTTCCAACCCAAAATCAATAGCTTCATTTGTATAAGCAATGTATTGATGGAACATTCATTACTTTTTTTTTACCAAAATATGAACCTGAAAACCATCCTGAAGTAAACATTATTACCAAAGTTGAACTTGATAACTATGAATAGACTGGGCATTGGACAAGTAGTTTGTAAAATTGAGTAATATATTTATAACAATCCAATTAGCAGAAATTAAAATTTCTGACGATTTCTGACAGAAGAACTGCAAAAAATTCTAAAGCAACATATAATTCAAACTTTCTACAAAACACCTAACACGATTTAAGGTATTTTGGTATGAAACTGAAGAAAAGATCCCTTCACCTCCACATAAAACTGCGTCTGCAGATCAGGTTATGTCAGTTGTGATACCTTCTACAATTGTGAGTCTTCTTGAGAAATCATGGCTCATACTAAATAAAATGATGGCTACACAAAACGACCACTCAATAATCCTGTAGAGCTTGAAAGGCTACAGATCAAATCAGCAACAGTAGTTCATACTATTTATAACAAAAAAAAATTTATAAATAATGTCGAAATCATCCAAAATGGTTTTCCGAACCACGAAGAACGGCATGTGGCTGAAGCGTTATATATTTTACTAAACCCCACTTCACTTAGTAGGAAGGATAGCCTTATCATTGATCCAACATGGTCTATCTACCCGAACAACGGCAATTAAATGTGTCAAATTCCGCATAGGTTAAACATAGGTTATCTCTGAAAGTTTTCCTCACCTGACACACTGTATTATTCACACACACAGACAGTTACTAAACGAACCTTCAAAAATACACGCAAACATGTTTCACTATAAAACAGCTTGACGCAGATTGACATGACTTCAACACTTTTAGACTGATAATTCGACTGTACCAATTTTCTGGATTTTGATTTGTTCCATTGTATTATTCAAACTTATGGTAATGTGATTCGGTTATTTATTATTCTCTGAAGAAGTGGCTTACATTAAGTCGCAAACGCCAGAAATCTCAATACACCATGTAGTAGTTTATCAGTTATTAAAAACCAGTTTATTTTACATGGAACCCAGTTTCCTTGATGTATTGTTGAAAAAAATATGTCATGGTTTTTTAAAAGATATGTGTCTCCAATTTCCAGAGCTGTGTTTTCTATGGTCTTCCTCTTTTCATTTGACCTTAGAGGTTTCAAGTTAGTGACTACCTCGTTGAGCAGTTTGGTGATTTCCTTGATGTGCATCTTGTACATCTCCAGCGTTGCTTCTTAATTTCTTTCTCAGCTGGAAGCTGAAGTGGACGAGGTGATTAAAGTATGATAACTTTATTGATGATGAACTATCCAAACTGAGACAAGTATTGAACAAAATCAATTGTTCTGCTAAGTTTATTGCTGGTGGCTGCAATACATAAGCCATCACCTAAAGGGTCTCCTAATGTATAAAAAAACGTTTTGCATGAAGATTATTTAAAAAGGAAGTATATCAGCAGTAATTTTTAAAAATCTTATTTACAAATTTCTAGGAGAAACTTTTCACAACTCCAAGCTTCCTATTGTTTATTCTTATGAACTAATGATTCGAGGATAAGTTAGTGATAAACTTCCACCTTGGATCACGTATATACGAAGTGATATGTTTACTTGCTTCTGTGAATCCTGTTGCAGTGACACTGCACAGAGTGAACAATACTCAGTATAAAATTCTCAAACGTCGATGGGAATCAATCTCCAGCTCACTACAAGTGCACTTGATTAATTCTAGTCAGTCCTTTTCTCTAAAATCGCTCTTCACTATCATCTCTGTTGTTCAGTACTGCCACTTAAAGAGAGGAGAAACTAATGACATGTATACTACCGAAGCTTTGGTAATCTCGAAATTCAAGCCTATGCTTTACTTACTGAAATAACATGTGCAACCATCAACCCTACACTGGTTTGTTTGTTATTTGATTATTTGATTACTACCACACTAATGATACTAGAGGTGATTACCATACATTTCATGCATCAAATACGTTCAACGATGAATAGACTGCCAGCAAAGCAGAGAATGATCAGACATTCATGAATAAACAAGAATGATGAATAATCGCGAAATGAAAATTGGGTTTATTTATGTAACATTCACAGGACAGGTGTTTAAAACACTGAAATTTATTCTAGCACGGCATAGTTTATCTAGAAGGTCTATTTCTGTAGTCGACAATATAGTACTGAATAATATGATCTCCGGTTTTAGCGTTATTGAATTGAATCTACTAGTTGAATCTAGAATGTACGTTTTTCTTTAAAGAAGATTTAGCCTTAAATGGTAATTACAGAAAAACTAAAGTATTTACAAATAAATGTAAAACAAATTGACTAAAGGAATATCAACTTTTGGATATCAGTTAACCGCGTAGATTGACATTTAGGCCCTCATCACGAAATCACTGAAATTCGTAGGCTTGATGTTATGGTGTGGGTATGAATGCAAAGTGTTGAGGAATGTGAAATAGTTGTCTAGAGCTACCTCATTTAAAGCGGTTTTCTGGCATAAGGCAGTTCATGATTCAAAATGAAGCATATACAATAAACTAATGACTGTTTGAGCTCAGTTACGTTGTAGCCAGTTACAGTGTTAATTGTAACACTGTCATGTAGACAAATCTATCTATACAAAGAGTCAGAAATAGAACGAAATATCCATCTTGGATTCTACAGTCAGCTAGAATCGACTCTTATTAAAACATATATCTCAAGACACTACTGAAGAAGTCAATTCAGCTTATACATATGCTAATGTTATCTTCAATACAAACAAAGAAGAAATCTTAACTGTTAGAAATAGATAATTAGAATGTATTTTGGATCTTCCAATCGGTTTATCATGGGTTGAAATTCTTCAGTCTCTGTTACCACATGTTCATGTTAAGTGAATTACCTCGATATAACAATAGTTCACAAGTATCATCTAAATTGGATTATAGCTGGCAAGCAAAATCTAGGACAATCCTTTCGTTTGATTTAGGACTCATCAATTGGATGTAGAAGTAGATATTGTTTCATTTAGCTTTTTTTCTTTTCACAAGCTTCACCATTGTCGTCTATTTTAATAGTCGCTTTTGTTATTTTCTTAATTGTTTTATTCACTATGTTCTTATGAATAGTGTGGGAATATGAATCAATGTACTAAGTCTCTTAGTTATTGTCTTTATGATTGACTGACTGACTGACTGAATGACTTCCGTTTCATATGACATTTCTTACTTATCTTCTAAATTATTAATTTTTTCCAAAGAAAAAATTAGAGTATTCACATAAATACTACTAATAATCCAAAGACAAAAAGTAAACAAATTTATTACTTTGAAGGATCATTATTTTGAATTACTTTAGATATATACAAGACATTATGCATAATGTAAATATTCTTCCAAGTTTACCAGTACAAAGACGTGTTTGTATGGACATGTAAATGAACAAAGAAGATGGTGTATAGGAAAACTTGGTGAAACATGTCAAGATAAACATTCACAATTCAATGTTCTAGGATGATTAACAACATTTTTTCATGTCTTTATAAAAGTTGGAGTATGATTGACCATTGAATCTAGTATAAGCAATCCTTTCCATATGAAGCTAATCAAGTAGGTAGATATCATAACTTCCAGGATAAATCTCCATAATCAGACTCTTCCAGTTCTTTTAATGGTAATGGTAATTTGTTATCTATTAAGCTATTGAGTGCATATAGCCAGCAACTCGTTACAATGACAAGGAAGTTATGTATTTGTAGAGTTTTAAATGTATCATTGATGATTTTATGGATTACAGTTGACCATACTCTATTGGTACATCACCTGAAGATGTTGATACGTCGGAAAAGGCTGATCATAAGCAACTCATAGAATCAAAGAAATCATATGTATCTTCCACACTGTATTCATATCGTTCACTTAACCTTCCAACTGAAAGGAACTATTGTTTTAATCTGTTCACTAATTTAAATGAAATGAACCTAAACCTACTTCATGCTGGCAACTGCTCTTAACTATCTGCTAGTAAGAAATGTATACAATTTCGTTTATTTTGGTCAAACATAGCAATTAAAGCAGTTCATTTATTATTAAATTTGTTAATTTGTTTTGTTAGATTTTAACTTTTCTACTAAACCCACTTCTGTTAGAACTTCACAGCTTATTTCTGAATATAACAAAGTTTTTAGCAACTTAATTAGAAACATGTAAACATTGGACAAAGCCTTCATCTTATATTCAGGATTCTTTAAGATCGCACACTGATGACTTTATCAAGGATCAAACTTAAGTAAATCTTGATCCTTCCAATGAATGTCTTACTTTTTAAACTATAGGGTTGACACACAATCAGTAGACTACATCTTTAATTTTCGTCTCAGAAAGAGACGTGACTTCCCTATGTTAGGTCATCAGTGTAGTACTGAATCCTCATTACTCTGAACTAAAAAGTAATTGAATGCTCCCTGACTTTCAACAGAAGCAAATTTGACGTCAGTTCATTGCAAAATTACTTTGGATATAATGTTCTGCGTTATTGGTTTGTTGTATGTTCATAACATCATCAACGTGAGGATTGTAATAAAGCTTAACAAACAAGTACCAACTTACACGTAACCCAAGAAATGAGTGTTTACTGTTAACTGCCTTCAGCCATATAACTACTGACTACTTGTTAACTCTTTGACGATATATTTACCCAACTTTCTCATGTACTGTTTATTAGTTCGTCACAAATGATGTTATTAGACTGTAGTTAAAACCATGTAGGACAAAAGTTATTCAATAGTTAGTCAAATATTTACTTATTAATCATTGCATCAAATAATTAAAGCTAGACTTCAACCGAAACCTTCCTAGGGTTATCGCTGATCCTGAGCCTTGATAATGGAGGATGTTAGCAACTCCTCCCTGCAGAAGACAACCTTACTAAAAAAAGCTAACCAGTAAGAAATCCTTTGAACCCTGTCCTAGGAGTTAGAGGATCTTCCTTTCAAAGAGTTGTGTCGCCTCATGATGAAATCCGAGTTTTTTCAAAACTCATGAACCCGATGCCTCATCAGATAACTAAAGCTGGATGAATATATAATCTCTATATCCAAAGATGATATTTTGCATTTGATTAAAGAATCTATGAATGTTTATTCATTCGTTTGTTTCTAACAGTGTATATTAAGAGTATTTAACTTTTACACGTACGTCATGAAGTGCTTGGCACAAAACACAACAAACAATTCACTAACTACAACAGCCACTATTGAATTAATAATGATACTAGTCGATGACGGTAGTAATAAACTGACTTTTTTTTCGAGTTACCGATGTTACTGTCAAAGTTTTACATAAGAAACTACAATTATTTTACTAGACTCACTGATTATAAAACGATTAACGTGGGAATTCTACTATTTGACATCAGATAGTTAAGTCATAGTTGAACATTTGCTGCAAGACATGAAGGTCATGAATGTGTTCTCCTCAAGGAATTAAGACTGAATATTCATTAAGAGTTCCATACCAGGATGAAACAGCTCTCTAGTCAGCAACCAAAAACCAATGTGTATTGAATACATACGATAGTTTATTGAGAATCTTACTAAAGTAAACTGAATAGCGAAAATTACCATAATCTGTTGTATGACTAATGTCAATCGTTGTAAAAGTTGATGTTTTATTATTCCTTGGTGGTCAATGAAAATATGACAGTTGTGTTTTTTATTGTTTGTTTAAACTGAATACTCATAAATATTGTCTTTTGCATAATTCTGATGATTTATTACTATGTTAAGTATTCATGACCTCAATTAGAATGATTATAAAAAAGAAAGAAGAGTGATTACAGCAGAACAACATGAATTCATTTTGTCTCGTTAGGTTCTCATCAGATGTTACTTGTAACCAGAATAGAAGTAAATAGCTGAGTAACATCATTATGACGAATTGATGATTCGAATGACTAGAAGCAAATAATAATTAATTCAATGAAAAATAATTTGTGTAGGCAACGACTGTAGAGTGACAAATTAGGTTCAAAAATTATAAACGTAAATGAGTTAAATGATTACGTAAAAGGATAGCTGAGTACAAGTTACTAATGAATACGTATAACGTAAGCCGACACCAGTTAGTTGAAAGGATAAATGTGAAATTGAAAGAACTTAAACAAGATGTAACTGAAATATGTCAAAGGGTTGAAGAATTAAGCTTTTAAATGAGGTTAGTGTTAGAAAGGGAAGATAGATTAGTCACCGATTGTTCTTGAACAAATAGATTCAGTTTCAATGGCCTCATTGTTATTTCATCAGTAAATTTTTGTCAGAATATAAGTCAGTTGTGTAATAAACAAGGTGAAAAATTTCAGAAGCCCTGTGTCATAAAGAAAACTCAAGATGGTGCTGCTGAAAGTTTTCAATCTGTTTACTTTAAGATGACTTAGAATACAATCTTGACATTGAACATAGTCTTTTCTTTCCTTTTTTAAAATTAATTTAACTACATTGGAAGTATTTAGATGATTGTCTTTGATTCACTGTCATATTTAGATTCAAGTTTCGTATAGATAATACCTTGTTAATTAGACTCTGTAGCCAAGGTGATCATTATACACACACACACACAGAACGTTCTTTAAAGGTACAAACTGTATTCAATATTCATTGGTACTTACTTTCTTGTTACCATCGGTTGAGTTTGTAAATCAACATGTACCTCTCATATCATTTCTACTCTGTCAAAATCTACTGGGTCATTAACAATTAAGTGCCTAAAACTAGATCTGTCAGTTCAAAACAAATCAATGGTTAGTCTTTGTCTTACATGAAAGCAAAATTATCAAGAGAATTAATTGTATAAAAGATTCACTACAGTCATTTCTATAATATTTTTTTCCTTTTTCTATTCTTTTAATAAAACTGCTAGGCGAATGGGTTGGAGTTTATCCTTTCTATTATAGACAGGCAACAAATAAACCAAATGAAACAGTTGAAATGGTAGAAAACATTCATGATTGAAGAGGAGATTAAAAATACAGAAAACTAAGAAGAATTTATACAGTATGCTTTGTAAATAGATATAATTAAAAGACTTACAAAACAGTTGTGCGATCCCATTGTGAACATTAACATTGGGATGCAGGTACATCCAGCTGACGAGTCCCGAATGGGATGAAACGCACGTTGTGGATCCCACTTGCCAGTCAAAATCCAAATTAAATAATACTTATAAAACAGGCTTTTTAAAACAATACATAATTGGTGCTGGGGAGTTTTTCACTATGAAAAATATTTATTGATGAACAAAGTAATTACTCCTCTTAGTAGTGGTAGTAATAATATGAGTACCAGTAGTATCAGTGATAATAATAGTAGTAGTCGTAATGGAAGTTTAAATCTCCGTATTTTCTCACCATAAAATACAGATAGCTACTGTCTGGACTGTCTGGACTCAGTAGTCTAGTGGTGAACGCGATGGCGTTTGACACAGAACGGACTGATTTCGAATTCCACTGTGAACATCAACATTGGGATGAAGGTACATCCAGCCGACGAGTCCCAAATAGGACAAAACGCGCATCCTGAATTCCACTTGACAGTTAAAATTCAAATTAAATGACAGATAGCTAGTTTCTTGTTCGCTTAACTTTTCCTTTAATTCTATCATTCACTTGATTATTATAGTAACATAGAGTGCATAAAATAATTAGATATCAATGCTATAAAAGTAAATATTTAAAAAATACAGGATACATGCTACAGTTCGAGTTAAATTGTGCCTAGAAACAGGATCCGGAAAGCGCCTTCCATCCTATTTAGAACTTGTCACTTAGAAGTACCTGAATCTCAGTGAGTGTGCTAACGCTGGGTCCCGAACTTAGTTCGTTTAGTATAAAAGGCCACTGCATTTATCATTATGCAACTGACTTCAGACAGCCACGCTTGTGCAACGAATATGCATACAAAGTTTGCATGAGTGTGAGTTTAATTTGCAACATAGACGTTAACACTAATATGCAAACACATCCAGCTGATGAGTTTCGATTAAGACGAAACACGCGTCCTAGATTCCACTTATCAACCCGAAATCAACTTAAATCATAGTTGTGAACAATCGCTGTATCAAAGCGATCGGCATAGAATGCACATACGACAACATACACTGATCAATTTAGTCTATACCAAATCAACGGGATGATTCATACTCATCCAAATTATAAATATATGCTATATTTTAAAATAGATGGAAGTTTACTGGAATTCGAAGGGATTCTGTGCTTTTTATTCTACTTTATACACGTTAAATGGATGAAAACAACAAATTTCATAACTGATTGAAGTATTTGGACTCGAACCCAGAGTTAGTAGCTTCAAATGTCCATCGCGTTATCCACTTATCATTTGTTATTCTTTCTTAACTAGCATAAGAGAACTTTGACTGTATTCAATTCACGTTTTTATTAACTTAATGAGAATAACACATAGATAATAAGTTATAGATTCCAAACTGAAAGTCACGTCAATGAGTGGGGAAATTTTCATTTAAAGTAGATAAGCCACTATATTTGACAAAAGGAATATTCTGTTAAACGAATTGATCAATATTATCGTCAAGAGAATATACATCTTTTGTTAATAATGAACTAAGGTAATCTTGGAATGCAAAAATATCTGATAAATATTGCTTCATATGGGACTAGTACTAGCGTCACACAGTTCCATAGTATGAGACATTGCCACCGAACATTTCAGTTTCCAACTACTAGTCTATATATTAATAATTTATCGTTACTAGGTAGGATGCTTGGTTTTTTGAAAAAGGTAACCGACCAAAATCTACGAACTTGAATTTAAAATGGTAATTGTATATTCTAGCATAGTTTCTATGAAATATACTTCGTAAATAATTGCGTATTAATTAGCTTCAAACAGAACTGTTTCACCACTTATTGAAAAGCGTAAACAGTCATCCAGTGTATTCTGACATTCTTATAATGTGGTTAACTAGTTAAGAGAGGAAAGTGGTTTGAAATATTTGATAACTCTACAATCACTCAATGAAGTAATGCCTGTTACCTCATATAGAACATAGGTCATCAACGAGGATTAAATTCTTTAAACAATTCCGTCCTCGAATCCCTCCTCACACTTCTTCCCAACTGACATTCGTTTTTATTCATGTCTACCTGCAATTATTGCAGCAGTGTATTAAGTGGTCTTCCACCTTTTATTTGGCTTTCATCATTCTAGGTTAGTGCTTGTCTTGTGACACTGTTTGATGTTTCCCTCACTGTACATCCTCATCACTTCCAACGTTATTTCCTGATTTCTTCCAGTGTTGGAAACTGGTTGCTTTGTTCTCTGCTATAAAAGGTTGCTGTTGATAGTATCTGGGCAGCGGATCTGGAGTATCTTGTACAGACAGTTGTTTGTAAATACATATATCCTTTGAATAATGTTTTTTATAGTTCTTCGTACAAGTTTCAACTTCATACAATAGAACTGTCTTAATGTTTATAGTTAAAATTGTGACTGTGATATTATCTAACAGGTGTTCTTATTCCCAATCATAGAAATGTTGCCCATGCGAACCCATACCTTCACGTGTACATCAGATTCACCTTATTTATCAATAACGTTACCCAGTTATGTAACAAGTATGACAACTCTTATTTTATTACTTATTTATCAAAATAGAACTATTTCAATACTTTTATTTTGTAAGAAATTAAAAAGATGGAGATTAATAGATGAATCTGTGATGCACATTCTGTATACTCACAATACAACTGTATTATAACTTTGATTATCAAGAACTAGAAAACATTTAATTCTATCTTCTTATATGTTCCTATCTAAATTCAATAGTTCAATGATTTCAAGGTGAAGAGTACTGAATTCAAATGTCAGTATAGACTTGTTATACCGGAATACAAAGAAGTGAAACAAACTTTCAGAACTGTGTTTTAAGAACACTATTTCATTTATTCGAACTGTCTGTAATGTAAACATTTTGTTTCTATTAATGTTACGCTCCGCTTGCCCTATCCTCCCGTTTAGCATAATTACTGTTATTATATTGTCTCTTGTTATGGACTACAGTCAATTAGTTGTGTACAAGTTGTTTGTATTCACTACCACTATTTCCCTCATTCTGTATTCATGTTAATTTTCTAATTGGTTTGCTATGTGGTCTGATTTTATGTATGTATAAAAGAATGCTTGAAATATAATAGGATTCTGTCTAGTTGATCTTTTGGCTCGTATTCTTCTCATTTGGCTTGGGACTAAGTGGGCACAGGGCAGAGGCACAATTATCAATTAGGCACTAGCAATTGGCACTCGGCCAACCCCACTCATCCCCCTAATTCTCTCTCGTCATAACAAGACTTCAGTAGTAGAATATAACAAATACATTCATCTTCTATTAACCAGAACTCATTAATTGTATTATTTGATAATAATAATAATAAGTTAATGTTGACAAAAACTTTGTGATTCTATTAAAATCTGCGAAAAAAAACAAAAAATAAAACTGAAAAATTTATCAACCAGAATGAAAAACTGAAAATAATAAACAAAAGAATTCAAAAGAAAAATTAACACTTAAACAAACAAAAAAAAGAAGTAAATTTCATTCAATATTCACTGTACTCCAACTTGTTTTCCTCTTCCCGCACCTCTTGCCCCCCCTTCAACATTCCCCCCCCACCCTTCTGTAGTGTAGTTAAGTGAAAGAAAATTTGAAATTCATTTGATAAACGTAAACAAACTAACTGGACTAATTGTCTATTCGCTTCACTGATTGACTAATTGATGATGATAAGAATTTTTTTTCCCTAATTTTTGGGAAAAATTTATTTTTAGTTTTCTGTCACTTTCTTTTTTTTGTTTTTTTTTTCGTGTATTTTATTTTTTCATTATTAGAATTTTGATAGAAATTCTGATCATTTGATGTTTTGATATGATACAATGTAATTGAGTAATATAATTAGATTGAGATTATATGGTTGAATAAATAACTAACCAGATGATAGTTAATTGTATTGATGAATGATGAAAGTATTTACTCTTATTTCTATTTAATCCACTTTCCATTACATTCACCCACCTCCTTTACTCAACCACATTCTCTTTATCAAGCATCACACCCTACTTTTTCTAGTAGTTTTAACATTGTAAAACAAAACAAAAACAAAAAAAAACAGCTCAACTTCAGATTTTCTATCTTGATACTTAATTTTTACATTAGAGATAAGTATGAAAACAAGTGATTGTTTACATCATATAATCACAATAGAATGATTTGTATTGTATACAGTGCTATGAGAATAAGAGTAAAACTTCTTTTTAATGAGAGAATTAAAAAAAAGTCATTTAGAATTATTATGATGTTTTAATGTCAAAGAGAAAAGGAATCATTGAAAGAGATAATACACTTGCACTAACTAGGATCACATATTCAACGTTATGTTTAGTTGATAAATAAAATATGCGTAGTGAGGGGAGGGGAGGGTTTCAAAGATTGATATTAAGTTTTTGTTGATAGAATTAGTTGGTAGAGCACCATTTAAAACCATGGAATACTAGACGTTGCCATATCACAAATTGATTGAAGTAAGAATTCTAGCATTAGATACCGATAAATTAGTGTACAGGGTTAGGTGTTCACCAACCTGAAGCCCATCTGGCAGAATCTAGGATGTACACTGTCACAGAGGAGTATCATATAAGGGTGAAATAGCTGTCAAGTGTTCCCTGGTTTTCAATGCTACCCTACTAGCATCAATCTATAACATATTTAATCTACTAAAACCAAGAGAATCATTTTTATGTTCATCATATGATAGATGATATGTAGTTACTGATTCAAGATAAAAAGAATCATAAATCAATATCTATGTCTACGTCAATTCAGTTTAAGTCAGTTGTAAAGTGTTTACATGAAAGAAACAAACAAACAACAAAACAAACTTTTAATATTTAATCTTAACATTCATGTATTTATCACATATCGATTCATTCTTATTTTGTGAACATCACCCAGACAAAGTGATGTTTAAATAGTTACCATTTTATATATGACCTATGCATTTCATTATTGTCGTGAATGTTTGAGTATAAGTAGGTTGATTGATGTAATTTGGTAGACAATGTTCTGATGTTGTTAAGTTCTATGATAGTTGATATTCGTTAAATTAGTGTACGGAAAAGTATTCAGGATGCACATATGGCAACAGAGGCTGACCACTTTCAGTCCATTACAAATCAACGGGAAGATACAAGCCTATTCTAAATTGCATATTTACCCGTTGCACAAGTTTGACTGACTGGACACAGTAGCCTACTGGTGAACGTGGTGGCGTTTGACAAGAAGCGGACTGAGTTCGAATCTCAGTGTGAACATCAACATTGGGATGTAGGTACATGCAGCCGATGAGTCCCAAATAGGACAAAATGCGCGTCCTGGATTCCACTTGCCAGTCACAATCCGACTTAAATATTCAGGAGATTGTTTCTATTTACGATCTGTTGTTATTATAGACGGGAGTAGATGACAAGAACCAATCAAATTTTGAGTTAGTTGATATCCTTCAACAAGGTTTATACGAAATTTCGATGGAAATAATTAATTTTATACGTATTATTCCTTTAAATAAACCTAAAAACAGAAAAAAATCATTTAAACTGAATAAGAGGTTAGTTCATTTCGTTTTATTAGGTTCTCATCAGCCTCATTCAACCTACAACATATCATAATTAAAACTCTACATAAACAATGACATAATTAATAAGTGACACTGTTTAGATGTTGTAGTGTAGAACTATAGTCGAATCAAGATTCATGTAGACTTAATAAGATTAAAAATGGTAATGCATAGAAATAGAATGCTTAAGTGAAAATTCTATTACATCACGTTAGTAACCATAGCTCATACAACCAAAGAATTAATCTATTACGTAATAGGATAGCTGGAATAAAAATGAATTACGAGCAATCAACAATTATTAACAACAATAACAAAAAACACAAATTGAGATCACTAAGTAAAAGGAGCGAAATGTTTCAAATAAATTGAAAGAATTCAATGACGTAATCGAATTAAGAAGAATATTGAAAATGGTGTATTAAGTGAAACGTTATCAAAGCAAGTGAAAGAATGAAAAAGAAGAAGAAAACATGATGTAATAAGATAAGTAAGACATTACCATGGTGAGAATAGATTTACCACCGCCTCTTTTTGAATAGGCAATTCCGGCTTGAATATTTACTTCAGTGAATTTAGAAAGACTGCTGTTAGACTGTCTATTGATTAACTTGAAACATTTCAAGGTATTACTTACATGTTCTGTATCAACTAGATGTATCAACTTGATATAATATCGATTGTGGTATTTAATCTATTTGTAAATAATCATAGTAAATTGTATCTCTTACTTAAATACGTATTCCACGAACTCCACCTTATTCATGTTCATAGTCGTAATAACATACATTAGATTAAGCTAAATGAAGGCAACTACCGTTTAACAAGAATATACCGAAATCCTTTAATCTCAGATAAACAATTAATCTACAATGTTTGATTACCCACCTCATTTTAGAGGCGAAACACAAAATGATTGTAACAAATGAATTAAAAATAATTAGTAAACAATCCAAAACTATCCTATTACATTTCTCATAGGTCTTTATAATTAGAAGATTAAAACGTAGTCCTTGTGCTCAAAAACAGTATATAATCAACTTCCAACTACTTTTGTAACAACATGTAACAGTTCACGTCCAGTCAGAAGATACTCTCTACTTCCAAGGAGTGTGGAAAGTCTAATGCATAAACGAATCTAAAGGAGAGAAGAGTGTAAAAAAATGGTCCAACGACTTAGTAGGCACATTAAATGCAAGTGAATTTAGTAATGCAAGCAATCGACTAAAATAAGGATCAACAAATGCATGAAGCAATGACAATTTCATATTAGAAACTTGAAATAAAAATGATTTGAAATCCGTTACACAACTTTTTCTCTCATCCCCCCACCGTCCTTGATGAAGTAACAACTACGTCGTTGGTTCCTCAGTTTAGGCTAGGAATATAACCGTATATACTCAAATCATTTTCTGCTCAGAGATTTGTTTTCTAGACGATGGCTTCTTGGCATGTCGGCATCTTCTAGTCTGTCTTAACAGGCTCTGTAATTATGTGGGTCTTTGCTTCTAACTAGAATTTGATTTATATTCTGAAGAGCACAAAATTACGTTGGTGAGAAAATCTGGAAGAATGAAGATCAAACAGTCAATGACTCAGTAATCGCATCAATTGCACTTGTTCTCTGTTAAAAATCATCTCATTCTTATCTTAAGTTCGTAAAAGGGAAAGAAATATACGGAATTCATGAAACAACTTATGTTATCAAGAGAATAATTGAGGTATTAACATTGAGAATGTTTGGGTAAAATTATGAATCATACCAACAGATTAGGAGGATATCAGTTGATCAATCAACTGATGGCTAGTGTATCTTTGAACATAACAGTTTACTTATTATACATTTCTATATTCACATGTCATGTTCATACTGTAAGTGAACTAACTTTTCGATTGTTATGGTCAAACATCTAACTATAATGCTCTCTGTCGCTGCTGACTGCTTGTATGATTTACATCAATTCAAAGATATTCCTATCGAAGTCATTGTATCTGTTGTTTGCAAGTGTATATGAGTCAATAAAATTAAAATAGATTAAGTGGTGTATAAAGATTCTACTATTAATTGAACCAAACCTGATCATGATCCAACATACACAAAAAACAACAGTTGACAACCATTTAATCTCTAGAACATTCAGCTTACACAATCAGTTTCAAAGTTTTTTTTATTTATGAACGTTGAAAGGTTTATACAAATGGGTTTACTTAAACACTGTCCTCTCCTAAGATGGCAAAGTAATATTTTAGAAAATAGAAAGTTTTATTATGTTTTTTTAATTTTTATCTAAGTCTGCTCAGTAGATATTCGAATGAATAGATGAATCAATTCACGGTTTATTTGATTGGATACATCACAGATTGATGTTAGTAGGGTACGACTGAAAACTAGCTGTTTCGTCTTAATACAGAACTCTTTTTCTATGTATCCCCTTGATACACTAACATGAAGACCTTTAGTTAGATTGCCGTAGGGAAATCATGGATGTACATTATTAAAGAGTCTTATACTAAGGGGAAACGGCTGTCCAGTGCTTCCTCCTTTTCAATAGTTCACTGACAACATCAATCAATGACGAATACAATCAACTAAACGTAAGAACAATCTCCACAAAAACACCTTAATTCAATTCCTTATTAAACTAATTTATTGTAATAGACGGTTTACAGAAATGGTTAATTGGAGTTACTGTAATTGTACCGTTTACGGTTTCATTTTGTTTTACAGTAACAATGATAATACACATAAACATCATTGAAGTTTGAAATAGAGGTGACTTTAATGAATTTTTAAAATGAATTTCATATAATAAGATAACAAAGTGTTAATTATTCCTTGAATAGATTTTAACTAGTGAATATCAAATGTGACTATCTGGTTGGGGTCCGCTCAAATGCTGTAACCAGTGATTGGGAACTCTAAGTGATATGACTCAAAATCGGTTACAGTGGCTCAGATATATTTACTTTTGATCCTCTCTTAAATTGTGAGCTTAAGATTGTTTCATAGCTTTCTTTTTACGAACCGATTCCTTCACGTTGAACTACATTCTATATGTTCACTCTTGTTTTTGTTTTGATTATTCGTATCACTGAAGTAACTTCTACTTCTACTGATTTGGTATTAATCTTACTGTGTTTTGGAGGCATGGCAACTTGGATCATTACACACATTTGCCAGATTCTCTATTGTTCAAACATACATATATACACTATTGCACACAGATTTGTAGAACAATAAGACTAATACACATTCATATAACGGAGCACATTATATAAGGTTTAAGAATAACAGGTGTCGCAGCCCTGAATAATGTGATAGCTCGACATTTAATTGATAGTGATCATACAGTCTATGCATATTGAATCTTACATAATAATCAATAATCAATAAGGCCTATTGAATTAGCAAACGATCAGGAAACAATTTATTCATATAGCATAAGTCCAACTTATTGTTACCAGGGTAAATTTGATTAAATTTTATTATTGTAACTACTAGTTAACTTAGTATTATGTTTATACAGATTGGATTGTGCAATCTACACTCAACTTGGAATTCTGCATCCCATCTTCTGATCATCTATGATTTTCATTTATCTGATTCTTGAAAGTTTATGTCAATCTTTAGATCAAATCTTCTATAGTTATTCAATATTGAACCATTAAATGATGTACGTTATATATTAACATAGATATACATAAGGCGAATGTCCTATATCACTTCTATTCTTAATCTCCCAACATCAATGTTTATGACTAGTTGTTATGATGACGTAATTCAACAGGAATTTCAGTTGTAATGCGTTAATAAAAATAAATGAAATAATTATGAATTCAGAATTTTCTGTATCGATGGAATATTCTTATCTCATCAGGAGAACTAATTCCATGGTATGTTGATTATAGGCCCGATAATATAAATATCCGAGTGGGTAACTGAATACCACACTGTATCATTTGTGTTATATAACACGTTGAAGCTATTGAAATTTAACTTTATACATTATTCTACTATATACATAACAACTAATAATTTATAGATGATAGTTAGATTTGAGATAGGGAGTGGAGATGGGGATTAAGTTTAATTGTTTGTTATCGTCACATATTGATGTTGGATACTACTAAAAACCAGGGAGCAATCAACAACTGTTTAGTTCTGGTAGGAGATTCCATCGTAACATCAGTCTCTGTTGATCTTCTCAGGGAATCTCACCCAGAACATTCAGTTCTTCCAGTGAACGCCTAACCATCTTCACAATTGACCGGACTACCTGCGTCAAATGACAGAATTCTAACATCTGGCAATATATGATATTGCGCGACGTTCAGCCAGTGCTGTTGGTTATAACTATCTCACTCCCAATAAGTTTGAACTCCACTGACTACGACTTCTTATAAGAACTTGAAAAATATTCCGAAGTTAATCATTTATCAGTTAGTTATTGTAATCGAATGGGTGTGATTTCGCGAAGACATGTATTAAGTTTGATTGTTTGAATTCGCCATAGATTGATGTTGGATTAGTATCACTGAAAACCTTGGAGCACAGAACATTAAGTTCGTCCTATCCTACGACTCCTCAGCAGTGTACACCATCAATTCCACCAACGATTTGAACTTAGTACGTTCATGTCCTTAGCGCCTTGTACCCCTGGACTGGTATCCAATAGCATAATTCATATTTCCAGTAATTTCATTATAGTAAACTTTTACTGTTATTCATTGAATCACATTTGATTGTATTGTGTTAGTAGAGATAATGTAGAGAAGAAAGACGTAGGTTTGCACAATAAATGGTTCAGTTGATTAATTTCAAGTATTATGAGTAACTTATTGATCATGTTAATTGTTTGTTAAACCTTTATGTTGAACTACTTGATAATCTAGAACGGTAAATAATCCTTCAGATATTTCTAATGTATATCATTCACTTCATTCATGTTTTATTAAATGGATTACTACTATATTAATGAATAATTCTACTAAAATGCATTAAGCTATTAGCCTTAAGCGATTTCGTTAAACATTGAATATTATCCAACCTCTCTGATGATCAATTAGTCATATTCTCAATTCGCTATTAATCAGTTCATCTTATATATTCATGTATTCGGCTTTAAGCCATAATTTATATCAACTTTGATATCACGAATTGATCTGAGTTAGACAACTATTGACCTTCTTGAAGTATTGAACAGTTGTTTCGTCCTAGTATGAAACTCTAGCAATGCACATCCACGACTCCATCAGGGATCGAACCCAGGACCCTTTGGTTTCTCTACTAACACTTTGCCATTAGACTACTGAATCGGCTTCTAACGCGTGATATTTCTAATTCAGTCCGGATCAAGAGGGTCCTGGGTTTGATCCCCGATGGGGTTATGGATGTGCAATACTTAAGAGTCCAAAACTAGAACAAAACAGCTGTCTATTGCTTTCAGGTGACCCGCAGTTGTCTAATTCAGATCAATTTGTGATATCAAATTGATAACTTACTATCTCCACAACACCTAAACATAATTTATATACTAGAACTAGTAGAAATACTAAATTTTCAATTATGAATTAATCTTGGAAGGACTGGACACTTCATTCTAGAAGAGTTAGAAGTTGTTCTACTAGTTTGTCAAGTTCATAATGTAGCACACAATTACAAGTGATATTCACCAATGTTATCAAAATGTGCCTCAATCGAATTTCATCTATAGTTTAATGATAAATCAAAATGATAAAGAATTCAACTGTATGTATAGAATAAGAAACAAAAAGAGGTATTACGTAACAACTAACTTATTGTAATTAAATTTACCGACTAATCAATTTACATAGTTTTATGTATTTGTTGTTTTATTTTTGCCTATTTACTGTTTACATTTTTTGAAGACTTGTCAAGCATAAACAAAGAGAAGAAGAAAAGAGAGAGAGAGGCTGAAAACTGTTGCAATGCTCACGTCAATATGATACACAGGTTCCTTTGATTCATGCGGCTTCTCTTGTTTATTCCTTTTTTTCAATCGTTCTCACTTCCTCACTACCGTTTCGTTACAAAAGTATTTGCTTTGATATAAAAATCTCTAAGTGTAATGGGAACACTGTTATGTAAGTATGCATACATACACATATTAGTCATTTGAATATATAAGATTAAGTTATGATCATTTAAACGGACTCCTTTTGATCTATTTCATTACAAAATTTACACATACTGGAAAAATTTATCATCATCCTGACTGCCGTTATATTGACTCACTGTATAAATGTATCTGTCAGTTGTATGTGTTTCTCCTTTATCATTAGCATCAACATCATTATCACTCAATATAACAATAATATAAAAGTAAAATAATACTTGTGAATAATCGATATAGCGAGGCTATCCGCTCGGGATGCACATATAGCAACACAAACTGACCAGTTTCAGTTTATAACAAATCAATGGGAATATGAGAATTCATCCGAACAACAATGCACCCATTGCTCAAGTGTGACTGTCTGGATTCAATATTTTAGTGGTGGACACTGTGGCGTTTGACATGAAACGAACTGAATTCGAATCCCACTGTGAACACCAATATTGAGATGTAGGTACGTCCAGCCAATGAGTTCCAAATAGAACTTGACGAGTGTCTTGGATTCCACTTGCTAGTCATAATCCAACTTAAATTATCACTCACATTAATAGTTCTGTTGTTTTATGACATTGTCTACCAGTGAAATTCATGGCAATTTCGTTGTTGACTAATAAAATCTATATGATGTCATCTTGTTATTATTAAAGATTTGAATCATTCTATTATTTCATAAGAAGTAGTTAGTTATGATTAATCCATTTTTGGCAGACATACATCAAGATAATCAACTAAATTGTAATTTATCCAATTTTCAATAAACATTAGAAAGTGTCAAGTACATTCAGTCCCGACCGTAGCTGCTACCTTGACGTGATGGTCGGGCTTGCCTATCGTAATGACCCAACCGAGCTATACTGGCTGAAACATATGTTCCTGTAGGTTCTACCATGCCAGGCAGGTCGATTGGAGAACAATGAGACTAAAAGCAGTTACTTAAGGTCTGAGGGCGAGGTCGTACTGCTGACTGCAGAGGGGTGTGACAGCAGTAAGGTGTTTCCCTCGGACAACCAGCATCTGCAGCGATGCTGCCTTCTCACAAGGAAGGAGAGGTTAGAAAAGGTCGGCCCTAAAAATGTCACACCTCACCCTACCTCACGGATTTCCGTCTCCGGCGGTATGGGTGCCCACTAAGGGCAGCTAGGAAGTGAAAACCGCCCTCATACCTCTAACAGCACACGAGATCATTTTGAGTACATTCAGTTAACGTGTCTACTTACAACAAAATATGAATCCTTGATTCTACTGTCAGTTACATTCCATCTATTCTGAAAGAGATTATGTATTGTCTTCTTTATATTTATAGCATTCATGTCTACTTATTTTGTATACTTTAAGTTAATGCTACAGTTAATTGAATGGACAACATAAATGGAATTCTAAGGTAAGTGATTATGTAATATGCTATTTGGATTTCATTTGTGTGCAGGTAATTAATAATACAACAAGACAGAAAAAGATTAATGTTGTTTTATGAAATAATTTCAACTTGTTATGTCGTTCACTTATGTTTACTTGTCTTTAATAGTGAACAGAACATAGAAAAGCAAGAAATAAGAGTGGAAATATTTCTTCGCAGTTAGTTATTTGTTCGAGTCCTTACATTGTCTTGAATAATGTTTAACTGAATAGAAACTCAATATCAAGTAGATGGAGGCAAGTCAGTTAACAACAGAGATTACCTTTTAATTACGTAATAATCACTCAGTAAATAAAATGACGTGGTTTATGGAATCAAGTATTAAATTTTACTTGATTGGATTTCCCATAGATTCATGCTGGTAAGGAACAGCTCAAAACCGGGGAACACTGGATGGCTATCTAGTCCAAATATAAGATTTCTTGGCGGCGCAAACCCTCAATTCTGCCTCAGGAACTTCAGGTTGGTAAGCACCCAATCTTCTGTACCGCTGGGCAGAATTCTCACTTCCATCAATTTGTGATATATCACGATGATCATCAATTGTCATCGGTTATAACTGCCTCACTTTCGTCAAGTTTTATCAGTTACAACTTCTTATTAGATTCTCAAGAACATCCTGAAGTTAGTCAGTAGTAAGCTGATAATTGTAAATGAGAGAGAGATTAGTAACTCCATGGAATGTGAAATTGAATGAAAATTGCATCATCAGTTAAATAGGAATACAATAGAATGAAAAAGTGATCGAGTGAAGATTGCAGATGGAACGAAACTTTTTTTAAATAGATGAAAATACCTTGAACCAAAATTGAAATAAGTTTGAGATTACGTAAGAGTGAAATTGTGAGTAACATACGAAGTTATGTAAAAAGCCAAAATAAATTGTGAGAATAAATAAACTTCATATGTATGCAATGATGACTTCTATTGTTTATAAAAGATGGATTCTAATTTGATAAAATTCTGTATATGACTTTGAATACTTACTCAGTATTCACAAGATGATCTAAGTCGACTAGTTGTGCTAAGGTAGAGCTCCTTATAGTTTTGGTTTATCTTCTTATGAATCATGTACGTTGATATTCAGACGTCGATTAATCAGTTAGCCAATCAATCAATCAGGCAATCAATCACTACCGCAACTCGTAGAGCATAGATTGCAGACCAGCATTTTCCAACCAACTCTTTCCAAATGTTATTCATTCTTTTCGTATATGGCTCCGATTCTCGACGCAATGTTTTCTTGGGACTTCCTCTTTTTTTGGCTCTCAGGATTACGAGTTAGTGCATGTCTTGAGACTCAGTTTGATAATTTTCTCAATATGCGTCCAATCTACCTCCAGTGCCTTTTTCTGATTTCTTCCTCTGCTGAATTTTGGTTGATTTACTCTCTTCCATAGAAGATTATTGTTGATGGTATCTGACCGACGGATTCGAATTATTTTAGGTTGTCAGATATTCAGATATGCAGTAATGTATTAGCTTAGTGGTGCACTCAATTTAACTGTTTTGACGAACACAGCTGAACTAGTAAATGCACAGAGAATCAGCTAGTTTAGGCAGCTTATCTTTTCATGAACTCGACTAGATAAAACAGGGATATAATTTCGCTGAGTAGAAAGTTTTCTTAACGGTGTTTTTATACATCATATTATTATTTAACGGATATATCACTTTAAACGGTAGTTTCAAGGATAAAAGCTTTTTTAGAATTGATGGTGACCTAACTAATGTTTTTGTTATGAACATAGGTTCGTTAAGGAACTTCCATGAATAACCACTTATACAGAATAGATTATGGGTAAGCTTCAAATCTTTTACAAAAGTGTCATCGAATGTTCTGTGAAGTTGATCATTTAATTAGATTCCACTCAAGATCTGTCTTTTTCTAAATACCATATTAAATGATTGTTCAACATAAATGAATAATTCCTAGAAGTATTTCATAATGCTGTAATAAAATATTATTAGTTGTTATGAGTAGACCAAATACTACTGAATGAAATGGTCATTCATGTAATCTATTGAAAATGTATTACACTACTACACAAGCTAACTTAAATTGAAAATGTACACTGTCCATTGTAGATCGATTCAGTAACTTTATAGTTTATCGTTGTTACTGGGATATATAAAGGTCTAATGCATCCACGTATACGTATTTCCAAGTAGTTTTAACCTAGAAAAGAAAAACAGTATAGTGCCTGAATATATTTTACAGATAATCAATTTTTATTTTATTATGTAGTTGATAAATGCTGACATGGTTGTATAGTTGTTTCTAACTGGTGTTATTGGCAACGTTACACTTGAAGTTCCATACACAGAAAGTTATAGAATTTTTTTGAAAACCAGGTATTAGTGGACAACTGTTTTGTTTTAGTATGAGATTACTCTACACTGTGCAACCATAGAGTTCTACAAAATTAAATCTACAGGATTCTTCAGGATTCATGGCGTGAGCGGAATCTTCAAAACACTGAGTTGACATTCATTTTATTGCGTTTTAAACTTTAACCAGTTTATAATATCATGGAATCATCATCTGTTTCTATTCACAATATATGTCTAATGCTAGATATATATGAATACTAATGACTATAGGCTTTTCACTAAAAAAATAGCCAAGGAATCTCTTGTTCAAGTTAATCATTCGTAAACAACTGATTCGATTTTAGACTATCAAGAACTATATATGTGTAAGAAATGACACAATTGTTATATAGTTTGGAATTTACAGTGAATACAATATGTTCATACTATTAAGTTACAATCTAATGGTTTCAGTTGCTTGCTATAGTCTATTCTACTGTTTCATTAACGATGTACAGCTATAGTTTATCATATGGACTAGGAAATCAATTACTAGTTACTGCATAATTGTCTTCCAGTTACGTCATTGGTTTGTTGTTAACATAATTTAAACGATACCCTAGTTTAACACAATAACGTCTACACGAATTTAGTTTTATTGTAAATACGACGTTATCATTAGAATTACGTGTCATAAGTATTTCTATTGTTGGCTTTTTTTTCAACAACTGCGTCAATTTCATGCTACGATCAAAAATGTTTCATTCAACGTAACAACACTAAACTTCTCTAAGTCCATTCAACAGAGTATCATATGCCTTTTATTAATGAAAAAACTTCCTAGACATTACGTAAATAACAATCTGAATGGTGTTTTTTTTTTACTAATAACTATGCTGTTTAGTCAATCAGTTGAAAAGCGATAAACTATCCCTTTCCAATGGTAGCAATAAATAGAAAGGAGTTTTACTTCAGTCAGTAATCAAATATTAACCTGAATTATCGACAATTAAACTTTATGCGTCAAGTTGGTAATAAGATCAGTTAGCTAAGTAAGACAAAAAAAAAGTGTCGTTTAGATGTAAGATGATTAGAGAGAGTCGGCAGGTAACTCCTTCATATCTATATTACGTGATAAGTGGCAATTAACATTAAGGTGTACTTGTAATATGGAATATTTGAAACTGTTCCATTCATCTTCAACATGAGGCCCTATCACTAAACTACTTAGCTGATAGTTAACTTGATGAGTTTGACTCGTCGATAATTGTTGACGAAATTCTAAAGATCCTGTTACAGTCATGTGTCAATTACTTTAAGTGACTGGAAACCGTATACTTTATAATCTACTAGTAAATTATCACAGGTAACCAGTGATTCATGTCAGCTCCTACTCATCAGTACAGTGATTATGCATTCCTTATAAATGGAGTAATTATTATTGTATTTCACATAGGCTTTATGTTATATAATACTGATTGTCCATACAAATAAACAGCCTCTAAAAACAATAATGCTCAATTATTTAGTTGGATTCTCGTCTGAGCGACTACAGTTAAGGGACTTACCAGGAACAAATTGACTGCACTGTGAGATTACATGAAGTACATATTCTCTAGCCAAAAACATTACTATCGAGATTTCGACAACCATGTAACTGTCTTTGAATGATCTATCCAGAGGATTTGTACAGACTTAAAATTATTCTTCATCACAAACTGAGTTCGGATAACAAATCATAAAAATGTTGCTAATAGTAAGGAGTATGTATGCTATCATAAGTTTATATAAGTAACTAGGGATTCGAACGAGAAATACATATACATACATACATAATACTTTACGGCTCGCTCCCAGTACATATCAACGAATGATGGAAGTGAATTTCAATCAGTTTAAACAAGATCAATATTCAACTGATTATCACTGAATACTGTCCAATTTCATGAATCTCTTTTACTTAAGGCTGATTTCAACAGCCATGTTTTAGTCATAAAATTGCTAAATGTGTCGAATAATCATTTATACAAACCATTTTTATGAATGCTAACTAGAGATTTTCAGCCGACTACTTTTAACCAACTGGCATCTGAAAATAGTGCATCCGATGTAGAGACATCTGAACAAATGACAACATAACAACTTGATTAGTTAAACTCGATCAACACTGAATGATTAACAAAGTACAATATTTAATATGGACGAGCTCGAGTCCTTCTGATGATCTGATATGGACTAAAGTTAATCAGTATTTGTTGTCATATGTGCATTCTGGGCGAATGGTCTCGGTAAAGCGATAGTTCACAAGTATGATTTAGGAGTCACAATCCGAATCAAACAATACTTAAGAACTATCACTGTATTGAGGCAACCCTCCCAGGATGCTATGATGGCAACAAATACTGATCAGCTTCCTGTTACCCCATATGGAACATCGGCCTCCGATCAGCACTTCCCAACCAACTCTGTTCTGAGCTTTCATTCCCAGTTCTTCCTAAGTACTATCCACTCCTTTGATATCTGCCTCCGATTCCAAACACAATGTGTTCTTGGGTCTTCCTCTTTTCCTTAAACCCTCAGAATTACAAGTTACTGCTTGCCATATAACACAATTTGAGGATTTACCCATTGTGTATCCTATTCACCTTTAGCAACTCTTCCTAATTTCTTTCTCTCCTGGAATATGGTTGATTTGTTCTCTTCTACAGAAGGTTGTAGTTGGATGCATCAATTAGTTGGTATGTTGTCTGGTCCTGCTGACTTGCCACACTTTATTTAACAGTCAGATGGCCATTTTGATTTTTTTGACTGTTGGTGGGTCGGTGTTTATAAGAAGATTCATAACTGCTGCTTTGATGACTGATGGGTTCAGTGGGGCTGGTGATCAACTTCAATTCATATTTAATCAATGGGAAGATTTAAGTTTACCAAAAAAATAAATATGCATACCCGTTACACAAATCTAACTGTCAGAACTCAGTAGCTTGGCGGTGAACGAGGGGGCGTTTAACGCTAAATAAAATGGCTTCGATTCGCAGCGTAAACATCTGACTTACAAGTTCCAAGTAGGACGAAAAAGGCGTCCAGGATTTCACTTGCCAGTTACAATCAAGCTCACATCAAAGTATAATATTTGCTACTACTCAGTGATCAATTATCATGATTCTCTTGATCCTATACAAAAACAACTGAGGATATCAGAGACTATGGAACTGGATTTAAAGGGTTTTAATTCTATGTAAAGCATTCATTTCTCTAAGACTACAAATCTACCTTGCTAACATATGCCAGTTAACATGAAGTGAAGTTGAGTTAGTTAATTGTACTAGTTATCTCCAACTTATGTTTATACTGAATAACAACACATCACAGGCGACAGATTGTCATAACTGAATACAGTCAGAATAGTCTTTGATAACTATTTAATTTAAATGAAATTTAAACATAAAATTCAATGATACAATTCATTGGAGTTTAGTTTTTATAGTTAGTCCTCAATTTGTTTTATGCTGTAAGTAGAAAAACATTTATAGATTCAATCACCTTAGAAATAAAACGAAAATAATTATCATTTTGTTGGGAGGGGGGGGGAGGTGAGACAATAATATTTCAGGTAGAAGTGTCCTTACTGTTTTTCTCCAGTTGGAACATACGAAGCATAGAGAATAAACTAGAGATACATATAGATAGATAGAGAAATAAAAAAATTTTATGTTATTTTATTCCTTGTTGTGAAAGGGTAGGTGGTGGTGGTGGCAGGGTGGAGGGTAAATAACACTGACTAGTAAAGTTGTGGGGGGTGATGCATTATTTCTTTATAAAGGAGAAAATAAAACAACTAAGCATTCTCTATCACATAACATTATGCATACACATGTCCAGTATGGATTTGTTTTATTTATTTCAAACAATGACCTAATAGATGACCTTATAAGGACAATGGGAAGAATAGAAGACTATAATCTAACCAGTCATCCATAGATACACTATTACAGATTGAATATGACAGAGGATAACAAATAGGTGAATATGAATATTTTCTAATATAGGATTGATACAAATTGTAAAATCTTCTAGTTATAGTTACTGCTACATATTTTCTATAGGTAGTGTATTAATCTCAAAGAAGGCTACATCTGGCATACAACACTGATAACATTCTCAGTGAAGATGTTATGTTCACAGTGTAAATAGGACACAGATACATTGATCAAGTAATAATATAATGGTTGTTTGTATTTATCATGACTATTACTGGACGAGTACTATTGAAAATCAGGGAGTACTGGACAGTTGTTTCTTCTTGGTATGGGATACTTGAAGTTCTATTGAGAAGTCATTACTAGCAGAGTTTACACTTGTTGGAAGTAAGACAGTTATTACCAGTGACAACGGATAATCGTGGCAATTTCACAAATTGATCGAAGTAGGAATTTTACTACTGGATACAGCCGGCCTTGTGGTAGAGATAGTTAAGCATTTGCCAAAATGAAGGGCCTCGGTTGGTTCCTCTGACGAAATCCAGTATACGCACTTCCAAAGTAAAGCCCTATACTGAGATGAAACAATTGTCCAGTGCACCTTGGTCTTGGAAACTAACAAACACCAATCTCTAACGAATACAGGCAACTAAACCTAATACTTATCTTCACAAAAACACCTCAATTCAAATATATGTTACCTTTCTTACTTATAAGATATTTGTAGACTATTTAGTTGTTAGCAATGGAAACCAAGTGGTGTGTTTTATTCTATTTCTAATTCCTCAGCTGGATATATCTGATACACTTTAGTGACAGTATCTATATTGAGTCTTGAAACCAGTGCTCTTTTTAACTTGAAATGCTCAGCGAGTTATTTATTGAGCTGTTAATTCTTGTTTATGTTGAAATTGTTCAGAATGAAAACGAATGCTTACTGATTAAGTTATACATATTGAAGGAACACATTGTAATCAAACAGACTATAATCAGTGATGATAAATGTAGGAAAGTGATCATCATATCAGATTGTATTCCTAGTAATCACTATAGAAACAAAATTGAGGATTTTATGTTTTCTGAGATCCAAATACCATGATGTTTTGTAAAAACATTTTCATATACTGCAATTACCATTTGCAAAGAATACTTTACAGGTATTGTAAATTCAATAATGAGAATGCTTATTTGGACTATAACTCATGATGGAAATGCTGATAATATATTTGATAGAAGAATAACCAAACTTCTAAAATGCCAGGAAAGTTACTATGCATGGTTGGTAAACAACTGCTAATTTATCAGTAGCTTTTGTTAACAACGTTAAATCGACTTTGTTGATGAATACTTGGAAATTCCTTTTAACCAGCCTTTGTTGGTAATAATTGTCATGAAGTATTTAAAGAAAGGATAATTAAATATCTAAAAGATAATCGTTAGTAATGTTAAATAGTCAACGGTAAACAGATGGAAAAGTTAAAGGAGGGAGGAGTGGGTTAACATAGTTATTTCTGGAAAACAATGAATAGTGCACAGTTATCAGACTAAGCAGTTGAAAAAATGAAAAAATAAGCTATTCGCCAACAATCCACTAACAATTTGATATCACGAATTGGTATGAATCAGGCAACCATTAATCACCTAGAAGCATTGGATAACCGTTTCGTCCTAGTATCGGATTCTTAAAGAGTGTGCATCTCCGACCCTACCGGCTGCCGAACCCAGGACCTTCTGGCTCCACGGTAAACGCTTTACAATTAAATCACTGAGTCGGTTCTTAACCGCTAATATTTTTAATTCAGTTGGTTCGTAATATGCTTGCGCGGCCTCTTACTAGGATAAAATAGCTGTCCAGTGATTCCAGGTGATCAACGATTGTTTAATTCAGACCAATACGTGATATCAAATTGATATTCAACAATTTCTACAACACCTAATTACGATCCACTAACAATTTTACTAGGTGACACTTAATATGCCTCAGTCTATTGACAAAGTTATTAAGCCTATGACTAACATAAAGCATGATATATGAACATGTTCTAATGGTATCATTTAATTTGTATTGTGACTGGCAAGTGGAATCCAGGACGCGCGTTTCGTCCTTTTTGGGACTCATTGGCTGGATGTACCTGCATCCCAATAATGATGTTAACAGTGGGATGGGTTAACCATACAAGCTTTTAATTCGATTCATGAAAGTGTTGACATAGTCTTAAGAACTAGACGTTGTTTTATCTAACTGTTCTTAATTACTAATCGATTCACTTTAAAAGTAACAATAGGAAACTTCATATAAACATCTTCTCAAAGACCTAAATAAAACCATTGTACGTATAATTTTCATTCATCAATTAGAGTATAAAAGATCTTGAATTTCCACTACAGATTACTTGAATCTAAAGTTAAACATTAGTAAAACAAGCTAACTTATGCGTAACAAACAATTCGAATGTATCGTATCTTCATATCACATTAGTGATAAATCTATCAACTAACTGAAATAATGTATCTTTATATAACTTAATCATAGCTAACATAGTTCTTTAAAATATGGTATTACATAAAAAGACATTGTAGTTTGTATGTCTTGTATATTTTATAAATTGGCCTAGACAATAAAGACCTAGACAACAGACACATTTACTGTAATAGTATGGTATAGAGTTAAACTACTTATTATTAGTTGAAAGTTAAGTAGTAATAGTCAGACAGTAATAAATAATTTATACATACATGTAGAAAAAAAAATAATGTCAATGATCAGTAAATTGATTCAATAATACACTAGGTGATTCAGTGTATTTACGCTGAATCATACGACAGTGAAAATATGTTTTCTTTTATCATGGTCAGTATATACAACTTTTTAATGTATGCAAATTTGTTGTATGTATTCATCACAGATTGATCATCATTGAAAACAACGGAGTACTTGACTATTGTTACATTCATGTGTGTAATTCCTTAACTGTGCATATCTACGATCACATACAAAGACAAAACTAAGGCTATCAGTGTTATATCGGACCACTAAAGAAAAGTGAAAAGCTTCCAGAACTGTGTTTTAAAGAAGTAATTCATTTATTCTAATCTTCAGTAGTATAAAACATTACATTTCTACTATTGTTACGTTCCTCTAAAGCTATTCTCCCGTTTAGTATGTTGGCTGTTATTATATTGTCTCTTATTATGGACTACAGTTAATTATTTGTGTACAAGTTGTCCCTATTCACTACCACTATTTCCTTAGTTCTGTATTAATGTTAATTTCCTAATTCGTTTACTGTTTGGTGTGATTTTATGTATACATTAAAGCATGATTAAAATACAATTCGATCAGATCCGATCCGATTGGATTTTGTCTGTTTGGCTCTTCAATCGTTGTTTTTCTTCTATTCCGGCTTGGGGACTGGTAGTCTTGGGCAAGACTTGTCTGTACAGTGATTAGCAATCATCAAGGGCATTGTGTATTGTCACTAAACATAACGATTGGCGACGGGTTTAAAGTGAATCCAACTTACGCAGTCACTGGTCATAAGCAATCAGGTTTTGAAGCGAAAGCTTATTCGCCACCACTACAGGGCTAACGTCCACTAAGCGGTTTATCACGATGATTATTGAATGTCAGAGGTTATAACTTTCTTGCTCGTGACATGTTTAGGCTCTACCAGTAATAACTTCAAATTTTGAGTAAATCATTAAGTAAATCATTATTGAAGTTAGTCTTATACTTTCTTGGAAATACAAGTCTTTGAGTAGTTGTTTAAATTCATTACAGATTACTTCTGATTAGGTATCACTGGAAACTAGTGATACTTGCATTATGGATGTTCACTTCTGAGAAATCCCTTACTACGGTCAAACAATTATACAGTGCTCCTTGGTTTTTAATGATATCCAAACTGAGATTAATCTTTGCGAATACAAACAATAAGTTGAAAACCAGCCTCCATAATATTGCATCAGCCTAAGTAAATATATTCAATAAATTGTACTTAAGATTCATTCTTTTTAAGTTAACAATATAGTTTTTCGAATTTGATATCACGAACTGGTTGGAGTAAGATAATCATTCAAACCCAGGAATTGAAACGTCCATACCATCATCATGAATTCAAGCCCAGTACCGTTAAGCTTCACAACAAACGCTTAATCATTAGACCACTAAGCCAGTCAGCATCCAACAGTTGATATTTCTAACTCAGTCAATTCTCATTATATTTACCTGACCTTGTCATTTACCATCAGTGGGAAATTGTCTAGTATTCTAGATGGTAGAACTTTTTGTCGATGTCTAGACAATTTTAAACATTACCATTACCACTCTAAGCTGAATTCATTACTAGTGAAAATGCTATTCAACAACTTTATGTATACCATATCTAGTGATGTAGTATTATACTAAACATAAAGAATATGAATTATTAATCAACAAGTATATTAAAAATGTACTATCTTAGTCAATGAAACCTACTGAATTCACAATTAAAAATTACTATTTATAAGTAATTATTAACAAATATAGATTTGCAGTGGTGTTGTGGAAGTTGATATTCAGTCTAGTTATTTGTATTCATCATAGATTGTTGTTGGTTGGGTATTATTGAATGTCGGCCCACTTTAAAGTAAATTAAGTGTTCACTTATCAGAATACTCTGGGTTAGCTTATCTGGCGAAATCGAGGATCCACACTATCCAATAGGAGTCCTGTATCAAGACAATTCATCTATCCAGTGATCCCTGATTAACAGTGGAGCCGAACCAACATTAGTCTGTGATGAATGCGAAAGACTAGATATAGATTTGCAACTATTGCGAGTTTGAAAACTTTATCAAACTGATGCTAATAAATGAGAACTATGTCTAAGAAACACATTTAATCTATTTCGAAACATGTTATGTAAGTGTGCATGAATACTTGTCAATGTTTTCATAGGAAATCAAAATGTATTACCAACTAATGCCCACGATAGACTGCTGTGTTGCAACATTTATCACTTGTTTACATTTTTCTGAATTTTCTATCAGTAACATTTACACTACTGAATTATAGAGTCCTATTCATGTAATAATGTCACAGATGAAAGGTGGTTTTGGGTTAGTCGGATAGAAGCTCTGAACCTAAGTATAGTCCTATCTATCATTCATCAGCAAAATACACCTGTAATCTTTGAGGGCACTCGTGCTCTTCTGTAGATTCGATCCCAGATCATCCAGTTTCAAAGTCTACAACGATTATTACTTAGCTATTAAGGTCGCAACTAGTGATTACATTACAACATGAACAAAAGAATCATCAACAGGCAACATTCAAAGTGATTTCTACCAATATTTGTTAATCAATCATTATGATTACGAACAGTATAAAGTAGACTGTTCTATTGTTGGAGATTAACTTGACTGATGACTGCAGATACCAACTCGACTTGAACTAACTTATAAAGATTAATCTGTTTGATTCAATTATTATGTAGCTATAATACTTCATTATACTTTGATGTTCAGAAGATTGTTTCTAGTACTACTGAGGAGGTATTACTGTTAGAACACATAGTAACCCAAACGTTGATCAAAATTCTATGGTTTCTTTTTAATTTAGTAACTAAGACAACTTATTACACTTGCTCTTTAAATGTATTTAATGTAGTTTTGTAGCTTTGTGCTTTTCTGCATAGTGTGCCCATTTTAATTCATATGATATATATATATATATATATATATATATATATATATATATATATATATTACTTACGTCCGTTACGCCTCACAGAGAAGCATAGGCCGCTTACCAGTATTCTTTACTCAACTTTGTCCTCAGTAATCCTTGCCAGCTGTTTCCAGTTGCTGTTCATCCTTTTAATGTCTGATTCCAATTCTCGACGCAGTGTGTTCTTTGGCCATCCCCTTTTACTTTTACCAACAGGATTCCAAGGTAATGCTTGTCTCGTGATGCAGTTTGATGATTTTCACAATGTATGTACTATCCATTTCCAATGTATTTTCCTCATTTCTTCTTCGGTTGGAAGTTGGTTTGTTTTCTACCATATTAGGTTGTTGCTGATAGTTTCCGACCAACAGATATTCAGTATCTTGCGTAGACAGTTATTCATTAATACTTGTACCCTTCTGATAATGTTTGATGTAGTTCTTCATGTTTCAGCTCCATACAGCAGAACTGTCTTCAAGTTCGAATTGAAGAGTCTAACTTTGAGGTTGGTTGACAGTTGTTTTGAGTGTCATGTGTTTTTCAACTGTATGAATGCTGCCCTTGCTTTGCCAATCCTTGCCTTTACATCTGCATCGAATCCTCCTTGTTCATCGACGATGCTTTCTAGGTACGTGAAAGTTTCAATTTCTTTCAGAGTATCTAACTATTATTATTATAACGCCGCCTGTAGCTATTCTAGGGTTACTACAAATCTTTTAGTCTAAAATATTCAGATACCTTCTTATGATAGATGTAGATGTTTTACGAACAAGTGACCAAATTTATAGTGCTGTTTTGTTCGTTGAACTAAGTGGTTTATCTGGATAGTTTCCATTATTGTCTTAGATAAAATCATCAACAGTTACTTCTTGTAATAGTGAGTTATACAGTTATTGCATATGATTTATGTTAGTTCGTTCTGATGACATTTTTTGTAGTTTGAGATCAACTGTACAGTACTTTTAACAGGTTAGCAGGAATAAATGAAGACAACTAACTACAAGCAAAGATTAACAGAGTAGACTGACAAAATGCCTTTGGGGTAGCGTTATATAGATGACTTCTACAAGATAAACTAAATAGAAGACTATAAATAAATAGTCCACTCGGAATACACGTATATTCATAGAGGCCAATCAATTACAATCCTGAATATCAGCTACGGTTAATTACAGAACTTCAGTAAACCCGACTAAATTAACCACATTTATTCACATTTCGTTAACAAATGTAAGAATTAGAGAAGCAAATTGTTGAATTGGCTTCTCAAAATATCAACAACGTTTTCTGAAGTTCTGAAGACGAAGCTGGCATAATTGCTTGTAAGAATCTTCCAGGATCTTGACATAAAGTATTCTGGTTGGATAATAATAGTCTTCAATGATGTTCTTTACCAGTTTGTGAAACTAAGTAGTATATCTACATTCTATGCCTAACACAATATCAATTAAACACTTAAATTCGTTAGACGATTCACATTGCAGAACAGACTCAGTTGTTTAGACTAAAAAGCATTGAATTACTATTTCTCACTAGTTAGAAACCTCTGAGTAGATCACAATAATGACTTCACCACCATCATTAGTAGTCCACTTTAAGATCATTATGCCATTTGACAAATGAATTGATAACTCAAATTAAGTAATTTCTATGTTAATTATTTGAGGAAAGTGTTTTTAAGTAACTACTAACGGGAAACTAAGCAAAAAGTAAAGTGAATTTATGTGGTTTATGGAGTGTAGTCATAAGTTTGAATTGAGTGAACTCGTCATAGATTGATGTTGGTAGAGTACCGTTGAAAATCAGGGAGTACTGGACAGCTGTTTCATCCTTGTATGGTGCTTCTCAACAGTGCCTACCATGAATTTTGACACAAAAGTTTCAGGTTAGTGGAATTCCCGAACATCTACACGACTGAACCAGCATCCGATGGTAGAACCCCAATTACTATTAATTATCAATGTACTTTTTATGTTGTTTGTTGTATTTATTTTTCTATGACCCCGGTAACTGGATTCATTATTAAAGTAATAAATACAAGTAAATATTTAGTTACAATTATGGGGTTGCTGTGGAGATAGTCAATGTTTCAATCCTGATATCACAAATCGATCTAAATCCTGGAGTTCTAATGTGAAAACGTGACCGGTGGAGTTCATTCGTGTCGGGTGTGAAGCAGTTACCCACCGATGATAATGGATGAAGTCGCGCAAACGTATCACTAATTGACTGAATTACAAATATCAACAGTTAGGATTAAACCTGGTGGTTGAATGGTAAAGCGCTTGTTGGGGAGCCAGAAGATCCTTGGTTCAATCCCCGATGGGGTCATGAGTGTACACTGCTAATGAACCCTATACTAGGACAAAAGAGCTGTCCAGTGCATCCAGGTGATCGATGGTTGTCTGATCCAGATCAATTCGTGACACTATGAATAACAAGTAAGTAAGTCAAAAATATGTTTATTGATTTTAAGCAACACACACACACACGTATATGAACACCCATATGAACAAACAAAAAAACAAGCAAACTCAAAATCTATTATTATGTAATCATTAACATTTAGAAGAAAAAAAGAGGAAGAATGTTATCCTGTTTTAACAGTTGGACATTTCGATGGACTGTAAATAAACATTGAAAATTTCGAATAATCAATTAGTTTAAAATGTCATGTAGTAGTGTGATTAGGATACTTGGGGAGGTAAAAAGGGGGCTAAAAACGAGTGCGGGGAGGGGGGTTGATGAAGTAGTGTATATTTGGATATGTACTCTATGAAATGTAATTTTTTGTTTTTTTGATAGATAGTAAAATCGTAAAATCTATCTACAGCTAATATTTGTACAGTTATGACATAATATCTGGTACCATACTGTTTATCCTACTGTACTATATATATTTTCATTATGTTATATGAAATTCAAAGAGTAATGTAGTTGAAAGGTATGATATGAGTGAGCAATTTATATGATGTAAAGGCATAAACTATTCCCCTGAATAGATCAACTTTTAAATTGTATAATACTTTGTATGCTAACTTGATATCATGATCATAATTGTCTGCGTAGGATACTTCGGATCCGTTGGCCGGATTCCATCGACAACAACCTCCTATACCAGAGGACAAATCAACTTTCAGTAAAGGAAGAAATTAGGAAAAGACTCTGTATTGAAGGTAGATAGAACACACACTGAGGAAACCACCAAATTGTGTCACAAGACAAGCATTAACATGGAACCCTGAAGGTCAAAGGAAATGGAGTAGACCAAAGAATACACTGCATCGGGAACTGGAGTCAGACATGAAGAGACTGAAGAGCACTTGGGAAAGACTGGAAAGGAAAGCTCAGAATAGAGTTGGTTGGAGAATACTGGTCGTCGGCCTATGCTTCACATGGGGTAACAAGAATCGATTGATTGATTGATATCACGAATTAGTTTGAATTAGACAATCACTAGGAACTGGCACTGGACAGCTGTTTTGTCCTAGTGTGGGACTCGTCAATAGTGCTCATACACCACCCCATCAGGGATCAAGCCCATAACTCTCTGGGTACACAGCGAACACTTTACTATTAGACCACTGAGTCAGCCCCCACGGGTTAATAATTGTAATTTAGACAATTTTTAATTTGTTTGCGTGACCTTATCTGTTACTATCGTTGGGTAATTGCCTCACACGCGATACAGTTGTACTCTACCAATCAAGTATTCTCACTGGAACTCCAGACATTACCTCGAAAAGTAGGTCACTACTGAGATGATATCGATTGTAATAGTGTATTGTGTAGATTGTTGAATGTCAATTCGATATCACGAATAAGCATGTACATGTTCAATGTAGGATGGAACTCTTTTGCATGTTGTTTGAATGTTAATCACTTGTTGAACTATTTTGGTTTCAAAATACATTCATATGTAACTCTTTAAATCAACTTTTTTTATCTATGTACATCCAATCAACCGTAAATGTATGTGAAGTCAATTGATTCACGTGAATTATACCTACTTAGGACTTATACTTAAGTAAACCTAATACAACTACAATGCGGCATATGTAGATTTTGTAGCCGGTGTCGTACATTGTTTTTCTGTTTCTCCACAAAAGCAACTTCCACAATGAAAATTCTTAAAAAAATTTGTCTAATAAGTAAGTAAGCTAAACTACAAACAAATGAATTAATCTCAGAGTTGTACAAAGCTATTAATAACCATAACTGGTTGAAGTTAACATGATTTATTTTCAAATGAATTTGGCATTTTATTGTGGACCGCGAATGGTTCAAAATTGACTCATTTCGTCATTGACCATCTGTGTCACAATTACGTGAATATAGAAAACATTCAGAGTTCTATGAAAGTATAAAGTGACTGTAAAGTTTCATCTCAGAGTTTTCACAGAGTTTTAGTGATAAGATATTACCAGCCATATCGGAAGTTGGTCGGTTACTCATGAACTACATTAGATGAATGATGTTTGCGTCGTATTTGATTGATATCAACTCAGTAGTTTGACTGTTAGAAAGTTAGTGAAACAGCTGAAGACTATAGGTTTCGTCATTGGTAAAGTCATGAATGTGCACTGTCTGGTCCACTAACTAGGATAAAACAGTTGTCTTGTGCTTACTAAGATCTCTTCTCGACCGTCTTATTTCCAGGAAAAACAAAATTTGTCAGAACATAGACATATTTTCCTTATAACTGATACAATTGGGAAAGAGTAAAAAGTATTGACCTAAAATGATTTTGCGATGTGCTAGTGTGAAGATAAAACCTGAGGGGACTGAAATAGGTAAGCACTTTGAGTCTAAAATTAACCAATAGGAAATGCGTCTATAATTTTCAACATTGCTACATGGATTCTGACTGGTTGTTACGGCGCCGAAGCGGCCTTAAGATTTTTTAAAATATATAGAGGTAGACGATAACACCAGTGAATCGGATACAAACCAATTACTAAGTGAGAACAGTGGCTTTTATATATCACACACTAAACTAGCGGAGAAGTCTACAGTAATCAGGATAACTCGAGAAGAGGAACACTTATGACAATAGCTAATAGATTTCATGTAAGCTGACAATTTCGGAAATACAATCATCATATTCACTAAATATTAAGTGATTACTACCAAACAATACATTTTGTCTGTATATTACAGACAATAGGCTCCAGACATTCTACATTCTCAGTCTTTATCCAGTTAAAATAAGACTGAAATCATTTAAAAGCTAAGCAATTTATAAAAAAGAAACTAGTCAGCCTATTCATTTCTGATATTGTCTAACCACTTCAATGTATCATATTCAAGGATTCATCTAACGTAGACAATATACATTTTATTTAATCAAACTACACTTGTAAATATCTACCTAATCAACAAATAACATGAAATTTTAATACATGAAATGGCGCCAAAAATGAAATAACATTGTCTATTAAACATATAAAAGTGATACTTAAACAATCATTATTTAATGGGTAGGAAATGCTTCACTTGAAGTTTATTGATTCGAATACAAGAATTATTAGGAATGACCTGTACACAGAATTGTTTCTTATGAAATCTCCTAATCATTAAATAAATATTCAGTTTAGTATGAAAGTGAACTGAGGTGGTTTTCTCATGGAAACAAGTTCGGTTGTTTGTATTCGTTAGCCATTGATGCTGTTAAGGTAACATGAAAAACTGAAAAACAATAGATAGTTGTTTTGTCCTACTTTGGTGGACACTCTCGATTTCAACTGGAAATTCAACCCAGGATTTACGGTTATCACCAATGACAGTGGATGGTCATGATAATATATCATAAATTGATGGGAGTAACAATTTGATCACTGGACATTGGCAAGACTCATAGTGTAAGGGGTTAAGTGTTCATTGTGAGACCTGAATGCCCTAGCTTAGAATCCCTGATGAAAATTAATGGAGACCTCTACAGTGGTATCTTTTTCAAGGACAAAACATCTTTCCAGTATTCCCTGGTTTTCATTAGTGCTTAACCAAAATCGATCTGTAACTTATACAAACAACTAAGCTATACATTAGATTTAAAATTCTATAGTTTTTAATAGCATTCATTATGAATTAAACTCAGTTGCGAGGAGTGGGGGGGGGGAATAAATACCATTAATAACTAAGAACTGAACATTTATCTCGCTTTAATATAATTACCCCTAGGTCATGAACATCCAAAAAGCCATCAGAGCTTTAACTTAGGATCTGACATTTTTGTGTGCCATCTACGCTACTGAATTAGCGTTTATTTGTACAATTTGTGATATGGCATGATTATAGTCAAATGACATTACTGATGAGTGCTCCAACCCAAATAAACCTAAGCTCCAATGCATATAACACCTCTCAAGAGCTTCGTGAACTCATCTCAAAGAAAGTTTTCAGTGAACCGTTGTTAAGTTATAAACATATATTTTATGAATATATGTTAACACTTGTAAAAGAAATCATACCATCAACTGTAAAGTAGCAAATTTGTCTTTAAACTGTGAAATACTATTAGATGACGCCCCAGTTGTTCTGACAGTCAAACGTTCAACACGAGATTAGAAGAACCTGAATTTAACTTCTAGATAAAATTGATGATGCACTTTCCTAAGGAGTTCCATAATGAGACATGATAACAGTTCAGTAATTACTAAATTTTTCGAGTATCCAACCGAGATCAATCTGTACCAAATACAAATTGTTAAATATTCAATTAATACTTAAGAATAATTTTTTTTGAAATGGAATGATAGATCCTTGAGTTAAATCGATAAGAAAAACCGATTCTAGCTTAACTTGTAGCTATTTTATAAAGTTCCTTAATTGATCAGAATGAAATATTATTCGTAGAACCAAGATAATCACCATTTTGGGAAGCAGTAAAACGTAAATCTCACAAAGATGGATGAATTCATATTAATTAACTATAAAGTAACAACCAGTGTTGTACTTTTTTAAGTCATTTAGTTCTGATTGAACAATTCTAATCGATCTGGAGTAGTTCAAGTGAATCGACACCATCTACACTCTTTCTTAATGTTAGATGATTCGAAGTAGATGGTAGGAATTCTTATTTCAGCTAAGATTTATGTTAATCGTTGCCCATCAACAGAGTATCTACAATTCAATCAATGTTAAAAACTAGACAAACATGCTATAGGGTTGTACAAGGTGATTAATTATTGAGACTATTTTAATACTACCGTAAGTTAATTACGACCCATATAACTCGGAAATAATGTTTCAAACTGTGAAACATGATGATGATGATGATTCGAAACTCATAGGCAGTATTATTTCTTTAATGATTTCAAGTATATCTTATTAACAGTAGTTTACATGAAAGTAACTAAGATAAAGTAAGATTTCCTGTATCCAACCAACTTGGGTAACTTCAGTTATTTAAGATCATAATAATTTTAGATGTAATAACTTTTTCATTAACCAAGTAATTGCACCGATATTGTTTAGCAAGTTTTGTAAATAGCTGAACCATTGACTGGATATAGAATTTCAAGATAGTTCTTAATAACAACCCGTAGATCTATTTTATCTACAAAGAATCTTGAATTGTCAACCCCCCCTTCCAGAAGTTTATATCCTATTGAGAATAATCTATTACTACTAAGGTAGACAGGATAAATATTACGTCATGAGGTAGGCTCGAACTTCGGATCCTAAAGGTTAATTGTAAAGGAAGACTGAGGAACATGCTGCATGATGAATTAGATGTAGGAATCAAAAGAATAAATTGCAGTTGCGAACAACTGGAGAGGAGCACCAAGAACAAAGTTAGTTGGTGAATGCTGTTCGGTAGCGTATGCTCTATATGGGGTAACAGGTGAATAAATGAATATACTAATAATATTGGCAAGATTCAATACGTTATATGTTGCGATAAACATTCTTATCTTTAGCTGATTAAGATTACAACAAATGTCTCTTTAACATTCAAGTAAAATGTAGCAGTCAATGTATACCATCCATTTTAAATCATGATATGTTTGCAATCAGTTCAACGGTTGCAACCAATTCCTTTTCTCTTGCACCAGATGTATAATGCATATATTACATTATATTCATCTGCTTATCTTTCAGAGGATAGACAAGAAGGAATGTATGTCAACAACTAGAATGTTACCACGTGAATCATTTGTAAGCCTTTTTAAAGATCACGTGAGTACATATGCATAAAGCACATGACTACATTGTTTGAACAAATGTAAATTACGATAGTTAATTTTAATATATGCAAAGTTACTGGAAAGGTGATCTAATAAAAACACCGATTTAGATCATACATGTGAGTGATTCTAAATAATTCTACTGGATTTAAGGTCATAGTTGATTTATACTATTTTATAGATAATAGAATGTTTGATTCTAATCGAAAAATGGTTTCTTTTACTTGTGACTGAATACCTATACCATGAAGTACATAAACTTTCTGAAGACCCTTTACACCAAAACGTTCAGTCGAGTCAGAGTGTATAACGAACTGTAATTTGAGCTTACAACCTCAAGTATTGTCTATACAAGTTGCCCACTATCCCAATTTTGTTTAATTTTATTATGGATTTACTGCTAAAAATAATGGTTCCATAGTCAGAATTTTCAGGAATTTACTACCAGGAATTCCATTTTTTGACTTAGAATGCATTGATAATATAACTCTAGTTGATGAAGGCCTTGATAGTATACAGTTCTTTGATAATTGTGGGTAACGATGCAAGCATATTCGAGAGGCGTTTTTACCCCCTCCACCGTTTAGATGCAGATTGTTACTTCAGGATTGATCTTTGTGGAGATCTGAATTAAAGATAAGGAGTAAAGTAGCTGAGCGCACTGAGAACTTCATTTGTCTTGTAGGTCTGATCAGCCCTGATGAGTTGGTGTTTGAGTAAATCTCTGTGGGAATTTAGAAAGCTTGTTTAGCTTTTGCCAAGTTACTTCGCCTATACTGTAAGCAAGGTATCTTTCTATCAATTAAAGGACGAGCATACTGAGCAACAGTACATTCTGTAGTACTGTACAAATTTGAAACATGGCCTTTAAGAGTTAATGGTATTCATAAATTATTTGTATTCGATCATCGGTCACTTTGAATTATCTCGCGTGTTTCCTGATATCATCTGGTAAGTACCGATGAAGTTAGACACTAGGTAATAGGGAAAGATTGTAAATCCGTTGATGAGTTTACAAATCCACATCGATTGAGGTGTTTTTGACATGTGTTACATTTGTCTAACCACTGATTACCTAAACCACCGATGTTTACTGATACTAGAGTATGATGGGAAAAACTTAGGGATGAATAAACCTAAACGTAACATCAGTCAATCAAATCCTTGATTACTTGTGTGAGCTATTTTAGTAGAGGCAGACAGTTTTGTTGTGGCCCGCCTCATTGTCTTAACTAATAGGTGGAGACTATGAGTGACACTGGTTAAGAATCGGTCGAAGTGGCACAAGTGCATTCATTCTTTATATCCCTTTAAATTGTCAGGTTAAAATTATTGCATACTTTCCCGCAAACTAATTGTTTCTCCTTGTATTGTATTCTATATGTCTACACTTTTTTCCTATTACCATTGAAGTAACTACTATTTTAACTAAATTAGTTTATTCATCTTACTGTGTCACTGAGGTATAGTAATTTGGACTGATTTTTATGTACCGGATTCGGTGCTATGTATACCTATCTATCTATGAACGACATATAATCCTACTAGCCTATATCCTCCTTTTACTTCCATTGTTACATGTTACGAACTGTACATTTTCGAAATTGTGTTCATATCATTGGTCACTAAATTACATTTAACAGTATTACCTACAACCAATGATTGTTACATAACAATTAAGTGTTGTAGAGATTATTGAATGTCAGTTTAATATCATGAATTAGTCTGAATTAAACAAACATTCACTACCAAGAACTGGCACTAGATAGCCATCTTGTCTTTGCACGGAAATCTTCGGCGGTTTCAGTTCGAGTACGATCTCCTAGCTGAATGACTTAATTGTAGGGCTTGAATCATAATTCTGGACTACTTCATCAGTGAAAACTTTTAATAAAGGTAAGCTGTTTAATTTTCTTCACAAGTAACTAGCAGTTTGTTTTACTGATCTTAAATTTGATTGATTGTTGTTGTGAATTGTTCGATCATCACGTGGGTTACATATCTTCTCTACCACTCTCCAGCAGTGCGCATCCATGAACCTACGGGAGGACAGGGCAGAACACAAAACCTTCTGACTTCGCATATATTAAGTTTATTCAACTTACATACTTATAAAATCTAAATAAATGATAAATTTACATTTAGATTAGTGTAATACATCTTGACGATAATAGTATTCGACATACTTTATGTATCTAATATCTATTCACAAGATGTATATACATCATTATCGTCATCATCATCATCATCATGATTATCATCTTCATTATTTAGATTGTTTATATGCATCTATGCATGTATCCATGGGTATAATGTGCATTTCTAAATGTATACAAGTGTATAATTTCAAGACTAAATATTCATGCTACCTTAGCCCTATAATTTATATCACTTTAATATTATGTATATGACATTAAAATTAGGAAGAAACCAAAAGAAAACATGATACATTACCTTCTCTCTATGTTTTTTTCTCTATTCTTTGTCTTTGTAAATAGATAATACACAACAACAACAACAACAACAACAACAACAACAACACTACCATGACTAACTGTACACAGCAAAATACTTGTGAATAGCTAAAAATAAAGAGAGAAAAAAAGCGAGAAGAGAATAAAAAAGAAAAGAGAAATAAAATCAACAAACATAGACATTCATTAGATGGTGATGATGATGATGACCTGTGTATGATTTAAGCTTTAACAAGATAAAAAAAAACCTAGACATAAAAATAATCAGACTAAAATGAGTTTTTTTCTTTTCTTTTCTTTTCTTTTACTTTCTTTACTGTTTCCTTTTCTCTTCGTTTTCAATATTACTCGTAATATTAGTGATTATTAATTGTTCAGAGATTGTTCGGTGTTACTTATGTCCTAGTCATCTTCATCTTCATCATCATCATCATTGATAAATTGTATAGTGAAAGACTAAAGACATGAGGTTAGTTGTTTAAATGATGTTAATAAAATATGAAAATGAAGTGAAATATACACACACACATACACAGATATCTTGTTATGCTTATTAGATTTTTACATGTATAAGTACACATGAATACTACTAGAAGATACCAAGAAATATGGTTGGCATAGGTACAACTAATATTAACATAATCTTGTCTGAATATTAATAATGATAATAATAATCGAATTTAATGAATAAAACAACTGCTTTAAAGTAATAACTATGATGTTGTTTATAGTGATCATAATTTATCAATATATAATATATTCATCATTATATTTAGTAGTTGGTATTCATCACCTATTGATGCAAATGTAAGTGCAAGGATCGGCAAAGCAAGGGCAGCATTCCTACAGTTGAAAAATATATGGGAGTCCAAACAACTGTCTATCAACCTCAAAGTCAGACTCTTCAACTCGAACGTCAAGTCAGTTCTTCTGTATGGAGCTGAAACGTTGAGAACTATTGCAAACATCCTCAGGAGAGTACAGGTATTTATCAACAATTGTCTACGCAAAATGTTGAATGTCTGTTGGCCAGAAACCATCAGCAACAGTCTACTTTGGAAGAGAACAAACCAACTTCCAGCTGAAGAGGAAATCAGGAAACGACGTTGGAAATGGATAGGACATACATTGTGGAAATCATCAGACTGCATCACGAGACAAGCACTAACTTGGAATCCTGTTGGAAAACGGAAAAGAGGAAGGCCAAAGAACACAATGCGTCGAGAGCTGGAAGCAGACATTAAAAGGATGAACAGTAACTGAAGACAGCTAGAAAGGATTGGTGAGGACAGAGTTGAATGGAGAATACTGGTGAGCGGCCTATGCTCCTTCGAGAGAGGTAACAGGCGTAAGTAAGTAAGTATTTCATCACCTATTGAAGAACTACTGTTTTGTCGTAGTACTCAACCTCTTAGGAGTGTGCACTGTTGATTACATTATGTGAATTGAACCCATTAAAAATTGATGAGAGTATAGGTTTTACAACTGGACGTTTACTCAGTAGCGGAGATGGTTAAGTATTTACTGTGAAGCCTAAATGTCCTTGGTTGGGTTCATTGAAAGAATTAAGCGTGTTACCTGCCAAAAATAAATTCTATACTAAGATGGAACAATTGATTAGTGCTCTGTGGTTGTCAGTAGTACCTAACCAACATCAATTTGTGTCAAATACAAACAACTAAACTCAATACCCAACTTGAGACTGTAGATTTTTATAATCTTGTCTCATAAAGTACACATAATTGGAAAACTAAAGAGCATTGGATAATATGAAACTACTCAACTACACTGAGAAACGGAGCCAAGACACTCTGGATGAATCAATCGGCATTTAACGATTTTACAGAATGTTAAAAGTAGATATTTGATTATTCAGAAATAAAATACAGACATACTGGATGTGTTTAATCACTTTTACTGCGAATCTCATAAGCTGGTTGGCATTGGTTTATACAAAACCCTAAACCTAGACTATTTGACAATCGTCAATAAGGCCTGATTACAATCCTTGAGTAAACTTGTGCTTTTCTGTGGATTCTATTCCAGATCACCTAACTTCACAGTCTCCGACTGTTACTACTAAATTAATAGGGCCGTGACCAAATCTCTGTAGGACCACCACCCTTCTATATATATAATACGAGTACTGTAGAATCACTTAAACTAGTGGTTACATTAAAACATGGTCAATAAATTCGATCAACACTATAAAGAACTTGACGAACATTTAAGTGGTCACTACACAATGATTAAACAATGTACTGTAAATTTTATATGGTTTTGAGTTTTAAGTTTTCATGATGAAATTCTTTTTAGTTGGTGAAGAATTTCATGTAAAATAACGGTGTCTTTGTTAATGACTAACTAAGAGGTGGATTTCGAAAAGTTTTAATGTCAATAGGTAACCTATTAAGTAAATAAAATTCAAAGTGATGTAATTATTCAGAGGTGATACTTCATGGTAGGAGGTGAGAAGTGATGGATAACTATGTAACAGCACTAATTGACTAAAGTGAGATGTTATCATTTTCATCTTGATACTTCTATGGTACCATACTCGTCATTAAATTGATTTAATTTGGATCGTTACTATGCAAATCGATGTTCCATTCATTAGTAAAATAACAACAATCTGTTTATTTTTGTGATTAGATTAATGGCTTACTGCTTAAAACACTATAGATAGTATGTTTGCTAATGATGAATAGGAAAAACGTTACAAGGTCATTTGATTACACAATTAGTAAATCATGGTTAATTTTGTACACATTAATTTAAGCTTAATGACTTCAATAGTGTTTTATGTTAAAGGTGAACATTTTCAAGGTACATTTTTGACATAGCAACGAGATAAACTAAAAAAGTACTTGTAACTAGGATTTATCGATTGAACAAATAGATTGTATTTAGATTGTAGAAAATATCGCATACTGACTGTACTTAAATAACAACTGATAACCAAAGTATGCAGGGAAGGTGTTTTATATCCAGGGTATTTAGATACTACAGAAACTGCTTAATTTACAGACTACTAAGTAGTCGTCTACTGCACAAAGTTTATAGCCTCAGTTAACTGGTGATAATATATGGTCATCATCCTCGACTTTTTATGTTTACGGTTGATTGATCAAAAGTCTCACACGATGCTAAACTATATAGGGATTGCAAGATTTCCGATGTCAACACTTTCGAAATTCTTTTAAGTATACACTTCTCAGTGATAAACAGAAAGTAAAAAACTTGGTTTTTGACAAAAATGTTACCATTATTATCATTTAAGTAATATAGTATTGTGGTGGGTATTGTTTGCGAGATTTCGCATAAGTAGTATATAGAGGAACGTCGTGCAAAGAGGCATCGGTTTACAGTTGATGAAGGAAGAATCAAGGCTACGAAACAACTATCTAGTACTTTCTGTTTTTAAGTGGTACTTAATTAACATGAATCAGTGACAAATTCATCAATTGTAACTCAATACTAATTACCATAAGCCACTTCAATTCAAACTTTAAAATTCATAGTAAAAATGAAATCGTTGTTAATCAAGTGGTGGTAGTGAGTCAGATTGTAATATAACAAGTACCACAGTGGTCGTTACGATTAGTGCTAATGATTACCAGAATATGAGGTACAATAAAGATATACAATTTAAATGTGTTTAAATTTTCCCGTTGATTTATCATGAACTGAGACTTTCCAGTCTCTGTTGCTATACATGCACTCTAAGCGAACTGCCTCGAAATATCGACAGTATATAAGTATTATATGAGATGGAATGTAATTAGTAAGTAGAATTCAGGACACCCGTCAAATCTTATTTAGGATTCATCGGCTGCATTTACCTGCAACCGAATGATGATGCCCACAGTGGGGTTTGAACCAAGTTCGTTTCACGTCAAATGCCACGGTGTTTACTACAAGACTACTGTGTCCAGATACTCACACTTGTGCACAGGGGTATGTATATATAGTTTCAAAGTGTTCAGATCTTTCCGTTGATTTGTCATATAAATTGGTTGTATCAAGGACTGGTCAGAAATTTCAGCCTTCTTTTATTAAGACCTTAGAAAGACCGTATAATATGACCCATAATCACTATTCGATTGGTATCAACATCATTTTTATTTTAAATTATGCAGAGATATATTAGTTTAGAACCTTGATGGAAAATGACAATTTTTCTTCATTCATGTATTATAATTGAATTTAGGTGGTTTTTTTAGAGATTGGGATTAAGTTATGGCTAATTGAATTAATCATAGATTGATGTTGACAGGATACTCTTTAAAATCACTCAGTACTAGTCGCCGGTTTCATCGTAGTGTAGGATTCCTCAGTAGTATGCACCTTAAACTGTTGTTGTTTTACTCAAATATAAAATTTCCACATTACTGAAATCTTTAAATGATCCATTGTTTCTTATAGTAATTAATAAATACCTTTTACTATTCATATCTTACTGAACATTAAATGTTCACTTCTATTGTATAGACACTACATTTATATGTGATTACTTTGTCTCCTGTTTATACATTCATAGAAATCAATATGGAAGATAAATGTCGTTGATGCTTCTTATTGATTAATACTTTTTTTCATCCTAGTTACTAGATGGTCATTGATGTGTACATGAAGAATATTTTCTTTGATAATCAAGTATATTTATACATCAATTCACAATTAATTATTCATTATCTGAGAATAGACTGAACATTTAAGTAGTCAATTGTATTGAATCTCTTGAGAGTTATATTACATAATTCATTAATAACTGACTAATTTCTATGCAAAGATTCTCTTGCTTAAATATGTATTCAGATGCATTACATCAGGGTATTAGCTAAGTGGATTAAATGAAAACAACAATTTTGTTTAAAAAACAAAAAGAAGGATATTGAAACAACGTAGTAGTGAATGTAGTGACATCCAATCGATTGACTTACATCAACGGCATAAAACTGAATATTGACTACTAATTTTTTTTTCTTCTTCTACTACTACTACTGCTTCTGTTAATACAACTATTACTGTTATTGCTACTACTACTATTATTATTACCACTGCTGCCAGTGAAACCTTAGGATAGTTCGTCATTACTAGTGATTTATCTACTAGAACTCTCACCTGTTTACTGTCTTACACTTTCTCTCTCACCGCATTAGTTTGTACTTCTGATAAATATCATTATCAGTTTATAAAGAATAGTTAGTTAGCTTTACTTACCAAATTTCTTACGTAATAATGTAACACGATTCTTATCTGTTTACAGCGTCTAAGAGGAGCAGATATTCATTATAACTATCAAGGTAGAGTACGTTGTTGGCAGTAAAGACTTAATACCAAACAAATTATAGTATAACTTTTAATAATTAGTTAACCGATTATAGAACTGTAGTAATAGTGTTGATGTGGTATTCTTTTCATCTTACCAACAACTGTGTATATCAGTGTATGTTCACAATAACAGTTAAGTTACTGTAATAGACAGAAAGATGTACTTTACATTCTTTGAACATGTTTTAATTACTTGAAATTTCAAATGAATGAAAATGTGATTAGTGCTATTGGCAGATATTTCATTAAACTAAAACATCGTTTAGACAACCATCGTGATCTCCATGTGATTACTAGAAAACTTAACTCAAGTGTTTAGGATGATCCTCTCTTACATATTCATGTCACTATCAGTTAATATGTGACTGATGTAGTCACGTCATGTTTCTTCTCACCTCAGATTGATTAATTTCCATTAATATTTTTCAATTTAATTCTGTACACTGTCGATATAAACGAAACATGAAGAATTGAATATGATACAGTATTTTACATTGGTAACTATCATATATCTTTATATATCCTGGATTCATACAGATGATGAAAGTGATCAAGTAAACTATTCAACAATAACTAATCTATTTAAATTAACTAAAAGTATTTCACAAACTCCGCCCGCAGCTCTTCTAGCGTTGCTGCCGGTCCCAAGCCCGGGTAAATAAGGAGGGTTGGGCATAGGACTAGCATCCCTATCCAGTAAAACACAAGTTTGCTAAAAAACGCTAACCAGATTTAACAAATGTAACCATTTAGAAGAGATTTCACAAGTATAATTGATAAGCGAAATAACAATCATCTATTGTATTATTGTAAGATAGTTTGTAGTAGCCTATATTAACTCTCGGCATAACATGTTGTACATTATGACGCGAAAAATTGGGTGTATTGGTTGGCAGAGTGCCAATCACTAGTGCCTAGTCGGTAACTGTGCGTCTGCCCTGTGCTCACTTAGTCCCAAGCCAGAATAGGAAGAATACGAGCCAATAGATCAGCCAGACAGAATCATGTTATATTTCAAGCATTCTTTTATCTATACATAAATTCAGACAACACAGCAAACCAATTAGAAAATTAACATGAATACAGAACGAGGGGAATAGTGGTAGTGAATAGGAACAACTTGTACACAACTAATTAATTGTAATCCATAACAAGTGACAGTTTAATAACAGCAACTATGCTAAACGGGAGGACAGAGTCAAAGGAGCGTAACAATAATAGAAACAAAATGTTGACATTACAGACAGAATAATTGAAATAGTGTTCTCAAAACACAGTTCTAAAAGTTTGTTACACTTCTTTATGGTCCGGCCTAACATATTATACTTTTCAATCAACTATGTCCTTAGTGAGAACTCAATTTGAAGGTGACTTACTACTGGCATCTGTCTTGATTCGTTACTTGGTGGATTTATACTATATTCCAATGTCATTGTCATAAACTTATTGTTATCGACTTCTGATATATACAGTTACTTGATTGTTTATATATGTGTATTAGTCGATGAGATTTACAGTGATTTATAGATAAGTTAGAATTATATTACTATGCAACATAGTACTGTTGTAATTCAGTATTAGTAAGTATTATCGATTCATATTGTCATTAAAAGTTCATGTTACTTGATCAAAAACCTTAAATATAAGTTTCATATTGATTAATATACACCAATATTGCATACTTTCAGTCTTCTATGAAACTAATTCATGTTAGACTATGTGAACTCATGAATAAATAGCATTGAATACATAGAAAACTTGTTGTTAATCAATCAATCAATCAATGTTACCCCATGTGGAGCATAGGCCAGGCTTCTGACAACCAGAGCAACCGTTATTATAGGTACATGGAATGTCCGCACGATGTGGGACACAGGGATAAGCATGCAAATTACCGAAGTAATGTAAAGATATAATGTGAAGATACTTGAAATAAGTGAGACCTATTGGCTACGAGCTGCACAGCAAAGATTATCTTCAGGAGAAGTGCTTTGATACTCCGGTCACGAAAAACAAAACGCCTCACACACACACATACACACACACAAGGAGTAGCACTAATGTTATCCCAAAATGCATAGGAAGCCCTTACAGGATAGGAACCTCATGGATCTACGATAATTAAACCATCCCTCAAGACAAAGAAGGAAGGGATTACAATGAATGTCATCCAATGCTAATGCACCCACCAACGACAGCCACGAAAACGAAAACGATCAGTTCTACTCAAAGCTGCAACCAGTCATCGATAAATGCTCAGCCAAGGACCTGACCATTCTGATGGGAGACTTCAACTCTAAGGTTGGAATGAACAGCACCGGATATAAAGACGTCATAGGATGACATAAACTGAGAGAAAGGAACAAAAACGGTGAGAGGTTTGCAAACCTATGTGCCTTCATCAAAATGATTATAGGTGGCACCGTATTTTCTCACAAACGTATACACAAAACTACGTGGGTTTCCGGAACGGAGAACCAAACTGACCACATCTACATTAATAAGAAGTTTGAAAGGACCATGGAAGACGTGAGAACCAGGAGAGGAGCTGACATAGCTTCATATCATCATCTAGTGGTGGCTAAAATGAAACTGAAGCTGAAGAAACACTGGACAACTAGTGCAGTAGTATTACAAAATTTTAACACAACCCTTCTCCAAGATACCAACAAACGCAACGAATTCAACATAATTCTCAACAATAAGTTCCAAACAATTCATGATCTACTTGTTGTTAATACCTAATGATAAATAAGTATTCAATTCATTATTACAGTAGAGTAGTTATACAATGAGTTGAATGTTTTGGTTAGTCTCCAGTTAGTTACAATGAAGGTATCGCAGGCATTTTTACACAAATCGATCAACTAGATAATAATTTGCTTATCTAAGTAACAAAACAAAACAAAACTTTCTGTTTACGCAATTTGATTGTATTAATTAATTTTTCATTTTACATTTACCAAAAAAAATTATATTTGAAGTAGATTTCTGAGATTTTCATAATTAATTAATTTGTATTAGATAAACAGAAGTTATAGGGTGGATACTTTGAATATTAGTTTAGTGCAAGTTAGAATTCAGCTTATACTTCACTAGGAGTAACAGGCATTGATTGATCGATTGATTAATGGACAGTTACTCACTGGGGTAGGGTAGTCAAGAGTTACCTACATACATAATGAAAACAATATTTTCTTTAAGAGAATTTAATGTTTGTTACTTTACATTTTAGTAAATTACATGACAACTAAGCTCAATGGTTAGGATCGAATCCTATGATATTAACAACCTCCGCAATACTCAATTACAGTCATTATAAGCTCATTAGTGACTAAAGTCAGAAGATAATTTATAGAGTTCTAGTACGAAGACATGATTAGTAGCGATCAGCAGTTACCTACCAAATGTAATAGATAGAGTCGAACAAATTGATTGTAAATTGACTGAAGTAAAAATATCAATCATCAAAACTTGGATGCCTCAGTTGTCTAATAGTTGAATTTTCATTGTGAAGCCCGGAGTTTTTTTAGCTTGATTTACTAGTGAGGAGGAGAGTGGTGGATGTTCACTATCGAAGAGTTCCTTACTGTGATGAATAAACTATTCAGCGCTTCCTGCTTTTCATTGGTTTTCTAACTGAGACCACTGCTTGATACCATATGAAAATTCAATCATGTTCACAATATCCACTTGCATTTAAATAGTATCAGTTAGTTGATAATGAATCGTATGAGTCCAGTTAACTACATAATCAAATGCTATTAAGTGAATCATGTTTTCAAACAATGAAGTTGATTATTAAATAATATCAGATAGGACATAACGACTAAGAAAGTGTAACAAACTTTCAGAACTGTGTTATGAAAGATTATTCTATTTATTTTAAATGCAAACATTATGTTCCTATCTTACTCTGTCCTCTTGTTCAGTATACTTACTGTTGGTATACTATTTCTTTTTATGAACTACAGTAAATTAGCTGTGTACAAGTTACCCCTATTCACTGCCACTATCGCCTTTGTTTCATATTAATGCTAAATTTCTAATAAGCTGACTTTATGATCGGGTTTTGTGTATATGTAAAGGAATAGCTTAAACATAATACGATTATGTGTAGTTGATTCACCGAATTGTGTTCTTAATATTCTAACCTGCGATCAAGTGGCTATCAGGTAGACATATAGGGACCATCTAGGCACCCATTGGCGTTATCACTGCAACTTCATTCTCAAGAGACCATATATATTAATTAGTTTCATACATTAACCTTAGCAGTGTCTTTTTACGAAATTATAAAAGTATATTAAAAAAAACAATCTACCTTCAACGATTGTCTTTATAAGCTGAATTGTGCCCGATTAGTTAGCGTATATGCATTCTAAATCCATCGGCTGGATGTTGTCATTCAGTTGGAAGTTTCAGTGATATTCAATGTGATTATCAATGGAATTTCATTATTTGCTATGGTTTCACTGTAATAAAAAGAATTCAGTCCCGCAAAATGTAAAATAATAAAACTCTGAAAAGCCTATACATCCGGTTGAATGTAGATATCAATTGTAAAAGATTAAGTGAATCTATAATCTGTTTTCCCTTAGAATAGGCTTGTATCATCCTGTTGATTTGTAATAGACTGAAACTGGTCAGCCTCTGTTGACATATGTGCATCCTGAGCGGATCGCCTCTATATAGCGGTAGTACACAAATTATATTTAAGTTGGATTGTGACTGGCAAGTGGAATCCAGGACGCACGTTTCGTCCTATTTCGGACTCGTCGGCTGGATGTTCCTGCATCCCAATATTGATGTTCACAGTGATACAAGCCTATTCTAAATTGTATATGTACCCGTTGCACAGGTGTGACTGTCTGGACACAGTAGCCTAGTGGTGAAAGCGGTGGCGTTTGACACGAAGCGGACTGAGTTCGAATCCCAGTGTGAACATCAAAATTGGGATGCAGGTATATCCAGCTGATGAGTTTCAAATAGAAAGGAACGCATATCATAAATTTCGCTTGCTAGTCACAATCCAACTCGGTCAATACTTACGGATTATCGTTAAATCAAATTAATCCGCTCAGGATGTATATATGGCAACAAAGACTAATCAACTTCAGTCAATAGCGAAACAAACAGGAAGATTTAAATACATTCTAATTGTACAAAGATGTGACGAATGTATAAACATTATTGTTTATAGTAAGTAGTATAATAATTTCTTTCTTGCTGAATACACATTTTCATCTTACAAGATTGTCATGTGATAATCCTCTGACTTGTACTATTATTAATGAGTTTATTTTTAGTATTTCTTATTTGCATCTTCGTCTGTCTTTGATTATAGAGCATGTTTCATAAATGAGTCTTCCATTTAACAAGATGTACTAAGCTGTGACGATACCCTTCATGGAGGTGTTAGTTAAAATTCAATCTAATTTCCTTTAACAAGGCACTCAATTCACTAACTTTGACATCATTAAATACAATTCAATTCGCAGATCCGCCGTAACTAACTTTTAAACGTCGAAAGTACGTTATTTTTAATCCACCCTTTTTAGGAATTAACTTAAAAGTAATTTTTCGAGTATCTGGGACAGTTTATCACAATCTAATTATGAAACACATTGGATTTGTTTATTTTTACAATACAATCGTAATTTGCTCTCTTCTGGTTCTATACAAAAAATATTCACACTAACGAATATTGTGTATTCTATTCACAAATAAAAAGGGAAGTCTGTGTATATCCATTTGCCGCTCATAAGACTGATTTAACTTTTTTTTATGATAACCGCCTCTTGATATTATTCTAAGCTAATGTGGTGAATTGTTTTACATAATCCTGGAATAAGCTCTTGCTCAGGACAGAGTTGAATGGAGAATACTAGTGAGCGGCCTATGCTCCTCCAAGAGGGGTAACAGGCGTAAGTAAGTAAGTAAGTAAGGAATAAGCTCTAACTTTGCTCAGTTAATGCATCACTCTTAAGTTATCTGTGTTATTGTACTGTGCTCTTTGTTTTTGTTTCCATCTGCATAACTGGAGATGATGCATATTCTTCACTCTCTGTATAAACTTCAACTTCCTGATACTAGTTATGGATGAATAAAAATATAAACATACAAAGTTATTACTATTGATTATACTTATATAAGTAATAGGCAATAACCAATATGAATAAGCATTTCACTAACACCCATATCCATTATGTCAGTTATGCATATCATTGAATTCAATGTTCCATTGAAACAATTAGTCAATATTTATCTTTTCAATTAATGTATACACTGATCAGTATAACAACAAGTTGAACACACCTGTAATTTGATGTGTATATCCTGTAATTAACTTCAAAATGTAGATTTTGCCAATTTTTAATATGTTAAACTTGTATCTATCTATTCATTGAACCGTTATTTATTCATTTATTCATTCAACGGTATGTTTCATTCTTTTGTCTTCCTTTTACCTCTCTCTACCACTCTCTTATTTCTGTTTGTACAATTAGTTAATGCATTGCATTTATGCATAGACATTTTATGCATCTATTAGATTGAATAGAGAACACTCTTATTCTATGCACAGGAAGTATACCTTTTCTAATTTGATATAATTGTCTTTTGTATTCGAGAGAAAAACAATTATCAGTCAATAAGCTAGTAATAAATATATAACACAAATTATATAATAATCAGCTCATTAGGGAGTAAGACTTCAGAATGTTCCTGAAGCTCCAGTGAGAAGTTGTGACTGGTGAAGTTATAATTTGACGGGACTGGGACAGTTATCACTTATGACAATGGATGGTCGTCGCACTATATATCACAGATTGGTGGAAGTAGGCATTGTATCACTAAATGTGGACCGGCAGGGCAGCCCAGTGATGCAAAGAATTAGGTGTTCGTCAACCTAAAGCCCTTTGGGTGGAATCTGGGATATTCACTGTGGAGGAGTTTCACAATAAAATGAAACGTCTATCTAGTGCTCTCTGATTTTTAGTGGTATCCTACCAACATCAATCTGCGACATATCCAAACAAGATATACTATTGTTTGAGCTGGATTTTGACTGACAAACAGAAACTATAACATACGTTTCTACCTATGTTGAACTCGTTGTCTGGATGTATCTGAATTCCAATGTTGATGCTTACACTGTTATTCGAACTCAGCAGCAACAGAGACAAATCAGTTTTAGTCCATAAGAAAATCAATCGCAAGGTCCAAATGCAGTTGAATTACAAATCATGCTCTGTGTTTTATATGTTAATCGAAATCGGATTCTCTGCTTTTTTCATTCTGTAAAATGTTTTTTTTCGTTCATAAATGTGATAAGTTACTCATTCAACGTGTCATTTATTCATAATTCAGTACAATTCACATGTTTACATTACCATAAACACTATGCATCATAGTTGCAGCACATGACACAGATATTTGTATTCTATGTAAATCATTTAATTGAAATATCTTATAGACATTTTATTCATATGGATATATATATATGGGTATATGTGTACCTATTTGAGTTCTGAAATAATCATGAGAATGCCTTTTAGAGAAGTACTGAGAAGGCATAGATAGATGTATACATTTGTCAGCTCAACACAATAATGTTAACTTATATCCAGCATACAGTTAACAATAATTTATGTAATTGAATCAAGACGATTTGTGAAGATTTGTATTAAGTTTAGTTAATTGAATTCATCACAGATTGATGTTGACAGAACCAGAGAGTATCGGGCAACCACTTCAATCCAATTATAATAATCAGTTCACTAGTAGCTAGTTTCAGCATGTTCCTGAAGCTGTAGTGAGAAATCGTGACAAGTCGTGTTCAGACTTGTTGCGAGTGAGGGTTATCACCACTGACAATGGATGATCGTCGTGCTAAATTACAAACTGATGAGAGTAAGAATTTTACCATTGGATACCGGTAGACCTAGTAGTGCGAAGAGTTAGGGATTTACTAACCTGAAATCCCTGGGGGGGGGAATCTAGGGTGCTCACTGCCACAGAAGAGCCTCATACTAGAATGAAACAGATGTCTAGTACTTCCTGGATTACAATGGTACTCTGCCAACAGCAATGTGTGATGAATTCAATTCACCAAATAATCTGTTTTTAACATACATATCTCATGAAAGCTGGACTGTACATATAACAAATATCTTTCTGGATAAGTGTTACATCGCTGTCTGGGACTTTTAAAAAATCAGCACCCTTAATTCCACTATGGAATCGAACTAAAGATTTTCAGATCTCATAGTGAATGCCTAATCATTTATTTATGTAAGTACACATAAATGAGTTGACTTTTATTTTGAAATCAATGCTGTAATATATAAAAGCTAAATAAATCGGAATCCGATTTCAACCATTTCAAGCCTGAAATTTCAAGGTATTGTCCTGCAAAGTATTATCTTATCTCAAAGATGCGTTATACACACACATTCATCTAAGTTGTGAAGCATATTCTACACAGTCATTACAATCATTCCAATCGTTCATCGTGACCTTGAGAATTAGGGCCGACATCTGGTTGGTTTCACACTATAATTTAGTTTTATTGTTACTTCATGTCCGGAACTCCTCAGTATCGAGTATCCTAGATTGCTTATCAGGCTAACGGAAGCTTAACCCTTCGCACAACTCAGCCAGCCAGCATCCAGTGGTAGAATTCCCACTTTTATGAATTTTTGATATATAGCTCAAAGTTCACCCATTTTCATCGGTAATGATTGTCTTACAACCGAAAAATCTGAACTCCACTGAGCATGATTTCTTACTGCAGCTTCGAAAAAAAAATCCTGAAGTTACTCACTAGTGAGCAGATTGGTATAACTGAATTGAAGTGATTTGTCGAAATCGACATTGAGTTTTAGTCGATTGAATTCGTTACAGATAGATTGATTAAACCTTCATCAGTTAAGACGTTTATGTGAAAAATAGTATTTAATTTTGTTGTTTGTTGCAGACCAATTTTGGTTGGTTACTATTAGAAAACAAGGAACAGTGAATAGCTATTTAATCACAACATGACTACCTTCTCAGTGATGTCACTAGCCAGTTGCGTGTTACTGATGATAAGAGATTAACTATTTGACATGAATTCAATGTCATTTGAAGAATCCAGAGTGTTGACTGATGAAAAGTTTCACAAGGAGACGAAACAACTGTACAATAAGATAATAATTTCATATTTACATTTTAATAAACGTTTTAAGATGAAAGGATACCGATACAATAAATCATCTACATAATACAATTTACTAATAACTAGTGAATTCTTATTGTTGAAATTATTCATGTAAACCAGTAATCTGTAAATGGAATTATTGGCTTCAAGAATGAAGCAACAGATTACGCAATAGTGACTATTCAATTACTGCTCCATATTTTCTAGCATCATGTATCATGTTAGTAACCAGCTGCATACTTTTGGTTTAAGTAGTTTAACAAGTTTTCAAATATTAAATGTGTTACGCTAATCTGTACTTGGTAGATGAGTCATATATCTGCTTATGAATTATTAATCATGTTCAAGGTTGAAAAATGGGGCTTCCTAATGAAATTTAGGACTTGTGTTTCGTCTTATTTGGGACTCGTCAGTTCAATTCACCAACATCCTGGTGTGGATTTTTATACAAGGATTGGTATTCAATTTGTTTCGTGTCAAATGTCACCACACTTACTACTTGACTACTCAGTCGAGACAACCATACTAGTGTAACGGGTATTCATATACAATTCGATGGTATTTGTTCCTTTCAGTTGATTTATTATGAACTGATGTTGATCAGTCTCTGTTTTTATATATGCATTCTGAACGAATTGCCTCAATACAGGTCTCTGAATAACATTTGCCAACTATAATTCAACTTAAGTCTTATTTGTCAGTCATAAGCATACACTCAGGACTCACATGTGATAATAGAGATTAATCAACTTCAATTCATAACAAATCAACTGGAAGAAATAAATACCTTCAAATTCGTTAGTAATTATTTCCTCCAAAAATAATTTAGATTACATACCGTAAACATTGCCAATAAATCTTAAACCTATTACTGAAAACTAGGGGATGCTGGATAGCTGTTTCGTCCCAGCATGGGATCCCTCTATGGCAGCATGTACTCTATATTCCGCTCCCTGTACTTAGCTTTGCAACCGCCTAACCATCTGCACAACTAGGCCATCATCCAATGGTAGAGTCTCGACTTTTATCAGTTTATTATACAGAACGATGATCATCAATTTTCTCATTAGTGATAACTGTCTCACTCCGTTTAAGTCTGCACTCAATCTCTACAAACTACCTCAGTTCTAATACGAGCTTGTTTTTCATAACTTTATGAAGTGATTATCAAAGAATTCAAATTATAACTTTCAATGAAGCACAGTACTGTAAGAAGACTAATTGTTATTTAAACACATAGATTCATGTTATTATGATTGTCAAGCATTCAAACATGCTATAGAAGACATTAAACTGATGAAAAAGTGTTAATCTCTATGGATTACCATTAGTAGAAAGGTAATCATTGCCTTCATCAGGTTCATAAAGTTAATACTTTAACAAAATAGGTAGTGAGATCTCTTGTGGTATACAAAAGAATATTGTTATGACTATGTATGAAATGTGTTAATTTCATTTAAGTACATAATGATTATCACCTACTTTGGAAATATTAACCTTATGTTTACATTTGTATTATTTAACCTACTTCATCTGTGAATCATACACACTAAGAGAGTGTAGCCTCTTAACACTTTTCCTACTACCGTTAACTTTGAATGTGTCAGTCAAGATAAACATAAGTCAAATCAAATCGCTAAGTTTTCTGTTAAACATAACAATGTTAAATGAATTTGGTGCTCTGATAAAGAATCGCTCACATGAATAGCACAATATCTAGTTGTGAAAAGCCCAAAGCATCAGCAAGTTTAACAAGGAGACAATGAATTAATAGATTGAATGTAAACATTAAGATTGAAATCTATGATATTCAGAAACGATTCAGTAGATTTTTGAGTATAACTAAAGAGAATTAATGAAAATTATGTAAACTTATGAAAAAAGAACTTAGTTACCATCTATTCCTACTTCCCTCCACTCTCCTCCATACCATGTAATTTTCGTCTGAAAATTAAAGTGAAAAACTCACTTTGCAGAAAAACAATGAAACTGATCATACAACTGAACTGTTTACAATAGAATGATACAAAATCATGATGTGAGGAAATCAAGCAGAAAACTTTATACGTTGATTGTCCAGTGTTATATTACATGTTTGATCTAAACTGATCTGACTTATATTCGTTGAATCATAAAGGTGGTTATACAGCCTTACTAGTTGAATGAAATGTATGTTGGCAACCGAAGTGACAAGTATTGATTTAGAATTTCTTTATAGACATGATACAGGTGCATTCAACTTGAAACAGTTCAACTGAATGATGAAACATACATCTTGGATTCTACTATTGTATACCATCCACTATTAACTTTTAAGATTACAAAGACGTAAAATTAATAATTCAGACGTTCCAATTAGTTGTTAGGCATATTTTATACCTTAAAAATACAAACAGATAAAGCATAGATTGTTCAGAATGAAGGATTATTGTTACGTAATAGTTACAAACTGAGTTTTTTTAAACAACCTACTCACAAAATACTTATTAAAAACATCAGCTATCAAGTAATAAATTCATGATTTTAGACTCATGAGAGTTTTATATCTTACTGTGCATTTTTATGTTGAATATGAAGATAGTCTTTCCTTCAAATGAAGGATTCTGTAGAAAATAAAACTAAGCACAATAAATTGTGGCGATTGATTCAAGATACATATCAAGGTTAATAACTAAAGCTTCAAAAAATTTCAATTTAGATGGTTTTGTAGAGATAGGTAATATGTTTAGTTGCTCGTGGTCGTCACAGATTGATGTTGGCTAGACACTACTAAAAACGAAGAAGCGCTGGTCAGTTGTTTCGTCCTTGTGTAGGAATTCCAGGTGGTTCAGATGGTAAAGCGCCTACTGTGTAAGTGAAAGCTCTTAGTTAGATTCCGTGAAGGAATCGATGGTTAACACTATAACAAAGGAGTCCCAAACTTAAATGAAACAGCTGTCTATTGATTCCATGGTTTTCAATGGTACTCAGTTGGTGTTAATCCATGACGAAGATAAACAACTAAATTCCAGATCTATCAATCGTTTTACTCTCTTTTAATCTGTTTATTATGTTAAATATTGACCATATTACTTAACTCAATCATTAAAAAGTTTATTATCTTACCCATCTGTCGACTTTACCTGCTTAAATTAGTGTATTTATTGTGCACTGTGTAATCGAACCACTTCCATGAGTTTTTAGAACATTTAGTCAGTGCCTTAATAAATAATCTGTTAAAGATCTTAAGTTCATCACCATCACATTGTTATCCATCCTTCAACGACAGATTAATCGAAATTCAACAGTCTCCACAATACCAAATTGCAGTCAATGTCACCTCACTAGTAGTCAACTTTAAAAGGCGATTCCTGAAGTTCTAGTGTCATGATGTGACCAATAAAATCGAACCTTGTAGAGTGGTAATTGATGGGGTAGCTCAAATAAATCGCGAATTGACTAAAGTTGAAGACATCAGTTGGTGGATGCCAACAGACTAATTGGCAGAAAGGTTTACAATTCATCAGTAAGCATGAAGTTCCTTGTCTATAACTATCTACTTTTATGCAGCTGAATAGATTGTAAACTGGATTTTTATATTCAATTCGTTGATTTTGAATAAGGTATCACAAAATTATGGGCCTAATGATAAGAATCGCATTTCTAGAATTGATAATGTAATACTAGAGTTGTTAAATACGTATTTTTCAAGTGATCCAGGAGAAAAAAGCTTCAATTTCTGTAACCTTCTTACTTTTCATGAACTTTAAGTTAATGTCATCAAAGTGCTTCCTTTCAATTGTGCACATATAATCTATGAAATCCTGCCGTTAATCTTTACTTAGTTCATATAGAGCATGTTTAAATGACATCATCGAAGGCGAAACTCTTTTTGTTGATTATTTTGTATTCCCAGTAAAATGATACTGTTAAGTTTCGTACTTGATGCTTGACTAGCCTCGAACTACCTTAGCACATGAACGTTTGAACCCTCTTGGTCGCAAATTAGAAGAAAGAAGACGAGTAGACAGGAACTTTATTCCAGTAAGATGGAGAGTAAGTTATGTACAAAATATTCGTGTATTAATAGTTTTCTGAACAATAAAAATCAGTGTTTAAATCCATTCAATCCGAATTGAGAAGTCTCAACTGTTACCCAATCAAGACGTGTCACGTCAAGATTCTAAAAGGTTCTATCGATCAGTGGTTGGATGAAATGTCTTCGGCTTCTTCAAGGGATCTGGAGGCTTCGTTGAGTTTTCTGGGAGCCATCCCAGCAGATACATATACGAGGTGAATATCGGAGATCTGTCTTCATTTCTTGTTACAATTAATAGTCAACTTTGGAACTGATTGTGTAATTTATCTGAAAAAAACATCTTTTGCATTGAGTTACTTCTTTTTCATGTTAATATACTACTAGTATTATCATTTATGAATTGAAGTTTCAAGCGTAGAATCTATGATCTATTTAATCGTTGGTTAAATTAATAACAATATTATGTGTATCCTCAACTTTGAACGTGACCTCATCATACTACTTACTTTCATATTTAACTTCTAACTAAATTAATTGCAAGTTCAGTTGTTTGTTTCAACTTAATATTTTCCTGTTTATTGAAATATTCAGGTTATTTTTGCATCAATTAATGGGTTATATTCATATATTTCCGTTCTATTTACTTTCAGTCTATATATGCATAACTACTCAATTAAATTGCCTACATATCAGTAATATTTGCTTCTATTACAAGGTTTATTCAAGTCAGTGGCTAATAATATGTTTGTTTAGTTCTAAGTACTGATTGAATTATATTAATGAAGCAGTCATGTAATTACATTCAGCTGATGAGTCCCAACTAGGACGAAATGGGAATAGTGGATTCCGCTTGCCAGTTACAATCTAACATAAACAATACTTGTGAACTATTGCTTTATCGAGGCAACCTACTCGGGATGCACGTATGGCAACAGTGATTGATCAATTTCAGTCCATGACAAATCAACTGGAAGATTCAAATACATTCTAATGTAGCTAGTAATTTGAACAACTTGTGACTGCATGAAATATGTTATGGTGTTACGTGACTGAAATTAGTTAACAGGATATCCTACTTCATTTATATTTTGTACTACTTGGCATTTATCATTAGAATGTACTTACAATCATGATGCAATGAATGTACAAAATGGGATTCGAACCTGTATCACTCAGCTTCACATTTTAAGACGTTAGTAATAAGAAATTAACAGATTACGTACTTATTAAAAAAATAAAACTTATGTTGTTTCTAAAAGAAATTAGATATCATCTATAATGTAAGCTAATAAAGAATTTACTGAGGATGATACATAGGAGAAGATTGAGTTCATTGCATGGTGTAGTGTTATATTCAGTGAATAAATCAAAACGTAGAGTTTTTCATATCCTATGATGTCAAACTCGAATGAATAACTGAAATTCTCAGCCTACAGATTTCAATTCACTTGTCAGTACCATGACTGATGAATTTACATAAGTAGTAAATATTTCATATACTGGTTGATTTTACCTCTAGTTGAATAGAAACATATTCTAGTAACATACAGAGTAGTAGAATCTAAAAGTAACAATCAAATGGTTCTATTATGCTTTGATTAATCACATATTAACATACCATTTCATTACGTGATGAATCTATGTTTTGTTGTATTTTATTATCATATTAGCTGAAAGTAAATTTGAGAGGTGCTTTCCTCCTTCTAAATACAAATGTTACTTCAGGATGAGTCTACATCATCAGTTAGATTAATCGTAGTGAGTAAAACATTTGAGAATGTTGATCACGTCACTTATTTGGAATGTTCCATTGGCCACCTCTGTTATTTTCTGTTGTTGTGTTACTCTCATAAATGTGATCTCATCGTGTTAATGTACTGCGATAACTTGGACCTGTGTACATCTGTAATAGGTTCAACGTTGTCCATGAATGACTGTTGCCTCAGAATGATAACAGTTTGAATCTAAAAATTTCATTCTATGTTAATCTTTGTAGTTTTTTTAAGAACCGTTACAAAATAATTGAAAATCATGGATTCGTATGAAGATACAAAGTGACTTCTCCACTCGAAATGAACAGTTCAGTTCTAGTGATCAATTGTTGACAGTGACTGAAAATATCCTTAAATAAAAGTTTCAGGTCAAATTGTCATGCTGAAACAAAACGGTTAGCTAAGTGAATACTTGCTTCCAGGTGGCTTCATAATGGTTATGTCACATAAAAAATGTGATAATCATCAACAGTTACTCTCAATTTATGTCAAAGTTCTTGAATGACCTCAATAATTCTGCCAGAATGTCTTCAAAGAATGGATTAATGCTGAAAATACTTTCACGAACCAACTCTTTTAGAAACTTTCAAGAGAACTTTCCAATACAATGAATGATAAACTTAATATACTGATTATGCTATCAACTTGAGCGTGTTTTCAGAAGCTCCCATAACCTCATGGTAACATAGTAATTCGCAACTAACTTTATACTGTATACATGAATTAACTTCAAAAGTAAAGTTTATTTCTTATTGGCGTCTTTGCTATTTTTGATTCATTGATTCAAGCATAGAAACCATCTTAGTGACAAAGAAGCGATAAAGTTTCTGAGTGTATAAATACATTCTGCATTATACATCAATTCAGTAAGGTAGATTAACAACTGAACTACTATTCAACTCATTGATTTACTGATGGCTCTTTAAGTGTGAAATACATACAATATCAACTGATCATATATCAAATTTAGGTGGTTTATGGAGATAGGTATTAAGTTTTAGTTGAGTGAATTCATCACAGAATGATATTGGCGTTTTTTAGCAAACTTGTGTTTGACGGGATAGGGGTGCTAGCCCTATGCCCAACCCTCCTCCTTTACCCGGGCTTGGGACCGGCAACAACCCTAGAAGAGCTGCGGGCGGATTTAATGATGTTGGTTAATGATATTGGCAATGTATCACTAAAAACCACGAAGTACCAGACAACTGTTTCGTCCAAGTATAGGAGTCCTTTATAGCAGTGCGTACTATCGATCCCGCTATGGAGGACAACACTTAAGACCTTCAGGTTGGCGAATGTCTAACTCTCCTCACCACTGGAACCTTCAGCCTACGTCCAGTTTTAGAATTTTCACTTCCATCATTTTATAATATTGGCGTAACAATCATCCATTGTTATCGACGATATCTGTGAAACTTCAATTGAATAAAATTATACGGAAAATAAAAATTTTACAGTGAACTATCTAAATTAGTTGATTATTTCAAATCATTTATTGTTTAGTGTATTTTGTTTCCTAGTTACTATGGTGATAATAAAGATATATATGAACTGACACCTCTTTATATTTTCTCACGTTCTAAAAACTAGGATTACAATGAGGAGTAAAATACAAGCATACTTAGTTCACTATGACTACAAACAATACTATTACTATTACTACTACTACTAATAATAATAATAATATATATATATATATATATATATATATATATATATATATATATATATATATATATATATATATATATATATATATATATATATATATATATATAATCTACTGTATTCTTCTTACAAAGTAATCTGTTGTCTTCTATTATTAAATGGATAGTTCAGATGAGGGGAAATAAAGAAGGAGATAGAGGAAACAGGGTTATTGCTAATTAATGATTCATTAGTTGTTACGATTTCATGTTAATGTTCATTTACATACTTTACTCCTACTAATATATGGATATAAGTACTTGTAGATTAATAGAACAATAGAGAAACCAATGCAAACTAATGAAAATAGGGAGTAAATAAGATAAATTGGTTTATTCACACGTAAATATCTGTAAATATATCATATACCAAAATAGATATGATCAGGATAAGTATGTATTGTGTAACTAGGCTACCAATGTATAATTTAACAAATGCTGTTATATTATGCTTATTACCATTATTGTTACTGTTAGGACGATTCCTAGAAACCTCAGCAGAGCCTCCAGAACCCTTGAAAGAACTGGAAACATTCCACCCAATCACTGATTGATAGAACTTTCCAGATTATTAACGTGGCATATTCTGATTAAGCAATGACTCGAATTCCTTAGTCTGTATTAGCTAGATCACATTGATGATTTTATTGTCTTAAAAAAACTATGAATTTGATATATAACTAACTCCCTCTTTCTACTGGAATAAAGATTTCTATTTATTTACCTTCTGTCTTCGAAACTGCAACTGGTAGAGTTCAAGATGTTTGAACACTGAAGTTAGCCGACGTTAATCAAGCTACCAACCACGAGTTATGACAGTAACAGTTAATACAATAATCAATAATTAAATGAATTAAGAATACAAGTAAGTTACACAGTACGTCGTATAGAAACAAGACAATATTGTGAGTAAACACTTTATGTAACTGCTATTATTCATATTCAGAATGTCAAGTGATTAGTCACTTTTAGCATGTTTATGTAATGAGTAGATTGATTTGACATGAATTAAAGTCACAAGATTCGGTATGTAATAGTAGAAACTGATCAATTGAAGTACAGTGTAACAATAAAAGTAACATTTAATGACTATATGAAGTTAGTAGTTCAGTAAATTATGAATTAGTGTTTGATAGAACCTAAACTTGAATCTCAATGTGAACACTAACAATGTGATATTTAGATACATTCATGTGGTGGGTTCAACATACGATGGATTACATAATGTAGTTTCTATTGATAGCCACCAACAAGAAAATATATTTATCAAAAGTTCATTCAAAATCTTAATGAACACTGTACTTTTGGAGTGCAAAAGTGATTTTTCTTCCTTGAAAACATTACATACAGTGACTAACACTGTCATTGCATCAAACAACCTAAAAGCTACATAAATCAAATATAACTTCAGTTATTTAGCACTTACTCACTTACTTACGCCTGCTACCCCTCTAGGAGGAGTATAGGCCGCTCACTAGTATTCTCCATTCAACTCTGTCCTCACCAATCCTTTCCAGCTGTCTCCAGTTACTGTTCATTTTTTAATGTCTGCTTCCAGTTCTCGACGCAGGATGTTCTTTGGCCTTCCTCTTTTTCGTTTCCCAACGGGGTTCCAACTTAGTGCTTGTCTTGCGATGCAGTCAGATGACTTCCGCAATGTATGTCCTATCCATTTCCAACGTCGTTTCCTGATTTTCTCTTCAGCTGGAATTTAGTTAGTTCTCTTCCATAGTAGACTGTTGCTGATGGTTTCTGGCCAACAGACATTTAATATTCTGCGTATATAGTTATTGATAAATACCTGTACTCTCCTGAGGATGTTTGAAGTAGTTCTCCACGTTCCAGCTCCATACAGAAGAATTGACTTGACGTTCGAGTTGAAGAGTCTAACTTTGAGATTGGTAGACAGTTGTTTGGAGTTCCATATATTTTTCAACTGTAGAAATGCTGCCCTTGCTTTGCCGATCCTTGCCCTTACATCTGCATCGGATCCTCCTTGTTCATCAATGATGTTCCCCAGGTATGTAATGGTATCCACTTCTTCCAGAGTTTCACCGTCAAGTTCAATTGATTCGGTGGTCTCTGTTTTGAATTTGAGGATCTTGCTCTTTTCCTTATGTATGTTTAGGCCTATTGATGCTGAGGTTGCTGCTACGTTGGTTGTCTTCACTTGCATTTGCTGTTGTGTATGGGATAGAAGTGCTAGATCATCCGCGAAGAGTTATTCAGTACATTTCACTAAACGAAAGAAGTACTAAATTGAAAAAATATAAACACTTTCTTCAACTATCTGTAGAAAAATTGCCATCGCCAATATAATCATAATAAATTCGTTCAAGAATTCAGGATTTACAATCAACAACAATCATCAGTGTCCAGATATCGATTTGGGAAAGTTATATATAAAAATTATTATCCATCATTACACTCTTGCTGTACTAGCTCACTTGATATTCAGTTAATCATGAACGAAATGAATCCTATCATGTTGAGTGTACAGCAGTTACCCACTGATGAGATTGGATAAAGTCGTGCTAATATATAGTTATTTGATAGAAATTAATAATATCAACCATTGAAAGCTGGATCAATAGTTTGATAACGTTCTCCACGAAGATTAAAGGTTCTGGCCTCAATTGTAGAAATGCTTCCCTTGCGTTACCAATCCGCACGTTGACATCTGCATTAGATCCTTCCTATTTATCGATAATGTTGCTACTCAGGTATGTAAAAGTTTCCACACTTGTCAGAGCTTCGCCGTGAAGTCAGGTTTAATCAGGTTGCTGTTCATTGTTTTGTATCTGAGAATCTTGCTTTTCTTCTTGTGTATGTTGAAGTCTACTGCTGGCTTCAGATGCTGCTGCATTATTATCCGTCTTCACCTTTATTTGTTGTTGTGTGGGATAGAAGAGCCAGCTAGGTCATCTGCAAAGTTCAAGTAAACTAGTTGGATCCATGTTGTTTACTGTATACCGAGCTTTCTTTGGGATGCTGCAGTCTCCATGATTCATTCAACCACCATCAAAAAGAGAAAGGATGAGAATAATTGGGCCTTGTCAAACACTGTTCTTCACTTTGAATGAATCTGTGAGTTGCCTTCCATACACGATTTACAGTGTAGTCCATCTTAAGAACCCCATATGGTGATGACTATCTTCTCAGGTACATCGTAGTGTCAACGAAGGTTCCACAATGTTCTCCTATCCACGCTGTCGAATACTTTCTCGTAGTCGTAAAGTAATGAGGTCTATTCAATTGATTATTCAACACTGAACTGTAAAGTTGCAATTTATTCAGTGCATCATCGATCCTCATGGAATCCGGCCTGTTTATATGAAATTCTGGCAACCACTAGATCATTATTCGGTCCAATAACACTTTGTTAAATACCTTTCCTGGTACTGAGACTAAGGTGATATCACTGTAGCTGTCATACTTGCTATAATCTCCTTTCTTTTTTATATTGATGCGGTACCTTTCTTTCCAACCTGTTACCATTTATTCTTTAACCTACAAATGAATTTACTGAAAGTTTATTAACATCAAAGTAAATTGGCATAAACTCCATTTGATCTATCTCTTATGTAACATCTACATGAGAAAAAGAATTTAACAGTTACTTCCATAGTTCTGATTAACTTGTCTCTATACAAAATTTCAATTTGAATAATGAGAATTTTTATGATGAAGCTAAGTATATATTGACACCAGGCATAAAATTTTAGTTAATAAGTAACTTAAAGTAAACCTACATAATCTAGAATTCAGATATTTACTACTCAATATTCATTTAAAATGACTTAGCAACATAACTTAACTAACTGAAATCCTCATTCAACATTTTTATAATGATCTACTTATTGGTTCTTTGTTTTGTTATTGTTTTATTGCATGATGTCCGTAAACTATACTAAAAACATATAAAGTTATTCTTAATTGTTACATAATAACAACCATTGATATAAATTATGAAGAAATTAAAACACAAAAATACACAAAAAACAAACACACACACACACTTACAAAGTACTAAATGACAATGTTTTTTTTGTTTTTGTTTTGTTTTGCTGAAGAACAAACAATCGTATCTATTTATGTTAACATGAGAATTGTGATAGATAGAATGATAATTCAGTTGATTATCAATGTGTAGCCTAGATAGCAATATTGATATTTTATTACTAAATGACAAGTTAGAATTAAATCGCCATTTGATGGTAGGTTATGCTTAGTTTGTCTTATTCAAAGTGTATATATGTATGTATGTATGTATGTGTAATCAACATTGAATCTGGTATATGTGATCCATTACCTTTATACCAAATGAAGATTAACGTCATATTAGTAGAAGTTACTTTTGTATGATTATAATAATAAAAACAAATAAAGAATTGATGTTTGGAAAGAAAACAATGAAATTATTTCAAGCTCACAACTTAAGGAAGAACAACAAATGGATATATCTGCGCTACTTTGACTGATTTTGAACCAACAGAACCCAAGCCTTTCAATCACTGGTTAAGGTATTCATGTGGAGCCCAACCAGGTAGTCTGCATCTATTGATACAACTCAAACCAGCAGTCAGCAACTTCATGTACTAATATCATGTTTTGGTTTGGCCTACTCTAACTATCTTTCATCCTACTCCTATACCAGTCATCATCGCATTTTGAGCTAGATGGTGGTTAGGCATGGGTGATATATGTCCTAACCATCTCAGTCGATGAAGATTCACAACCTCATCGACTAGTTTACCACTTTTCCTAATACCTATCCTATAACTTCGTTATTACCAACTCGGTGATCCCAGCAATCGTAACCAATATTTTGAAGACATCGATGGTCAAAAACCAATAACCTTCGAGTGTCGTCTAGCCTTAATGGCCACGTTTCACACCCACAGAATAAGACAGAGAGGACTGTTGAGCAGTATACTGTTTCCTTCACTGATAGACGAATATCTTGTCAACGCTATGTATGACGTAAGTTGACAAAACCAAACTATCTTTTTAAAAATTCCCACAGAGATTTTGTCAGAGACCGACTCATAAGAGCTAATCAGACTTACAAGACAAATGAAGTGGCTGACTTGTTGAAGTAAATGTTGTGAAGACTGGTCAATTCCATCTTTCTTAACAAAGATTGTTAATAATGGAACAACTATTGTAAGTTATGCAGCAATGGACAGTTGATACACAGTGCTCTGTCCTGTGCAATATTTAGATTAATTCTATATTTCAAGCTACTACTGATACTTACATGAATATTTAAATGTATGTCATATAAGCATGAACCAAGAATTTTATTATTATAAGAGGTGGTTGACTCTTTCAAGAAAGTGACTATTCAGAAAGACATTATCATAATCATTGGTTCTTTTAACGTTGTGGGGGAGGGGGAGGGTTGATAGGGAATAAATAATATATATATAGGTGGTCTAATGTTTTTATTATTACACGCTTCGAAAGTATTTATGGGATTTCGTATCCCTCTAGGATGATATACATTTGGGGTTAATTATTTATTACTTGTCCCAGTGTTAGTTTATTATGCAAATCTTTCTTTGTGTAACTGAGATGATATTTATGGATATATATATATTACCTGGTATAATTTTTAAGTGGAATAAAGAATTCTTTAAGTCAAACATCGAAATATTGTTATACAACTCATTTACTGGTTGTTTACTTTCAGTTAAAAAGTTCAAGATCTATATCAGTTGTAGCAAATTAATCATTCCATAATATATATATATGGATATGCTACATAAGGTTTCATAAATCATTGTCTATTACTGTAAATATGTATATTAATCCTAGTAAACATAGATGTCGTTTTGTCAAGAGACAGAGAAAAGTTTAAAGTTACCGAATAAAGGGTAATTTGTAATGGATAACGTCATATCGATTACTAGCCATCAATCACAATCATATTCATAACGCAATATTGTCAAGTTTCACTAAAGCCCAATAAAAATTGAGTTAGCTTTATGGAGACAAGTATTAACTTTGGTTGTTTGAAACCGATACATTGGTTTTTGTTAGATGCCAATCGACAGCTATTTCATTTTACTTTAGGTGTTTTTAGTAGTTAGTATCGTAGATTCTGAGAACAAATCGAACCCTTTGTACCAACGGATTGGCTATCAATGGTAGAATCCCCGCTTCCATCAATTTGTGACATAGCGCGGAGATAAATCAATGTAATTGGTGATAACTATGTCACTTCCGACATGTCTGAGCGCCAAAAAAACTGAAGACACTGAGTTTTGTTCCATTTCACAATTGATGGGGTGAACGGTGAAAGAGACAGTAATAGGGAGAAACAGTTATCCAGTCCTCCTTCATTCCCAGTGGTTCTTAATCAATAGTGAAATGTGACAAATACAATAAAAATTTTTACAAATCCTGGAAGAAATGAAAACAGATAATTTAAGAACAAATGTCACCTGGTCAACTTTCAACACACTGAGTCCAATTGATAATATTGAAATCTCTCTCTCTCTGTCTATATATATATATATATATATATATATATATATATATATATATATAGAGAGAGAGAGAGAGAGAGAGAGAGAGAGAAAGTATAAGAACTGAACTAGCATTATCTAATGGTTTAGTTCCAAGGATTTACTAGTGAGATATTTTAACTGCGATCAATCCTCAGCTTAGAAAGGCCAGGTTTTACAAGTATACAGCGGAAGTGCTCTCACCGGAATATCGTAAATCCGACCTATGATGGCGACAAAATCCCCTAAATTAACACTCACCAATCTGGTTTTAATTATGTATAGACTATTCTCATCTTAACACAACACTACCAACGATAACATAACAACTCAGATACATTAGCTTTTCTACTTCTTCGAAATGATCACCATAAATAGTGATAGCAGGTATACACTTTTGTCAGTCTTGCACTAGGAAGATGCAAAGTATATACCATTCTTACAAATCCTAATCACCAACTGATTAAACGTGATTTTGATAATTAGGATGAATTTGTATATTCTCATTGATTTGTTATAGACTGAATCTGGTCAGTCACTGTTACTATATGTGCATCCTGAGCGGATTGCCTTGAAGCATGAAACGTACTGAGTTCGAATCCCACTGAGAACATCAACATTGGGATGTAGGCGCATCCAGCTGATGAATCCTAAATAGAATGAAACACGCGTCCTGGATTTCACTTGCCAGTCACAATCCAACCTAAATGCGATTTGAATGGTCTATGTGTTATTACACAATAAGACAATATAATATGCGTACTCAATGTCCAGAAGTTTTTCGTCAAGTAACAACTTCACAAACAACCATTCAATAAATACTACTACTAATATAAAAGGAATAATTAATTCTTTTAGTAGTAAATACGTTTGATTAAATCTATGACAATGGATGAAGTCACGCAAATGTAGCACGAATTGACTGAATTAGAAATATCAATTGTTTAAAGCCGACTCAGTGGTCCAATGGTAAAGCGTTCGCTGCGGAGCCAGAGGATCCTGGTTTCGGTCCCTGATGGGGTCGTGGATGTACACTGCTGAAAAGCCCCATACTAGGAAAAAAACAACTGTCTAGTGCTTCCAGGTGATCAATGGTCATCTGATTCAGATCAATTCGTGATATCAGGATTGACAGTTAACTAACTTCACTACCCCCCCAGTTGTAACTAAATCTACATTACTGTACTTGTGAAAATTTCCATCATTCTAGATAAACAAAAAAAGAAGGAGAACAATCAATTCAATCCATATAGTACAAAATATGTACACACATTACTTATTACAATACATTTAAGTACTATGAAATCAATACAGTTATTGATTAAAATTATTATCTCGCATTAAATTCTCATATGTGAATGATGAAATAAAATGATCAATGGTTTTTTTGTACTTTTTTAAATGATGTCAGCATATTTTAAGTGTTACTTAGCAACTAGATATTCACATGTAATTCATCATTTATTAAGTGTAAGTGTAATAGATAGTTACATTGAGATAATGAAATCGATTGAGAAAATATAAATGAATTAATGAGGGAGATGTTTCTAAGTTACTGAGAGAGTTTTTTTCCTACTACGTATTTGTTATTGATATTGGGCGCCGGCCCAGTGGTACAGAGGATTAGGCGTTCACCGTCATCCTAAAGTCCCAGGTACGCAGTCTCGAATGGGCACTGATGTAGAGTTACAAACTAGGTTGGAACAGCTATCTAGTGCTCCCTGGTTTTTAATGTTACCATGCCAACATCAATCTGTGACATATTCAATCGATTAAATGACAAATCTTCACAAAAATAACCTTCTAAATAGAATTAATTTATTGTTTGTATTTGATGTCGATTAATCTTATATAGATATAAATGTAAATCAAGGAAAGTTATCCTGATTTTTCGTTACCGTATAAGCTTTGAAAATGTACAGCGTCGATACCACATGTAAACTGAACCCAGATTCTTAAGGTCTATCAACGAATGACTAACTAAAAACATGATTGGGTTAACCAATCCAAAATGGCAAAATTACCTTTTTAATAAGTATGTGATATACATCACTAACTATAAACAACAAATTGGATATCAAGCCTTACAACAACTACATCAATTCAACTATAAGCAGCATCTCCATCATGATTTAATTCATGATCTCCTCCAAGTTCTACCAAGAAGTCGTCACTATTGAAGTTCACACAACCCAACAATCAGACAATTTTCATCAATAACAATACGTAATCATTTCACTATACCAAGGGTTGATTAAGAAAGGAATACTACCAATGAACACCAACCAACTCGGTGATATTAATGTTTATTTGTTCTCCACGAGATGTAGATGTTGTGGATTTGATTGCTATGTTGAATCGAAAGTGTGTATTGTTTAAAACTCCTGTTAAAATACTGATCATTTGTCTAATGTTTCTTAATTTCTCATGAAACCTAATTGAAACCAATCCGTGGTGAATACAAACAACATGATAAACTTTAATTTCACTTCATTGCATGTTCATCAATGACAATACAGAGTAATACCTATCGAAAAATCTATTTAATCAACAGTTATACCAGTAACTGTGACCAAATTCTAATTTACATTGAATAATTAAAACAAGTTAAAAGTTTAAAATTTTAAGTTTTGTAATTTATATCAGTCAACTTTGCACTTTTAAAGGATCGAACTTATTACCGGTAATCCGCCACCACCTCCTACTGTATGTGTAAAAGGTTATTTAGGCTGATTACATAATACATAGTAAATGACAGTAATCTACCTATTAATATTGTTTAAACCTATTTCATTGTCTAATCAATGAAAGAAAAATAAGTTCATTTTCGATACTATGAAAGTGATTTGTACATATCAACTTTTTGACTTCAGTAAGTAATTTCAGATCATTGCATAACAGATCAGTTATAAAACTGAATTTCAGATGGTTATCGATAAGATTAATCGAATTAAGAATAAGTAGGCGTATATGGTAGATAAATAATTTGACTAGACTCAGATTGATGGAGATGGTGATAATATACTCATTCTTCGAAACAGTTTAAGTAACATTACAAACATGTTTCAGAGGTGTTTATCTGTATCTAAATACAAAGTTCTGCTTCAAAGACTGGTTTAAACTATATCCTAGTTCAATCATAAGAAGTGAAGTAGAGTGCGCTGACCACTTTGTCGTAGAAACACTGAAAGGTTGACGTTTAACTAAACTTTGAAACGGACTAAGAAAACGTCTTTAGCTTTCGCCAACAGAAGTCACATATCTATCTGCCAATCACAAGAAAAGTATGCTGTCTGATTTCTTAATCTATAGTTTCGAAACAGACAACTAGAGTAGAAGACAGATATAGGCTGTAGGTCTTTAATCATAGGTACTTTCTACTCAAAACGAGTATCAGTAAAAGATGTTGCTGAGTGTTAATCTAAGCTGTATCAGTAGGTTCTATAATCATGATCATGAGCTATAGATATTTTGCACTAAAGATGAGAATCAATCACAGTTCTATTATTCATCAACATATACCTGTTCGTTCTTTCTTATTAGACTGTGTAGTAAATTTTGCTAAGCTCTACGTTCTTTATAACTGATTAACTTTTACATGGCCTTTCATTTTCTTGTAAAATACGTAGTAACTAATCAACTCTTTCTTGACATAACTCTAAGTACTTTGAAATGAAACTAATAATGAAGTTTTTAAGTATAACGTAACCACAAATAAACATTGATATACCTATTACATAACCATATAGAGAACACTAATCAATGTTTTAGGTGCTGTTACGTTATCGATAGACTATAAGTGACAAGTACTTATATGAATCAGACCATAAAATACAAGGACATTTACTTGTATATATTTATACATTAGATTTGTCTACTGTTATGTGTATAAAAGTTATCCATTTCATTTCAACCATTCAAAAAGTTCACCAAAAAAAACTGATTTATTTCTAGTAACGATAAAGCTATACAACAGTAGCACCTTTGAGTGAATCTTAAAATGACCGTAACTTTTGCTACTAAGAAGACACCATGTGTTAACTGTAACCGAGTATTTGAGTTGGATTGTGGCTCGGAAAGGAATTCAGCACGCACGTTTCTACCTGCTTTGAACTTGTCAGCAGGATGCACCAGGATCTCAGTGTTGGTGTTCACACCGGAACCTAAATTCAATTTGCTTTGTACCAAACGCCACCGCGTGAACCACTAGTCCACTGAGTCGAGACGGCCATACTTGTGGAACGTTTATTTACATTCATAATTTGTGTGTATTTGGATCTTTTTATTGATTTATAGTAGACTAAAATTGACCAGTTTTTGCTGCTTGTCTGGACTCAATAGTCTAGTGGTGAACGTGGTGGCGTTTGACACGAAATGAACTAAGTTCGAATTCCTGTGTGAACATCAACACTGGGATCCAACGGCATCCAGGTGACAAGCCACAAAATCAGTGAAACGTGGATTCTGAATTCCGCTTGCCAGTCACGATTCAACTTAAATAATGATAATAGCTTAATTCAATAGTATGTTTAGTGCAATGTGAATTTTCAGCATACAGTTCTTGTGAACTATCGTCATGTCGAGCTATCACGCTTGGTACGCACGTATGGCAACAGAGACTAATCAATTTTAGTCGGTCAATTACAAGTAGAACTTGGTAAATGCGTACATCAGTTTAAGTTGGCATGCCAGATAGAGATGAAATAGTCGGACCGAATCCCAGAGCATTAGATGTAGTGACAATGTTAGTATTGATACAGAAAATTAGAGATCGAAAATAAGATTCGGGAAAACAAAAACCAGTAAAACAAATTGTGATGAATTAATAATTTTGGAACTTCGAAAAGGACAAGGAATGGATGCACCTGAACCATTGTGAACAATTTTGAACCATGTCACTCAAAGTCTTTAACCATTGGTTACGATTATCAAGCGGACCCCAATTTAGTAGTCCATGACAAATCAACGGAAAGATTCCAATTCATTCGAATTACCATTCAGCATTACAAAGATGTAAAGACATGATAATTTAAAGTTATTTAGTGGTTCACTTTAATTAAATTAGATTAAACGATGATAAAGAAATTCGTCCCTATTAATTATATACCTTGTGGAATCAATGTGAATCTTATTTAAGAAGTATTGACGGTCATGTTGCGGACTATGAGGAAACATGTTGTGTACTATTTAATTGTTCCTTCTTTGCATTTGAAAACATCGAATCACTAGGCGAATATGAAAATCTTATAATTCATGCAGATTTTTCGTCATGTTTTCACATCTACTTAGTGTTACTAGATTATAGTTGATACATGCTTCAGTGTCACTTTGGATCTGCTAAGAAAAGACCTCATTTGAATGAACTTTTTACAGTAGCACTTTATTTATTTCTTGCCAACAACTACATAGCATTATCTACCGTGGTGTAACCTTATGTTGTTGACAAGTTATTATGACTGTTTTATCTTAATTATGAAATATGATCACTAAAACAGAAATCATAATTTCAAGTGTATACTACAATCTTGAAAATGGTTCTCAAATCCGATTGATCTATCACTAAAGTATAGTTCTACCCTAGTAACAATTTTCTTGCTGTGATCATTGAAGTATTTTGATTTTCTAATCTTTACAAAATCAATTCTGTACTGTAATAATAATTGAAACAATACTGAAATAAATAAATTCTCTTAACTGAATTGATCTTTGCGCTACATCACAAATTGTTGGAAGAAGGAATTCTATCATTGGACATTTGCCGATCTAGTCATTTAGACGGTTAGATGCCTGCCAACCTGAAGCACTTAGAGATAAATCTAGAATGTACACTACCAAAGAGGATTCCCATTGTAGGAAGGATCAGTTGTCTATTGGTCCATGGTTTTCAATGATACCTAACCTACATTAATCTCGAACGAATTGAATCAACTAAAGTCATTTTATATTTAAGTAATTAACATTGAAATCATGCAAAACTTTGCATAAACATCTATTTAATAAGATTAATTCAATCAATCAACAGGTTATACACGTTTACATGGAATATTTAAGTACAAATTATGAAAATTATTTACAGTTTTCATTTTTCTCATGTAGAAGTGGGTGGATATCCACGTAATTACATCATACTATATAAATATAAATAAACAATAAAAGTACATATTGAAATTTAGAATAAGCTTGTATCTTCCCGTAGATTTTTGTAATGGACTGAGACTGATCAGCCTCTGTTGCCATGTGGGCATCCTGAGCAGGTCGCCTCTATATAGCGACCAGTTTCAGTCCATTGTAAAAATCAACGGGATGATATAAGCCTATTCTAAATTACATTTGTACCTGTTGCACAAGTGTAACTGTTTGCACACAATAATCTAGTGGTGAACGTGGCTGCGTTTGGCACGAAGCGGAATGAGTTCGAATCCCACTGTGAACATCAACATTGAGATGCAGGCACATCCAGCCGACGAGTCCCAAATAGGACGAAACGCGCGTCCTGGATTTCACTTCCCAGTCACAATCCAACTTGAATATTACAAAATGAAAGTAAGATAATGATAGAGTTTATAGCTTCGATACATTTGTTTCCAATCAAATGATTTAATTTTATAGGCGAAATAACTCTGTAAGGAAAAGTAATTTAAAATAATTCTACTCTAAGTCACTTACATAGAAAGTATCCGTTTTATGAAAATTCTATGAATGCAAGGAACATACTAAAATTAATCAATTGATCACTTATTGTTTCGTAGTAGAACTTAACATTCCCTAGATAATGGATTCAACGTAGTGGATTAACACTGTAGGTGGCTATTACATAGTCAAAATGGTTGAGGTGTTTTCTGGTTAGCGTTTATTTTTAGTGAGGTAGGTTTTTATGGAATGGGGTAGCAAACCCCAAATTCAACCCTCTTTCTTTAGTCGAACTTGGGACCTGCAGCAACCTTAGGTAAAATTCCAGGCAGAGTTCTGTAACAGAGAACAAATAAACTAAAATCCGACCGAGGGAGAAATTAAGAAAATATACGCTGGAGGTGAATTCGATACATATTAATGAAATCATCAAACTGTGTCACAAGGTAAACACTAACTTGTAATCCCGAAGGCCAGAAGAAAAGAGAAAGTCCCAAAAGTACATTGTGCAGGGAATCGGAGACAGACATGAAGAGAATGAAGAGCATTTGGGAAGAACTGGAAAAAAATCGCAGGATAAAGTTTATTGAAGAATGATGGTCAGCGGCCTATGCTGCACATGAGGTAACAGGCATTGATTAATTAAATATTGAAAAAAATGTTCAATATTATGAAGTAGCATCTATTTAGTGATTGCTTCCAATAGATGTTTGAGTAAAATCGGGTCCTAAGTGTATGGTTAAAGCAAAATAAAACGACAACAACAATAATAATACTAGAACAGAGCTGATAAGAAAATGTATGTACCCTCTTTTATAATCGGAGATTAAAGTTAAATGTTATTCTGCTGCTATCTGGGTGATCTTCCCTGTTTCCCACATTGTCCGAACATTCCATGTACCTATAAAAATTTTTGCTCTGGTCGTTAGAAGAGGTGGCATTGGCCTCATGACTTCCGAAGAATCTCAGCTTTCATCATGAAGCGTCATATAGATTCCTTCCACTTCCAGAGCAAAGTTTAAATGGTTAAGTTTGTTTAATTTGGTTAGCGTTTTTTTTTAGCAAACTTGTGTTTTACGGGATAGGGGTGCTAGCCCTATGCCCAACCCTCCTCCTTTACGGGGGCTTGGGACCGGCAACAACCCTAGAAGAGCTGCGGGCGGAGTTGAATGTTATTATTCGCTCAGCTGTTAATCCAAAACACCGTTCGATTTAAAGTTCACTAACTTAAGCTTGTCTATTTCTTATAAATTAAATTAATAGTTAAGGTTATTACTTTATTGGTGAAATTGTACTATCTTCAAAGTGTCTTCACAAACTACCATTTATTATAATATTAGCCATATACCCAAAAGTGATTGGTTTTGTAACACGGTTCTGAAGTTTTAGTGACAAGCTGTCACTGTCGTGATTTGACGATTTCGCAAAAAAAAAAGTCTCACCGATGGGAGTGTACTAAAGAAGGAAGATATCAAGAACGTTTTGTTTGTAATAGTCATGAAATTATCTCAACAACCCACACCGTCGATTCAACGTAGCAATCAAATCCACAACATCTACATCTCGTGGAGAACAAATAAACATTAACATCACCGAGTTTGTTGGTTTTAATTGGTAGTATTCCTTTCTTAATCAACCTTTGATATAGCGAGATGACTATGTAATGTTATAGATGAAATTTTTCTGGTTGTCAGGTTGTGGGAACTTCAACAGTGATGACTTATTAACGGAACATGGAGGAGATGATGAATTTCATTACGATTGAGATGATTTTAATAGTTGAGTTGGTATTGGGTTTATATTTGTTGTTTATATTTGTCGACGTATATCACATATTAATTGAAGCGGTGATTTGATCATTCTAGATTGGTTAGCCCAACTATGTTCTGAGTTGTATATTCTTTGGTAGGCTTGAAGAATTTTGGTTCCATTCTCTGATAGTATCGACAGCACACAATGTGCAGGAGTCTTATGGAATTAAGAAACAGTCGTTCAATGGGTTCTATTTTTTATTTATACCTAAATTAGTTTAATCTGTAAAGAATACAAACAACAAATTAAATAGCAACCACTTAAAAACTACTCCAATATCAGGAATTGACAGGAACTGAAGATGTAGCCTTTTCATGTCAGCTTTGTGATCTTCCATGAAACAGTCTCCGTGAGTACTGATGTCTGTTAGTCCATTTTCTTGTGGAAATAAACGCGTTTAATAGTAAGGAATAGCATGATATGACTAATCCATGGTAAATCATTCCAATGATTCAACTGATCACCTATAGTAATTATCTTGTAATTCATTTTACTATTGTAATAGAGAATACTGAGGATTTCTTATATGAACATGTTCTAATGATAAGGTGTTATTATTTGAAGTTAACCGTATCATGTGAATTGAGGTATATAGCCACTGATTAGGACAAAAAAGTGGATTGATTCAAAATAAAAACGAAAAAAAAACAAAGACTTGGTTGATTCAAAACGTAAAATGCTTTTTCACAACAAAGAATAAGGCGAACATGATGAATCTCATTCAGTGACATGTGCCCACCGAAGAATCCCACGAAGACAACAAAGACCAGTTTTATACGAACCTGCAGTCAATTGTCAAGAAATGCTTAGCCTGCGACCTGACCATTTTGATGATCAATTTAAACGCCAAAGTTGGAATGGACGTCATAGGACGAAATGGACTGTGAGAAAGGATTGAAAATAGAGAGAGGTTTGTAAACTTATGCACCTTTAATAAAATGACTAAGGGTGGCATCATATTCTTCCACAAACGGATACTCAAAGCTACATAAGTTTTACTGAACAACATTACAGAAAACCAAATCTACCGCATCTTAATTAATAAGAAGTTCGAAGGACCATCAAAATATGAGAGCAGAGAGAGGAGCTGACATAGTCTCAGATTACTGCCTGGTAGTGACCGAAGTGAAACTGAAGCTTGAAAGCTCTGGACATTTGAAGCAACAGTATTACAAAAGTTAAATGCAACCCTTCTTTGAGATACTAAAAAGCACAAATTATTCAGGATAACTCTCAACAATAATTCCATACCTTCCACGATATATTAGAAGAGGTAGCTACTACAGAGACTAACTGGAAAGGGATTCACGAAGCAATAACTTCATCATGACTTCAACTACAAGTGAAAAACATCTGGAGCTAAAAGCTACTGTCAGCAAACATTGAAGTCACGATTTTTAATTCAGACATGAAGATATTTCTGCCGTATGAAGATGATACCCGGATAACTAAGAAACTCATTAAGCTGCTTAGGGAACTTCAGATGGACATAAAATGAATGAATAATATTTTGAAAGAAGTGAAAAGATTATTCTAAGGATAGAATTGGTTGGAAAAAAGAATTTTGGTCAGTTGGCTATGCTTCACAAGAGGTAACAGCACTGATAGACTAACTGCTTTCTGCTAGACCAGTAATTTTTGAGTTCAATCATGAGTAAAGTTAGATGTATTAAATATTCAAAGGCTAGATTTCGTAGGCACCAATCGTGCACTGACCAAATCGCTATTCTACGGTTTCACTATTGAACAGTCGATTAAATGAAATTCACCACTTTACATCAACTTCTTTGACTACGAAAAAGCATTTGACAGCGTGGACATTAGAATATTATGGAGCATTCTATGATATTATGGCGTACTCGAGAAGATAGCCAATATCATACGGAACTCCTATGACAGACTACATTGTAAAATCATGCACCGAGGTCAACTCACGAATTCGTCCTAAATGAAGACTGATGTAAGACAAGGCTGCTTACTGTCGCCACTCCACTTCTCTTCCTGCTGGTGCTTGACTGAATCATAAAAGACTGCAACATCTCAAGGCAATCTCAGAATACAGTGGACAACATCGATGTATTTATCTGACTTGGACTTTGCAGATGATCTAGCTGGCTTTACTACCCCACACACAGCAATAACTACAGATGAAGATGGACAAGGTAGTAGCAGCCTCAGCAACAGTAGGTCTCATCATACACAACAGAAAAAGTAAGATCCTCCGATACAGAACAACCAACACTAACCCATTTTAACTTGACTGAGAAATTCTGCAAGATGTAGAATTCTTTACATACTTAAGCAGCATCCTCAATAAACAAGGAGAGTTTGATGCAGATGTGAAGGCGCAGATCGGAAGGCAATGGCAGCATTTCTACAACTGAAGGACATCTGTAACTCAATCCAACTGTCAGCCAACATTAAAGTCAGAATTTTCAATACAAATGTGAAGACAGTTCTGTTTTACGCAGCTGAAACTTGGAGAAAAACAAAAAGCATCCTTCATAAGATACAAGTATTTATAAACAATTGTCTGTGTAGAATACTTCGGATTCGTTGGCCAGATACCATCAACAACAACCTCCTATGTCAGAGAACAAATCAGCTGAAATCCAGTAGAGAAAGAAATTAGGAAAAGATGCTGGAGTGAAGGTGGATATGACACACATTGAGAAAACCAACAAATTGTTTCACATGCACTAACTTGTGACCTCGAAGACCAAAGGAAAAGAGGAGGACCCAAGAACACATTGCTGTGGGAATCGGAGACAGATATGAAGAGAATGAAGAATACTTGGAAAGAGCTGGAAAGAAAATCTCAGAACAGAGATGATTGGAGAATGTTGGTTGTCAGCCCATGCTCCACATGTGGTAAAAGGCATTGAATGATTGATTGATTAACTTTACATTTTATACTAGAAAGGAATGTCTATCAAAAGAACTTCGAATGACATCATTCTATGCTGCGAGTTTATTTATGAATAAAAATTTGAATTTCTTTTAATCTAAATCATCAATGTTAATCGTTAAAACAATTGGAAAGTTCTTTTTTTACGAAATTTTAAATAATAATACCATTTTATGTATTACTTATAAGTAGTTTTAGTTAATGGAAACATTTGTAATCTACAAGTGATGTTAGGCTTCTATAGTAAGAAGAAAATATTTATATTTTTTGTTTCATTTTATAAATAAGTAGAGATTTAGAGGTGCAACATTGAAATCATTTGTATACACATTACAGGATAAGCAATTGGAATGGGGATAAAGGCCTTTTCTTTTGGTTACACCCAGTTTATATAAACTTACTTACTTACGCCTGTTACCCCTCTCGGAGGAGCATAGGCCGCTCACCAGTAATCTATATTCAACTCTGTCATCAGCAATCCTTTCCAGCTGTTTCCAATTGCTGTTCATCCTTTTAATATCTAATTTCGATTCTCGATTCAGTTTGTTCTTTGGCCTTCCTCTTCTCCGTTTACCAACAGGGTTCCAAGTTAGTGCTTATCACATGATGCAGTCTGATGATTTGCGCAATGTATATCCTAACCATTTTCAACATCGTTTCCTGATTTCCTCTTCGGTTGAAAGTTGGTTTGTTTTCTTCCATAGTAGGCTGCTGATGATGGTTTCCGGCCAACGGACATTCAGTATCATGCGTAGACAGTTGTTTATAAATACCTTTACTCTTCTGAGGATGTTTGCAGTAGTTCTCCACGTTTCAGCTCCATACAGAAGAACTGTCTTGACGTTCGAATTGAAGATTATACATACATATGCATATTAATGCACTTAGTGTATTCAAATCATTTACATCATTACAAACCAGTATTGTATATGGTAATACAGAGACAGATATCTACATATTATGATCTTCATTCTTTCATTCATTTATTCAATAATTTATTATATCATCAACTCATTGTAGGCATATACAACTAAACTGCCTTATCAGGTACATCAATATTTTCTAACACTTGAACAAATTGAAATGTATCGTTTTACTTATGAATAGGTAACTTTATACAGTTTATTGTATACTGAATACTTTGATATGATAAAAGATCCAATGTATTTATTGTCATGAATTAAGGTATATTACATTAACAAAGTTATGTTATATGATTGTTTAATCTTCTGTGTTGATTGTTCTGTGATAGAAATGACAGAAACAATGGAAAGAAGAGTCACGAGTGACTTATTGATGACGAAGTTAATTGATACTATTAGATGCAATAAGCTACAAGCAACCGATTTTAGATTGTGTTTTTTGTATAGCCTGTCAAAGTTACATAAGCCTGATGCACCAATCAGTCGATTACTATCAATGATCAACTTTAAATTTCACAAACTTGCCTCACGTTCGAGTCCGTAACAGTTAATGCGGATTGACTGTTTATAGCTTTAAGGGTAAAAATTCTATTAGTAATTTACAATGAATGAAGATTTCTTAAGTTTGTTACTGGTAATTAAGTTTATGCAAATTGTTAAATCAACGAAATTATTGAATCATGAAAATTAACGTAGATCCATTTAGTAGATGCAAAATCAACAATGGAATACTTCATCAGTGATTTATTGTACAACAATTCATCATTTTAATATCACTTATTTAAGAGTTAACTACAAAATTTTAATGGCTCTTGTTGGTTACAGTTGGATGTTAGTTAGGTGCCATCAAAAACCAAAGAGTACTGTACTGCTATTTTCTTCTAGTATGGGATCCCTTCATAATAGTCAGTATCATCTTTTCTTACAGGGAATCTAACCCAGGGCTTTTAGATCTGACTGCAAACACTTAATCATATGCTTCACTGAGCTGGGGCTTAATGGTAGAATTTCAACTTCCATCTATTTGTGACACAGCATTACTATGTTTAGGATGTTCTTAAAGTTTTATTGCGGAGCCGTGACTAATGGAGTTCAGACTTGTCAAGAGTGAAACAGTTGTTGATCAGAGCTTTATATTACACGGTGCAGATAGTTATGTGCATGCTGTAAGACGTGATGGCCTAGGGTTCAATTCCTTGTCTGAATCGAGAATGCGCACTGCCTCGATGGAGTCCCATACTAGGAAGAAAACAGTTGTCCACTTATTCCTGGTTTCATTGGTAACTAACTCCATTCTGTGCGGGATTTAAACAACTAAACTTATTACCTATCTCTACAATGGCACCATAACTCAAGTCCTTCAGAATTGTAGAAATCAATAATGTTCTATACTGAATTGATAAACGTTACTAACCAACTGTACTTATTAAATGACATGGAAACACAAAATGGAAAAAAGAAACAGAATTTGTTCATTGAGTCGATTGGTCTCTTTAAGTTGTTTTAAGCAGTCAATTCTGATCTATTTTGTTCATTGGCACAACAATTACAACATACATTCAATGATTGGATTAAATCAAGGAAAATTTCTGAAAAACTGAAAAAAATTTCGAATAATGTTTTTGGTTAACTGTATCGTCTATTGAATATTCAAGTAAATTGTAATAATCAATATCATTGTTAAGTTAATATGGTCTACAGTTTTAGCGATAATCAAGTTACATAGTTGCATCGATGCTATCGACTACTTCATGGATGATTCGTTAAATATGGCATACTTCATATACTGAATAACAAAAGGGATTATAAATCCATGACTTCCAATCAACTACCTTAATAGTTCAAAAATCTTTAGGCTTGTATAGTGAACATCTTTAGTATTACGTCATAGTCTTTATGGTATAACATAATTTGATAATGAGGATAAATGTCTTTGAATATGATTGTTCTACATATCAACAAATACTTGAATTTGACCACTGGATCCTGAAACAGTTACAGTATAAAAAAAACTACCAAAGAAACATAAACAAACTATTTTGATTGATTACAATTGGGGATTGTGGAGATAGTTAGTTGTCAGTCCTGATATCACGAATTGTTCTGAATCAGACAACCATTGATCACCTGGAAGCACTGGACAGCTATTTAATCCTAGTATGGGACTCTTCAGCAGTGCACATCCACGAACCCGTTGGGGATTTTAACCAGGACCCTCATCACTTCAGTTCATAGAAAGGAATAATGATAAACGTTATCTGTTGAAGTTATTCAATTTCATCATCATAATCATTCTTTAGTAAATCATAAATGAATTGAAGTCTTTAGAGAATTTATAGTAAATAAACTACATAAGGAATCACACTTTTTTATGTACAACCTACATAGAATGAACTTGGCATCATTTCTATGCCATTAAGGAATTCCTTATAAAATGTTTGAAATGAAACTCTTATTGTCTTTGTCATCTATTTTTCAATGCCTCTCATAAACTTTAATTTAGTTTCTATCATTTTGAATGGTTTATCCTTGTACTATACTTAAACCCATTAGAGAATGATAATGAGTTAGTAAATTCTGACAGCTTGTTTATTTTTGCTTCTAATTAGTATAGTTCTACAAGTTATATAGTGGGTCACTATTTTCCTGGTTGGTTTCGTAAAATTCTAAATGGAAGGTATTTCCTTCACAAAATCAAATTTGGGATCTATTTTTCTTGACTAACGCTGAATCAACAATACCACTGGGGCAGGATCTTATAATAAAATTCCCGCATCAATCAGTTAGTGATATAGCGCGTTGATCAGTCATTGCCATCAGTGAAAACTGACCCACTCTTAAAATGCTTGACCTCCTCCGGTCCCTATTTCGCTCTAGAACATCAAAAAGTTTATCACAAGTGAAATGGTTAATTTAATTGTGTTGATTTGTTGTCTTTGTGAAGTTTTGCACTTAATTTGTTATTTGTATTCGTTGTGTTGTTGAAGTAGGAATTCTACCATTGGATTCCAGATGAGTATTTTTGATGGTTAAGCATTCGCTATTGGTTTTCCGATTGCTTCCCTGGTAGAATCGATAATGTACACTATTGAGTAGACCCATACTAGAACAATGCAACTATTCAGTGCTCAATGGTAGTCATATATGCTTACCCCTCACAGAGGAGCGTAGATCTCTCACCAATATTCCTATTCAACTCTGTCCTCATAAATTCCTCACAGCTGTTTCCAGCTGCTGTTCATCCTTTCAAGTTCTGCTTCAAATTCTCAACGCAGTTTGTTATATGGCCAACCTCCTTTCCGTTTGCCAACAGGATTCCAAGTAAGTGCTTATCTCGTGATGCAGTCAGATGATTTCCGAAATGTATGTCCTATCCATTTCCAGCGTATTTTTCTAATTTTTTTTTCGGCTGGAGGTTAGTTTATTCTCTACTATGGTAGGCTGTTGCTGATGGTTTCCGGCCAACGGACATTCAGTATCTTGCATAGACAATCGTTTATAAATACTTGTACCGTTTTGTGGATATTTGCGGTAGTTCTTTATGTTACAACTTCATACAACAGAACTGTCTTCAAGTTCGAATTCAAGAGTCTGACTTTGAGGTTGGTTGACAGTTGTTTTGAGTGTCATACGTTCTTCAACTGTAGGAATACTTCCACTGTATTTCCAATCCTTGCCTTTACATCTGCATTGGATCCTCCTTGTTCATCGATTATGCTTCCTATGTACGTGAATGTATCCACTTCTTCCAGAGTTTCTAACTATTATTATTATAACTCCGCCTGTAGCTCTTCTAGGGTTACTGCCTGTCCCAATCCTGGGTTAAGGAGGAAAGTTGGGCATGGGGCTCACATTCCCATCCTGTAAAACACAAGCTAACTAAAAAAGACGCTATTCATATGTTTTATGTCTGCGAAAAATACAAGCAATGTAACTGACTTAGCGTAGATATACCTTTATCCCTACATTCTAACGTATGTTACTGAAGTTGTTGTAAACTTTATGTGACATAAAGTCATTATTTTCTATTTACAAATGAATCAAAGTTAAGTAAATGAAAACATCATCAGTAGCAAAGTCACTAAAATGCATCAGTCACTAAATATCGTAGTATTTCTATGAAATATGAGATAAACTTTTTATCAGGTGGTTGATACTACTTATGACATCCAAGGACGTTAAACATTTTGGTTTATTTCAGTGTTCGTGTTTTGTTCATTTTATTACTACTGAATAAAACATTCACAAGTAGTATACATTTCCGTTAACATCATACACATTTGTTTCTTTTAATAACTTAAATGATACATGAACAATAACATTTACAAAATACTTAGAATTCAAGGAGTGTCATTGCATTCAATCTCATCAACTACATACAGTTAAATGATTTTAGTGAAATCAGCTATATGGTGATTATGAATTGAATTGTGTAACAGATAACAGTAGATTGTTTAGACGATGAAACTGTACGGAAATTTAATTTTAAGTCAATTAGTTAATCAATGCCTGTTACACCATGTGGAGTAGAGGACGACGACCAGTATTCTCCAACCAACTCTGTCATGAGCTTCCCTTCCTAGTCCTTCTCAAGTACTACTTATTCTCTTTATGTCTGTCTCCAATTCCCAACGCAGTGTATTGTTGGGTAGCCCCATTTTCCTTTGACCTTCTGGGTTTCATGTTAATGCTTGTCTTGTGACATAATTTGGTGGTTTCCTCAATGTATGTCATATCCACCTCCACTCTAGCATCTTTTCCTAATTTCTTCCTCTACTGGATTTCGCTTGATTCATTCTCTGCCATAGGAGGTTGTTATTGATGGTATCTGGTGAACGAATCCGAAGTATTCTACACAGACAATTGTTTATGAATACTTCTATCTTATGAAGAATGCTTTTCGTGGTTCTCCAAGTTTCAGCTGCATACAACAGAACTGTCATCACATTTGTATTGAAAAGTCTAACTTTAAAGTTTGCTGTCAGCTGGTTTTAGTTCTAGATGTTTTTCAGTTGTAAACTCCATCTGAAGCCCCTCTTGCGTTACTGCCGGTCCCAAGTGCGGATAATGGAGGAGGGTTGGGCATGGGGTTACCAACCCAATACCGTAAAACAACAACCTGCTAAAAAAACGCTAATCAGTAAAAACCTCTATAATTACTTAATTTTTAGTAGTTGTAAGTACAAAGTTGAATATTCTAGAGTATAGTTACGTAATATTACGAAAAGATTCGAAAAATGATTTACAGGGTCACTTAGGAATTAGAGTTGTAGTATACAGAACTGAAGCTGTTAATGGAGACTGGTATTAAGTTATAGTCGATGAATTCGTCACAGATTAATGTTGCTTCGGTACCTACGAAAATGATGGAGAACTGGATATGTATTTCACCTTATTTCATCTTCCATGACAGTACGTACATTAGATTCCGCTCCAGGAGCTCAAATACGGCGAACATCTAACCCTGAGGTTCGACTGGTGGAGTTCAGACTCGTCGAGAGTGAGACAGTGAATGATCTTTTCCCTATATCACAAGTTGATGGAGGTGAAAGTCTTATTTTGGATGCCGGACCAGCAAAGCAGAGTGTTTTGGATTTACCAACTTGGGTTTGATTCCCTGTTGAAATCTAGAGTGAATACTGCTGAGGAGTCCCTTACAATACAATATATGCTTATAACTGCTGTTAGATGTGACATGTATCTATATGCTGCAAATTAAAAGTTAATTAGTATGAATGCAGTTTATAAAAAGAGGGAGCAGACAATATAATCTTTCGTAACTGTAGAAAAATAAAAATGGATGATTAGACGATTATTCGATGGATTTCAAATGAAAACCATCGCGGTTTGTAAACATCTGGTTGATGGAGCAAGAGAGAAAGTTATTGTTTTAACCGAAGTAATGTAAGGTATGCCACACTATGTTTCTATACATAAAGGTTTGAATGAAAACCTTTGATAGCAATTGTCTTTGTAAAACATAGTAATATTAGTGCTAACAGTCTGTTGACAACGTTGTACAGACTAATAATCTTTGACATCCCTCCTACCATTTTTTTCGAACCACCTTTATAGAAGTCAACATCGTTAGTTGAAGTATGTGGTATCTCCGTATATGTAATGTATGTCCAAAACAGTTAAGTCGATAAATGTATATAATTCCGCCAACTAATTCACAGTGTTTTTATCATTCTACATCTAACCTTAAAATTTCTCATTCGATAGTCTTCAGATTGGCCAAATACGTTGCAAAGATAAATCTGTTCAAACAATATTAACCTTGAAATGTCGTCTTCCTTAATAGGATAGGCTTTGAACAGGTATCCAGTGGGTAGATAATACTTATGTGAGATAGATTCTCAACCTAATTTATTGCCAAAAGAGAATATTTGCATCTCGCTAGATGTTTTTGAAATCCTCTGATCATATCTTCTCACTAGGACATCAGAAATTAATTTAGTCATTAGTGAGTTGATAATGATTCTAAAAGACTGAGGTAGCATAATATATTTCATATTAGCTGCAGTCAGTAATATCGACCATTGTAAGTGGGCTTAGTAGTCTAACGATTATGTGTTCCCCGCGAAACCTTAATGTTCTTAATGTCGACTTTTTATTCTGCTGCTTCTGCTGAGAAATCCCATATTAGGGCAAAACAGTTGTTCAATGCTTCCTAGTTTCAGTGGTTGTAGAACACATTTCATTTCTTGATGTTAAGTTGAAATTTAACAATGAACACTGGATCCAGTTCAAATTAACAAAACTGTTTAAAATAAAATTCACTTATTGTTTGACAAGCTACTGAAACATTTCTCCAATGATTTAAGTAAATCTCATAGAAATACAATCATCCTGTTGAGTTATAAATCCTCAACCAGTGTGTAGATCATTCCATTTTAATGGACAACTGGAAAACATTGTAATTTTAGTTGATGAATTCGTCACAGATTGATGTTGGTTGGATGGAATTCTCACTTTCATTAGTTTGTGATATAGTACGTTGATCATCCATTGTTATTGGTTATAACTATCATACTCTATACAAGTTTGGACTAGTTCCGTCACGAATTCAGGTTAGATGTTTGCCAAACTTAAGCATTTGAGGTGGAATCTAGAATGCCCACCGGTACAGCAGAGTTACAAACTAGGATGAAATGGCTGTATAGTTCTGCATGAATTTCTGTGGTAACCAAACACTATCAATCGGTGACAAATTCATCATCTAAAACAATCTTCAAAAAAAACCTTTCAATTCATTTACACTAATCAGCATACTTGTGGTTAACTTTAGGATGTTTCTAAGACTCTAATAAGAAATCGCCAATGGTAGAGCTTGGACTTGCCAGGAGTGTAACAGTTATCATCGATGACAATTGATGTTCGTTTCGCCTATATATCACATATTGATAGAAATTGGAATTCTTCCACTAGATACTCGACCGGTGATGCTTAGCGTTAGGCATTTTTCAACCTGAAGCCGATGGAGTAAAATATAAGGTGCACATTACCACAGAACAGTTCCATACTAGAATAAAGTAGCTTTACAATGCCGCCTTATTTCCAACGATACCCTCTCAACATCATTCTATGATGAATCCAATCAATCAAAACTTAATACCAATCTCCATAAACCACCTCAATTTAACTATTATAATTATTGAATTAATCCTGAATTCAAATCAGAATATAAACCATAGTGATTATGATAGAATATAAGTGAACTTAACTACCATATAAACATATCACTAATAAAAATCAGATGAAAACAAGTAAACATTAAATGATAAATTTCTTTTTTCTTCTCTCCTTTCACAAACAAACCATATTCATTAATGCATATACAAATGTTTAATAATAATAATAGTAATAATACAACTACTAATAATAATAAGTAGGGTGTAACTAAGGCTAACTTATTCATTAGCCTGTTGTTTTTAATTCACCTCATCTAACTAACATTTTTAGTTATCTCCTATTAACAATGTAGTATTAGTGCATAGTAGTATAATGAGAATAGAAGAATTCAATTGTAATTCTATGGTATATTTGTATACAATGGATGTAGTTATATTTAGTCAACTGTGAAAAAAGAATAAACTATAAATTTATGAATGAAAAACACATAGAAAACATACACACCTATGTATGTTAACAATTTGATTATAGTTCAAATGAGATGGTTACATTTATGAATATTGGTATTTTTAGTTGATTGAATATGTATGTATGTTGTCAGGGTAACATTGAAAACCAGAGAGTAATGATAATGAATGAATGACACGTTATATACATTGGTGGTGAAGAGGGTTAGGCGCTCTCCGTCAACCTGAAGTCCCTAGTATGGAATCTAGGGTAGGTACTGCAGAGGAGTTACCTACTAGAACGACACAACTGTTCAGTATTCTCTGGTTTTCAATGGTACCCTGCCAACATCAATATGTGGCATATTCAGTTGACTAAAAATGTTAATAAAGTTTAAACAATAAACAAGAAAATATTACTTAGTCTCTGCCTGACTCCTGCCTTTGGTTTTGCTATAAGCCAAGTTAAACAATAATTCATAATTAGAAACGTTAAAGGACATATTTCTTTCATTGATCAAACTAGCACACATGTATCGATTGTTTTCTTCATTTTTCTTAATATTCGATTAAACATCATTCCATAGATGTCAACCGCATGAGATCCATTGTAATTATATACATTTTGCATAACCTATCAAAACAGATGACGACTTTTAACTATTCTTTTATCATGTACAGAAATGAGGTGTGGTTTGTCTAGGAAAAAAGCACAACTTGAATAAAATAAAGATTGAATGTAGGCCTTTTTCGATGAGTACCTTATAACAAGTGACTTACGATTTCCTGTCAACTGTGCCAAAACCCCCTTCCAAAATATAACTGAGTCATTATTCTGAATAAGGCAGTGAATTTTACCTGTGACATAAGTAAATCATCACAATTATGTATCATTCATATGATGGAAATGTTATGCCGGACCACAAAGAAGTGTAACAAACTTTCCAGAACTGTGTTTTAAGAACACTATTTCATTTATTCTAACTGTGTGTAATGTAAACATTTTGTTTCTTTTATTGTTACGTTTATTTTACCCAGTCCTCCCGTTTAACATATTTACTGTTATTATATTGTCTCTTATTATGGACTATAGTTAATTAGTTGTGTACAAGTTGTTCCTATTCATTACCACTGTTTCCCTCGTTCTGTATTCATGTTAATTTCCTAATTGGTTTGCTGTGCGGTCTGATTTTATGTATGTATAAAGGAATGCTTGAAATGTAATAGGATTCTGTCTAGTTGAGCTATTGGCTCGTATTCTTCTTATTCTGGCTTGGGACTTAGTGGGCACAGGGCAGACGCACAGTTACAGACTAGGCACTAGTGATTGGCATTTGGCCAACCAACCACCAAATTTTTCGCATCATAACAGGAAATGAGTGCAGACAAAAATTATCAATAAAACACATGGCTTTGGTGAAACATAAGTACAAGTTTCTGTGATATGTAGGACACCACGGTTCGTTTCTGGGCTAGTTGAACTCACAATATAATAGTAACAAATCTTTTATCAACTCTTTTTGTCCACTTACATCATGTATATATGCTTATATTCACATACATACATGACAGTTATGCACAACAGATAATGAACAAACTTGATATCTTCCAAGTTTTTCCTTAAAATTCAGTCACCAACAGTACAATCTATATTGAATTTGTAAAAGTAGTCAGTCAAACAAGGTTACTTTGATTCACCTTACTATCAATATAAGTATCTTTGAAAGAGAATGGTTAAAAGCTAATAATGTGGTGTTATGAAGTTGTGAATTTACACATCAATGTGAAGTACGACATTGAAACAACAACCCAATGGTTCCTGGTTTTCACTAGTGTGCAATTTCAAATTAGTTGACTGTTTGTAAATTATATGTATACTGTGATTAGTCAGTGTAAATATCTTAGTTTAACGTGGTAGGACGACATACCGTGAAGTTTTCTGACAAAGTCTAGAGTGTCAATTTAATATCACGAATTGGTCTGGATTAGATAACCACTGATAAGTAGGAACTGGCACTGGACAGCTGTTCCACCCTAGTATAAGTTGCCTCAGTAGTGCGCACCACAACCCTATAGCAGATCGAACTCTTGTCCCTCTGGACCAACAGCGAACGCTTTACCATTAAACCAGTAAGTTAGCTCCCAATGGCTGATATCTAATATTCAGTCCCATTTGATTCATAAATTCCTTTAATATGTATTCGTAACTTGCTGATAACTTTCAATTAACAGTTACTCTTCATCAACTTGAATTACCTGAAAACTACATTCAACCATTTCGATTTGATTGCAATCTCTGTGCTGGATATTTTAATCGCTAAGCTTTTATTGTTATTTTGGACAAAATCATCAGCGTAAAGTTGTAATAGAAGTAAGCTATATAAATGTCTCTTACTCCGCCTGGAGCCCCGCTAGGGTTGCTGCCTGTCTCAAGCCCGTATAAAGGAGGAGGGTTGGGCATAAGGTTAGCGAACCTATCTCGTAAAACTACCACCTTGCTAAAAAAAAGTGCTAACCAGTAAAAGCATTTAATCCACTTTAACTCTGCCCTGGGAGTTGAAAAGTCTGTTATGACGCCTCATGGTGAAAGTCGAGTTTCTCTGGAAGACATGAGGCCGATGTCGCTTCTGACAACCAGAACAACCATTAATATTAATTGATTATATAAAAAATGTCTCCACCATCTTCTGCATAAATAAACATGATAATCAACAATTGACCAAAATAATATTGTACACTTGTTGCTTAGGGTTTTACTGTGAACATCATGGATACTACAATTTAATTCTATTATTCATTGATTTTTATTACATCATTCTTATTGATTGTGCTTTATTTCAGTTTCATAAAAAGAAAATGATGTGTGCATTTAAATGTGCATTTTGAGTGCACAATATTTATGCTAATAATTAATCGATAAATTATTGTATGTATTTATCATAATGTGCTCATTCATTTTCATCAATCAATCAATCAATGCCTGTTACTCCTTGTGGAGCATAGGCCGACGACCACCATTCTCAAACCAACTCTATCCTCAGCTTTCTTTACCAGTCCTTCTCAAGTACTATTCATTTTCTTCATGTCTGTCTCCAATTCCCAGTGTATTCTTGAGTCTCCGCATTTTACATCGACCTTCAGGGTTCTATGTCAATGCTTGTCTTGTGGCACGATTTGGTGGTTTCCTCAATGTATGTCATATCCACCTCCACTCCAACGTCTTTTCCTAATTTCTTCCTCTACTGGATTTTAGCTGATTTGTTCTCTGACATAGGAGGTTGTTGTTGATCTTGTCAACGAATCCGAAGTATTCTACACAGACAATTGTCTATAAATACTTGTATCTTATGAAGGATCCTTTACGTGGTTCTCCAAGTTTGAGCTGCGTAAAACAGAACTGTCTTTACATTTGTAATGAAAAATCTAACTTTAATGTTGGCTGACAGTTGGTTTGAGTCCCAGATGTTTTTCAGTTGTAGAAATGCTGCCATCGCCTTCGCAATCTGCGCCTCCACATCTGCATCAAACTCTCCTTGCTTATTGAGGATGCTGCTCAAGTATGTAAAAAACTCTACATCTTTCAGAATTTCTCCGTCAAGTTAAATTGGGTTAGTGTCGGTTGTTCTGAATCGGAGGATTTTACTTTTTCTGTTGTGCATGATGTGACCTACTGCTGCCGAGGCTGCTTCTACCTTATCAGTCTCCATCTGCAATTATTGCTGTGTGTGGGATAGAAAAGCCAACTAGATCATTTACAAAGTCCAAGTCATGTAGTTGCATCGATGTTGTCCACTGTATTCTGAGATTTCCTTGAGATGTTGCAGTCTTTATGATCCAGTCAACCACCAGCAGGAAGAGAAGTGGAATGGCGACAGTAAGCAGCCTTGTCTTACACCGATCTCCATTTTGAACGAATTCGTGAGTTGACCTCCATGTATGATTTTACAATGTAGTCCGTCGTAAGAATTGCGAATAATGTTGACTATCTTCTCAAGTACGCCACAATGTTGTACAAGGTTTCATAATATTTTTTCATCCACGTTGTCGAATGCTTTTTCGTAGTCGAGGAAGTTAGTGTAAAGTGGTGAATTCCATTCAATTGACTCAACAATGAACAGTATAGAAGCTATTCGGTCGATACACAATCCTTCCTAACAAAATCCGACTTGTTGATCTCGAAGTTCAGCGTCTACTAGATCTTTTATTTGGCTCAATAACACTATGTTGAAAACTTTTCCTGGTTTCGAACGAAGAGTGATTTTTCTGTAGTACTCGCGATTGCCATGATCTTGTTTTTTTGGTATTCTGATGAGGTACCCTTATTTTCAGTCTGCCGGCACTTGTTCTTCCTCACGAATCTTTTTGAAGAGAATGTGGAGTATCTTTGCAGTTGCTTTTATTTCTGACTTAAGTGCATCGCTTAGATGGTATGTTGTCTGGCTCTGCTGACTTGACACTCTTGATTTGACATCCAGATGGCCCTTTTAATTTCTTTGACTGTTAGTGGGTCGGTGTTTATGGGAAATCCGTGACTGCTGCTTCTATGACTGATGGTTTCAGTGGTGCTGGTCGATTTAACAGCTCTTCGAAGAGTTCTACCCACTTCAGTGATTAGTTTGCCAGTCTTGTTCTCGATTGGCCGTTCTGGTTTACTGAATTTCTCAGATAACTTATTCGTTGTATCGTATAAATGCCTCATGTTTCCTTATCTTCTAGCTTTTTACGCTGTCATTGCCAGGTCCTCAACATATTTCCGTTTATCCAACCTGATGCTCCTCTTCACTTGCTTGTTGACTTCAGTGTATTTGGTTTGTGCTACGGCTTTCTCCGTCCTTGTCCGGCTGTTATAAATTGCTAACATTTCGCTCCTCCTTTCTTGGATCTTGTTCAGAGTACCGACAGAAATCCATTATTTATGATGTTGTTTCATGCGACCCAAAATCTCCTGAAATGTTGAAGTTATTGTTTCTTTAATCTCTTCCCAATTGTCCTCTATATTAGTTCCACCTTTCTCTAGTAGATCATGAAATGCTTGCAACTTGTTGTTGAGAGTTATGTTGAATTCGTTGCATTTGTTAGTATCCCCGACCATTCATTTTCATGCTGTTTACGAATAGGTATCTGTACTCATGATAAACATACAGTGTTGATTAATTCTGGCCATTGTAAATACTTCAACTTATAGGAGAACTATTTAAGTTAGATTGTGACTGGCAAGTAGAATCCACGGGACGCGCTTTGTCCTATTTGGGACTAGTCAGCTGGAAGTACCCACATCCGAATGTTGATGTTCACAGTGGGATTCGAACTCAGTCCGTTTTGTGTGAAAGGCCATCGCGTTCACCACTAAACTACTGAGTCCACACAGCCAGACTTGTGTAATGGGCACATCGGTATTAGGATGAATTCGTATATTCCCATTGACTTGTTATAGTCTGATAGAAGAACTTATTAAAAAGTTGGATACTTTGTAATTATAGAATATAAAATACTAATGTTATAATCTTCAATATTTACGTGTAAAAGTTATTTTTTCTTCATACAACTAATCAAGCAGTCAAGGCCTATTAACCCATGTGAAGCATAGATCACTGAACAACGATGCATTTTCTAACTAACTCTATCCTATCTTCCTCCTTACAGTTCTTCATAAGTCCTATTCATTCTTCTCATATTTATCACCAACTCCCAAAAGAATGTGTTCCGTGGTTTTTAACTTTTCCATTAGCCTCAAGGATTTCATGTTGATGCTTCTCGTGTGAAGTAGTTTAATAATTTATAAAATGTGTCTCTTATCCACCTTCATCAACGTTTTTGTAATTTCATCCACAGATCGAAGTTGGTTTGATCTCTGTCACAGAATAGTGTTGTTGACAGTGTCTGATCAATGTATCCAAAGTAGCTTGCGTAGACAACTGATTCAGAAATATCTCTATCTTTTAAATGAAGCTCTTCGAAGTTCTTCATACAATCGAACATATTCACACTTGTATTGACTTTGATGTTTGCTGACAGATGTTTTGAGTTCCAAATAATTTTCAATCGCAGAAATGCTACCATGACTTGCCTAGTTAATTCGTGTCTTCACATCTGTTTCGAGTCAGATTCTCTTTATTTATCAGTCATGCTGCTGTTCAAGCATGTAAAAGTTTTCACACTCGCTACAGCTTCTTTGTTAAGTGTAATAGGGTTTATGTTTTTTGTGCTGCATTGTATCTAAAGATCATGCTTTTCTTCTTGTGTGTGTTGAAGTCTACTGATGGTTGCAGAGTCTGCTGTTTTACTGTCCGTCTTCACCTGTATTTGTTGTTGTGTGAAACAGAAGAGCCAGCTAGGTCAACTTCAAAGTTCAAGTCGACTAGTTGCATCCATGTTGTTTACTGTATTCCAAGCTTTTTTCGAGATGCTTTAGTCTTCATGATTCATTCAACCACCATCAGAAAGAGAAAGGGCGAGAATAAGCAGCCTTGTCTGACTTAACTTAGAATGAATCCGTGAGTATCCTTCCATGCACGATTTACAGTATAGTTAGTCATAAAAATTTCATGTTATTGACTATATTCTCGTGTACACCATACCTGTCGAAGGAGGTTTCTTAATATTCTACCTGGGTAGCAGCAACATCGATAAACAAGGGTGATCTGATTCGATACAGATGTGAAGGCATGAAATGACCAAGCAAGTCGTGAACAGCATTTTTACAACTAAAAAGCAAATGAAACTTAAACCAGCTGTCAGTCAACTTCATAATTACAATTTCCAATACAAATGTTAGGACAATTGTGTTAAATGGAGCTAAAACTTGTATGAAGAACTACAAAAACTACTTTTCAGAAGATATGTATTTTTTACAAATATTTATCAATCCTGATATCACGAATTGATCTGATCTAGACAACCATTGATCACCTGGAAGGACTGGACAGATGTTTCGTCCTAGAATGGGACTCCTCAGCAGTGCACATCCACGACCCTGTTGGGGATCAAATCCAGAACCCTCTGGTTCCGCGACGAGCGCTTTACCATTGGACCAGTGAGCCGTCTCCAGAGGGTCCTGGTTTCGATCCCCAACAGTGTCGTGGATGCGCATTGCTAAAGAGTCCCGTACTAGGACGAAACAGCTGCTCAGTGCTTCCAGGTGATCAATGGTTGTCTGGTTCAGATCAATTCGTGATATCAGCATTAACAAATTAACTATCACCATAACAACCCCCTAAATTATAAATATTTGTTTGCGAAAGATACTCCGAATCTGTTGGCTAGACATTGTAAGCAACAACTTACTGTAACAGAAAACAAACTGGCCTAAATTTATCTATGGAAGAAATTTCGATACAACCTTAAAGGTGTATAGAACACACATTTTATAAATTATCAAACTGCGTCACAAGACAAGTACTAACTTGCAATCTTCACGACCAAGGGAAAACAGGAAGTCTAATGAACACATTTCTTTAGGAATAAGAGGTAGACATGAAAAGAATGAACAGTAATTGAGAAGTAGTAGAATGAAGAGATCAGGATAGAATTGATTAAAGAATGGAATCTTGGTTTTGATGGTTTATATTCTACTTTTGGTAACATACATTAATTAATTGATTAAACTCTATCAATTATAGTTTTCTTACATTTATGTTAACTGATGCCTACATTTATCGAAAAAACACTTAGAATGCATTAATTATTCTCTTTTAATTTAGAGTAGTAATGAATATGTTAAGGCAATAAACTATGCCAATTTCTTGGGAATATGATGTACTTTAAATAAGAAAATGGATTCATTACTGTACTGTTTATCATTTAGAAAAATACAAACAAACAAACAAACAAAACAAAGAACTAAATTGTTCCAGAATGAAACAACTTCTTATCATTTTCATCATTTCTCATGTTTAAAACTTTGAAAAAACAAAAAAAGAAAGAAACATAATGAAAAATAAGTAGTTGAATGTTGCATGATAATCAAGTAATTTGTCAAATAGCAACTAAAAATGTGTCTAATAATCAAGTAAAACTCGGGGAAGAAACCAAACTGTATCCCATATAAATCTATTTGTTAGTTCAGTTTCATGCATTGAACATTTTCAGTTATAAGTTAACTTAAACAATACTTGTAATCTATCATTATGTCGAGGTTATTCACTCAGAATGGATGTATTAGCAATAGGGATTGATTAGTTTCAGTTTATGACAAATCAACAAGAAGATCCAAATACTTACTTACTTACGCCTGCTACACCTCTCGGAGGAGCATAGACCTCTCACCAGTATTCTCTATTCAACTCTGTCCTCAACAATCCTTTCCAGCTGTCTCCAGTTACTGTTCATCCTTTTGATGTCTGCTTCCGATTCTCCACGCAGTTTGTTCTTTGGCCTTCCTCTTTTCCGTTTTCCAACAGGATTCCAAGTTAGTGCTTGTCTCGTGATACAGTCTGATGATTTCCGCAATGTATATACTATCCATTTCCAACATCGTTTCCTGATTTCCTCTTGGGCTGAAAGTTGGTTTGTTCTCTTCCAAAGTAGTCTGTTGCTGATGGTTCCCGGCCAACAGACATTCAATATTCTGCGTATATAGTTGTTAATAAATACCTGTACCCTCCTGAGGATGTTTGCAGTATATATATATATATATATATATATATATATATATATATATATATATACTAGTTGCACAAATGTGATTGATAGAACTTAGTAGCCTAGTGATGAAAAGTGGTGGCGTTTGGCACAAAACTAACTGGATTAGAGTCCCAGTTTGAACAGCAACACTGAGATGTATGTACATCCGGTTGATGAGTCCCAAATGAGGTGAAACGAGCTTCCTAGATTCCGCTTGTCAATCACAATCCAATTTAAATGAATAAATAACAGTATTTAAATACTTTTTTCACAAATTCTAGCTCAACTGATTGATTACTGGCACAACCATTAAACGAGGTTGGGGGAGATCCGAATTTGTCTACTATGCATATCAGAAGCTAAAGGGATTTAAACTAACAATTCTAGTTTATGTATTAAAGAAATTACATCACACTGTTATCTGTCACTTGGTCATATGTAACGTAACAAATGGTTCCATAAACTTTGAACATCTTTTGCTTTCTGTTTCGCAGTAACTATTTTATCAAAACTGTCTATTTACATCAGAATCAGTTAATTAGATAATAGATGTTACACCACGTGGGGCACAAGCCTCCGATCATGATTCCATTCTTCAATCAACTCTGTCCATAAGTCTTCTTTCAACTCCTTCCCAAATACTGTCAATTCTTTTCTTGTCTACCTCCGATTCCCAAAACCAATGAGTTCTTTTGTCTTCTTTTTCTCCTTCGACCTTGAGGATTACAAGGTAATGTTTGTCTTGTGACTTACATTGGCAAATTTTTCAATGTATCCAATCCGCTTTCAGCGTTTTTTTCTAATTTCATCCTCAGATGGAAGTTGATCTTTTCTACGCCACATAAGGTTGTTATTTACATCACCTTATCACATGATTGTTTTTAATGATTATTATTTCAATTAATTAAATTCATCATAGATTGATGTTGATTTGATATCATTAAAAACCAGTATAAGACTCTACAGTATTAAGTACCCTATATTCTAACTCATTGGCTCGAGATCGATAAACGTCTAATTATCTGCACCACTGGGTCAGCACCCAATAATTGAAATGTAACTTTAATCTATTTATGATTAGCATTCTAAGGTTTTAGTCTACTTCTCATATTGAAATATTTATGCAAGCTGTTTTTTATTACAACAGGTACATTTGTTCTTGAACTTCTGTTCTAACTATGACAATTTATGTAATCCATCGATTTCATTATCACCATTGTCTTGACTAGCTAAACACTTTCATATTTGCATAAAAAGTACTATTGTGTATATTAGAGTGAAGCCTTATAATGATCTGATTGAAAACAATATTATACTCTTTCATGCGTTGTTCCAATATAAAGTATAATTACAGTAAGAAAGGATGATGTAATTATCCTATTACTGTATGAATACTTATTCATGATGTTATGTTTTCTGTTTGTTACTGTGTAAAATTTTGACTAAAGTAGAGTATGGATGTGTATTGCTAAGCAGGCTTATATAAGAACGAAACAGCTGTTTAATATCTGATTTGCAGTATTTTCCCGAATAATATCAAACTTTGATGAATACAATTCATTGAAATTAATATCTACCTACAGTAAAACCACTTTAATTCATATGCAGTATTAGTTACTATGTAATAAGTTACCAAGGTAAAGTATATAAAAGAATTAAAATTAAGTTACATAACTATCAGCCAACATTAAAGTTAGACTTTTCAATACAAAGGTGAAGACAGTTCTATTGTATGCAACTGAAACTTGGAGAACCACGTAAAGCATCCTTCATAAGATACAAGTGTTTATAAACAATTATCTGTGTAGAATACTTCGGATTCATTCAACAACAACCTCCTATGGCAGAGAGCAAATCAAGCGAAATCCAGTAAAGAAAGAAATTAGGAAAAGATGCTGGAGTGGAGGTGGATAGGACATACACTGAGGAAACCACCAAATTGTGTCACAAGACAATCATTAACATAGAACCCTGAAGGTCGAAGGAAAATGGGGAGACCCGAGAATACACTGCGTCGGTAATCGGAGACAGACATTGAGAGACTGAATAGTACTTGAGAAGGACTGGTAAAGAAAGCTGAGGACAGAGTTAATTTGAGAATGGTGGTTGGCGGCCTATGCTCCACATGGAGTAACAGGCACTGATTAATGCATAACTGTATTCTACTTACATTCAACTTTATTCAACTATTCTCCTTCACTCTGTGATGAATCAAATTACATTCTTATTTTATGCTTTAGTTAGTTACCTAGTTAGTTTTTTGCACATTGTTAAATCAGGTAGTAACAAACAATTTTTCTATTTTGACACAACTACAATGAAGCATTGAAACTAACAAAACTTAACAAATTTACATATTGAAAAAAAATAAGAAAAAAAATTAGTAAAAATTCTGTAATTTAGGTTAAATGGTCAACTGTAAATCTATTCATTCCTTTTTTGCTAAGTTACCTAATAGTGTTTGTTGATCGTTCGATTATGCTTTGAGTAATAGAATGAACAAACGAACAAACAAATGTATTCAATTTTATGAATTGAAAACTTTTGTTTTATTTTGTTTAAAATCACTAATCAGTGTTATGTTTGTTAATACGTGAATACAACATACCTGGCTGGTTAACTGACAATGATGTTCAGCAAATGCCTCGACTAATGTATGCTATCAAGGATTTGGAAATTTGCAATGGTCACCTGTTAAGCATGGCTTAGATACCGTGTATCAGAACACCGACTTCTCAGCTACAAGTGTATTATAGTTAAAATATTGAAAAAAATTCAACAACATTAAGATGAGAGTTATGGCCTTTGTGGTAATTCATAGACTGCTAAGTAGTGTGCAACACGATTTTGGAACAGTTTCTGATGTGCTATAAATCTTTTACTGACAACGGAAAGCTGAGCAGAGACTAATGACAACAACAAATCAATAGATGTAAACTGCGTGGATTTTGCAGAGTTTTTGATAAAATTTCTCAAAATTGGCCTCTGCTGTATCTAGAAAGTTTGGAAATCTATGTGAACATATTTGGTTGGATAAAGGGCTTTCCGGTTAATCGGAGATAGAAGGTAAAAATCAATTGGAAATTCATCTTTCGGAAATCAGTACTAAGTGGTGTACAAAATGCCTTCACAAGGTATCATGGTGTTTATTTTGTGTCAGTGACTTCCAAAATATCTTCAAATATCGATTGTTGCTATACACAGATGACGTAAGGATGTAAAGTGAAGTAATCAGTGACAACACTATTAAAAGACTTCAAAACTACTTCATCGTATTTGTAAGTTGGCTAAAGTTGTGGTTATTGCCTATCAAAGCAAAGAAATATTTCACCATCACACAGGTAACGAAAGTGATTACAACTACCATATTAACGAAAGCTCCCTTGAATCAGTTACAATGCATAATGATCTTGGAGTTATAATTAGTCATGTCCTTGAGACTGAGACTAAATATCGTCGAATTATAGCTAATTTGTTTAGAACAGTGTGAGTTTTACAAAGAACCTTATCCTGGTTAGATCCAAAAACACTTGCTGTGGTTTACATGGCTATGGTTAAGTCTAAACTAGAACACTGTGGGCAGACAGCAATCACCTGTTTAAAAGGTGTTTTTGATCACTTGAAAACAGTACAAACGTTTGCTAGCCATTCAATGCTGGGGTTGAGTGACCTACCGAACGGCAAATGGCTTAAGAAGGTAGATCACTATATTGCGTAAATAATACTAGGAGTTGACTTTACTCCTGATCTATTCTTCCTCTTTCTACTAAACAGATCTTAAAGAACATAAGAATCGAATTCAGAAACCAAAAACAAATAAAATTCCCTCGGTTTAAAAGGTCTTAGCACCGAGTAATCGATTCTTGGAATCTACTACTGAGAGAAGTGGTTTCTGCGCTCTTAAGTAACTAGTTTAAAAGACGATTAGATACTCATAGAAGCTTACTAGAAAATGATCAACACAAGGCTCTGCCTTTCTGCTCATTAAACGATAAATGTGAATTTAATTCTGAATTTTATTTTGGTTGATCATTGTTCTATGTGACTTGACATTCATTGTATTACGCTTGGAGGCTAGACGGTTGGCGACAAGTAGCAGGAATCTCCTGAATATGTTACCACTTCCACGGAATTTCAGGTACAATATCCGGTTGACTAAAAACTGGAATGAAACAAAGGTTTAGAATAATTTTTCGGTTTTGTTTTACTTTATTTATCCTAAGGAAAGTAACGCTACTCAACTGTCAACACTGAACTAGGATTTATAAAGTTTGTTCATGTTGCCTGTTTATTTTAAAACTAAAAACCTTAAAGATAAAGCTATCACTATGGTGATATTCAACGGAAACTATTCAAAATAAGCTCGCTATTGACTAACCTATTGAGGTAATCTCTGGAGGTCTAGTGAAAAGACGTGACCAGTGGAGTTCAACTCTGTCAGGTGTGAGGCAGTTACTCACCTTAACAATTTTCTTTTATCGTGAATAGATTATGTGACTTTATCAAACAACTGTATATTTTGAAAGATTTGTGGATGGCATTGATGACATCGGCAATCTGATAGATTTGAATTAAATTTCCAGCTACTAGTCACTTTATTCATCATCTTAACACAAACTGGATATAAGTTACTGTACTCATTGATTTTGTTTAGTAATACCACTGAGATATAAATTCAATGATACACATTCACAACCGGCAATTAAGAGAGAAAACTGAGTGGGGTGCGCTGGTCAGTTGTTTCATTCGAGAATGTTAAGGTTTAGCAGTTAACACTGACGATAACATCACAAGATCAAGTTCAAGACTTTCAGGTCTTGTGGCTAGCACCTATCAACGAGAACTCCTGATCCTATCGGGATTCAGTGGTAATACTCCAATTTCAAAAGCCCTACATTTATCTAATACTATTGGTGATAACTGACTTACATCCAGTATAACTGTTGACTGAAATTACAAGACTATCTTTAGGTCACCATTTGGTAGGTTAATTATTGTAGTTAATTTGATGTAGTTTTCTGGTGATTGTTTTTGATTTGTTGTTTTTATTCATCACAGGTTGACCCTATTCGGGTACCATTGTAGATGAACTTGGTGCTAACCTAGACAATACAATCTATTTCACCAACTCGTTCACTCAGTATCTTATAATTACAAAATTTTAAGCTGTTAGTGTATTAGTTAATATGCTTTATCAATTAAGAATATAAATCAATAGATAATTGTATTTTTTTCATGAGAAATTCAGAAACTACTGATTTGTAACCGTAGACGACTTAGCATACATATATTCATAATACTATTTAACAGAGACCAGGATTAATTTAGTATACTTTCTGTGTGCTGAAGTCAAACTCCTACTAATAAGCGTCATGTGTCTTATTCATACTAATGGTTAAGCCACGATACTTGAAAGGTACTGGATTTGATCCACAGTACTGAAGAATTTCATACTAGAATGAAACAGCTGTCTAGTCCTAATCTGGTTTTCAGTGATATTCAACCCAAACCAACTTACTAATGTTGTTTACTTACTGAAAGAAAACAATAAATCTAATTTTAGTATAAACAGGTAGCGATTTGAGATTACCTTCAGTGGAACCGAAAGATAAAAGAGTATTATTTAGTAGTGAGGAATTAAAATTTTGAATACGAGGTTGACATAATTGTCACTAGTGATTTACACAGCCACTTAAAGTATATTGTAATTACTTGGTCCCATACTTTATTAGTGTGTAATGAGAACTAATCGATTTCTACGAATGATTAGTTTGGAATACTGGGTAATGAATGGGAAGACTCGAATACATTCAAATCATAAATATTTAGACTCGTTGGACAAGTGTGACTGTCTTAACTTAGTGGACTGGTGGTGAACGCAGTGGCGTTTGGTGCAAAGCAAAACTACCTTCGAAACTCAGTGTAAAATTCAACACTGAGATACTTGTACAGCGAGCTGACGAGTCCAAAGCAGGAGGAAATGAGCATCTAATATTCCGCTTAGAAGCCACATTACAACTAAAATCATACTTGAAAATGTTTAATAATTTAAGATTTAGTGGCGGGTTCATTGTGAGAAACATTTTTCACAACAATGAGGAAATGTTTACCAAGGAGATAAGCCGATTTAGTTTCAGATGACCACCTGAAATTAGCCAGAATGGAAGTGAAGCTAAAAATGCACAGGACAGTCGCACGATTGGACAACAGTATTGCTAAAGCTTATTGCAATCCTTCTTCAGGACACTAACAAACCTAACAATAAGTTCTAGGTTTTTCAAGATCTTTAAGACGAAGCTCAAAGTACTATAAGAAACGACTAAAAAGGGATCAAGAAAGTAATAATTTTAACACATTAGGAGGTTTTGGGTTTCAAGGAGCGCCACCATGAAAATGGATTTCTATTGGTACTCTGAGTAACATCCAAGAAAGGAGGAGCAGGATGACAGCAATTAATAACTGACTAACAAGAACAGAGAAAACCAAGGCACACAAAGAAGCCAAAAAGCAAGTGAAGAAGAGCAGAAATACGTGGAATGTCTGGCTATGACAGTGAAAAGAGCCGCAATGGATGGAAATATGTAATACTTATATGACACGAAGAACGAAATAGCTGAAAAATACATTGAACCAAAACGATCATTTATGAACAAGAATGGTAAACCAATCACGGGGACTCAAGAATATTAAAACAGATGGATAGAACACTTCGAAAAACTCTTGGATAAAGCAAACTCACTGAACACATCAGTCATTAAAGCACCATTTACGGATATCCATATAAATATCGATCCATCAACTATCGGAGAAGTTCCTGAAGTTCTAGTGATAAATCATGACTAGTGAAGTTCATATTTATGGGAATTGAGATAGTTATCATCAATAAGAATTGTTATTTACTAATTGATTTAATTCGGATTTCCATATATGTTTATTGAAAATTCTTGTAATCATGAAGGGAAATGAATTTGCAGAATGTTTTTCATCTAAGTAAAATATCTACAATCTAAATATTTATATAATTCATACATACACAGAATAACCATCGGTTCCTTTTGGCGTCAATCTAGACAAAACAGTAATCGAATTATTATTTACTAGAAGGTAAAAAAAAACCAATAAAATAAATGAATGAAAAATGATAAATGGGAATTTCTTCGATTTAGGTTATTACAACTGATCATTGGAAGTAAAACAAACTAGTTATAAAATCTGAGCAAATAATAATTTTCATCATTACTTTCAACTATTGTTTAACATACATTCATTAATCACTGAGTAGTGATCGATGCTATGTTTATCTAGTACTTTAGAATGTTGATAGGACTCTATCTATCCATCTATCATGATGTAGTGTGGTCACTAATCTATGTGACTCGATATCATGAATAGTATTTTGAGATAGTTAGTTGTACAAGGTATTCATGTCAATTGCCTCAAACTAACTTCCATAATCGTTTTATACTTTGTAGTAGATTATATTGACGTTAAGGTGCATTACCTGATACAGTTGTCTCAAGGTGAGTTCGGAAGTGATTGATATTATTAAACCATTGCTCGACATTATTTAGTTCTAGTTTCTATCTTTCTAACTGTTTGCCTCTGTCCACAAGCTTCGTTCTTTCAACCTCTGGCAGGATACCTACAAAGACCATCTAACCTGCAATCCTAATAATTTAACGAGTCTAACGTAAACGCACTAAGAATAAATTAATTTCATCTTGGTATCACGAATTTGTCTAAATTAGATGACCATTGATCACGTGGAAGCACTAGACTGGATTAAAAATGTCGACCGTTGGAATCCGACTCAGTTATCTATTAATAAAGCGTTTACCACGGTGACAGAAGGTCCTGGGTTCGGTCCCTGATAGGATCGTTTTCGCGTACTGTTGATTGGTCTCATACTAGGACGAAACAGCTATCCAGTGGCTTCTCGGTAATCAATGGTTGTTTTATTCAGATTAATTTGTGATATCAAATTGACATTCATCTCCACAACACCCAATAACTTGCTTACTTACTTACGCCTGTTACCCCTCTCTGAGGAGCATAGGCCACTCACAAGTAATCTCCACTTAACTGTGTCCTCACCAATCCTTTCCAGCTGTCTCCAGTTACTGTTCATCCTTTTTATGTCTGCTTCCAGTTCTCGACGCAGTGTGTTCTTTGGCCTCGCTCTTTTCCGTCTGCCAACAGGATTCCATGTTAGTGCATGTCGCGTGATACAGTCTGATGATTTCCACAATGTATGTCCTATCCATTTCCAACGTCGTTTCCTGATTTCCTCTTCAGCTGAAAGTTGGTTTGTTCTCTTCTATAGTAGGCTGTTGCTGATGGTTTCCGGCCAACAGACATTCAATATTCTGCGTAGACAGTTGTTGATAAATACCTGTACTCTCCTGAGGATGTTTGAAGTAGTTCTCCACGTTTCAGCTCCATACAGAAGAACTGTCTTGACGTTCGAATTGAAGAGTCTGACTTTGAGGTTGGTAGACAGTTGTTTGGACTACCATATATTTTTCAACTGTAGGAATGCTGCCATTGTATTACCAATAATTGCCCTTACATCTACATCGGATCCTCCTTGTCCATCAATAATGCTTCCTATGTACGTGAAAGTACTTACTCCTTCCGGAGTTTCACCATCAAGTTCAATTGGGTCGGTTCTTTCGGTAGGTTCTCTCTTGCTCTTTCCCTTATGTATGTTCAGGCCTATTGATGCTGAGATTGCTGCTACGTTGGATGTCTACACTTGCATTTGTTGGTGTGTTTGGGTTAAAAGAGCTAGATCATCCGCGAAGTCCAGATCATCGAGTTGCATTCTACGTGTCCATTGAATTCTGTGCTTCCCCTTAGATGTAGAGGTTTCATGATCCAATCAACCACTAGGAGGAAGAGAAAAAGCGAGAGCAGGAAGCCTTGTCTGACACCAGTTCTCACTGGGAATGCATCTGTTATCTGTCCTCCATGCACAATTTTGCATTGTAGTCCGTCGTAAGAATTCTGGATGATGTTGACGAGTTTCTCTGGTATATAGTAGTATCGAAAAAGTTTCAATAGCGATCTCCTGTCTACGCTGTCAAACGCCTTCTTATAGTGAATGAAGTTGATGTACAGTTACGCGTTCCATTCAATTGATTGTTCAACGATGATGCGTAGTGTTGCGATTCGGTCTGTACACGACCGATCCTTACAACACCCAATTACAAGAAATTAATCGTTTCACCCTTCATAGGGGTTTAATGTCTTCCAGAGCTACTTTTCACAAAAAGGGCATATCCTGCAACTTTTATGCCACAATCGTCTTAGACTACTCTGTTTTGTACATTACAATTTTCCAAACCGTGATATCATAGACACAACCATTGTTAGATACAATCATACCGAGGATAATGTACTATCGATAGATGATTCGGTATATGACTAACACAATTCAGCTTTTACTTTAATTTCAAATTACCTAAGTAACTGATTCTAAGTGATCATGTTTCATCCCACTCTATTTGTCTTACAAACTTTCAACTACTGTCTACATGATAACTTTACTCACCGACTAACGGTATATTTGTTCACAGTATCAAACCTATTACCTCACATATAGACATTAAGTAAAAGTAACTACTTAATTGTTTTCTCTAATGAATTAAACTGAAAACTAAACAAGATATTACTAATACACTTTACAAATGTTAATAATTGTCATTATTGGGAATGAGAACATTTATTTTCCAATTCTTAATTAATCACTACTTGTGACTACTTATTATTATTATTGATTTCAGATTAATCAATAATTATTGAGTGCAATTAGAAAAAAATATTTTTCACAGAATAATCAATAATTTACAGAATTAATTAAATAGAATAATAATGAAAAGCATCTAATGATTATGATTATGGTTTTTTTTTCAATCAAGATAATTAAGATAATGATAATAAGAATGATAACTGAAATAGTTATAAGTTCCTTACTGAATCACTTTTTATCTCAAATCTCATCTCTGACCTCTATGCCTTTCCATTAGTACTTACTCTGTTACTACCTTCCCTACTCTGGGATTTGGTCCGATAATTTAATCTTTATCTGCTACTTGAGGCATGGCAACTTGAACTGATGTACGCATGTACAAAGTTCTACGTTGTAACTGACTGACTGGAGTTATAAGTAGTTATTAGTAGTATAAAAATGTTATGTAAGTTGACAATCGAAAATTAACAAAAGAAATATTACTTTCTTATTGAATTGAGATGGTTTGTGGAGATTAGTATTAAGTTTGGTTGACTGAATTTTTTACAAATTAATGTTGGCAGGGAACACTGGACAACTGTTTCGGTCCAGTATGTAACTTAAAGATGTTCTTGAAGCTCTAGGGAGAAGTATTAAGTGGTGAAGTTCAAACTTGTTGAGAGTAGGACAGTTATCACCTATGACAATGGATGATTGACACATTGCATCACAAATTATTGAAAGTGATAATTCTACCATAAGTTACTGGGCAGCCTAGTGGCGAGGTGGGTTTGGCGTTCTTTAACGTATATTACCTATGTTCAGTTTTCTTTGAAGAGTTGAGGATGTGCACTACTGAAATGTCCCGTATTAGGATGAAATAGCTGTCTCCCTGGTTTTTAATGGTACCCTACGAAAATTTTTCAAATATTTATGTATATTAACTTCAGCCGATATACTTATCATGAAAGTTAATACAGATTTTGTAGGCGATTAATGAATTTTCATTGAAAACGATTTATGATTCAGTCTACATTAATAAGATTAATTGGTTTGGTGCCTTGTAATAACCTTCTCAGTGAAGATCCATTTTCTCTTTAGAAGAATTCATCCATGAAGTAGCCAAGACACATTTATGAACTTCTTTTTGGTTGTTGACAACTGGATAGGAAAATCGGTATGACACAATAATTTTATTCAGTCTCAAGTTTTCCGTTTCATTGTAATGGCCTCTCAGATGATTAATCTCAAAACGAATTGGAAAGACAAGATATGTTGGCATGCAAATCGTTATTTGAAATATGGAGTACCAATATAAGGTCCCCTAGTGCTCTCATAAGAGAATGAAGCTAGAATCTTTTGATCTTTTATTGTAGGCCAGATTTGAAAGTCCTACTACAAGCTTTTGTAACTATGCATTCAACCCATTCTAGATGTATCGACATCATTCTAAAAACTGGAACATTGTATGAATGTAATATTTAACATGAGATCTTACGTAAGCAGGGTATGACGTCAGAAACAGATCTTTGTTAAAACGTTTAAATGCTGTGCGAAATAAGTGCAGAGTTAAAAACCCCTTAATAGCTGAAGTGTTTCTAAACAGTAAGAACTGCAGTAAATCATTTCAGTAGTAACTTGATCATATTTAGAGTTAAGCGCACAGGTACTTGCTTCACATATTTTACTTTTATGTGTTTCTAATATTCTATATTAGACAAGTAAATTGTCCGAAACTTAGAAAACTATTCTTTCCTACTTATATACAGTGACTCAGTCAGACTTGTTATAGATATATCTTGTGGTAGTTAGTGCAGGATCTACATCATTTGTAAGCCATGATTCTATAACATCATTTTGTTGAGTATTAGCTTCTAACATTAGGCGATTCACCTCAAACACTCTATTTCTTACCCTAAAGACTCTGGCGTATTATACATTTAGAAGTTACAAGTTGTCAGCTTTTGTACCCATACAAATCTTAGAAGCATTGACTTACTGACAGCTTCACTCCGCTTAAGGCGATCTTCGAACAGATAGTTCAGCCAAATAAGTATGTGCCACCTACAAATCTTGTCAGGATTTGTTAACACTATGTTACTCTTCTCTATAATAAGACAATTTTCAATTCTTTTTCTAGCTTCTGTGTTTGCACAACCTGCTCCTCGGACATGATTACCTTCAAAATATGTTCTCCTAGCGTCGATTTTGGTAGTACATATTTAATGGGACATTATATTAGCTGAAAGTCGTAAATATGACTTTTAGCTGTTTCTGAATCCATAGATTTCTCCACATTCCGTATGCTAGGAGTAGACTAAACATTTCTTAAAGGTTTATTGGCAATTGTGTTAATAATTTTTATCACCTCCTTAGAATTAGTTAAAGGAACTTTTTCTTCAGTTTCTTTAAACGTTGAATTTATTCATTCTAGAATGAAATCACGAATTCCTCGTGAAAGATACCAACCATCTTCAGAGTAAACATATTTATATGCAGAGATATTTATACAATAATAAGCTTGTAAAATTGATAGTACAGTTTCAAAACATTGGATTAGATACACATAATGAAGTCACTTCTCATCTATAGTCTGGTTATTCAATAACTGCTAAAAGTGTTTCAATGCATAAATCACTTTAACATTCATATTGTCACATTCCTATATTGTTTATTAAGTAGTACAATTAACTAGGATACAGAAAAAAGGAAAACTGTTTTGTGATTCAAATGTTATGTGTATACATCTGCAGACTAATGTTGATATCTTACATTCTTTCACACACACTCACACTGACACACACACACAGATACTTCTTTCTTCAACTGGGAAATCTAGTCTGATTGTGCCAAACGAATTGTTCAATGAGATGATTATATGTGCAAAAAATTCTCACTGTTTGTTACATCAAATTATGCTTAACAATTTATTTGAAGGCATTAAATTGCAGAACAGAAAAGATACAAGCCTATTATGAATTACATATGTACTCGTTGCACAAGTGTGACTGTCTGGACACAGTAGCCTAGTGGTGAACGCGGTGGCGTTTGACACGAAGCGGACTGAGTTCGAATCCCATTGTGAATATCAACATTGGGATGCAGGTACATCCAGCCGATGAGTCCCAAATAGGACGAAATGCGCGTCCTGGATTCCACTTGCCAGTCACAATCTAACTTAAATATAACTTGTGTAATACGGCTATATAGAGGCAATCCGCTCAGGATGCACATATGGCAACAGAGGCTGACCAGTTTCAGTCCATTACAAATCAACGGGAAGTTACAAGCCTATTCTGAAAGAAAACTAATGTTAACATTTCTGAGAATATTCCTTAAAAATCAAAGATTAAAGATGATCAATCTGCTTTCAGTAGTACAATTCTAAGACACAATTTTAAGTACAGATGAAGATGATGTTTTAAAATCAATGAATACAAGATTTCTAATTAGTTACAGTTAGATGATTTATATCAACTACAGATGTATTTCAATAGATTCAGTTTACTTTATTCTGATGACAATAGTACAAGATTTTGTAGGATGAATATCCATTGTCTTCTTTTATAAGTTTAACAATTTCACAGTTATGTTTTATTTAATCAAGTTTAATCAATTAGTCAATTGTTTCTTATGTGTTATATATGCATGATATTATTTCCAATCTTTATCAAATAATATGCCAGATTACTGATCTTTTGGGTTTCCTATTCTAGGAAAAAAGTGTATTTTAGTTATAAATGAGTGACATTTCAATGAATAGCTATTTCGTCTCAGTATGGAATTCCTCAACAGTGCATATCCTAGATTCCATACTTAAAGCTTCAGGTTGACGAACACTTAACACAAATTTATGGAAGTGTAAATTGCACTATAGAATGCCGGCCCACTAGTGAAGAGAGTTAGATGTTTGCTAACCTGAAACCCCCTGGGGCAAAATCTACTGCGCGTGGAGTTACATATCAGGACGAAACAGATGTCCAGTATTTCCTGGTTTTCAGTGACACCCTCCCAACATCAATGTGTGACGAATTCAATTGACTAAACTCAGTACTGATCTCTACAAACCATCTCAATTCAATGTCAATCAATGCCTTATTGAGAAGCATGACATACATAATAAATTTGTTTAAAACGTCCAACTGGAATTGCAGTAAATACAGTTCTAATGAAGCATGAAAATCATCTTTATCCAAGATGTAGATGATAAATGATAAACACTTTGTTTTCGTCTAGTAAAATTCAAGTCCATGGTATTTTTGATAAGATTTCAATACTTTAAATAAATTTTTGGCTTTACTAAATGGATACTGGTATCACCGTATTACTGCTTAGATAACCAAATAATTTCAGTGGCAGCTTAGTGATTGAAATAGTTAGTGTTTTGAAAATCGATTAAAATGTCCCACTGTCTCTTGTTGTCTTCCTGCGGTTTAAATAGTCGGAGAGTATCACCAATCTTTACACATGCCAGTTGCACGATGACGATTACACAAGCTTATGATTGGTAAATAAGTTAAGAAATTATTGAAATGAGGTGTTTTGTGGAAATAGGTATTAGTTTTAGTTAAATGGATTCATAACTGATTGATGTTAGCAGGGTACAGTTGAAATCCAGAAAGCATTGGACAACTAATTCATCCTATTATAGGACTCTTCAGTAGTACGAACCCTGTATTCGGACAACAGGAGTGAACCCAAGATCTTCAGGTTGTAGACGTCTAACCGTCTCCAGTAGTAGAATTCTTACTTCCGTATATTCGCAATATAAAGTGACGATCATCTATTGCTATTATTATTATTAAACATTTCAGTAAAAGTTAAAGTATACACAAAAGATATATTCAGATACACCTAATGAATTCTAATAAAATGAAAACAACAAATATTAATCTCCCTTCATCATTCTTAATGAAGTTAGTATCACTTTGTTTCTAACTGAGAAATTGTCAACACTTCATTTAGTTTTGTAATTTTTATTGATTGTGGCAGGATTTCGCACAGCATGTTCATTTAGTCATGTTTGAGTCTCATCAACTGTAAGTACTTCTATCCCCGTCCCCCAATTTCTGTTTTCACACTAGGAGAGGAGATTACTCTATTTTTTGTTAACACCTCAGTGTTTTCCATTGAGCTACTGAAGCCAGTCAGTGATTGATTAGTATCTATTACCGTATAACCATCCTGGTTGAAACGGTCACACTCCACAGTTTTTTTTCCATTATTCTACATCTTACTTACTTAATCCCGTTATTCCTCACAGAGAAACATACGCCGCTCACCAGTTTATTTTCAGCCGTTTCCAGTTGCTGCTCATCCTTTGATATCTGCTTTCAATTTTCGACACAGCATGTTTTATGGCCTACCTCCTTTCCATTTCCCAACAGGATTCCAAGTTAATGCTTGTCTCGTGATGCAGTCTGACGATTTCCACAATGTATGTACAATCCATTTCCAACGTCGTTTCCTGATTTCCTCTTCAGCTGGAATTTGGTTTGTTCACTACCATAATAGGATGTTGCTGAAGGTTTCCAGCCAACGGACATTAAGTATTTTGTGTAGACAGTTGTTTATAAATACATGTACCCTCCTGAGGATGTTTGAAGTAGTTCTTCACATTTCAGCTCCGTACAGAAGAACTGTCTTCGAATTCGAATTGAAGAGTCTGGCTTTGAGGTTGGTAGACAGTTGTTTTGAGCAGCATATGTTCTTCAACTGTAGGAACGCTGCCGTTGTATTGCCAGTCCTTGTATTCACATCTGCATCGAATCCTCCTTGTTCGTCGATGATGCTTCCTAGGTACGTGAGTGTACTTACTCCTACCGGAGTTTTTTCATCAAGTTGAAGTGGGTTTGTTCTCCCAATGTTGTATTTAAGGATGTTGCTCTTTCCTTTATGTATGTTCAGGCCTACTGATTTTAAGGTTACTGTTACGTTGGTTGTCTACACTTGAATTTGTTGGTGTGTATGAGCTAGATGAGTTAGATCATCATCTGCATCCACATCAATTCTAAAACCTAACTGTTGTTATGTTTATGTACTCACTTTGTTTCTTTAATGATTAATATGCCTTTTTCTAAGTTGTAAAGTAGCTAAAATGAATTCATTTTATTGTGCTAACCATTGATTGTTCATTCTTTACAGTTAAATTTATCAGTTCTAGGTTCATATACTAAAATAATAGTGATTATATTCTTAGTTTAAGTAGTTGAAGCAGTTTCCTTCAGTTTGCTATGGATGAAGTTCAGCAAATCGATTACAAACTGACTGAAGTTGTAAATATTTAACATTAGAAGTTAACTTACTGAATGGTTGGCTTAGTGATCTAATGGTACTTTAAGATTCTGCATTCGATTACTGAATTCGAATTGTAGATGAACAAATTTGAATGTTTTATATCCAGTCAAAACAACCGTTCACTGCCTCCTAGTTTTCAATGGTCAATTAATTCATGACAATTCATGATATCCACTTCATATTCTACAATCTCTAAAACACTTAATTGAAATTTCATATCTAACAAAACAATATCTCTAATATTTTACACATAAATTAACTGATAACGTACATCGTCATCATCATCAACATCAACAACAGCAACAACAACAACAACAACAACAACAACAAACTTTTTCTTTTCTCTTAACAATGTGATATTTCCAATTCAATTCAATGTTTTACTTTCAGTGTTTTATTTTTATACAAACGAATATTTTGATCTAACTACTCAAATTTATTTGAAAGTAGTAAATAACGTGTTAAATATTGTTATGTAGATAGTATATTTGATGCAGTATTCATTAGTAATAACATCATGCAAACTATACATTTATCATTAGATGTATACACATTGTTGTATTGTTTTGTATACTGAATAACTCTTATTTGCTCTATGTCAAATTCATTCGAATATCCAGTCATCTACGTATCTATCTATCTATCTATCTGTCAATGACAGAATTCATTCTGTTATGCTACGTCAATGTGTTGTTATTTGTTGTTGTGAACATCATGATTACTTTTCTTTCAAAATAAAACTGACTAACCAGTTATTGTATTAGATTCTAGGAATAAGTGTTAAACACTTTGCCTGTTTAGTTGATTATTATTACTTTCTTGTTTACATGATTTAATAGTATCTTAATCTTTATAACTTTAAAATACTCTGAACTTATGCGAGTGCATAGAAATAGTCAAATGTGTAAATGTGAATAAGTTAGGAGTTCCAAAATATCCCCCCTCCCTTCCAGAAAAGTCTATAGAGGTGAAGAAATGAAAAGGAAACTTTTCGTCCAATCAGCTTTGAATAGAACCCTTGCAGAAACATCCGGAAAATACACAAAAAGAAGTACCATTATTCTGGTTGGATTTTTAATCTTACCGCTACTACATTTGAATTCTGAAACCTCCGGAAGCTCAAGGACATTTGTAATTTAATAAATATCCTTGCTATTTGCACACAATGCTACCTTTGGATAAGGCCTTCATCTTGTGTTTCGTGCCTTTTCATTGTATTCGAGTCACAGTGTAGATTTAGCCTGGGGTTATTTGAAGCAGATAATAATCTCATCTTGTATCTAATTAGCAGACTTGTCAAGTTGCATATTATAGTTTCTGTCAACTTTTGATTATATATCAGCACTGTCATATGAAAGGTAGTTTGAGAGTACTCGAAAGCAAACTCTAGACCTATTCGATGCTCGTCAGCAACGTGTACCTGCAGTTACGATGGATTTAATACTTCCTGGTGAATTTAATCCTCAGTCACCCAGTTTCATAGATTGAAATCACTCACTTATTTCGGAAGTGACTAACTCCCTATGATTGATCAATTTAAACATCTTAATCCCACAATGGGTTAATTGCAGCCTGAATAGCTCAGTAGTCCCTGTCTATGAGGCTGAATAACTCAGCACTAAATTCAACAGAGAGCACTAGTCGTATCGAGATAGAAGACACACTTGGTGGACAAGTGCCAATTATCATAGAACCTAAGTCCAGAGTTATGTAGAGTCTTCTTCCAAACTATCTTCCATCTCAACATGGTGTCAGCGATGTCGAGTCGTTTAGACTAGTAACCACACAGCAACCAGGTCAATGTCACTTAATCAGTACTATAAGGGATTTCACAAACATGACATTGATCGTTACTCAGTGATAAGTCAGTGTATTCTCATACGTTCAAAAGAATGTTTTTTTTATTAAACTCATTTTATCATTAAACATGTAAACAGTGAGTTGGTGATTGATGACCAGTAGATACCTGACACGTTTAATGTTTGACATTCTTAAGAAGGATGATGGTCGTTCATAAGTAATTACCACTACCAGCTCAGTTCACGTATACTTAAATATGCATATAAACTGATCACAGTTATTGAATGAACTAAAATGAATTAGTTTTCATGACTCATAGTAACAGTCAGTCACCCCAAAGAGTGATGCCATATTTTGATTTGGCCGACTACAGATTTTCTACAAATCAATCATACTCAAGTTAACATTACATATCAAATTAGGCAGTAGTTAAACGTACACGAAGTATATCTCGACTATCGCCGTCAATGATGATTATAAAGTAGAATACACGATTCATGGTCATTTAAGTTACGTAATATGTAAAGATGATCATTTCTATATGACTATGAACTTCATTCATTTGAATGTAACAATGTTACCGACAGTTTACAATCTACTTAATTCATTCTAATTCAATGTCAATATTTATCTTAAATAATAATAATAATAATTCATTGAAAAGGTTATTAGACAAATGACTTATTAAAACAAAGAAGAAGATGAAATATTCTAGTTAAATGAACTTCAAAGTTGAATGAATCAAGTACTTCTTTGTCTACATTTGTAAATATATACAAAGAGAAATGATTCAATGATTCAATTAGCTATTGAATAAGTTAAGTAACAAATATCATTCATACAAAGGTAAACAAAGTTAACTTGAATGTTATGTATGTAACCCACAAGTCTACGGAGTAATATGCACTGAGAATGACAAACTGTAAGGAATTGTGAATTTGAAAACAATCACTGAATGAAACCCTAATTACTTATTTCCTTTTTTTAGAAAGATCGAATGTGACTTGTGAATATGTAGAACATAACTGACCACTTTATAAAGCAATGAAATTTAGTCTCTATTACAAATGGAACTCGTCACTGTAAATCAAATTCATTGACTATAAGAAGGCGTTTGACAGCGTAGACAGAAGATCGCTATTGAAACTTCTTCGACACTACGGTATACCAGAGAAACTCGTCAACATCATCCAGAATTCTTACAGCAGACTACAGTGCAAAATCGTGCATGTAGGACAGCTGACAGATGCATTCCCAGTGAGAACCGGTGTCAGACAAGGCTGTCTGCTCTCGCCCATCCTCTTCCTCCTAGTGGTCGATTGGATCATGAAAACCTCTACATCTGATGAGAAGCACGGGATTCAATGGACAAGTAGGATGCAACTTGATGATCTGGACTTCGCGGATGATCTAGCACTTCTATCCCATACACAACAGCAAATGCAAGTGAAGACAATCAACGTAGCAGCAACCTCAGCATCAATAGGCCTGAACATACATAAGGGAAACAGCAAGATCCTCATATTCAACACCGAGAGCACCGACTCAATTGAACTTGAGGGTGAAACTCTGGAAGTAGATACCTTTACATATCTGGGGAGCATCATCGATGAACAAGGAGGATCCGATGCAGATGTAAGGGCAAGGATCGGCAAAGCAAGGGCAGCATTCCTACAGTTGAAAAATATATAGGACTCCAAACAACTGTCAACTAACCTCAAAGTAAGACTCTTCAACTCGAACGTCGAGTCAGTTCTTTTCCATGGAGTTGAAACGTGGAGAACTACTTCAAACATCCTCAGGATAGTACAGGTATTTATCAACAACCGTCTACACAGAATATTGAATGTCTTTTGACCGGAAACCATCAGCAACAGCCTACTTTGGAAGAGAACAAACCAACTTCCAGCTGAAGAGGAAATCAGGAAACGACGTTGGAAATGGATAGGACATACATTGTGGAAATCATCAGACTGCATCACGCGACAAGCACTAACTTGAAATCCTGTTGGAAAACGGAAAAGAGGGAGGCCAAAGAACACCCTGCGTGGAGAATTGGAAGCAAACATAAAAAGGATGAACAGTAACTGAAGACAGCTGGAAAAGATTGGTGAGAACAGAGTTGGATGGAGAATACTGGTGAGCCGCCTATGCTCGTCCGAGAGGGGTGACAGGCATAAGTAAGTAAGTAAGTAATTACAAAAACAATAATGCAACTTTATAAAATTTGCATGATGATTCTTTTGTATACGTGGGTAAGTTCATGGGGAGGAAATGAGTATACAACGCTAAGGTCACTGACATACAGAAAAGAGTTACCTTTACTTATGTATTGGTAAATATGATTTATATAAAATAACAAAAAAAAACACAGCTTGTATAAAACCATAGTAACCAGTTAAGCATTCAATAGAATGGAGTTAATCTTAACTATTTGGTATCTATGACATAGAACATTATTTTGTCAATCAATCAAAATATCTCTGATCCTGTAGATGATAGTTTTGCCCATACAATGTTTATAGTTATCAATATGAACTGTTCCATCATATTTCTGAGATAATTTCAGTTATCAGATACATTTCAATCTGTACATGATTGATAGTTTTTACACACACACACACACACACACACACACACACACACACATAAAATTGTATAGAGAGTTTTAATCCACCTGGAATTGTAGCAAATACAGTTCTCAAGAAACCTGAAAATTCCTTCAATTCAATCTGTTTATGCAAAGTTTCAAATGCTTCATTTCCGTTGAGAAAACTTCAAGTTCATAATGTTTTTGATATGATTTCAATACTTACAATAAGTTTTTGTTTTTCTTCTTTTTTGTAAATGTATGCTAACATCGCTAGATTAATGATAAAATAAGCATGTGGATATAATCGGACTACCAACCCTGTCGAATAGCCATACATTCGTTTTGATGTGTGTTGGTCAGTAGCAATTTCTTTGAAAAATTCAGCAGCTACAACGATCGCTAAGAAATTCGTCAACAGTTGAATTGTCAACTTTGGAGTGTTTTGGTAATCACAACAGATAGGACATCACAACTTGAGAGTAAATTATTTCGACAGCTAACCCTGGTGTTAGGAATCAATTAAATTTGCATCACAGCTTATCATCCTCAGGCTAGTGGTCTCATGGAGAGATTTCACAGACGACTAAAAGTATCCATAATGGTTGTGTATCGCAATGATAAATGGAGCGACAAATTGCCATTAATTTTCTTCGAATTTCGCCACATCTTTAAGCACAATTTAAGCTATTATTGTGCAGAGTTAATTTATGGGACTCACTTAAATCTACTAAAAGTATACCTCAGTTCAGTTCCAGAGGTTTTTAATCATATAACTGACTACATAGAATGGTTGAAAAGGTTTATGCAAATGATAAGATCGCCAATTTCTCCATGTACTTTCCACTTCATTTGTATTTCTTGAAACCTCAGACATTGTCTTCACTAGAACGTGAGTATTCCTTAATCTTTTGTTGTTATTGTTTTGTTTTACTGCTATCCAGTTATCCATAAACTTCTGGTAACACTACACAACTGTGCATATATTAAGCATCATCATTTTGTTTATGGAACTATTTCATAACAACTTGTCATATTTTCATACGTGTAATTGTTTTTTTTCTAGAAAATAAATCAATAATTTTCTTATCCATACATTCCTTAGAATTGCACTATTTTCATATTGATTCACACTCTAATGAAATGGTGACATTTTTGACATTAGAATACATTGAATTCGTTTTCGTTCTATTACCATTAGTGTTTCAGTTAGTTAGTACCTCTTGATGTTTGTTTTTGTTTCTATACACAAACATCTTGTTGTTGTTAATCTCTATGCTTTAGCGAGAGTGTCTGATTTAGAGACTCCAGTTACTCCTAATTACAACAACACTTATATTGTATGTTTCTTTGTTAGTATGTACACACTCTATGTAACATTGTACTGATGAACATTAGATGTACTGTTTGATTTGTATTGTTAAATACTTTTTCGTTTTTAATTTTATATATATATATATATATATATATATATATATATATATATATATATATATATATATATATATATATATATATATATATATATATATCAGAAACAAAGAAGTCAAGCTAATCACCGAGATTCAAGAACAAAGAGGCAGATGAGTAGAACATTTTGTGGAACTCTTAAAGAGACCAGCTTCACCGAACCCACCAAACATCGAAGCAGCATCAATAGACCTCCCGATCGATGTTAATCCACCAACGATGGAAGAAATCAAGATAGCCATCAGACAGATCAAAAGTGGGCAAGCAGCAGGACCTGACAATATACCAGCCGAAGCACTCAAGTCAGACATAGACAAAACGGCAAGGATGCTCCACGTTTTATTCAAGAGGATATGGGAGGAAGAACAAGTGCCGGCAGACTGGAAAGAAGGATACCTTATCAAGATACCAAAGAAAGGGGATTTAAGCAAATGTGAGAACTACAGAGAAATCACACTATTGTCAGTACCAGGGAAAGTCTTCAACAGAGTGTTGTTGAATAGAATGAAAGATTCGGTGAATGCTCAACTTCGAGATCAACAGGCTGGTTTCCGTAAGGATCAGTCGTGCACAGACCATATCGCAACACTACGCATCATCGTTGAACAATCAACTGAATGGAACTCGTCACTGTAAATCAACTTCATTTAGTATGAAAAAGCGTTTGACAGCGTAGACAGATCGCTATGGAAACTTCTTCGACACTACGGTGTACCAGAGAAACTCGTCAACATCATCCAGAATTCTTACGACGGACTACAATGCAAAATTGTGCATGTAGGACAGCTGACAGATGCATTCCCAGTAAGGACCGGTGTCAGACAAGGCTGTTTCCTCTCGCCTTTCCTCTTCCTCCTAGTGGTTGATTGGTTCATGAAAACCTCTACATCTAAGAGGAAGCACGGAATTCAGTCGACAAGTAGGATGCAACTTGATGATCTGGACTTCGCGGATGATCTAGCTCTTTTAACCCAAACACACCAACAAATGCAAGTGAAGACAATCAACGTAGCAGCAACCTCAGCATCAATAGGCCTGAACATACATAAGGGAAACAGCAAGATCCTCAAATTCAACACAGAGAGCACCGAATCAATTGAACTTGATGGTGAAACTCTGGAAGTAGTGAATACCTTTACATACCTGATGAGCATCATCGATGAACAAGGAGGATCCGATGCAGATGTAAGGGCAAGGATCGGCAAAGCAAGGGCAGCATTCCTACAGCTGAAAAAAATATATGGGACTCCAAATAACTGTCTACCAACCTCAAAGTCAGACTCTTCAATTGAAACGTCAAGGCAGTTAGTAGAATGAAACGCGCGTCCTGGATTCCACTTGCCAGTCACAATACAAATTAAATGTCAAGACAGTTGTTCTGTATGGAGCTGAAATATGGAGAACTACTGCAAACATCCTCAGGAGAGTACAGGTATTTATCAACAATTGTCTACACAGAATATTGAATGTCTGTTGGCCGAAAATCATCAGCAACAGCCTACTTTGGAAGAGAACAAACCAACTTCCAGCTGAAGAGGAAATCAGGAAACGACGTTGGAAATGGATAGGACATACGTTTCGGAAATCATCAAACTGTATCACGAGATAAGCACTAACTTAGAATACTGTTGGAAAACGAAAAAGAGGAAGGCCAAAGAACACCCTGCGTCGAGAACTGGAAGTAGACATAAAAAGGATGAACAGTAACTGAAGACAGCTGGAAAGGATTGCTGAGGACAGAGTTGAATGGAGAATAGTGGTGGGCGGCCTATGCTTTTTCGAGATGGGTAACAGGCGTTAGTAAGTATGTAAGTAAGTATATATCTGTCACATTTTTGTTAGTGGCTTCTTAATTATACACATTTCCTACTATTGGCGTATAAGTGTCTGAATCAGTGGGATTTACGAAGAAGCTAATGTAATCATGAATCTGCTAATATTGGTTCTACACTTTATTAAAATAGAAAATCAGGAACAAGTAGAATAAAAGGGATAAAAAAGAAAAGGTTGCTAGCAATTATTCACCATGGTAATGACAAATGAACCACAAGTCTCTTTTATGTACAAAAACTCGGATTAGTACGATGAATAATGGCTGCTTTTGGATGACAAAGAAGTCTGGCGTCATTTTATCAACTTATAATTCTCCAGGTAATGTCGGGATTTACTGAACAACTTGAGGTTATGGTATACTTTTTTCAGCACTACTAAGTAATTTGGAGTCATTTCATACCAGATTCTTCGGTATGTGTTCTGAGAATCTTTATCTAACCCCTATGACATTTCAATGGATGTTCTGGGTCTTAGACACTACGCTTTTTGATTCTGAATATGAATGATGTCTTTTCACCTCCTGATGATATTAAATTAAGTTATTATTATTCCTAACATACATTATTATCATTATGAAAAAATTAAAATTAACTGTCAAAAATCTCCACAACAACCAATTATAACTAATTCTAGCTCACTATTGACTAACTTATCGAGATGATTCCTGCAGTTCTAAAAAGAAAACGTTACCAGTGGAGTTCAAATGTGTCTAGTATGAGGCAGTTACCCATTGATGGCAATGGATAAGATAGCGCAGACGTTTCACGAATTGATTAAATCAGAAATATCAATCGTTAGGAGCCGACTCATTGGTCTAATAGTGAAGCGATCGCCGCGGGGCCATAAGAACTTGAGTCCAATCCCTGATGGGGTCGTGGATGCGCACTGCTGAAGAGTCTTATATTAAAACGAAACAGCTGTTTAGTACTTCCACGTGATCTATGGTTATCTAATTCAGACTAATTCGTGATATCAACATTGAAAAGAATTTCATTTGATCGTTTTCCAGAAAAAATGGGTACTATTTTTTTATTTCATTTGATCTCATCAATTCTCAGTGATAGGAAACGTTCTAAGATCACAACCTACACAAGTAGACTCCAATCTTAACGTCTTTTCATAAGAGCTCTGGAAATGCTTTCATAAGTTAACCACTAGTAGATACATACTGTTAAGTATGATTCCATTTGTATTGCACAATGGCTACATAATATTATGAAATTAATGAAGTTAGAAATGAAAAATTTACAAGCAAAACTCAGTCGTTTAAAGTAAAGCCCTCTCTATGAGACCTGGAGATCATTGATTTGATTTCTGCTAGAGTCATGTATGTGCTGTGCGATGATGTTACCCAGTGATACCAGATTTTTATGAGATGTCGCTCAATGATTCGTTCTTGACCTACATCTGTTTAATATCTAGTTGTTTTCACTACTGAAAACTAGGTAACACTAAACATTAGTTTCTCCTAGTATAACCCTCTTTATAGGTATGAACTCCTCCCGAATTCCTCTGTGCAATCTAACTTAAGATTTTCAGATCTTATGAAGAACGATTAACAAGGCTGGATTGCAGTGGTATAATTTCACTGCGTAGAAGTTCTAAACTTAAACAAAACAGTTGTCTAGTGTTTCGAAGTTCTCGCTAATATCCAACCGAGATTAATATCTGATATTAATAAAAATTAATAATAATCTCTGGAAAATCATCTCAACTTAATGATTAACTATTTAATAATTGAATTAATGTTAGCGTTTTTTAGCAAGCTTGTGTTTTACGGGGTAGGGGTGCTAGCCCTATGCCCAACCCTCCTCCTTTACCCGGGCTTGGGACCGGCAACAACCCTAGAAGAGCTGCTGGTGAAGACAGCTGGAAAGGATTGCTGTGGACAGAGTTGAATGGAGAATACTGGTAAGCGGCCTATGCTCCTCCGAGAGGGGTAACAGGAGTAAGTAAGTAAGTAAGTAATTGAATTAATGTAGTTTATGGAGACTGGTATTAAGTTTTAGTTGATTGAAATTCATCAGAGATTAATGTTTATAGTGCACAGTTAACAACCGTGGAGTATTCAATAACTGTTTCATCCTAGTGTGGGATTCCATTGTATCAGTGCACATCCTAGATCCCATGTCAGGAGCTTCAGTTCAACAAACACCTAATCATCTCTATCTATTAATAGAAATTATCATTAACACAACAGATAATAATAATAATGACACACAAGCACGTTGTACACAGTATTCATTATCATTAGTATGAATAACATTTGAAGAAAATGTATACGTTTATTCAGTACGAAACATTCTTTGCCTAAAGGAATCCAATGTTCTGCTTAATCTCTAGTGTATATACCATGTGTATGTATCATGTGTGTATGTGTGTTAGTATTGGTGTTGGCGTAAATTTCAATCAATGTTGTTATCCATCACCAATGTAGACCAATTCTATAATCATTTCACCAGATGTTAATATTGTTTACTGTTAATAGTATTGAAACAAGTAAGTATCTAAAGAAGATTGTATTTCCATCTACATGAAGAAAACAAGCTTGGAATAACTTAAATCCCCACAAAACAAAAATTGTTTATAATAATCATTGTATCGTTTACACTATGAATTAGTTAAAATGTGTTACAGTTACCACCTGCTTATTCATCATTATCACTATCAATGTAAGTTTATCAGTGGTAATCGTCATCATCGTCATCTTTAGTTCTGGGAAACCATAATAATAATAATAATAATTGACAAACTAGTAAATAAAACATGTTTGTTTACTTGTTTACATATGCATGAGAGACAATGAAAGATAAATGGTGGGCATAAAATAAATCACATCTGTTCAGTATTCTTCATCTGTAAACTGTACCACACTGTTTACTTATCATATGCTGTTGTTGTTGTTGTTGTTGCTTTTTTACTGTTTTTTCTTTCATTTTTAAACTTTCAAGGTGATGAAGGTTTAGTCAACAAGTAAGTGTTTATGATAGATTCTTTTTTTAAGGTGATTGATAGTTTTAAACATAATTAACTATTTGTCTACATCATGCTTTTATGTTGGTAAGGTAACATTGAAAGACACAAATAAGTGAATAGCTATTTAGTCCTAGGATAGGATTCATTAGTAATTCGCACACTGAACTCCACCCCTTAGAAGGATCAAACCCTGGGCCTTTGGGTTGGTGAATTTCCAACCGTCTACACTACGGAGCTGGCTGCCGTTCATCCAATAGTGAAATTCTCACTCCAATCAATTTGTGGTATAAAGAGATGATCATCCACTGCCGTCAATGGTAAGTGTCTCACTCTGACAAGTCTGAAGAACACTACGCAGAACTTCTTAATAGAACTTAAAGAACATCCTGAAGTTAGTTACTAGTGTGCTGATTATTGTAATTTAATTGAGGTGGCTTTTGTCGTCACGCCATATCACAAATTGATGGACCTAGGAATTATATCACTGGACATCTGCTAACCAGCTATGTAGTGCTGACAGAAAAGTATTAGTTGTGAGATTTGAAAAGACTGGGTTCGATTTGCTAGCGGAATCAATCGCGTACATTGCCAAAGAGTTCGGTAATAGGACGAAGGAAGTGTTTGCTGCTCCCACCTCTCTGGTTTTTAGTGATACTCAATCAACATCGATCTGTGACTAAAACATTCAGAAGTATTCCTATATTTTTCGTTTTTTACTAAGTATCTTTAACTTTTTCATGGTTAGTTTAGATATAACTGCTTTCTACGAAAAAGGCGGACAGGCTTGAAGTTAAGTTACATTTACATGCCAAAACATGTGTAGTCTACTGAATATGAATTCGGAAATCTCTAAGTTCGACTGTACATATTTTCAAATGCCCTTAATTTAGAAGGGACAATAATTTATTAACTTTGTAATGTGAACATTGAAAATTATAATTGGACAGTAGTAAACAACTCTATAAACATTTAGATGTTATCTATATGTTTGACATAGATTCTTTGAACAGCATCCAATTGAATGGGTGGCAAAAACTACTGTAATGAAGTTATTTTTTTAATCTTCGTGATCCGAGTTAGACAATCATTCACAGCCGGGAACAAATAGATAGTTGTTTCGTCTTAGTATAAGACTCTTCATTAGTGCACATTCACCGCTTCACCAGGACACCAAACCAAGAACCCTTGTGTTGGACCACGAACGCTTGACCATCAGACCACTAAACCAAACAGCTTCCAATAGGTCAATTCACGATATATTTGCTCCATCGAATCCACTGCCATCATTGAGTAACTGTCTTACACCCTATATTGCTTGAGTTCTGCTATTTACATTTTTACATAAGAACTCCGGAATTTAGCCATTAGTGAATTGTTATTAATTGTAACTGGGTATTATGGTGAAGGGTAAATTTGAATTGTTTGTGATATATTGATGTCTGATGGCTTCTGTACCTTAGAAATTCACTGACAATATCTTAAACCAATTACAATAGTATGTAGATGATGAAGAAGAAGTTTGAAATACATTGGAATCAATACAACCTGCAATTATTGCTAAGCGTGTTTCGTCTAAATAACTGGAAGGAAATAACTTCATGAAACGTGAGTCAAGAAAACATTTCAAGAAAATCAAATGGGATAGAAGGTGAGAATTTAAGCAACAGCGTTTTCTTAGCATCAATTAATATACATTAATAACATTCTATTTTCATTAGTCAATAGTCAGTTTGGTAACTTCTAGGGATACTAAACTATGTAGACAATAAGTTGAAAACAAAAGCGCCATTCACCTGTAGACTAGTTCTGCTTTACAGTAAACTATTTGATAGACACTTCAGCTGGTTTAGTGTAAATAAGAGGTAATTAGTTGTATGCCGGTTTTCATGTTTCCTAATTTAGTTAAATATACTACTAAAATTATAATCCTACAGAATGAAATGTTTACTGTATATAAATACACCTTCATATGATCAGATATGTAGATTATGATAATTGATCGTGTTTGTTTCTACAGATTGATTTGGCTTGGGTACCAATGAAAACCAGGGAATACTAAATAGTTGTTTTGTCCTAGTATGAGACTTCTGATCATTTTTCATTAACGTTGCCAACAGACAAGAGAATTTCAAAACCTACGATTTTGAGATAAATACTTAACCATCGGTTTCACTGGTCTAGAGTCTCGTTCAAATCAGTTTCTAAAATAGCACGACTATTATTTAATGCTAGTGATCATGACTATTTCATTACTGATGCATCTGTATATCTCTAGTTATAACTTCTTTTATTTTTACCAATCGGCAAACCGACTTAAGTTATGAAATAATTCCATATGAAATTTTGACAAGTCTGAGTACTCTTAGGTAGTTGATTTAATAATGAAGGTTTTGTTATCCTTCAGGACAACATATTTGACTGTTACATTAAATAGAGGGTAAAACTTTTATTGATTTTCAAGTATTTAAGTAGTATGTTTCGGTGACCCTGAGTTAGAATGGTTGCCCTTGTGCATATGATTGTTTTGGTTGGTATTACTTAACTGAACGCTTATTGCATAGTTGGATTACATTACCGTCATAGATTTATAGAGTGAGGTCATGTCGGCAACCTTTTTTATTGCCGATTCTCTAGCACCCTACAAATTTTTTCTATCCATAATTTTGGCGTTTATCTGCTTGCATTGAAATATGTGATAGCATTAAGTTTCCTTCAATTGCTAACTTACGTTCATGTATTCGCAGGCGGAACAGTTATTAAAACTGATCTTATAAGTAAGTTTGGATTTATCTTTATTTACTGTTGGGTCTTTATGTCTGTAAAGGATTGAATATAGTAATTGTGTATGTTTGTGATGGAAGTTAATTCCGTAGAGTTTTAAAATTCTTCCAGAGACCTCTCAAAGGATTTTTTCGTACAGACAGCTGATGTGATTTCGATTTCAAAATGCAATTTTAAGAGATAAATACTTTTTGATGAGGTAACACTGGTAAGCATTTTTCTGGAAGCAGGACATGTAATAAGATTCTTCAAATGCCTACTCACATAAGATGCTGAAGTGCAACTACCCCATACCTGACATTGTTGAACGTCACTAGTCGGATCTCATTAACGCCCCAGATATTACTTCCTGAAGTTAGTTACAATTGGATTCATAAGGATTTTAATGAGATGACATAGCATTACATGATTCAATTAGGCAATCAACGCCTGTTACGCCACGTGGAACATAACCTGTAGACCAGCATTCTTTAGCCAACTCTGTCCTCGACCTTTCCACTTTTTCCCAAGACCTATTCACTGATTTATATCTACCTCCAACTCCCCATCGTATGTCTTCGGTCTTCCTCTTTTCATTTTTAATTGAGGATTCCAAGCTACTAATTGTCTTGTGTCGCAGTTTAATGATTTCCTCAATGTTTGTTCTATCCCCCTCCAGAGTCTTTCCTTAATTTTTTTATCTGTTGGTAGCTGGTTGATTTGCTCTCTGTCATAAAATGTTATTGATTATGGTATCTGGTCAACGGATACGAAGCATCCTGCTCAGACAGTTGATTAAAAATGCTTTATTTAAAATCCTAACTTGAGTGTTGGCTGACAGGTAATTTGAGTTCCAAATGCTTTTTCAGTTGTAAAAGTTCTCTTCTTGCCTTTTCAGTCTGCGCATTTACATTCGTATCAAATCATTCATGTTTATTGATGATGCTGCCCATGTATGTAAAAGGTTTCACACTCGCCAGAGCTTCTTCATTAAGTGAAATCGAATTAGTGTTCTCTGTTTTGCATCGAAAGATCATGCTTTCCCTTTGTGTATATTGAGGCCAACTATTGGCTGCCGAGACTACTGCTACATTGTCCGTCTTCACTTGCATTTGTTGCTGTGTGTTAAATAGAAGAGCCAATCAAGTCATCTGCAAAGTTCAAGTCATCTAGTTTGTATTGATTTTGTCCACTGTATTCTGAGAGTGTCTTGAGATGTTACAGTTTTCATTATCTAATCAAACACAAGCAGAAAGTATTACTGACTAACTGAAGTTAAAATATCAATCTTTTAATATCGGATGCTTTAACAGTTAAACGTTTTCCTTGATTACTCGATGGTGTTATGAATGCGTATTGTTAAGAAATTTCATACTAGAATAAATCGTTTATCCAATGTTTCCTAGTTTCCATTTGTTGACAAAGTCAAACTATTCCACGATACCGAACTCAAATTAATGATTGAATATATCATAAATTGACGTTGGCAGAGTACCACTGAAAACCAGGGAGCACCGAAAAAATGTTTCGTTCCAGCATGAAACTCTTCATCATTGTGCACCCTAGACTTTCTACTAGGGTCATCAGGTTGACAGACACCTAACCCTCTTCACCCCTAGGTCGACATTCATTGGTAGAACCTTCAAATCTATCAGTTTGTGATATATAGAGCGACGAACATCCCATGCCATTGGTGATAACTGTCTCACTCCTGAAAATTCTGTACTCTACCATCGAATTGATAAATTCGGGAAATCAGCAAACAATACAATAATCATTGTCATCATAATTAACTATCATCTAATGAGATGAGAGAGAGAGAGAGAGGTAAAAAAGCAAACAGATAATTCCGTCATTTTGTTTGATTTCTATTTTCATTTCTACAAGAACACGGTAAACATCCATAGGTAGAATAAAAACAAAGAATGTTTATTAGGTTGAGCTTTGATCTTCCCGCTGATTAGTCATAGATTGAAACTGATTAGCCTTTTCTGCTATATGTGCATCCCGGATTACCTCGATAATGCGGTAGTTCAAAAGTAATGTTCTAGTCCACGACTAATCAACGGAAAAATACAAGCTCAACCTAATTACCTATAAGCCCGTTGCACAAGTGTGACTATCTGGGCACAGTATTTTAGTGGTGAACGTCGTGAGACGCTTGACACAAAGCGGACTGAGTTAGAATCTCAGTTTGAACATCAAAATTGAAATGCAGGTATATCCAGCCGATGAGTTCCAAATAGAACTTAACGCGTGTCCTGGATTCCACTTGCCAGTCACAATCCAATCTAATCAAAGAATGTTTATTTATAAAGAAAAAAAACAAAAAAACAAAATGATTGAATAACAATTTTCAAAGAAAATAAATTAACAAACAAATTTTTTTTTCATTGTTGACAAGTAGGAAATTCATTTTCATCGGAATTATGTATTGACAACAGAAAACATGTGATGAAATTAGAAAATTGACATAATAAGATGAAAGAATTGAATGATGAATCATTTCAAGAGGAGAATATAAGGCATGTAGACGTAGCGATTTGGAGAATCCATCTTTGCATACTGTGAAACTTTATTCAAATAACTGTGAAACCGTTACTCACTTACGCCTAGACCCCTCTCGGACGAGCATAGGCCGCTCACCAGTATTCTCCATTTAACTCTGTCCTCAGAAATACTTCCCAGCTGTTTCCAGTTGCTGTTCATCCTTTTAATGTCTGATTTCTATTCTCCACGCAGTGTGTTCTTTGGCCTTCCACTTTTCCATTTCTCAACAGGATTTCAAGTTAGTGCTTGTAGCGTTATACAGTCTGATGATTTCCGCAATGTATGTCCTATCCATTTCCAACGTCGTTTCCTGATTTCCTCTTCAGCTGGAAGTTGGTTTGTTCTCTTCCATAGTAGGCTGTTTTTGATGGTTTCCGGCCAACAGACATTCAGTATCATGCGAAGACAGTTGTTTATAAATACCTGTACCTTCCTGAGGATGTTTGAAGTAGTTCTCCGTGTTTTTTTAAACCATAATTAATACATATTCACTTAGTGTATTGTAGTCAAAGAATACAGTCAGTATTTTGTTGATTTAGTGAAGCAGTGTAGTATATTATAGATCCGGTTTCATTTTAAGTCTTTTATGATAATTAGAACGGTGGAAAATTGTTTTGAGATGATAGTCGGCAGGAATCACTTGGTCTTCTTTATTTTTTTTTGGCCTTGAGTATTGCAAATTAATGCTTGTCTTGTGACGCAGATTGATAATTTCCTCAATGTGTGTCCTACGCACCTCCAAATCTTTTTCCTAATTTTTCTTCAACTAGTTTTGGCTGCTTTGATTTATTCCACAGAAGATTGTTCATGATGAAGTCTGACCAACTGACCCAAAGTATCTTTCTCAAACAACTGTTTATAAATACTTGTATCTTTGGAATGAAGCTTTTCATAGTTCTCCATACAAGTTTCAGCTCCATTCAACCAAACTGTCTTGTTGTTTTTATTGAAACTTATAACTTTGATAATGGTTGACAGCTAAAAATAACTCTAACACAACGTTGACAAGCACCAAATAACATAAAACCAAGGTCTACGGATTCCTGCCGACTACGCCTCATAACAACTTTTCCTTTTCAACATAGTACCAATGATGTCAAATCATTTAAACTAAAGGCTACATGACAACTAGATAAACAGGATTCACTCAACATTATGTAGTACTTCATGAACATCAAATTAGTCACTACATCATAATCAACCAGTGTATAGTCACAACTATCTTACTTACTTACTTACTTATGCCTGTTGCCCATCTCGGAGGAGCATAGGCCGCTCACCAGTATTCTCCATTCAACTCTGTCCTGAGCAATCTCATAACTATCTACTATGATCATATCCAGTTCAGCGTATTCCAACATACTGAATGGAAAATATAAATTTGTTCAGAGTTATATATTGAAAGAAATACATTAATGAAAATTATACTTTATTATGAAGTACTTACTCAGTAACTATATGAACTAAAAAAAATGACCAAAAATTTATTTTAGAAACTATGCAAAGAATTTCAATCGTTTGTTTTGTAACTATTTCATAAGATCATACATCAACTTATCTACTAATCTACTTATACATGAACTTGATTGAACCGATTAAAGCTTCAATAAATCATTAATACTATTGAAAGTTACTACAAATATGTTAACGGAATTACTATGAAGTGAAGATTTAATCTGTCTACGAACCTCAAAGTTAGACTCTTCAACTCGAACGTCAAGTCAGTTCTTCTGTATAGAGCTGAAACGTGGAGAACTACTTCAAACATCCTCAGGAGAGTACAGGTATTTATCAACAACTGTCTACGCAGAATATTGAATGTCCGTTGGCCGGAAACCATCAGAAACAGCCTACTATGGAAGAGAACAAACCAACTTCCAGCTGAAGAGGAAATCAGGAAACGACGTTGGAAATGGATAGGACATACATTGCGGAAATCATCAGACTGTATCACGTGACAAGCACTAACTTGAAATCCTGTTGGAAAACGGAAAATAGGGAGGCCAGTGAACACACTGCGTTGAGAACTGGAAGCAGACATAAAAAGGATGAACAGTAACTGGAGACAGCTGAAAAGGATTTCTGAGAACACAGTTGAATGAAGAATACTGGTGAGCGGCGTATGCTCCTCTGAGTGGGGTAACAGGCGTAACGTAACGTAACAAAGATTTAATCAATAACATGAAAAGAGAATTCGTTAGATACTAACAGTGACCATAACAATAGTATAGTATTGATTATAAATAATGAATAGACGATGAAAGAAAGTGCAGATTATTCAGTAGGAGAAATATAATTTCGGTGATCTTATTTACTATGGAACTGTATAACTGTAATTTATAGGTATATTTTATGTAGAAATGTCTATTAACCTATAACGAGATGTTTTGCTTCACTGAAAAAAATTTTTGTCAGAATTCACCACTTGTATTAAAGGATGACAAAGTGACGTTAAGTTTAGTTGTTTGTATTTGTCACAGATTAATGTTGGTTTGGTATCAGTAGAAACCAGCTGTTTTATCTTAACAAGAGTCTCGATTCTACCAGATAATGGAATTCAAGGCATTCAAGCATTAATGTGAATACTTAATCATCTTTACCACTGTACCAGCCAACTGACGTGCACTAGTAGAATTCCTACTTTTATTGGTTTATAATATGGCATAACGATCAATCGATGCCATTGATGATAACTGTCTCACTCCCAACATATCTAAACACTACCACAACTTAATACCTATCTCCACAAAACCCCCATCATTTCAGACTGATAGTGATCCAAGAGATGTTAAGCAACATCAACTATGAAGGAGATCTTATGGGATAAATAAATGGCTAGTGGAGAAAGTTGTTTTGATGAAATGAGTTTATATTTGTAATTCAGTATGAAGAACTTATTATTGTTGTGACAATGGCTAATTAACAATAACGATAATAATGAAGAGAAAATGAAGGGCTTGATAATAATCGATTACTGAGAAAAAGAACAAAGCTAAGACTGTGGTAGAAATAGGAATAGAACGTATTGACTTATCACGCATAGAATAGGCCTGAAACTGTGAATTGTCAAAGCCTCTGCAGTACATAATACTATGATTTACAATCCTTTCAACTCATTACTTTTTATTGCTTGTTGGACTATAAAAGGAGCCAACAGATCCAGAGTTAACATGGCATCCAAGGATGTTGCCGTTGAAATGCTTAAACATTTTTTTAGATAGCTAAATAGGATAATATTTTTGATAATGTTTTTGGAGAGATTCCTTTTTTGTGAGGCCAATGTATCCAGCTTCACAAGTCGAAGTAATTTTGCAAATATGCATACACTTTACCAAAAGTAAGAACTTATCTTTCAAAAATCAATGAATTGTGAGTAAACGGAAGTAGTTAATGCGAAGTTCAACTGAGTAGAAAGATCTTGAGAGTCTATTTCTAAAGACATCTATTGCTATATCTTCTTTAATTTGATGTTCATGAAAATGAAATTTTCGATGTAATTGATGATCGTTTCAGTTTCCACTTCCGACTAATATTTCTCGCAGTAAATTTAGTATAGTAGCTAATGCCAATATCTCGCCAAGTTTGTCTACTTAGTCAAAAATGGTTTGATGACTGCTGACCTGCCTAGATCTTAAAGGCAGAACGTGGGTCAGATTTTTCTTCTAGTTCATTGAGATAAAAGTCCAGGAATTCATATTCTGACTATTACACTTTGGCTTATTGTGTATTTACATTTTTAGAGAACCATCTAGTCTTTATTCCAGTAAAACATTCAAACTCTGCATTTATTTTATTATGGAGTCAACTTAACTGATGGATGTGATCACAAATGAAAAAGTTGTCATTTAAATATTTCTTGTATACTTGGGAACTGTCGATTATTCGTATAAGTACAATGTTTTTTATATTGACCAATAAGAAGTCACCTAGAAAAGACTTCAATGGCGACTGCATTCCTACACCATTAATTTGCCTACAAAATTCACCACCGAATCGAAACTGTACGTCGAATGTATATCGAAAGAAGTTAGTACTTTAGATCATATTCTGAGATGCCTAGTTTGAAAATATTGTTTTTCTTAATATGCTCACAGAGAAAGAAGATCTCTATGAGAGGGATATTCATGACATTCGACTATAATTTATGACTGTACAGCCTTAGTAAATGACATTGTCAAAGGTGAAATTTCCTTCATTGAATATTCTCCTCCTCACTAACGTAAACGATTTCTCTAGTCGTTCAAAGAATATACAACATAATGATATATTCAGTAAAGTTGGTATGAGAAATAGAAGAGATAGTTGTGAAAGACTGTAAAGCTTTGAAATAATCACTTACGCAACTATGTAAATCCAAGTTTATATGAGCTAGTGTTTTAGAAATTATACATTCAACGTTTACCAACAAGCCTGATGAGTGGTGTAGACGACTAAATGCTTCACGTTAAAACTTAGGGTTCTAAGTTCGATGCCCTGGTGGAATTGAGAGTGTCCCATAGTAGGATGCAATACTTGTTTGATGCTCCCTACTTTTCGTTAGAACCCAACCGACATCTGTCTATGACGAATACAAATGATTAAATAATGGTTTTATTGTGTGAAATACAAATAGTGCATAAAGATTAATATTTCGTAACCAACATGCTGAAGGCTTATCTTACCACACTTCTGATAGAGGTCTTCTCCAAAAGCTGTACTTCATTTCTAGGATTAAGATAGGAAAACCTAGTTGATTCTTTCCTTTTAGTCCTACCTATACACTTTCTACCACAAGTACACCTAAATTCGTAAACACAGTTATGGAGTGAAGTCTGAAAAACATTAATCCAACTTTATAAGGTTTAACGCATCTTTTACTGTTGTATAAAAAAACTATTTGAGGAAACAGGAAGCATTCACTTACATCCACATGAGATTTCGACTTTTTTCAAGGCAAAACATATGAAAACCGGCTTTTGTTCTACAGTCGGATACTTATAATTTCTTGGTTACTTTTTACCATATTTCCTAAACAGTTGTTTCCAGTATCGTCGATTCTCTGAAGGTCTTTATTCTATAAGTGCCAGTACTTCGCTAATTTGAGCATAACATTTTCATTCTTTCATAAGTGAAATGTTTTCCTTCCTTCTTTCTTTCACTCTTCTCGGTTGTTTCATATCAATTAGTCTGTTGAATAGTAATAAAATGAACACTTTACATCTGTTAAACCGATAGAAACTATCCTATTTGTTATGATGAAATATCCAGATTTAAATTTTGTTTAATTATTTACTAAAATTAGAATCTTTTCTTTTTGTTTGGTTGTTCATTAGGTCTATATTACTTATAGAAGTATTTACAAGTAATATACATTCATTTAATAAACTGATTATTTACTGTATATATTTCCATTGTTGTAAGTAGTATCTGTTAGTTTTATTTTTAGTAGTTCTTCAATATGTTTATTAACTCTGGATTCAATTGACACTGTGATATTTTTCTTAAGTCTATCAGTTTGAAAATTAAATGTGTAGCGGTAAATAATAATCCAATATAAACAATTGTTTAAGCTATCGTCATTGATACTGACTATGTTTGTTTTAGTGTACACAACTAGCTGAAGACATCCAGTAAAACATCATCACCAGATCACGACACGATTTAATGTAGGAAGGAATTCCTCCCATAGTTAACTAGAATAGGCGTTACAATCTTATTTACGTTCGACTTAGGCTGAAATATATCTTCCTATGATATCTACCTATCAATATGTGTAGATCTAATCGTTAATATCTATTCTGGGTATACCACATGGGTAACTTGGTCGTAAACATTGTATACTTTAGATGTATCGTTCGGTAGATGATGACAGAAGGGTTGTTTCAAATCTAAGGTAGTCATTATGTTCAAATTAATATTCTCATACATGCAATGAAATACTCTAACTAAAGAGTACATATCAGAATTGAAGAAATACTGAGAGTATGCTGAGATCATTGTAAACAGTCTGGACACACACTTAGTGTTGTTATAACGAATCCAAAAGTGTATGCGTGCAATATATTTGAATTTCTAAACCATGAATCTAGATTGCAAATTTCTGAAATGAAAAAATATGTCGAATCAGCAACTGAAGCCAGGTTGAATAAATATATATAAAGGCTTCAAGTACAAAATAATTCAAATTTGGTGCTGTGGGAATTGTTGGTTTTGAATTGAACATCTCTGATTGATCACTGTTAAATTATCATTGAAATCCAATAATCACTAGGAGACTGTATCCTGTTAGTATGACTGCGCACTCGTGAGAAGTTCCACACTTAGAGCAGATAACTATATAATGCTTACTAGTTCACATTACTTTCTATCCATGATCGATTCTTGGCATACAATTCAAATTCAACAATTTTCACAACACCTATTTTTAATCAATATCAGCTCACCAGTGACTAACTACAAGAGGTAATTTCTGGGGAATTAGTGATAAAATGTAATTAGGGATATTTAATCATGTTGAATGTAAGACAGCAACCCACAACTGGCAATGAATGAGATGGCACAATATATCTCCAGTTACCCGTTGTCAGTAATGTCAACCGTTGTATGCCATCCGCCCAGTGGTATAAATATTAAGCTTTCTTGGCTGAACCTGCTAATTTTAAGCTGCATTCCTTGATGGTGATATAGATGTGCACATTTTAAGGAGTCCTGTACAAAGAACAAACAACTGTCTAGTTTTTCGCTGCTTACAACTGCTACTCAACCCAAATCCTTTCGTGATTTGAAGTCAAAATTAATTTCGTCAAATTAAGTAAACATTGTAAATGTTATCTTTCATAATTAGACAAATGACTACTAAAAACAGTGGAACAAAGTATAATTGCTTTAAGTTAATCAAAATCACTACTAAATTTTCAGTATGGTTATCTTATTTATTGCCATGGTGAATGATGTGTATCTACCACTATCTCAAGTAAGTTGGTTGTTTATCAACAATAGGTGAATAAAGTCATCTTTGAAATTAGATGGCTTGTCGAAACTGGTATTCAATAACTTTTAATCGACTAAATTCGTCACGAACTGATGTTGATAAGGTATAAGTGAAAACCAGGAAGTATTGAACGGGTGTTTCGTTCTATTCAGGGATTCATAAACTGTTGAGGAGTCATACACTAGAACGAAACAGCTGTTCAGTGATCTCTGGTTTCCACTAATCTGTGATGAAATCAATCAACTAAACTTGATATTATCCTTTTTTTTTAACAAATTGACCAGACTTCAAAATATTATTCAGTATAAGTCTATCATTTAAGCAGTTGATGCCAACACCTTAATTCAATTCTCAATACCTAGAAAATCTCTTATACTTGAAAATCAAACAGAGAACAATAGTAGTAAAGCATAAAGAAAACTTCAGTTTCTAAGGATACTTTAAGTACACAAAATGAGAAGAGGAGGGGCAGAAGATCTTATTGTTAATTTTAGAAATATCAGGAAATGCATTACACGTAATTACAAAATTAATGATTACCCAATCAGAAAATGAGAGGAAATCTATTGTTAGAAAATTTCTAAAGGAACATTGATTAGACAGAGTATTTTTAGTAGTTTCCAAGGTTTTTAATTACTATAAAGAATTTTCTAATGGTTACTAACAAATTAGTCGATTTTAAAGGAGGTGTCTAATTGTTTCATCACTCATTACAATGTCATCATTAGCTATAGGTGTGTATATCATGAAATTCATAAAGACGTTAATTCGATTGACATTAATTTATGGTCACCAATGATTGTAAATGCTTATAATGCTGTATTGAGAGAACTGAATGGAAGAGTTCTGTCTATGATCGTTAATGACAGAACCGATTTATCCCATGATTTCGCAACTATATTAAGTAGTAAAATTGATTAGAAAACTTCTGATTTTAATACGTCTGTTTAATATTGTAATCGTAATCAAACAAGTATGTGTAAAATAAAATGAGCAATGATTCAGTCAATGTCTATTACCTCTAATAGAGCATAGGCCACTTACCAGTTTTCCATACTCTAACCAACTCTGTTCTGGCCTCTCCTTTCCAGTTTGACCCAAGTGGTATTTACTCTGTTCATGTTTGGATTCAACGCTCAAAGTGATATGTTTTTCGGTATTTCTCCCTTCTTTTTGCTTTGAGGATTTCAAGTTAGTGCTTGTCTTGTGATGGAGATTGATGAATTATACAACGTGTGTCCTATTCACCTACAGCGTAGCGTCCAAATTTCTTCCTTAGCTGGATTCAGGCCGGCTTGTTCTCTATTACAGTAGGTTGTTGCTGGTGGTGTCTAGAAAGCGGATCTGAAGTATCGTATACAAACAGCTGTTTATAAATATCTGTAACTTCGGAGTGATAGCCTTTGTAGCTCTTCAGTTTTCAGCTCCAAACAAGAGAACTATCTTGACATTTGCATTGAAAACGGCGACTATGATATTGGTTGACAAGCTAGCTTGAATTCCAGATATTATCTGATTGTATAGATGCTGGCGTTGCCATGCCATGTCTTGTTGATTCGTGTCTTCATATCTGCATCGGATCAGATCCCCTCTTGTTTATGAGTAATAATGACCAGATATGAAGAAGTTTCCATATATTCCAAAGACTATTCGTCAAGTTTGATTTAATTGGTGCTCGTCGTTTTACATCTAGGGACTATGCGTTTCTCTCTGTTTGTAGAGGCCTACAACTGTAAAGGATGCTTGTATACTGGCCATCCTGAATCGCATTTGTTCTTGTATGTGGACTTCATAAGGTAAGTCACCTATAAAGTTGAGACCGTCTAGCTGCATTAAAAAGTTATCCACTGTATTCTATGCTTTTCCTACGAGTACTTACGGTGCTACTTTGGACAACAGAAGTGCTGCTCTTTGTATGTTCGAGGCATTTTTTCTTTATGACTGGAGTATAACAGTACCTCTTCTGAGAATAATCTTTGCTGTCCAGCTAGCAACCAAGGAATTTCACCTATACCGAGTATCTAAAAGTTGCACTTCTTCATTTCTTCAACCATTTGAATGTTTCTCCTGGTCTCCCATATTGTACGAAAATTTCATGTACCTATGCTAATTATTGTTCAATATCAAGCTGAAGAAGAAATTAGGTAAAGACGCTGGAGGGGAAGTGGATAGGACACACAATGAGAAAATCATAAAGCTGTGTCCCAAGACAAACATTAACTTGGAAATCTGAAGGCCAAAGTAAAAGAGAAAGACCTAAGAACACATTGCGTCGGGAGTTCGTGACAGACGTTAAGAGAATGGACAGCACTTAGGAAGAGGTGGAAAGGAAAACCCAGGACAGAATTGGTTGGAGAATGGGATTTTGGTCGGTGGCCTATGCTCTACATGCAGTAACAGGCATTGATTATCTTTTTAGCATGGTCGTTTTCTATAGGATGGTATTACTAACCTTCCTCCTTTATCCGAGTTTCAGATCAGAAGTAACCCTCGAGGAATTTCAGGTGGAGATAAGTTAAACGAGTATGAATCATTTAAAAATGAAATGTTAGCACAATATTGTCACTTCCATCTCCATAGTTGTGTGAACGTATATATAATTGAATGATAATAAAATATACTAATAATTGAACTAACATGGCAGTATGGATTCCTTTTTTGAAGTTATCTACACGGTTAGCGAAAATCTACCAAAGTCAGTAAGTCTTGGCCATCGATGAGCTTTTAAAACTGCTGCTACACACAAAAAGAAACCAGAACTTTGTGCATGAAAGAAATTGGTTCAACCTTTTATCCTACCATGATTTAAACTTAAATTTCCCACATTATTTCATTCTATTTTGATTCAACCGTGTCTATTTAATGAAATTCTTACATGTTATCTCTTTCTTTTATATCAGTTTCTTTTTTTCTCTCTCTCTCCCTCTCACTTTGATAGAAACACTCTACGATTCTTTTCATCAGACCTTTAGATACGTTTCATTTTCAAATTTGTTCGTTTACGTAATCCAATTCTATGATTACTACTCCCAATGTGTTCACTTTTGTTTCCATATCAAATTTGAAATTTCTATACAGTTCGTGTAACCCAATTCCAAAGATTTTACTCTTTATAGGACAATCTAAATATGAATAACATATAACAAATTGTCTGTAATGAGACAATCATCACCGATGAGAAAAGATGATTGTTGCGTTATATCACAAACTGATGAAATTTGGGAATTCTATCACTGAATATCGACCGGCTCAGTCGTTCAAAGGGTTAAAGGTTCACTAACCTGAAGCTCTTGTGATAGAATCTAGATCTCGCATAACCCCGAAGGATCCTCATACTAGGACGAAACAGGTGTCTACCGCTCCTTGATTTCAAATATTACCGAACGAACAATAGTCTGTGATGAATTCGATCAACTTAAATTAACATCATTCACTACAAACTATCACAATTTAATTTGATTTTTATTACTTGTTTGATTATATGTGGTTCTCATTTCAACGTAGACATTCTTTCGTTGATATGACTGACCGATTCTTATTATATTTTAATATCATGTGTTTGCATATGTGATTGTATAATAATAGAAACAAAACTGCCTGAAAGAGATCACTTCGATGACTGAAATTTGATGTTATCATGACCTAATTGGCGTTTTACATATACTGTATTGGCAATTATTAATTAGAAAACATTTATTTTCAACCCATAACACTTTCACAAAAACATACTTCGAAGTTTAGAATAGGCTTGTATTATCGCGTTGATTTGTATTGGACTGAAATTGTTCAGCCTCTGTTGCCGAATGTGCATCCTGAGCGGACTGCCTATATATAGCGGTAGTACACAGATTTGTATGGATACAATAGCCTAGTAGTGAACGCGGTAGCGTTTAGCAGAAAGCGGAATGAGTACGAAATCCTAGTGTGAACATCAACATTAGGAAGCAGATACATCCAGCCGATGAGTACCAAATAGGAAGAAACGCGCGTCCTGGATTCCACTTGTAAGTCACAATCCAACTTAAACATACTTAGAAGTTGTAAAAGTTCTAAACATACTTCACATAGTCAGAGTGCATTAGAAATTTTTAGTGGAATTCTAGAAAACTAGCGGTAATGTTTCATATGGTATTAGTAAGATTACCAACTATTTGTTAAGAATATGTTCAATGTAGAACATCCCACCATGTTTAAACTTAAAATGATCAGTTGGTCAATTATCAGTAACGTAGAACTCGACTCATATGCGTATAGGTCAAAATTTTCATACAACATTTGAACAAGGAGATCATATTTGTAAGATTAACAAGACATTATAATTCAACTGAAAGGATAAAAAGAAGAGTAACTACGAAAGAATAATGGAACTTGAGATCTAAGAAGACATGAAAAGTGAATTCATTTGTACTACTGTGTCGGATTCTGAGCCGTGTCACCCAGCATCTCCAGGTACTAATCACGATTATCATGCGGTTTCCAACTAGGTAGTCAACATTTACTCACATGGCTTAGACCAACAGTCGAAGGCTTCATAAACTTATTCCACATTTTATTTTGTTCACCCATAACTTTCTCTCACCCTACTCCTAGCCTCAGCTGATACCACACGATGTGGCATGCACTGGTCAGGCATATATAACACACATCCCTACCATGTAAATCGATAAAAGTCTTTAATGAAGCCTTATAATGATCAAATAACTTTGACATAATCCATTTAATAAAAGTTGTGAATAACTTTCATCACTGAAACTTTTAGCGTATATAATAGTTCAATTAAAAATACTCAATCTAAAGTTGACAACTAGGGTTAATGAATACCTTCGAATGAATTAAATCTTCAGTCTTTTTGAATGTATTGGAATATATAATTAAAAGAATTTCTCCATAAAGTATTATTTAGAATCAGTAATGATAGATAATGAAGTGTGTTATGAAATGCATAAACAAAGACAATACATCAAGTCATCTATGTGACCATTGGCTATGCTATGCATTTGCGTCATTCTATTCCATGATGTAATTGTAGTTTAATGAAATTATAAATATATTTTATGTTTACGTAATAAACAATGTTTAAATACTCAATAAATGAAATAATAAATTAACAATTTCATGAAATTGAATCGAAATAGTTATATGGTGGCAGGCATTAAGAAAGGGGCAGTTAATTCTAGTGATAAAGGATGATCGTTGAAAATGGACATATGTCGTCCAGCCTAGTGGTACAGATGGTTATACTTTAGTTATGGAATCTGAAAGTTGCTGGATTAGATTTCCTGACGAAATCAAGTGTACACACTTAAGAGGAATTCCTCCATTAAGATGAAATCGTTATCCATTGCTTCCTGACTTTTAGTGGTACCCAATCGATGTCAGTTAGTGACGAATACAAATAACCAAACTCTTCAAAATGTTTAAAAACAATGTAAGTAAGAGTTTGAAGTTACTCGTCAACAACATATACGAATGCAGTTTGTCAGTTTAAATGTCAGCATTCGTACTGGGAGACACATAAATTTAGCTGCCGAGTTCAAAATACAACGAGAGGTTTATCACCTAGTCCCTTGTTAGTCAGGATTCAAATACACTCAATGTTTGCATTCATGTCTGTGATTTATAATAATGATCAGCATAAAAGACCAATAATCCATCTGTGTAAATAAATTATTATGAAATCGAATTGGGGGCAGGAGGGGTGATATTTGGAGAATGGTATTAAGTATAGTTGATGAGATTTGTCACAGACTAATGTTTATAGGGTAACATTAAAAATCAAGGAACACTGAATAGCTACTTTGTCCTAATACGAAACGTTTTAGCAGTGCACCCTCGACTCTTCCAGGCAAATCAAACCCAATGCATTTAGGGTAGCGAATGCCTAAACCTCCGCACCACTGGAGTGGCATTCAGTGATATAAACCCCACTACCTTTAACTTATGACAGAATGCGACGACCATCCATTATCATCGGCGATGACTGTCTCACTTCCGACAAATCTGAACTTTACCAGTCACGACTTCTTACTGGAACCTCAAGAACATTCTAAAGTTAGCCACCAGTTAGATGAGTATTGTAATTGAGTTGATGTATTTTGTGGAGACTGGTATTCTTTTTTTAGTTAGTTGAATTTGTCACAGATTGATATTGGTAAGGTACCAAAAATAACCTGGGAGCACTGGACAGCTGTTTCGTCGTAGTACGGAACTTATTTGAATAGATGGTTTCAAATACAAAAGGTCCCTGTGAATACGTCACTAAGTTTCACTATGAACTCATCATATTAATGTGATTTCTAAATCCGATTGTTGATGTTCACACTGAAACTCAAGTTGTCCGGTCTCAAACAGAAAGAAACGTCATTGGCGTATTCCAACGTTAGCTGCTATTAAACTTCATAAATTACACGTCTGTTATTCACTTTTACATCGTATGTATCTTAGTTGTGTACTTATTATAGATTGCTTTTTGTCTGGGCATTAATTATAATAACTGATTCATAGTAAGGTGTAACCAGGTAAGTACAACTACATAACCTAATACTACATGGTTATGGATCCAATCTTGTGATGAGAATTAACTTCATTCATTTACTCACTCATCGAGTTGAAGCTGTCTATGTTTTTGTCAGCGTTTCACCTATATGTTATGAAGCAACTTATAACTAGATACCTTCTGTTTATTAGAAACCTGTTAATATTCCTGGGACTAATATAGATAATAGTCATTCTGATGTCAATGATAACAATAAGTTTAAATTCCTCCTTTAGTTAGTTATCTACAAACAGCAGTTTCCAAACTTCAACCTTTGTTACAACTGACCTTAAAAGAAAACGATAAACAGAATTAGAACAAAACATTCTTCTAGCATCAAACCTGAACCCTTCAGATTGAATGCATATACTATATTTACTGATATGAAAGATAAACGTCCCTAGGCACGCACTCAAACTAAACTGTATTTCAGTATTATTCTTATCCCTGGTGGTGAAGGGATTGAGTGCTGCTAATAAATTTCATACTAACATGAAAAACAGTTGTCCAGTGTTCTCATGTTTTTATTGGTACTTATCTAAGAAGACTCTGCGCAGAATACAACAACAATAGTTGTTTTCAGCTGACAGTAGTATAGCTAGATTCATTTCATTCTCAAAACGTCTCTATCGATACATAAAAGATTAGTACAGTGACTGGATTGTATCCATGACTAATAATTTACACTGAATTCTACCTACATGCATTGAATTAACTGTATTCCTAGACAGATACATAAGTAGTATGTATGTACTATTATTCATACATCAGTTAATGTTATTCATTCACATATATTCTCACTTTACTTTCAACTCATTGGGATATGCCCAAATATATATATATATATATATATATATATATATATATATATATATTCCTAAGTCGATTGATAATACACTAAGTTAAGCCATAATAAGGAAGTGATGTAGTAGTAGATTTAAGTAGAATAATAAACAGGATATAACATGTCATTTAGTAAGTACATTTCTAAGTAACTCATATAAAAGTATGTAAATGACAGGAGACATCTATGCTCTAATGGGGAATTCAGTAAACCCGACAAACAACATATGCGCCTTCATTTATATGAACAATACTTTTCTGCTATAAGTGAGTGATGTAAATCAATCTTACTATGATTATATGTAGATTTTTGACGAGTGAATAGTCTGTTTGTGAGTAATGTAGATAAGAAAAAAATGATACAGACCATAGAAATGATAATGAAATTAGAACATACAGGATTTTCTTATCGATTGAAAGTGATATGAAAATAATAATCAAATTGAAGTTATCCAAGATTAACTTCACCTCTCTTCTATGAATTGATCAGGTGTATATCAGTAGTAACGCCAAAAAAAAAAGAGGAAGACCTAAGATCACATTGTGTCGGGTATCGGGGACAGATGTGAAGGTAATGAAGAGCTCTTGGAAAGATCTGGAAAGGGAAGCTTAGGACATAGTTGGTTGGAGAATACTGGTCGGCGGCCTATGCTCCACATGGGGTAACAGGCACCGATTAATGTCAGTAGTAATAAGGTTTTAAGTGAAATTTTTAATGACCATTCTATAATTAACTCAATAGGCAAATAATTGAATATACTGAGTATAGTAAACTTCATGATTAGTGAGAAAAGACGCAAACTATTGTAAAGAAAGTGAGATATTTATATCTTTTAGTTGATTTTATTATGAACTAAAGTTGATCAATCTTTGTTGCTTATTGCACATCCTGAGAGAATTACCTCGATACAACCGTAGTTTGCAAGTATGAATTAAGTTGGTTAACAAGTAAAATCATGAAAGCAGTGGTATTTAGTACAAAACATACTGAGTCACAATTCTGGTATGGATATAAACATTGAAATACTGATACATTCAGCTGATGAGTCTTACATGGGATGAAATACTAGTCCCAGATTCTACTCCCAAGCTTTAATTCAACTGAATCGGCATTAATAACTTGTTCCGTTTACTTTCTTAACTTAGTGTAGCAGCTACTGAATTCGTAATCTTAGCTCACAACTGTATGATATATACAGAAGTGTTTATCCAAACTGAATATATGAAACAGTTGATTAACTTATTTTCACATAAAAAGATAGCCCTTATATTAGAAGTTAAACATTAGACTCTTGAACAAATTCATCAATCAAATTTATTTTTCTACTGAAGTAGTATGCAAAACTTATGCCTCATCTTATTTGAGAATCATCAGTCGATGGGCAAGTATCCCATCAAAGATTTTCACTATTGGGATTAAATATCAGTAGCTCACAATTCAACTACTGAACTACTAAGAGCAGATAGCTACTAACTTGTTTAAATGATAAGAAGTTATGCAAATAAATATTTGATTTCTTTCTGTTGATATTATGGAATGTTCATAATCAATTTCTATTTGAATATATGCATCTTGAGACGGTTATCTGGTATTTAGAATGCTGTGCCTTACACTTGATAAATTTTACTATTGCGTACATTCAAATCACAACTAATTGCAAATCAGAAGAAAGAAAAGAAATGTATGTATGAGTAAGTGTCAAATATCCACAACAGAACACAAGTATCTATAGTTTTGTCTAAAACTGGAATAATTCTTAAAATTCATTTAATCCGTCGGATGAGGGTGGGGGATAAACTAATATCTAGAGTATTCCACAATAAAACTTCTAGAAGTTCAATCGAATAACACTTGGAACGCATGTTTTTATTTCATTTTTGAAGTTTTAGATTCTTTGTCATGATTTTTGGTAGGTATCCGGTGAGTTAGGAGCATTTATTTTGAGTTTTCGCTACTATAAACACTTTAATGTGGCAGGTTTATCCATTTTACAACTCTCAACTTGAATGTGACGTGCGTCCTAAATCTTACTAGTAGTTACAATCTGACTTTACTATAACCCGTAATTAAAACCCAGTATTAATAGATTTTCACTTCCAGCTGAAGAGGAAATCATAAAACGACTTTGGAAATGGATAAGACATACATTGTGGAAATCATCACACTGCATCACGAGACAAGCACTAACTTGGAATCCTGTTGGAAAACGGAAAAGAGGAAGGCCAAAGAACACACTGCGTCGAGAGTTGGAAGCAGACATTAAAAGGATGAACAGTAACTGGAAACAGTTGGAAAGGATTTCTGAGGACAGAGTTAAGTGGAGATTACTTGTGAGCGGCCTATGCTCCTCCGAGAGGGGTAACAGGCGTAAATAAATATTAATAGACATTAAAATATGTACTAACCAAACACCGTTTGAAATATCAACAACCAAAAACCTCGGAGCCTATCGACAAAATATGGTTTCATCGTGGATTTTCATCAACTGAGAAATGATTAAATGCCGTAGAATATAGAGCAATAGTTTTGTCTTAGGGTAAAGTTCCTTACTTTGTGCGAACCTATGATGACACTGGAGAAGGTCTCCAGAAGCCTTAAATAAACACACCATAAAATCATTCTGTTTAATACCAATGGACTGTAATCTAAAAGTAATACACTCACCATAGTAATCAGTAGATTCAGAAATAACTGTCTCATAATTCCCCGGTTTTTACTTTTGGAAAGTCCGTTTTAGACCAGTATGAATCTACATTTATCATTTACTTAGATAATTTGTAAAATTCTATAGTCAGGCAAGTCATCATTGTGGATAATTTACTGATAACATTTACTTTGTCGAATAATCTTGATTGATTTTAAGTTGAAAGGTTAATTGAATTTTATCAGTGTAGCCGTTAATAACACACAACTAAAGTACCGATAGTGAGATGAGTTTCTTACAGAGTTTTCGATAGATACTTCTGAATAGTGGTAAATAGCTGTGGCATGGTTATTCAACATTACTTAGCTATTGTTACTTAGTCGATTGACTGCTTAATTAGTGATATAATGTGCATTGGGCATAAATCTCCACTGAACATTCAAGTATATCTTACTATTCATTACACTAATATGCATACTCAACGTTGATTAGTAAAATTTCCTAAACACTGAAGTGATATTCTTCCATGAATATCACTCCATAAACAATTGAGATGGTATACGGAGATTGGTATTAAGTTTAGTTAATTGAATTCATCATAGATTGATGTTGGTTTAGTACCATTGAAAACCCGTGAGCTCTATACAGCTATTTTGCTGCAGTATGGAACTCCTCAGCACTTTGCACCTTAGATTCCTCCTCAGGGGCTCCAGATAACAGGCTGATATCTCTATCTTTTATCAATAAGAATTCTAAAAACAACAGGCGACCACAATACTACGAATCAGATTAAGAGGACAGAAAATGAAAATAAATGGACAAAAAATCACGTGTCAATAACAACTGATCCAGCTCAAAGTCGACAGAACATGCTTCTTAAAAAACTTTCCTAGTTGGCTTCCATCAAAGGTTGGCATTAATGAAATGGTTTAAAATGACAATGGAAGCTTTACTATTACATTATTCAGCTCATAGAATACAATATAAACAAAACTAACCTAGTAAACTAGGAATCTTCTATACTGTTTACAGCTTTTTTATCAATTGGCACTAATTAGTCAAGTAATATTCTAATTTTCTTTTATGGATTTAACAGTTTTCAACGAATGGATTGTCATATTTCCCACTGACCTTATTAATGGAATAAATAAAGAATGATGATGCCTTAATGTTCAATCATAAGAATGAAGTTAAAACAATCTATTTTGCCTAAATCAGTAAAATAAAAATAATAATACAGCGGTAGTAATGACAGTCATTGTCGTTGTTATTCTATACGTTATAATGATGGTTACATTAGTATCAGTAGTTGTATAAGTAGTAATGCACAAAATTAGTATTTACTTAATTATACAATTATCCTAATTGATTCATCTTCAACTAAACCAATTACTTAGTTATAATAAACTTAATAAACATTATGTATTGTTCATTCTAAAATTTTCCTTTCAATAAGTTTCTCTCTTATTTTCTATTCACATTGTTATGTTATGATGGTGATGATGATGATGGTGATGATGATGAGGACCCGGTTACTTTTAAAGATTTTTTGTTTATACAAAAACGTAGAGGAGGAGGGGGGGCAGGAGGTGAAGTGAGGGAAGAAAGTGAAGTAGCAAGAAAGGCATAAAACAAAACTTATAATTCAATTATATTGTAACTTAATTGTATTCTACTGTGTTCAGTTAACCTCATATTTCAGGAAGTTAAAAGAAATTGACAGAATTATTGCATTTATTAATTTGAAATGATGATTCTTATTGTTCATGTTGAATAAATAAGAGAATGAGCCAATATTATGTAGGTTGCAATATCGACATTACAAATAAGGCAAACACATCATTTAGTTACTACTCAGTTATCTCACAATGAAAATAACTCAGTTCTACAAGTGATGATTACGTCTCTCAATATGACGAAAATTGAAAAGAGATAGAATTAGATTAACAGAAAACGATGTTTCCCTTTCCTCTCCCCCTCACAACCACCAACACCACTCACCTTCGGTAATACTGACTAGTAATATGTATCTATGCCTTTATTTTAAACTCGATCATAAACATTGTATGATCTAAGAGTTTGCACTCCAGCCTTTTAAGTGAGTTCTTCTAAGAAAACTTAAACATTAACCAGTACCACTATATAGATTCCCTGTTTTTAATAGTAACTCAGCTTATATTATTATTAATTACTTAGATCAAATACAAATTGACTTTTTCCTTCATACTGTGCTTTCATGTCACTTAATATCATTGTAAATGAAATTATAACTAATTGAGTTGGATTGTAGCTAGCAAGTTGAATCCATGAAACCTGTTTCGTTCAACTTGGGACTCGTCATTTGGGTGTGTCTGCATTCAAGTGTTAATGTTTACACTGTGACTTGAACTCAGTTCGTTTTGTGACAAACGTTACCGCGTTCACCATTAGGTTAATGAGTCCAGATATTCACATTTGTGCAACAAGACTGTATATATATAATTTTAACATATCTGAATCATGCCGTTGATTTATCTTGGACTAATAATGATCGGTCTTTGTAAACTATTGCTGTATTGAACTATTTCACTTTGGATGTACATATGATAACAAAGACTGATCAATTTCACTTCGTGGCAAATCAATAGAAAGATTCAAATGCATCCTACTAATGTACACATACCCGTTATACAAATGTGACTGTCTGGACTCAATAGCCTAGTGGTGGATGCGGTGGATTTCGGCACGAAACAAACTGAGTTCAAGTCCTGGTGTAAACAATAACACAGATGTAGACAAATCCGAATGATAAGTGCCAAACAGAACTAAACACTCTTCTGGGATTCTGCTTGCCAGTCACAATCCAATTCGAAAAATACGTGTAATCAAACGTCACATCGAGATAGTCGGCTTAGAAGGCACATACAACAAGAAAGATTGATCAATGTCGATCCAAGGCAAATCAAGAAAACAACGTTTATATGCATTTTAATTAAAATAAGAATTTAGAATGCGAATGTATTTCGATCATCCCGACGATTTGTTATGGACTGAAACTGGTCAGTCTCAATTGCGATATGTGCAACCTGAGCTGACCGTCTCGATATAGCGGTAGTATACAAGTAAACAAATGTATTGCTTGAATTGAAGTGCGACTTGTAAGTGGATTTCAGAACGAACATTTCGTCCTATTCGTGACTCGTCGGCTTGATGCACCTGTATCTGAAAGTTAATGTTCACACCGTATTATATATACATGCCCGTTGCACAAATATCACTGCCTGGACTCAGTAGCCTAGTGATGAATGCGATGAAGCATAGCACAAAGCCAACTAAGTTTGAATCTTAGTGTGGATAATAACATTGGAATGCAGGCACATCCAGCCAACGAGTCCCAAATAGGATGAAACACGCTTCCTGAGTTTCCCTTGCCAGTAACAATGCAATCCAAATAACTAAACAAAAATTGAAATGGTTATTTTTGTGGGTCTTCGTAATTTAATTGATCGAATATATCACAGACCGAAGTTGGCAAGGTACCACTGAAAACCAGGAAGCCCTGAAAATCTGTTTCGTTCTAATGTAAAACTCCTCAACAGTGCACACCACAGATTCCACATCAGGGGGTTCAGGTTGATGAACATCTAACCCACTCCACCAATGCGCCAACCGTCATCCAATCGTAGAATTCTCACTCCCATCAATTTTTTGTATAGTGCGATCATCATCTATTGTTGATAACTGTCTCACTCTCGACAATTCTGAACTCTACTGGACGCGCTTTCTCGCAATATTCACTTAAATATCAAATAAAATATTTTTTGAGTACGAGATCTTTTGAAGCCAGACTGCAAGAAAAGACTGCTTAGTTGACTCCCAGATTTATGAAAATGGGAATTCTACCATTGAATGCCGACCTAGTAATACAGTGAGTTAGTCTCTCACCGTCAACCTGAAGCTCCTAGTACGAAATATGGTATACACACTGTTGAAGAGTTCCCCACTAAAACGAAACAGCTATCCAGTGCTTCTTGGTTTTCACTGATACTCTGCCAACATCAATCGTGTTATATTCAATCAATTAAAAAACACGAATTATGTCAGACATATGAATTGACCTTTGCTTAAGTTTAGTTACAGAGGATTGTTTGAATTGATCAAATGAAAAATCTAATTTCAAAGTTAACTTCTACAAAGTAGAAAGAAAAAATGTGTCATCTATGGGGTTTATACGGATTAAGAAAATATTTTGATTAATCCATAGTTTAAATTACACTGGGTAATTTAAAGTGAATTTGCCAATTGAAATAATCCTTTTTTGACTAATCACTTTCATTACGTAAATTAAATTAAACTGATAACATATGAAAATAGATTGTAATTGAATAATTAGGCAGATAAGGGGGGTGTTATTACGAACTGATCTAAATCAGACAGTAATTGATCACCTGGAAGCACTGGACAGCTGTTTCGTCTTAGTATGGGACTCTTCAGTAGTGTGCATCCACGACCCTATCGGCGATCGAGCTCAGGACCCTCTGATTCAGATCAATTCATGCTATCGAAATTGACAGTTAACTATGTCCACAAAACTCAACTATAACTAATCTCAGCAAACTAGTAACTAACTTATCTAGGTATTTCCTAGAGTCCTAGTATAAAGATGTTATCAGTGGAGTTAAACTTATGTCGGGTGTGAGACAGTTATCCACCGATGGCATGGATGAGGTCGCGCAATGGTATCACAAACTGACTGAATTGTAAATATCAGCCGTTCGGAGACGACCCAGTGGTTTAATGGTAAAGCGTTTACTGCGATGCTAGAAGGCCCTGGGTTCGATTAATTTTAGGATGCTCCTGAAGTTCTAGTGAGAAATGGTGATTATTATACATCAGACTTATCAAGAGTAAGATCTTTAGTTCCATTATTCTTTCGTACATACGTTTGTTTCATTACCTCTTGTTAGGCTAATTTCGTCGTGTTATTATGGTATAAAAACTTAAACCTATTAGCCCTTGTGTAGGGCTGTAAGTTGTTCACAACTGACTAAGTGATTGACAGTGTATTCTATGTAATTAGTTCTACAAAACCTAATAAACGGGTAAACAGATGTAAGAGTGAAGAATTTTCGCAGTCTATCTTTGTTTATCGGGTTAATCGTTTTCCTAGTTAACGTTTTTTAGCAAGATTGTTTTCATGCTAATCCTTTGTTCAATTCTCCTTCTTTGTCCGGTCTTGTGATTAATAGTAACCTTAGGGGAATTCCAGGCGGAGTTCCTTTTATCGGGTTAAGATTATCTATTCATTTATGTATACTATGCTTTAATTGTCCTAAATTTCATGACTATCTCATTCATTTACTTATTTGTAATAAAGAATAATCTAAAATATTTTATTCCAAAGAAACTATTTTTTGGAAAAAAAAACAAGTAAATAAGTAAGTAACACACATATCAATAACATAGATAAGCTTGGTTACGTATATTATTGATGCGGAGTGGGAGGTGTATGGGGAGGGGGAAATATATAGGAGTGGGGGTTTAAGATGAAAGATCAGCATAATCTTGAATGAAGTAAATAATATTAATTGATTATTATTATTATTATTATTATTATTATTATTATTATTATTATTATTATTATTATTATTGTTACTATGTTCGTTTAATTGGTTAGTATATTGAGATAATGAGGATGAATATTCTATTCCTTTTGTTCCCCTTCCTTTAATGCATCTATTTGATATATGGATTGCCTTATTATTATTATTATTATTATTATTATTATTATTATTATTATTGTTATTATGGAAGAATTAATGAACACATGGATCGATAATAAATGGATAATACTAAAAGGTCAAGTTGTTCTAGAAAGACGATTAAAAAGAAAAGTAACTTAGCACGAAATACATATCAGACATTCTAAGACAATTTAGATTATGAAAGTTCACAATTCATTAAATCATCCCATGAAAACAATGAGAAAAATAAATTAAGTGAATAAATACTACTTAAGTTCTTCATTGGGACTCAAACAATAACCGACTTCGTTTGTACATTTGTAGAAAAATCAATATTAATAAATAGTAGTGAGTAGAAATAATGATAATCTTAATGATGATAATAATAGTAAATAATGAAAAATAGAATGTTAAGTTTAGTTGATAGCCAAAATTGATTACATAATAAATCAATCCCCTTTGCATCCATATGAAGTTGGTACATCCTCACTCTGTTCCTTGACCATCAAGCTAATTTTTAGACATGTACATCTATGTTTTTCTTTTCATTCTAATTCTTTAATATGTAATCACTTCTTACAATCAGCTGATCATTACAAACTTATCCTTCATTTCTTTACTTATAACATCATTAAATGAATCAATGAACTTTTAATTTGTATTGTGACTGGCAAATGGAATCCAGAACGCGCGTTTCGTCCTATTTGGGACTCATCGGCTGGATGTACCTGCATCCCAATGTTGATGTTCACAGTGGGATTCGAACTCAGTCCGTTTTGTGTCATACGCCACCGCGTACACCACTAGACTACTGAGTCCAGACAGTCCCACAGACAGTCCAGACAGAATTCCACTATGAACATCAACATTGGAATGCAGGTACATCTAGCTGATGAGTCCCAAATAGGACGAAACGCGCCTCCTTGATTCCACTTGCCAGTCACAATACAAATTAAATGATACTTGTGAATATTCGCTATATCGAGGTAATCCGCTCAGAATGCACATATAGCAACAAAGACTGACCAGCTTCAGTCTAAAACAAATCAATGGAAATATACAAATTCATCCTACTAAGATCAATGAACTGATTCTCTTATTCAGCTTCCCATGTTTCACTCTCTACTATTGCATAATCAATCTAGAATTCAACCAGCTGTGACAGATAGTGTTTTAGATATATGTAAAATAAAATTCGACGACAACAGATATTTTCATTATAGGTTATGTTATAATCACCGACAACACCAATGCTCATCGAACAATGACCTGACACGCTAACGCATATTGGTCCTAGTCAATAACTTCATCCTCTCCACTATCCATCAAAGCATAAGTCAAATCAATCAATTTACTATTTTTTATTGGAACCCATAAACCCCTATGATTATATGTTCATAAATGACAAACTACAGTACACTATAAATAACCCATAATAATCCGTACAAAACTGAATGATATTGATGAAAGCTAGATACCTTACTGACGAGTAAGGCCTTAAATGAAAAGTTAGAGTTAGTGTAGTATACAAAAACTGGTAAACCAGGTAATTTATTGATATGCAATAAAATGTTCTTAGGGATCCATCGAGAAATACTTCTCAAAGCTTTATTCCATCCTGTATGACACGATATAAAAACCGTCATCTTTTTATTGATTGGAATATCACATCACATCGTTACTTCATTGTAACATCTTTAACTACTAGAATGAAAAACAGTAACTTTCTATTGTAAATCTCTAGAAGTTTTCAATTGGATATTTCACCGCGATATTCAACAATCACTTATTAAATCAATAAAAAAATGACTGAACATAACTGACTACGTTCCACTAAGTCAACAATAAAAACGTCGCGGATTACTTAAATCATCCTACTTGTTCCCTTTTATGAAAATCATTTATAAATTAATCAGAAAAGTAAAGAAAAGAAAACTTCACTTTTACTTACAGTTTGATTAATAAGCTGAGTTTTCTTACACTGACAAAGCATACTAATGAAAATAAACACCACCGTAGGTTACCTAGAAGCACTGGACAGCTGTATCATCCTAATATGGGACTTTTCATCAGTGCGCATCCATGACCCAATCAGGGATTGAATCCAGGACCCTCTGGCTCCGCGACGAGCGCTTTACCATTAGATTGACAGATTTATTCTCTCCATAACCCCCCAATTGTAACTATCGTAGGTACCTAATCATAATGCATAGTTAATACATGCTTGATGAACCTATTAAGAATAATCCTATTGTAGTGATTTAAGTAAGTTAGTTTATGCACATGTTATATCTTTGAATAGTATACCCTATTTATTATTCATTGACTAACTTATTCACTTCGTCATAGTGATAACATTAACTGTAACTATAATATTTATATCTTATGACGTACTTAAATCATGCATACATTACATGTGCTAACTATATTACTACTGAAATATTATTCAAAGCTCATACATAGTTTAGATTAGCATAGTAACTAACATAGACTACAGTCTGTAAAGTAGTATATGGTTCTCATAAATTTACAAGTATGATAAGCTAATAAAACATAAAACATGTGATAACATTGAAGAAAAATAAACAAAGTAATCATTGACTTCAAGTAGGATATAGTGAAGAACTAAGGCGCTACTTAAAATGATCGCGTGATGTCGAAGTTACTTTTTAATCAATGATAAAAGGATCAGCTTAGAAGGGTAGTATTGTATGATAGAAATAATAAAACCAATTGAAATCAAATGTTTATAAGATTTTTAGAACTAATTATCTATCTGTTGCGTAAATGTCAATATGTTCATAGTAAAGGGTTACTTTCTGAATCCTTCTCATAATCAAATTAAGATGGTTTTATGGTGAAAGATATTAGGCTTTGTGTTCGTCACTGCTTGATGTTGGTTAGGTACCATTGAAAACTCATGCTTTTGCGGATATGAGGGCGGTTGTCACTTCCCGACTGCCCACACCGTGGAAGGGTGTTTCTTGAGGAACCTAAAAAAGAAGGCAGATTAGTGTCGGTCTGAGAGACCTGAGAGCGTGACCACAGAGCCCAAGGGACAACTTCTTGAGGCCTGTCACGCACGGCCTTTTTATGAAGGGTTTTTTGAGTATTAGCTCCGCACTTAAAAGCCCTTAGTGGGAACGCTTACCGCCGGAGACGGAAATCCGTGAGGTAGGATGAGATGTGACATTTTTAGGGCCAACCTTTTCTAACCCCTCCTTCCTTGTGAGAAGGCAGCAACGCTGCAGATGCTGGTTGTCCGAGGGAAACACCTTACTGCTGTCACACCCCTCTGCAGTCAGCAGTACGACTTCGCCCTCAGACCTTGAGTAGCTGCTTTTAGTCTCATCGTTCTCCAATCGACCTACCTAACATGGTAGAACCTACTGGAACATATGTTCCAGTCAGTATAGCTCGGTTGGGTCATCACGATAGGCAAGCCCGACCACCACGACAAAGTAGCAGCTACGGTCGGGTTATTGAAAACTAGGAATAATTACTTAGCTATTCTGCCATAGTATGGGACTACTCTGTTGGAATGCGTATTCTTGACTCCAATGCGAAACTCAACTCAGGTTTTAAGGTGAACGCCTAAGTATCTACAATACTCAGTCTGTTGTTCGGGGGTTTAATGGTAGTAATACTAACATTGATTAATTAGTGATGTAGCGTTCTGATCATCAGACATGTCATGAGTGAGACAGTTATTACTAATGATAATGGATGATAGTTGGACTATATCGGCAATCTATGGAAGTGGAAATTTTACCAGTGGACGCCGGTTATCCCAGTGGTCTAGAAAGTTAACTGTTCATCAACCTGAAGGCCCTGGATACGATTCCTTAGCGGAATAGAGGGTAAACATGGTAGAGGAGTTTTACACCAGGACGAAATAGCTGTTTAGTGCTTCCTTGTTTTCAGTAGTACCCAATCAATTTCAATCAGTGACGAATACAAACAAAATTTACATAATCATCATTAGATTCTTTATCATCTAACTGATATGATTTTACGATAGGGATGGGAAGATTTATTTCACTGGAAGATGACTTAGGATAAATTGCATTTACTAAGCTGAATATTCGAATTGTGGAGCTTCCACTGACATAACGGACAACTTAACTGGTGCACGCGTCTATCAAATGTTCGAGTTCAAAGAATAAACAGACCACCAGAATCATAAATAAAAAAAACACATACAAGCAACTGAAAGTAAATATATATAATATATAATTTCATCTTTTCTCAGAGTTTATGATTAGATTTCTATATCTACTAGCTGAAAATTGTAATATGGACCAATTCAGTTTATATGTACTTCTGTCTTTAGGTCATATATGCTAGAATAGAACTTTTCTTGAAATTCGTATCTATATGTTCGGTAAGGTTGATGGATAACAAGCTACGCTGGTTGACTATTGCGTAGAAACCGCTTTGATGTTCGCCAAGTCCTTTATTGTGTTGAGCAAACTATTTTAACTGAATCGTAATGTGGTCATCAGTTTAAGTGACTTAGCGTCACTGTCACTATGTTGAGATAAAAGGTTGAAGGACGTGGTCATTGTACAGTAATCAATCAACGTTTACAATTTAGTCCTACAAGAAGGTAGTCGCGTTAACGTAAACAATACGACACTGTGAAACCGAGTCACCTGGGGTTAAATTCTCAAGGAAACACAACTCCTCTTAAAGATATTTGATACGCCTTGTTGACGAGAACCAAAAGGCACGAAACTGGGGTCCAGCGTTTCGTACCGCTTTTTACCCGATCCTCTCTAAATCACTTCACATCTCAAAATTACCAGCTAACGGTGTAGGAATTCTGCGAATTAACCTCAGTTCTGAATATTACTAATAATAGTATAATCATCATACCTATTGAGTAAGTTGGTGACTAATTGGACTCAACGGCTGAACTAACTACTTCTCAACGTTTAAAGTAGTATTTTATACATTGAAGTCTTAGTTGAAATATGAACGTTAATGTGTAGAAGATCTATCCAGCTGATACCTTCTAAATATGATAAAATATTCATCCTGTATTCGACTACTTGTAACAATTAACCTATTATCAAACTGCCCTTAAACAATGACTTTTAACACTAGTCACTCTAACTATACACTTTAATATTTAAATTACATTTCATTCCGAGAGATTTTTCACCACATAAAGACTTCAGCTGATGGATATTTGTAAAACATGAAAGGATGACCACTTAAGACTAATTGAATTTTATTTTCATAGATCTTTCATCAGTCTGTAAACAAAATCATTCCAACTACTGAATTGATCTTCTAAATAATCATCAGTCAAAATTTCATGTTGCGTGAACTGTTTCATTGTTTTTGTGTGATTCATTGAAAATCTGTTAGATAACAATGTTTAGGTTCAAGAACGAAGAATTATGTTAAAGTATCTTTCAGTATAATTCAAAGAAAATATTTACATGATACAAGAGATGGAACATCAGTTTTTTTATATTCCTATTTACTTATTCCGTTGTCATGTTGTTGATTTCGCAAAGTAACTGGAACATTATCAGTCATCACTGAACGTTTAAGTGATTACTTGTCATCCTACTTTATTTAAATGGTTAAGTTTGTTTATTCTGGTTAGCGTTTCTTCAGCAAGCTTGTGTTTTACAAGATACAGGTGCTAGCTCTATGCCCAACCCTCCTCCTTTACCCAGGCTTGGGACCGGCAGCAATCCTAGAAGAGCTGCGGACGGAGTTATTGAATGTCTGTTGGCCGGAAATCATCAGCAACAGCTTACTATGGAATAAAACAAACCAACTTCCAGCTGAAGAGGAAATCACGAAACGACGTTAGAAATGGATAGGACATACATTGTGGAAATCATCACACTGCATCACGAGACAAGCACTACCATGGAATCCTGTGGGTAAACGGAAAAGAGGAAGGCCAAAGAACACACTGCGTCGAGAATTGAAAAAAAACATTAAAAGGATGAACAGTAACTGGAGACAGCTGGAATGGATTGGTGAGGACAGAGTTAAATAGAGAG